>OX123202.2:34122949-35322949 GCA_944739405.2 Euclidia mi | reverse complement strand
TATAATTTAAAATGCATGTTTGGTTAAGACTGAGTTTAAAATTGAATTATTACATTTAATTTATTTTATTCCATATTTTTTCTATTCAAGATGAGTTCTTAGGAGACAAGAAAGAAGAAGGCAAAAAAAATACAAAAGATGAATAAATAAAGAAATCGTTTTGTGATATTCGTGAGAAGAAGAAATCCATAAGACAAATATGTACATAATTATGTAAAAAATATGCTATTCCGAAGACCACAATATTGGAAAACATGTATCGTTATTTTTTTATCTTTGATTTTAAGTTCCATCGATGTTGAGAACAATAAATAGTTATTTATAGTTTCTTTAAAGTGATTTAATAATGATAATAATGTAGATTTTCTATAACTTTAATCTTAAATGTAGAAATTGTTAAAAGCCAATCTTTCTTTAGATTGTCTTAACAATATCACCCTTATATGAAGGATTATAAGGCTGATATTGTTAAGACTAAGCTGGTGGACGCAAACTGGTCCACAGGTGGACGCAATTTGGATTTTTTGGACGCGAACTGGGTAAAATGCCATATTTTGAAGTTTGTCTATTTAAAAAAAAAACACAAGAAGTTTCGAACAAAACTGAAAGTTATTATTAAAATAGACTATATAATGAACGCATTACATACATTTTTCATTGAATCAATTTGCTGAAAAATTTTTATTTTCTCCTTCAAACTTGCCAACTGCACTAAATGGACGCGAACAGGCGAAATGATCCTACATACACCTAATACCTACTGCAAACAAGGAGATTCGACTAAGCTCCTGGTAGCACTCGGATTTCATGGTAATTTTAGTATGCCAATAAATACACAAACACTTTTAATAAATACTTACGGTGCACCATACTTACTTTGACTTAAACTTTGCTGGGCAAAGGCTTCTCACAATTCGGATCCTTTAGAACGCCTATTCTGGTTCCTCTCGCCTCGTACAAATTCATAGCTCCTCGTTACGCTAATTATATTTTCTTATCCACATATGTTAAACTAAGACACTTCAATCTTCTAGGACTAGGCAATTTGATCGAAATTGCAATCAAATTTAATGAATGGTAGGTATGTCGCTGTTTTATTATACTGGTTCTGAAAAACCTAATCAAATGCGTTTGCAATGGAGTAGTGTCTGCCAGGAACGATGGCCGGTATTACCCGCAGAGCCTTCAGGTTACCCACAGTCATTAAAACAGCTATAACTTTTGCTCTGAACTAAAGCTCCGTGAAAATTGCTCTAAAGTCGACATTCTTGAAATGCACGTATTTTTATTCGTCTTCAAGTAATTCATCACACACTTTATTTTAAATTAGTTAGTTTCAAACGTTTTATTTGCAGCTCTTATTGAAAAACACTTATTTATAGCAAGCTCAACTCATGTCTATGCCGTCCAATAGGCATACGCGCACTCGTGAAAAAGAAATTTTCACCGCCTCAATTCTAAGCACATTGCATATTTAGAGTAAAATGAATTAGCATATCCGTGGTCAACCATGGCACTGAAAGCGGTGAGCTTATGTCTTTTGTCTAGGTCTGAAATGTATCGAATAACCTATTAGAAAACGCTTATGCGATGTAAATGTGTGCCTTTGTTGTTCTGCAATTAGTATTATCAGCGTCATTAAGTCTACACAAGCCTACTTAACATAATTCTAATACTAAATAGGACCAGTCGCCTATAACTTTACCCATAATCGGGTACAAGTTTGTCTAAAATCGCATTATTTTCTAAGTTATGCTCCGATTTTTATTTTTCAACTACAAACGTGCCTAAAAACGTATTGAAAGAATTTCATGGAATAAATACTTTGTGACTTTTAAAGTAACTGTTTTTCTTCAACATGTACGTGACTTTAGATGTGGACAGAAAATTATAGCATTTCGAATTCTTTTGAAGTTGTAACCAAATGCCTAAATTTAATATGTGGCTTGGTATGCGCCTCAAACTTGAAGCTTAGCAATCATTGCACTACCTGAGTATAGGTATATCGGGAACATGGACATGCACCTTTTATGCATTAGCAAAATTTATTTGCCAGCGGTATTTACACTGCACATCTGAATCCATAGTAACGATCATACGGCACCATCATCATCGGATTAATCAATGAAATCAAACTCGATTGTATATATTTCTAATAGGTTTATACGACGTTTAATGCTACGGAAAGCTATAGACAGTTATTCACGTGAAGGTAACCGAATCCTTATACCTTCTTACTTTAATAATATACCCTCAAGGAAGCTATTATAAACTAGTTTCTCAACCCACGCAACCTGTAGAATTCGACCGAAAATCAAGAACATTGAGTTTGCAATCTGAGCCCACCGCCCGCAGTTCCTACTTCTAAATTGGCAATTTCACTTGCGGCCTGTTTCAGCTACCATTTACTTTCTCCCGTATCGTCCATTTTGCGTTTCATAAGTGTATAATTACTGTGTTTATAGGCCCATACCATTCCATAGGAGGCGTGTACGAAATTGTTGCTTACCTCCAGGGCAGCTTAGGGCTTAAACCAAATTATTGCCCACTTACGTGACTCCGTAAATTGGTTTTAGAAAGTTCGATGCAAGAAAATTTATCTTGAGATTTATTATTATTAGGTTCGTTGGGTTATTAGTGCGGTATGCGGTATGTTGAACTGTAAACTTACGTTTCGCTGTTATAACAATCATTCACCTTCTAACGAGAGAACCTAGCTTTTCGAGGACAAATATTATAACCTACAGACGTCTTAATTAAATACGTCGCAGAGTTATTGGTATAATTGTGATATCTAATAGGATTTCGCAAAGAGCGACAGTGATGAAAATGAAACAAAAAGATTTCAAGTTCAAGTCACGTTTGGTTAAAAATTTAGTTGAGATAGCTAGCGAGAATCTGTGCCAATAATACAAGGGTTTTGTTGAGGTGGACTGTAGTTTTTAATCTTCCAAAGGAATGAAACGCCTGGCTTGATGGTGAGTTGATTTATTTTGATCAGGATCGGCTTGTTGCTTCGGATTTCTTGAGAGAACTACTGCTGACTGAACTGAACTACATCGGTGAAGAGACGTGGTTCATCGCGACGCCCCGTAAGGGGCGTGCAGAAGCTTGTTCGGGGCAGATTAGCCCCCCGCAAGCGGGTTCTTTCTCCCGCCCTTTAATAAGGGCAGGTCCTGGGGGCGGGCAGTAGTTGCCCTTAGGCGGTTGGACCGAAAAGGCGTATACGCGCGTGCGCGCAGGCCGCTAGATCTTCACGCCGTCCGGGCGGTCAACACGAGCCGGGTGAGACCCCCGGCGAACCGAGGGAGGCCCAGCTCCGTGAAGCCAGCGACACGGACGGCGACTTACGTGCGGCCTGCGGAGGTCTGGGTGGTGTGGTGGTGATGATGGTGATGTGTCGGCGTCTGGTTAGACGCCGACGTCGTGGTCAGGAGTGTCTCTCCTGGGCGAGCGCTGTTGCGGTGGTCGTCCGCGCGCGCGCATGATGCGCGTATCATGCAGCGATACGCGCAGATGTCGCGCGGAAAGGGGCGGCCACCTGCAACAGAGGGCTAACGGAGTTGTTAAGTCAGGGGTGGACGGCGGTTACCCGGGGCAACCGGCTCGTCCGCAGCGTCGTCGGGGGTAGCGATGAGGTCGCGAGGCAGTTTCTTCTTGTCCGGGGTGCGAGCGTGCCAGGGGGCCAGGTCCCGGACGTGGTCCCAGGCCGAGGCGTCGGCTCGCTCAAACATCCCCACGGACAGACGGCGGATGTAGGCGTCCAGGCTCTCGATGTGGGTGTCCCGCTGGATGACTTCGTTCCTCACGTAGCGAGGAGCTTGTACGGCGGCGCGCAGCGACAGTGACTGCTGCGCGCGGAGGCGAATGCGGCTCGACTCGCTCGTGAGGGCGAACCAAGCGGGCGCGGCGTAGGTGAGCCGGGTGCGCACATAGGACTTGTACACACCCAGCTTCGCTCGTAGTGGTAGGTGTGAGGAGAGCACTGGACGCAGCAGAGCTCTGGTAGCGCGTACCTGTGCGACGACGTTGCGGACGTGCGGCCTCATGGAGAGGGCGCGGTCGATGGTGACCCCCAGGTACTTCACCGTCCGGGTCCAGGGGATGAACTCACCCTGGAGTTTGAGCGGCAGTGGATGGAGCTGTTTGCTGCTGATGAGAATTGCCTGTGACTTACCCACGTTCACCGACAGTCGCCACTGCGAAAGCCAGTGGGGGAGCAGGTCGAGGGAGCGCTGCATCTTCTTGGCGGCGTGGGCGGCGTTGACGCTGGTTGCGATGTACGCCGCGTCGTCAGCGTAGAGCGCCAGCTCGGCGCCCTCGGCGACGGGGATGTCGTCGGTGAACCTGGTGTAAAGCACAGGCGAGAGGCATGAGCCCTGCGGGACTCCAGCAGAGATGGTGCGGCTGTCAGACAGCTCCTGTTCCACTGCCACTCGGAAAGTCCGGTTGTGCAGGAACGAGGAGACCACCTTTACTACACGGCGAGGCGCTGTGGAAGTCGACAATTTGAACAGCAGACCGGAGTGCCACACTCGGTCGAAAGCTTTCTGGATGTCGAGGAATACTGCTACGGCGTGCTCGCGCTTGTTGCGCGCCGCCGTTATCCGATGCAGTACCCTCGACAATTGCAGTGTCGTTGAGTGCTCAGACCTGAACCCGAATTGTTCCGGTCTTGGAGTGATGTGCTGCGTGAGGTGCCGCAGCAGGAGTCTCTCGAACACCTTCGAGATCGTGGGCAGGAGAGTGATCGGCCGATAGCTCTCCGGCTTCAATGGGTTCTTGCCCGGTTTGGGCAGCACGATGATGCGGCCCTCCTTCCAACAGGCGGGGAAGGCGCCTGTGCGGACGATCCCCGTAAACAGGCGCGCCAACGCTGCCACGGTACGGTGCGGCAGGTTGCGCAGCGCTGCGTTTGGTATCCCATCCGCCCCAGGAGCCTTCCGGGGCTGGGTCTGCCGAATGGCGCGCTGCACCATTCCGGGGGAGAAGAAAATTGGGTCCTCCTCGGGTGCTATCGGCGTGGCGAAGTATTCCCGAAGGTGTGTCTCGACTGCTGCGGCGTGTTCTGCGTCCACAATCGGGTTAGGTCTGAACTGGCCCTCGAGGTGGTCGGCTAGAATAGCTGCTCGGTCTGCTGCTTTATAGCGCGGTGTTCCGTCGGCGTGTAGTAGCGGTCGCACCGGAGCTGGGGTGTTCGTGAGGCGACGACATAGCCGATGGATCGACGGCCAGTCGTCGCGAGAGTCCTCGATAAGTCTCTCCCAGCTCTCGGCGGTGTGAGTTCTCAACTCGCCCTTCACTCTCTCCGTCAGCCGGTTGAGTTGCGTCTTCAAGGTAGGGCATCGCGTAGCTTGCCACTGTCTGCGTAGGCGCCGCTTGTCAGCTATTAGCTTCGCAATGTGTGCCGGCAGAGGGGGTAGCCTCCTCTGGGTGTTGGTGGGTGGTGTGGAGCTGACAAGGGCGGACTTGATGGCGCCAGCGAGTTCAGACGCAAGCGCGTCGACGTCGGCTGCGGAGCTGATAGGGCGAGTCGGTGTGGTGGTCTCCATCGTATCCTTAAATTTAGTCCAGTCCGGTTTTGGACGTGGCGCTTGAGGGACGATACGGGTTGGCTGCTGTTGTACGACGACGAGTACCGGTTGGTGGTCCGACTGTAGCTCGTCGTCGAGAACTTCCTGGTGGAGGTGTAGCTGGCAGTGCGAGTCGTTATGCACGACGATGTCGAGGACGTCGGGCATATGGGTTTGCGTGTCCGGGTAATGTGTGGGTACCTCCGGACCCGCAACGATGTAGCCGTGTGCTTCGGCGTCGTTGAAGAGTCGTACACCCGGTGCGTTGGTGGTCGTCGAGTTCCACGCTGGGTGCTTGCAGTTGAAGTCGCCCGCAATGATAACCGGGTGAGGTGCTGACAGGATGGTCCGCAGTTCGGCGACGTCAATGTTCACTGCGGGCGGCTTGTATGCGGCGTAAAGGTGGAGATGTGCACCGCCTAGGTGCAGCTCTACACCCAGCGTGTACAGTGTGCTCTGCGTTCGTACAGGTAGAGGCTGGTGTACGACTCTTCGCCTGACTAGCACTGCCAGTCCGCGGTAGCGTGTACCGTCCGGCGTAAGTTCGTCCCTCCGATAAATGAGGAAACCCGGGAATCGTAGTTGGTCTGCAGGTCCCAGGTGCGTCTCATTTATCAGCGCCACGTCGATGTCCTGTTCCTGCAGGAGAGGGCGGAGCAGGGCGGCCTTCTTCTGGAGACTGCGGGCATTCCAGTGGATGATCCTCAAGGGCCTATTCATTGTCATGCATGAAGAGGTCCGCCAGGCCCTTGAGGATAATGGACACGATTGTCTGCTTGTCGCGCCCGGCGCTTAGTGCGGTGAGCACCTACATCGGTGCAACAAACCGTCCTGCTTATGTTCTATTTTACAGGGTGCAAGTAGTGAGTGGATGTGAGCGCAACGCATTCGGTTCGGCCAATCACAGCGCTTCGTCCGAGTTTCACTTGTGGTGGCGTTCGGACAGGTTTCGACATGTTCAAACCTGTTCGATCGTGCTCGCGTCCACTTTACATCGTCATGTTTTAATTTCTTATTTACTATGGGATAATAAAACAACCTTAATCGAATAACAATAAACATTTCCCTACTCTCAAATCGTTTTTATTGAATCATCCTTATATCTACTTAAGTCTACTTATATATTCATATTTATTTACATTATTTATGATCATTACTTAATTATATTACAAAGCTACGACGTCCGTAATATCCTCCCCCCGGCGCAGGGCTACCGTAGCCTTATCTTCCACGCAGAGGACGGCGAGCTTCGTCGTGGGACGCCGTAGGATGCCTGCTGTAGTCCTGACGTCGGCTGATCGCACCTTGCCGTCTGGACCGACGTATGTAGTCTCCACGACGCCTCGGGGCCACGTCCCTCGTGGCAGTGTGGGGTCGATGACGACAACCAGGTCGCCAACGCGCAGAGGTCGTCCTCGGTCGTCGGATGCCCCCCTGGGCACCAGCGTCGGCAGGTATTCATTTACCCAGCGTCGCCAGAAATGGTCGGCGAGCGCCTGGGCAGCTCTCCACTGTTTTCGGCTGACCTCCTCGCAAGGCCCAGTATAGGGAAGGCCTGAGGAGGTCCCGATGAGGAAGTGGTTCGGAGTCAACGCCTCCGGATCCTTGGGATCGACGGAAACGTGGGTGAGAGGCCGAGAGTTTATAGAGTGTTCGGCCTCTACCATCAGGGTCAGCAGCACTTCTTCTTTTAGCGCCCGCTGATGCAGTGTCGCCCCCAACGCCGTTTTGACAGAGCGTACTAATCGTTCCCACGCTCCCCCCATATGCGGCGCCCCTGGTGGTATGAACTTCCACTTCATTCGGTGTGAAAGTCCGAAGTGGGCGAATTCTTTGGCCCATTCTTCATAGGCCGTGCGCAGTTCTGTGTCTGCTCCTCGAAAATTGGTGCCATTGTCGGAGTACATTACTCGGGGCCAACCTCGTCGTGCTGCCATTCTTCTTATGGCCATTATAGCCGAGTCGGTCGACAGACTCGCCACCAGTTCCAGGTGAACTGCCCTGGTCACCAGGCAAGTGAACAGTGCTCCCCAGCGCTTCTCGTGTCTTCTTCCTATGACCACTGTCATTGGCCCAAAATAGTCGACTCCGCAGTGAATAAAGGGTCGCTGCGTCTCTGTTAGTCGTTCCATCGGTAGGTCCCCCGTGACTGGTTTTACTGGTGTCGCTCTTCTGATGCGGCAAAGTTGGCATCGCTGCGCTATGGCTCTTACTGTAGGGCGCAGATTGATCACCCAGTACTTTTGCCTTAAGTCGTTGACCACGCGTTCGTTGTTTGCATGGCCGGCCCTTCGATGGGCGTCTTCTATTAGCAGTCTGGTAAACGGGTGCTTGCCGTGTAATATGATCGGCTTCTTCTTCATGTCTGGAACCGCAGCGTGCCCGATTCTCCCTCTCACTTTGAGAATCTGGTCTTCCAAGTAAGGGTCCAGTTTATACAGGCTACTGGACTTGGGCACTGGTCTTCCTTTTTCCAACAGTCTTATTTCTTCTGCGTAGTCGTCGAGCTGCGCTTGTTTCACCCATGTCTTCTCAGCCTTTTCTATCAGGTCGACGGTCATCTGGCTAGCTCGATTTTTGTACTTTTCCTTGAAGAGAAAGAGTACCGCTGTAGTTCGTATCAGCTTCTCATATGAGGAGAATCTGCTTATGTCGGGCAGATGAGAAGCGTGTTTCTTTTCTGTGACTACATAAGTCACTTCTTCCTCTTGGTCTTCTTTCCTGGCTTTCTCTTTCGGCCAGAGTTCTTTTTCATCATATAGAAATTCAGGCCCGGTGAACCATCTGTCTTCTGGTTACATTTGTAGTTTATAATTAGGGCGCGTTGCATCATCTGCCACGTTTTGTTCCGTGGGCACCCATCTCCATTGATTGGCGTCGGTCAGCTCCGCTATTTCGCCCAAGCGGTGTGCCACAAAGGGTGTGTACTTGATGGCATCTTTTTCTATCCAACGCAGAACAGTTTGTGAGTCCGTCCAATACGTCACGTTCTTGGGCTTGTCTCTATGCTCTCTCACGATTGTTTCCGCTAATCGTGCGCCGATCACTGCCGCTTGGAGTTCGAGTCGAGGGACGGTTACTGGTTTTAATGGTGCGACCCTTGCTTTTGCCGCAACCAGGCTCACAGTCACTCTTCCATCTGGTTTCAGGATCCTCCAGTAGGCGGTCGCCGCGTATGCTTGTTCACTCGCATCACAGAAGACATGGAGCTCTATGTCGTCTTCAGAGCTTTTGCCGTAGCATCTTGGGACTCGCAGTTTCGTGGCCATGCTCAAACCTCGGAGCCATCCTTCGAAATGTTGTGCGTCTTCTTCGGGAATCACTTCATCCCATCCCACTCCGTGTCTCCACAGGTTTTGAAGTATGATTTTACCCGTGATAGTAAAATGGCTGATGAGACCGAGGGGGTCGTAGACGGCCATCACTGCTCCAAGGGCTTCTCTTTTCGTCGGCGCTCTGTCTCTCATCCTCACTTCAGGTGCTAGACGGCTAAGCCCTGTGTTGAAGCCTAGTTCATCTTGATCCGTATGCCAAAGTAAACCAAGTGTCTTATCGGAGTTTTCCTGTCTCTGACCAAGCTTCACTTCGGCTTTGAGCACTCGTTTTTCTGTAGCCACGTTGTCCACCACATTAGGCCTGTTAGAGCACCATCCACGGAGGTTGAAGTGTGCATTCTCATGTATCTTCATGACCTCTTGTGCTGTTCTTATAGCTTCTCGCTCTGTGGCAAAGCTATCGACGTAGTCATCCATGTAGTGGCTCGATGTTATTGCTTGCACAGCGTTGGGGTATGCTTGTGCGTATCGTCTCGCGTTGGCATCTCTCACTGAGTGCGCGATGAACGGCGAGCACGATGCCCCGAAGATCATTGATATCATCTTGTACTTTTTCGGCGGCTTATCACGCTCTTCGTCTCGCCAAAGAAACATTTGAGCTGCTTGGTCTTGTGGTCTTATTCTTACTTGGAGGAACATCTCTTGAATATCTGCTGTCACGGCTACCTGACGTTCTCTGAATCTGAAGAGGATTCCTGGTAGCGATTTCAGGAGGTCAGGTCCCTCTAGTAAGTGATCATTGAGGCACACTCCGCTGTATCGGTGCGCCGCGTCAAAAACCAGCCGCATCTTTCCCGGCTTGTTAGGGTTCACGACCGGGAAGTGTGGCAGGTACCATATCTTCTTGCTTCGTTCCTCTTGTCCATCGCACTCTTGGGCATAACCTTTATCGAGGAGGTTTCTCACTTGAGCGCGATACTGTGCAGCGAAATCCGAAGAGGCGTCCATCTTTTTTTCTATCATCTTTAGTCTCTTCACTGCACAGTGATAATTATTGGGCATCGGAGCGTCTTCATCTCTCCATGGCAGACCCACTTCGAAGTGTTCACCAACCTTCCTCATTGTTCGTTGGACCACGTCGATTGCCTTTTGGTCTTCTGGTCTGACTTTCTTTGCCAGGGAGACTCCAAGGGCATCAATCCTGAAGTGTGCTTTCACTATTTCTTCTACGCGCCGTACATCTTCTGTCTGTTTGTTCGCAGACACGTCGTAGATATGAAGCACTAGTTGACCCTCTTTTTGAGTCAACGCTGAGCGTGGCGCCGTCCCATGAATTACCCATCCCAGTTGGGTATACGAGGCCGCAGGCTCATTCTTCTTGCCCATGCGTAGTTTTCGCGTCACGATCAGGTGCCAATTGTCCGCACCTATCAATACTTTCGGTGTGGCTTCGTCAAAGAATGCGTCCTTTTGCATGTCTCGGAGGTGTGGATATTTGAGTAACATTGATTTATCTACTGTCTGACCATGAAGTCGTAGATCCTTCATCGTTCGTGCGCGTAATTCTTGATAGTCGCCGTTCTGACCACGAATTTGTAGTTTGACCTCTTGACTGTGTTCTTCGTGTGGCTGTGAGGTCACCCCTTGTATTTTGAGTGAAGAAATTGGCCCTTTCACTTGGATACGGCGTGTTAAATCCTCGTCGATGAGTGAGATCGTCGATCCTTCGTCCATTAGCGCGAACGTGGTCACTTGACCGCCTGGTCCTTTCAAAACGACGGGGCACATCTTTAAGAGTACGCGATGCGGCGCGTCGCTGCTTGCTGAGACAGTCATCACGGACTCCGCTGTCGGTTTGGCATCCGTCGCTTTTTCTTTGGTGTCTCGTTGCAACATCTCTTTGTGGAGCAGCGCGTGATGCGGGCGGGTACAGTTTTCTTTGCCACACCGCTTAGCTCGGCAGTGCTCTCGCCGGTGGCGATTATTCAGACATTTAAAGCACACTTTCTCCGTTCGTGCCCATTCCCACCTGTCGTCGACACTCATCATTGAAAACTTGGCGCACTTAGGCACATCATGGTCCCCAGCACAACACAGACATACCTGTTTCTTTTCATCTTCTTTTTCTGTCGTGGCGTAAATAACTTCTCTGCCCGCTTTCCTTTTTGTGCTTGCTTGCACCACATTTTTCTGTTCTCTCTTTGGTGCGGGCGTGGGCGTCGGGTTTGTGAAGGCGTACTTCATTGCACGGTCAGCCTCCCGCATCAGGAACCGAGATAATATCGTAATTTCAGGCTCACGTGACGTTTCCACTGCCTCAGAAGCGTAGTCGCACCACCTTGATTTCACGTGCGGGCTTAATTTGTCCACAACTTCACGCACTAGCATCGGGTTCCACAAGTATCCGCGGTTGTCCATATTGGTTAGCACACACACTATGTTCTGTAGCTTCACTGCGAACGAGTTTAGTTCACTTGCCACACTAGTGAGCCGAGGCAACTTCTTTATGTCCTCCGTCACATGGTCCATTAATATCTCCGGCCTTCCATAGTATTGTTCTAGCGTCTTCATAATTGTCCGTGGGTCAGACGCAGAGTACAGGAGTGCGGAGACTGCTTCCCTTGCTGGACCTCTGACGCAGTTCCTCAGTCTCGCTAAATTTTCCATCGCGGTGAATTTGTAGACACTCGATGAATCTTCATAAGCTGCCTTGAATGGCAGCCATTCCGTAGCTGCTCCGGTGAACACAGGTAGCTCAGTCACTTGTCGTGGCGGCGGGCGTACACGCATCATTTTGTCCAGCGTGTCGGCCAGTTGTTCGATGCCTCTTCCTACTCTGCGTTCCCCTCTTGTAGGTGAACGTGAGATCGAACGTTGTCTCCTGCGTGGCATGGCAGGCGTTGTAGCGTCGACACATGTGTTCGGCTCTGCGGCGGTTCGTTGGGCGGCGGGGTGCGTCGGCTGAGTTCTCTCTTCGGTGACTGGTGGGTGGGCTTGGTCAATACTTTGCAGCCACTCATCCACCCTGTCTTCACTCCTATGTCTGGAGCCCTCTTCACGAGCCTCTGCCTCTGCTTCAATCGCCGACACTTCATACTCGAACCGTTTGTTTACTAGGGCCTTTTCAATTTCCAATTGCTCGTTCCTAATTGCAGCAATTCTTTTTTGTGCCTCATATTCCGCTAGTTTTACTCTTGCCACATCACTGCTATAAGATCCCCTTGATCTTATCGTACTTGCGGTGTCTCTCATTGACCTATTTGCCGTCATTGTTCTGACAGAGTCCTGAATTCTTGGCTGGAACGACGTGCTTGGAGTGACGAGTTGTTCTTCACGCATTGTTACGCTCGCGATCGCGGTTGCTCGACTCGCCGGTACGTGGCGTGGAGCGGGTGCGGTAAGCGCGGCGGACGCACCAGACGGTGGCACAACTCCTCCCGTCGCGGCGGTGGCGGGCGGTGCGGTCACCGACACAGCGGCGATGGGCGTGGCACTGTCGATTCCACTTGCGGGCACTTCATGTTGGACGCGCGGCAACGCGGACGCAACGGTTGAAGGTGATCTCGGCGGCTCTTCGAATGTTCGGCGACGTCGGCTGTCGTAACCCGATTCTGCCTCACTCTCTTTGGCCGCAATACTCCTAGTCTTCATTTTCAGGAACACTGCGCTTGCGTATTTTCTTTATCTTCAACTCGTCAGGCGAACGATGATCCGACTGTATCCGGCGAGCGTAGGACCAAACTGTTGAGGTGGACTGTAGTTTTTAATCTTCCAAAGGAATGAAACGCCTGGCTTGATGGTGAGTTGATTTATTTTGATCAGGATCGGCTTGTTGCTTCGGATTTCTTGAGAGAACTACTGCTGACTGAACTGAACTACATCGGTGCAACAAACCGTCCTGCTTATGTTCTATTTTACAGGGTGCAAGTAGTGAGTGGATGTGAGCGCAACGCATTCGGTTCGGCCAATCACAGCGCTTCGTCCGAGTTTCACTTGTGGTGGCGTTCGGACAGGTTTCGACATGTTCAAACCTGTTCGATCGTGCTCGCGTCCACTTTACATCGTCATGTTTTAATTTCTTATTTACTATGGGATAATAAAACAACCTTAATCGAATAACAATAAACATTTCCCTACTCTCAAATCGTTTTTATTGAATCATCCTTATATCTACTTAAGTCTACTTATATATTCATATTTATTTACATTATTTATGATCATTACTTAATTATATTACAAAGCTACGACGTCCGTAACAGGTTTCTATTTCAGATCTTACAGTATTTTGAGAAAGAAAATTAAACTTAACTATTCAATACACGTAGTGTCAAACTTAACTGAAAATAGAGGCAAACCTTTTTCTAAGTATTTATTCTATTTAACACACTCGGCCAAAGTTTTCAATTCGTTTTCGAAACCCTAAATGGCAATAAGATGCAAATTAAAATCGTTCAGGTCAAACTCGATCGCGCTCTCATCGGAATAGTCACTGAAACGAGATTTTGGAACTAGTTGCAATGATAACAATTGAAGATCAGGTGTTGTCACAGCTCTCGCAAAAACCGGCCGCCGCACTGCATCGCTAATGCATCAGCTTTATGAATAATGTTTTATGATAATTATGTTTTAGCGTTAGAAAACCGGATGACTGGGAATTTTTGGTGTCGCTGCACATCAGGTTTTTGGTTGTTCGAATATTTCGTAATGACTGCCACTGGGATTTGTGCAGCCGCGTGGTTGAAATTTCAACGAACAAATCTCTCAACTTATGAGCCGAATTTCTAGATTCATGAACGTATTATTAAATTCCTGGGTCACAAAATTCTCAGTAACAGTGAGATTGAATGTACCCGTATAAATTAACTTTAGCCTCGACAAAATGTATGCAATTTTGACAATGGCTCAGAACAAAATTGTTAATAATAACGAGGTTTTCACTGTACTTAAATTGACGTTGTATGAGTAGGTATACTTAATTCCGTAAGATAATACATAGTCTCACGCCTATATCCCCGAAGAGGTAGGCAGAGGTATATTGCTACACCCACTTTTCGCCGGATTTATTTTAGTCCCACGTAATAGTGGGCGAGCCTATTGCCGTACCGGGCACATTACCAGACTCCGTGCTGCTACTGAGAATTTCCTAACGGAAAAATCCAATAACACTTTGCCCGACCCGGGGATCGAACACGAGATCTCCGAATCCCACGCGCATATGCGGTACGGACTGCCTCGTTGGTTTCGCGGTATAAATATTTATACCGCGAAACCAACGAGGCAGTCCGTACCGTAATTCCTTAAGACAATAGACGTAATGCACTCCTGACAAAATGTGGACATTTTCACCACTACTTTCTCTGTCTAAATTAAAATGCGTAGTTCTATTTTGCATGATCGCATATTTATATTTACTTGACGGTCATTTTATATGTATGCCTATTGTAAAATTATATATCCATCGTTCGCCCGCAACTAAAGTGCTCCTTAACTGCTACTAAAACTTAATAGGATGGGTCAAATTACAATATACTTGACCGCGGAGCATTCAGTAATTTTATTTTAATTGATGGCCGGCCGTAAAAGAAGTACTAGCAAGTGGTTAGTTATGCTTAGAAACGCATGCCAATTTTAATATTCAACCCTTTTCTTGTTTCAGGTAAGTTAATGGACATTCTCGGGAATAAGTAAAGTTTGTCATCGACCGGCGCTGCTAACATAAAGTACCAATATTAAAACGTCAAGAGACCCTTAACGGTACACCCGTACACACAAACGGTTACCGTCAACCGAATGGGTATTTGAAAACGATTGACGTTGCATGGTGAGTTAATTATGGACGTGGCTCTGTGACCCTTTGAGACGGACCTTTTGTACAGTCTCTAAATGGTTATTTAAGAAACATTGCGAGGTCAATGACACCATCTAATGACAGGTAGAGTATGCAACTTAGTCTCAGGAAGGTTAGTGTTGCGTAAGTAACGTCATATTTTACTCGCTACATATTATTATGAAAATGTGCAATAATGTGCACGTTAGTATCACGTGTTCTTGAGAAAACTTTGTTTAACTTGTATAATCTGTTATCTCGGTTCATCTTGTAGCGGGGTAAGTTATTGTGTTAAAAGTAATGTAACATTGTATTAGTTGTGAGCAGATGCTATTAATATGTAAGCAGCTAAACACACTAAGCTCTTGGGCTATGAAAATAAAACTGCAATATCAGTACTAAATTACCGAGCTGCAAACCGACAAACAAGCATTATGACCTGCTTGATAATGATACGTTACTGCAACATAGGCAAGGTATACCTCCAGAGATAACCTATTACCTCCTTACCTTGAAAGACCTAAAGAAAGAACAAATCATTGGACACGTCACAACACCGTCATCAGCACATATAGTGCAATCCCTGATAGCGGAAAGCCAATGTCACGTTCACTTCACTTTTATCCACCGAATCTGGCGACAAGCACGTGATCACGACCACACATCCAATTCATCCAAATAATGTGATTCACCTGCAGCTGCGCATAACTTAAACCAGTTCATTGTTACACATGTCCGAGTTCCTTTTTCGAAGCTGGTACCTTCCTTTTTGGAAGCTGGTTGTCGAAGCCATTTAGGCGTAAGTTACAAGTTGTTATTGTTGTGATCACGTTTCGCTTGATACGTTGATTTGGCTATACCGGGCTCTTCCGGACGTTCGACGTATTCCGTAGGGCCCGACGGGCACGCAAGCCATTGAATGTCTGATGATGTGTGACTCACGAGATGCGAGAATGCATCGCAGTGAGCTGTTACAACTACGTGAAATTGTATGCAGCTTGGGTGCGAATTAGGAAAGGACATGAGTTATATGTGCAGTTTTGTTCGATGTTCTGTTTTCGATTTGTTGTTTTAGGTAATATTTATATGATATTTAAATACGGCGGCTTAATTGCATACACTGATTTAATGCTGTAGTGTACTAATACTTAATACGGAGACAGTAGGACATAAAATATGATTTGGTGTCGGGTTGGAAAATCCTCATGGAGTCCCTTCGCCCTGGGGGGGAAGGACGAAGGGGACTGTCAGACTCTTACTGACTAAAAACCAACCCGTGCTCCTCATGTACCCATGTGTCGGAGGGTAGGGTTTCACCGAAGCATTCGCTACCCCCCGACGGGTATTGGCCCGCCAGATTTTCAGGCGGGCCCCGAACGAAACCCCCTTGGCGGCGGATAAAGGTGTTGGGCTCCGCCATCAAAACGCCCAGCGGCCGCAGGATAGGACGGACGGCAACGCAACACCGCATCTCCTCTTCCTCTGCGGCCCCACCGCGACGCAACAATGGTGCGCCCCCATTCGGTCACGGGAGATAAGGCGCGCGGCAACGCAACACCGACACGCCTCTCCTCCCGCGACCGCACCCGACTGCGGGGGACAGACAGAACTGTCCCCCGCACCCGCACCGTTGGACGCATCCTGCGCAGGCCCCTCCAAGCCCACGCGGAGCGTCCCCTCCCGGGATCCCTCTTAGCTTCACCACGGGTGACAAATCCACGGTTACTGAGCCCCTCACCACGACAAGGTGGAGATCCCACGGGGGCGACATAAAATATGACCTACAAAAGGATATCTGGGATAACAAGAAAGTAAGACTTCTCAATTCTCATTCAATTCAAGATATTGTAAATATATTTTTGCTCAATCGGTAAAAGTCATCTCACGTGGAAAAATTGTGAATCCAATTAAAAATCCCGAACAATATGTCAGTCCCAAGTCCCAGACCACTCCCCGCGATTAAACACAGGTGGCTGCATACTAGCACAGTGACCCCGATTCGCCCGTCCCTCCAGTTCAATCGTCGATAATCTCGCCATCTCTCTCCTAAATTAGGAACTCGAGGTCTCGATAAAGCCGAGTGCAGGCATGATTGTCGCAATAATATTGCGTGAGCTTTTGTCGGGTAAGCACTTACCTTAATGTTGGTTAATGTGCAACGGTCTTTATAACCGTAGTAAATGCGAAAGTAGTTTGATTGTAAGGATGGCGTTCTGGTTCAGGTGGCCAATATCTCGTGCGAAGTGATGCGGGTTCGATATCTGATATCTATCTCGAAATCAGTTTGTTATTTCTGTGTGTTTACTTTGCCTATTTGAATTTTTGTAACCTATTTAGTAGTCTGCCATTATAGACGTCTATAATATCCACCAGAGGACTATGGTAGGTTGATGATGATGCGGAGAAATCACTTTTCTATTAGGTACCTTTTATTGAACTAGCAATAGGTCTTAAAAATAAAGTAGGTAGTGTACCTAATTATCATAATAATTTACGTGTCTGGGTAATCTTGTTATTTAATTATTATTTTACTTTGCCTGACCACGTTATTAGTAATTAGGTTAGTACTTACTTTCTACTTAATTAAGTAGGCACAATTTGATAGTTATACAAACTTTGTAACTGCACCACAGATAACACATTTATTTATTTACTAGGTTCAGTAATGCAATAAAATACTTAAATAAATAAGTTTTACGTAAAATCACTGCTTATTATTAAGAAACTACTTATCAACGGTTATCGAAAATTTATCTACGATGTCGCAACTGTGTAGATATTGCTTGTAACCAGAGACGAGTAAGAATTTAAATTCTTACTCGTCTCTGTTGTAACTTTGAAGTTAATGGGTACAAATCTAGGTAGGTACCTAGTCGGCAACTTAACAAACACAAACATTTTACGCAATGCCTCTTAATAATGACTAATGAGGTAGCCCTACAATTAAGTATTTTACCTTGTCATCAAAATCAGCCCTGTACCCATATAAAGTGTCCCATAGCTGGCCATGGCATTAGCCTCTTCGCAAAACGAGAAGGGTTAGGCCATCCTTAGTCCATACTGTTGGCCAAGTGTCGGTTGGAGGACTTCCCATGTCTTTCGGGAGCATTAGGTAGATATGAAGAACTCTGAGACATCCAGAATTACACGTGTTGTTTTCCTTTACCGTTCAGCAAGCCAAAATCTCAATGTAATACGCATTGAACTTCAAAAAATTATTGGTAAGTGTTCGCAGCGAATTCGAACTCCGGGCCCTCTGTGTCTGTCAGTCTCTCTACTAGGCTATCGCTGCTTACATTTTACTTCATTTTGCTTCAGGTTATTCTATTTTCAGAAAATATTACTCGTAATTTCTTATTGTACGAGTATGTTACAAACACGTTACACAGTCCAAATGCACTCTGCGGCACTCCCGTAAGGTAAGAGACATTTGTATGCGTCGCGAAACTGAGTGAGGAGGCTTGTAGCATCTATAAGACACAGGTGACTAACGTACTGAAAAATGACGCCCTCGACAGTTGGATGGAATACATTACGGCTGGGTAAAAGCTTTTAGAGCTGTGTGTACATTTGTATGAATAAAAAGTGCTGGAACTGGAACTGGAAGTGTAGGTAATCTAGTTCAGTGACATACGAGTTCACAACTCACAAGACAGCGGCAACAAAACTTTCGGTACCTACGCGTGTAATAATTAGGAAACTAAACCTTTACTAATACTAAAATTAAACCATAGAAACTAAACAATAGTAAAAACTAAAATCATATCCGTAACATCGAGATTTGATAAATGAAATTGTAGGCCACAGATTTTTGTTCTGTAGTCTTAGTTGTAGGCCATATTCGTTTCGTTTGTTTCGGTGCATGCGCACGGGCACGCGTTGCATCTCCGGCGAGCCGAGCGCTTGATGCGACGGGCGACCGGGGCGACCGACCAATCAGAGCTTCAGTTGCTTTCCGTCACCCGTCGTGTGTGATAGTGCCGCGCTCCGTGATGTAACCGTTCGAAACACGAATTCAATTTTTTAAATTTGAATAGGTACTGTTGACTCGAAAATTATGTGCATTATAGTGAAAATGTGCTTGATCTGTTCTGCGACTGTTCAGTGTTGATGGATTAAAACGATATTACTGTATTCCTCAAATTGAAACACATTTTTCTGGATTGTTTACTATGGTGATCGTCAGTGTTTTCAACAGGTCAGTTTTTAAATTGTAAACAAATAAGTGTGATTAAATATTTGCATGATTTGTGTTGAGTTTGTTTAATACATATTATTATGTTAATTTGTTTTGTTGCACCATATTTATTTTGACAAGGAGTTTTTTACAATGTTTTCGATTGCCGAGTAGAGAAATTCTTACCACCCGCGTTGTTGATATCGTTTTGTTCAGCAAGTGACAGTGACATGACACAATGTATTCATAGACAAAACTACCCATTATTTTTCAATTTGGTAGTTTATCGTGTAGTTGGGTATTTACCGATGTCCTAATATGGAAGTTGCAGGAAGACGATGCATTTTTCGTCACGCTTGATTAGACCTGTAATCTTATTATGTAGCCATATCGATATGTACGGAATACTGATAGAAACAATAACTAGCACTACTCTGTTATGTAGAATAATTCGATTCTCAACTCCTACGCATAGAGCAGATAGACACAGCAGTGTGATTTGATTATAAACCTACCTACCATTACATAAATTATGAAAATGTTCGTTTACATACGGGTAAACGAACATTTTCACAATGTTATGCCTAAGCAATCTAGTCTCCCAGAATAATAAGAACCGTGGGTATGAAAATTAAGTGACCTACCCACCTACGTTCTTTTTGGCAATTATTGCCCGTGATAAGTCAGCTCAACAAGTAACAAATTTTACTGTACTTGTACTTGCTTAATTATGAGGTAATTTGGTTTTCAATGCTGGTTCTAAAATAAACGGGCGACTAAACTATAAATATTAACAAAAATTGGATAGATTTAAGTGGGTAAATAGTTTCCTCTAATGAATGAAATAAACATCTACTATGTCAATCAACGCACACAAAATAGAGATACCAACTTCCTCCAGAAACTGCCAAAGCACAGACCTATCCTTAGTACTCACCCACACAATTAATAGTTCACACACACAGATTTAAGTTGAAGTAGATAACGAAGTAGGTAAGTGGGTACCTATTATTTTACGTCGTCCAAGGAAATAAGACGTTGATTACATTTTTATTTAACACCATCTTTATTAAAAGTCATAAAAAACAGGTAGGTACCTAGTGGATATGAAAGCAATTCCAGCCATCTTTTGCCAAGTAAGTTATTATTATTAATTAGCCATCATCTGCCAAGTACCTACATACCTAGGTAACTAGGTATTTAAGGGTCTAGTTAACTAATAGAATTGACTCAACAAACCTGCCTAGTACTTAAAGGACAAATCTTACATAGGAATGTACCTAATTAGGTGTCCTACCTACCTATTTACTATTCAATACCTTCAGCAGCACCATACGTTCAGGCCTCAGGCAATTA
Organism: Euclidia mi; assembly: GCA_944739405.2. Taxonomy (NCBI): domain Eukaryota; kingdom Metazoa; phylum Arthropoda; class Insecta; order Lepidoptera; family Erebidae; genus Euclidia; species Euclidia mi. The sequence goes on along the minus strand of OX123202.2, from coordinate 35,302,741 downwards.
ACTTCGCACTTATGACTTCACGGGAACAAATTAGAAGCCATTATAACTACTTAATAATAATCAGGCCATTACCAAATCATATCTGATTAGGTAGTTAAAATATTCCTATGCAGCTTTGTTATTCAATCGATTCCCGTGGCAAAATATCATAATGATAGAAACCATGATGGACACAAGAAAATGTGCAGCACTGCAGCCCGATGCGTGAGCGTCGGTTCTTGTCCTGTCTTGTCCCAAGTAGGTAATTTATGAGTTTTATGACACATACCGGTATTATGGAATTCCAAATATTAGTAATCAGAACCATGACCTCTCTTACTGGGGCATTTTAAATCGGTGATTCATTAGATTTCACGAATTAACATAGCGACATCATCGCTGTGCCCTCGAAAGGTCAGACTTTGCACCACTTATAGCTTATTTCTTCAGTTTCGGCACTTATATTACTTTAGAGCCATTTAACCGAAATTTCGGATATATAGGAAACGAAATCGTTTTAGGTATATTATTTTCTGTTTGTCTGTTTGTTACTCAATCGGATAATAGAAACAAAGTGTGCATTTTATTCTTAAGTTCGACAGAAAATAGATACTCTGGAATGTTTTGTCGTATTTTGTAGCTGGTGCAAAATATAAGAAAACAAAAAAATGCGAGCTCGTTTATTCCTTGCTGCAAAAATTTCTAAACGACTGGTTATCTATCTTAGTTATCCCTCTCAGGCGAGATCCCTTGTAACATGGGATGATGGGATGATATCGTACCCCGTTATTCGCTGCGCACCGTTCCCCGATTCGGCACGGTAGCTCACTAACCAACATTTACGTAAGCCGCGCCTGACAATATCGTGACATGCATCCATCACACTCTTCCGCAATACGTTCCCGTATCACCGTCATACTCTGTCGCTTACGATACTTTATGCCTCATTCAATTTGCGCCTTTTTGCTCCCCGTGTAAGCTACCTCTTCCTTCAATAATTTAGAAATGAATAAACCATGTGTCGTGTTTTTAAACGAATTTTGTTGTTATGTATTTCAATTTAAAGATTGGATTTGATTGGCAAGTGTTCCGATGCGTTTCCGATTACGCACGCGAAATGGAAACTGAGTGATCTTTGAATATGCATGCACATGGCCAGCCGTGTGTGCCATTACTGGTTTGTGGTTCCCTCTCGTTGCCAGTGTTTACCTTTCGACAGCGATGTATCGGTGACATAGATAAAGCCCATTAGCATGCCAATATAAACATTATTAAGTGGATGATTGATTAACTCCACGCTGCGAACCAACCGGTATGGCTTTTCGCCTAATGCTTTTGGTCATTTAGATTATGCCGCGGCCCCACTTTGGACTCGACTTTAATCAAAACAAAGGGACTGCGGTGCACGATGGTTTCAAACCCAATTTTGTAGTCGACCACAGGAAAAAGCCAGATAGTTTTTATTAAACCTGTTACAAAAATCATGTCAGTGCAGGGTACGTCGAAATTGGATATTGGAACTGTCCGACGCTACTGATGCACACATTGATGCACTGTAGCCAATACCGTGCAGATGAACAAAGTGTGGGCGCAGCATTAGCCTTACCGAAAATTGCTTTAGAGGTAAAAACATTGTTAATTTAATTTGCCGTTGTTGGGAAATAAGTTAATGTAATTCTTAATGATGTCAGGTTTTGTGGAAAATGCAAATCCTTAAAGGTTATTTTTGAGTTGCTTCAATTTTTTTTTACTTCAATTACTTAGGTGCCTAATGTTCACAAATTGTACAATATAACGAAATCTTTTATAATCGCCTGCGATTAATGAAATTGAATCTTATACGACAGTTATTGCTTAAGTATAACAAGACGAAGTTATTTATGAGTAAATAAAAAATAACAACAATATGGTGTTGAATGTCACGCCCGCCATCGCAAATCACCTATTGAATCGAACGCCTACAAAAACTAACCTTAGTTTAAATAATAGAGCAAACAATATCATAGCGAAAGTATAGAACAAAGAGCGTAATATAATGCAAAAATAATTACACACGCGTGAAGTAAGTAAAAGTGTAAATTAACAAGAACGGACCAACACATCCCGTGTAAGAAGACTAATAAGGCTGCGTTCACCACATCTCCAACACATCTTGCGTGGCGCATCTTCACCACATATTGCTTGTCACATCTTCACCACATCATCATTAGAGATGTGCCATAATGCGTATCAAGAAATGTGTGAAACCAATAGAATCGCTGACTTTTTGAGCCGCTGAGCAATGCTAGGAAACTGACGCGGCTTTTAGTTTTTTTAAGCTCCCTTCCCACAGTGTTTTGCAAACGTGGACAGAGTTAGTTACCCACCTTTGAAGACCTGGCTCGAGGTGTAACTTCAAAGGTGCCGTGCTCTTCCGTCCAAAAAACCAAGCACCTTGGGAAGTAGCCTTTACAAACACATCCCTCGGTACGCATCCTCCCACACCGGTGAGAACGCAGCCTAAACGATAAACTCATTCAGATTACCGCAGATAAAAAAAAATTTCATTACAAATTCTAAAGTCGAGCATTAACCCGAAAACAGAATCAGCCAAAATTGCTCGTTATGAACATTGCATTTCTTTTTAAACACCTCTGTTTATTGCGGTTTTGTGATACATTTTCTAGATACGTATTTTACGTGGGTATAATGGCTGCAGTAATATAAATACAAATGAATATTTAACAGCCTCCCTGGTCCAGGAAGCGTAACTTTGAGCCAGGCCCATAATTTGCGTTTGTACTGGTTAGCCTGAAATACACATACATATAACCAACTATACGTACTTTGGTTCAACTATGAAATTAGGTCAACTGGGATGGATATGTGTGAATTGTGATTGGCATTTTTGCTAGAATATTCTATAACAGTAGCAGCATGTTTTATACAAAAAAGTCAACTACACATGCTCGTCTAAATGGGTAATAAACACAGCTGGGGAAATATGGGAATACTTATTTTTCGAAGATACTTATGTGTATACGCAATTTTATGGCCCAATTACCATATTATGTTCATACTAGTTTTATAAACAGCTTATTAATTCGTTGCTTTGTTAAAGTTTCACAGATAAACGATTGAATACATTTTGCTATAATTTGAATCGACTGAAGAAGCGGAAGCAAAATTTTAAATGAAACTCATGTCAAGTTGCGGTTAAAAGCTCTTCATACAATTATCCAGGAGAGTAATTACGTTGGTCCTGCGCCCAATCTCTCTCCGGTCGTGTCGCATGTGGCGTCCGATCGGACTATGAGAATGAGGGAATAGAGAGTGCACTTGTGTATGCGCACACACTTGTGCACTATAATAAGTCCCGCGCAGTTGGCAGGTCTCATCTCATATATAGACAAGCCGCCATGGCCGAAATCGGTCAGGAGGACATTATTATTATTCGCTGCTTATGGTTCTGGTACCTATTAACTTAATAGGTTAGGTATGTTTTAAGCCCAGCGATCGATATCTAATCACTGTTTGGCGGCTTTACATTCGTTGAGGCAAAGGAATCCAGACTGAATGACAATGCAGTTGTTCAATTGCAAGAACAAGGCTACTACTTCATATATTGCTCCACACATGCATGACCTTCAATAATAAGACTTTTTACTTTGTTTTTGGCAGGCAGATAACTATCTATACTCCTTTATGGTACGGTAGAAACTCAAGAAGGGCGATTATTCTTTACCATCCATTGGAACTTCGTCTACCTCCTGAGGCAATAAAAACACATGTAATTTGAACACATTTTTTCGTGGACTGCAATCAAGCTAAAACTTTTCGAAACGACGAAAGTGATCAGAGAAAAATTTCCACTTTATGAAATAATAAATCATTGCGCTTTTTGTCCACACTGTTATTCGAGAGTGGGACGTCAGTATGCAATGAATCACGTACCATGTCCTCGCCCACGGGCATATTTACCTCTCAAAGTGCTCCTAACTCATTTACTGATAAATTACTTGGAGATATATGAACCTTATCGTCATACGCATAAGGTTGATAATACATTTGTAATAACACATCAACCCCGAGGTCATTCACTGCAACTACTTGACTTAAGATGAATTTTGACTTGATTATATTGAGAAACAAATTCATACTTGTATGTTTCTACTGTGCTGATTCCAGTTGCGGTGTAATTTATGGAGGGTACCTGTCAATTATTAAGTAACGAAATGGCTCGTACAATGCACAGACTCCCACAACAGCGATAAACTACTGTAGGGAGACTTCAGAAATCGGTTCAAATGTTATATTTGTAGAAAACATGTACTTAAAGTGTACGATATTGATAATTCAAGTACTTATATACTTAATTATGTCAGACATTAAGGACGATTCTATCGCACACTTGTGTAAAGGTCCAAACTCCGCGCTCCTAATGAGTATTCCCCTGACAAAAGTGGTGTCACTCCTGTCGAACAAACCAAAACTCCCGATAACCAAATTGGTAAATAGATAGTTAATCATACTAGCTTACACTACTGGCAAACCAAGGAAAAAGAACTACTTTACTACTTTTACTCTCGTTGTAACAGTTCAAACTTCATGTAAAGCGTCTTACAGTAGGTAAGTTAGTAAGACGAATTGGAATATAAAAGAATGATGTCCCGCTTTATCTAACAGGTTTCTAACTAGACCATGGGACAGATTAATACCAGTTCTTAGTCCTGGTTTTACTTTTGAAAGTAACGTCGCGAGTGTGCATTTGGTGAGATGAGACAGCAAATATCAAACGGAATAAAGTCTATTTGGATGAAGCGTTGCGATATAAGGCAAGGTCTTGTACGAAAGCACCTTCCATCATTAAAAAGACACCCCGAAGATACGCCAGATGCAGAATACTCGGAGCATGGGCAAGCAAGAGCAAGTAAGATAAATCAGGAACTTGAAGATGGCAAAATATCATCCGAATTTAACTATGTTTAATAAACTGGCATTAAAAAAGGTTAAATGTATTAAACACAGATAAATCTGATGGTCCAAAGTAGCGAAAAGTTAAGATGGACATTGTCACCAAACTCAAAAAAACCGTCCTTCAAATAGGTATTGTCTCCTTAAAGCCTTTGAATTATTCCACTGAGGGTCAAAGTAATTCATTTTCTGCTGTTAAGCAATCCTTGGTATTTAAACATAATACCTGTGTACGCATAATGAGTTGCTTCTAATTCTACCGCACGTCCTTCGGGACCTGACTTCAGTGAAAGTTATTCGCTCTACTTTGCGAATTGTCGCTTATTAACATAAGTCATATGAGTTTCATACGTCCTCGCTGCCCCTTGTGGCTTGCTATTATTTTCATTTGTGTACTAACATACGCGTTATGATGTTGTTTCTGTGTCCCTTTTAAATTATAAGGTAAGTATGAGAACAAACGAGGGTCCTACATAATATTTTGCAGCGTCTAAATAAATTATCATAATTTACTGCCATTTTTGAACAATTGTAGACGATGATTTGGCTAAACAACAAAATAGAAGAAGAAGGGTGATGAAACTTGTACGAAATGGTAGAAGAGTTCTATCCGCAAACTTGAACCTAAGCAATATAAGAGTAACAACTATCGAAGCATTTTAGCTTCAATAGCTATTCATCTATCTGTTTACATTACTAAATTTCATAAATAAATTTATTAGACACTGACATTTCAATTATCATAAAAGATTTTATTGCGGTAGTACCATCCCGTATAATTGTAGATTGGCAAATCTAGTTATTGGGGCTCGACAACTGGATTCGTTGTGAAATGCCAGTGTAACAGCATTTCCAATATGGACACACCTCAGTGTTGGTAATCTGCGACAACTTCTGTTAATTACTTACTGAACAATAGACAAAAAGTCTAGACGGTTGCCAATTTAATGGTATTATGTCAAAGAGTAAAGGCGTATGGTATCAAAATGGTGTGGTGTTGTAAAACAAAATAATATTAATGTCAGTTGCTTGATGACGAAAGGATTCAATTGGTAAAGGAGACTGCCGGTTTTTGTATGGAAGCCTGTACCGTTTGCTTTTTCATGAAATGAACATTTTTAGCCAGCTTATTGTTTAATATTAGCGTAGGCATGAAGCGTTTTTGTTTTCGAATCCGCAGTTCTGAGATTTTTCTCATAACCATATTTTTTAAAAATCCGCCATAAATATTGCACAGGCACGAATTCGTCCTTGATTTCTAATTGTTTATAACAATTTCAATAAGTTAATGATGTTACAAGTTAAAAGAAACCTAGTTTCGACGCAGAGGAAAAAACAACAAAAACAACACAACAACACACACAAAAACAAAATAATAACACAAACAAACACGAATGATGCGTAGGCGACGTTGTGTGGGGTTGACATTTGACACTTTTGACAGTTGCTCAAGTTATCAAATGTCACCCTGCAAGTGTTGCTATCTCGATTCAATTAAATCTAAAATCGATATCACCTAATCAATCGATTAATGAATAAGTTGCTCAACAAAAGACTGAAATCAAGTTAAGTAGCCAAATATGTATTTCTATTTAATAAAATCACACAGAACACAGTTTTTTTACTTCACTATCATAGTGCTTTCTATTGAATCCACAATCATTAAATCGTGTCAGCAATCTTTAATGTTGAGAATATTACACTCGATTTTTTGTCGCTCGGAATCGTTTTTTTTGTGCTGGCAATGTATGCATTCGGAAGTTGTTGATCTAAGTTATACTTTTTTATAATATTTCGTAAACGCGGATTTAATAATGATTCATAATTTAGTAATGGCAGTCGAAATGTGTCAAAGTATTCACGGTAGGTACCTATATCATTTTTTATAAAGCAAATGGTACAGGTTCCGGCATTCTCCTTTATTATGCTTACGGATCAATAGAATATAGCTACTTAATTGAGGCTGTTTCTCAAATTGTGATCATCATCATCGCGACACCGAAATCAGACCCCAAGGGTCTGCTTTCGGTGGCGCTTGATGATATTTTTATCGCATCTTTCTAACATCGTGTCAACCAGTTATTGCAAATAAAAGCAAAATATGGCAAATAAATAAATTATCGAACCAAAACTGGACTTACAAAGCATTTATCCTCAACTGTAATAATTTTTTATTCAGTAGCAAGTACTTATTGTAGATTAATGTAGGCAACAGCGATGCGATAAAACTTCTTACTAAGTGGTAGATATAGTTTCGATTTCACATCTCTATTAATCTAATTAGAAACAGCATGACTCCACAATTCGCACCTGATATAAAACACACACTCACGACGTATTCTCGCACAAGAAAGTCCTCGTCACGAGTGAAATTCACGTCGTTTCGACAATTTATCACGGTCTGCCGCAAGGTAGTTAGAAACTTGTAGTTTGTAGCCACAATGTGCGTATGGCGAGTGTCACGGTAATGAACTTTCAGCTTCGGACACAAGCCTATGTGGTATAATGTTCTTGCTAGATTGAGCTCTAATCGCTACAATACTGTCGCTTTTTGTACTGAGAAAGTGTTAGATTGTTGTCTCCTAATGCGTATTAGAGACTAATGTAGATTACGCATTTACGCCTTTATTTCTATCAAAGGGATATAATGTGTATTTAAGCTACATGACGCTTACTATTACTAGCTACATTTGATTAAAAGTAAAATCATTATAATCGCCAAGCATCGCTCATTTTCCTAGACATTCACATAAACATGCTTGTATGCATAATATTAATATTAAATAGATTCACAATCATGTACAAACCATCTTTATCCGGTCTGCTCAGGAAGTTTAAGCTATAAAACACATCCCATCCAATTACTCAAGAATCAGCAAAACAAGCTTTTCTATCATATAAGTATGCAATTTTAATTAAATCTATAAAAAAAAACAATACAAAATAATATAAAGTGACGTGAGTTATTACTTAGGTACTTACATTCGTTCACTTTTATTGAAAACTTTGTATAGGGGAAAGTAGTGCACAGTCATCGTCAATTGAATGGGAATTAGTATAATGTTATTTGATCTTTGAACGTATATAAACGAACAATATTGATCGTGACTAAAGAGTCTTGTAACGATTTCGTAATCCAAGAGTATTGACATCGCATTAGCATGTGGAAAGTGCTGTTTATAAAGCAGTTTTAATTAACACTAACTAGCCAGAGATGCGACATCGCCTTTCGAACACTACTCCTATTACTAAAATAAAAGAACGACGTTGTTCATGAACAATATAGTTTTTAAGGGCTTAAGAATGATTGAAATATCAGTAGGTTCAAAGTCATGATTACAATACAAGCTAACAATTACTTTCACTCATAGACGTGGTCTGAATAACATAGGTCTTAATAGGTAAATACCAATAAATTTCGCAAAATACCTTTAAATGTATTTACTCAAACTTTGATGAAACTGAACGGAAAGTATATCACTGTAAATATATTTTTAATCGGTTTATTAACGACGAAGTTCTGAGGAAACAAACAAAAAATAATTATGGTATTGAGAACGTTCTCTGTTTATGAAGTCGGTTGAAAAAGAGATGATATCATAGGTAATATTTCATTGTTATTATGCATGCTAAAGCTTAATATGTTTATTGCAATGATAAGGTAATATTTTCGCCGTTGCTAATGCGCTAGTTTAAACCATAAATAGTGGTCCCGTCTGGGCATTAACGCATCCTTTGCGGTATCGCACATGCAATTAGAAGCGCGGGAAACGGTTGCATGTGCCGCGGGAAACGTATTTTTAATTGGATATCATATCATTTAATTATATCGTATAAAACGACGTAAAAGATGCTGGTGTAACTAATAACTATACTAGATATGGCAACAGTCATGCAAAAGATTTGGGTTCAAAGAATGCAACCTAAATCAGCAAAGAGTATAACGTAGGTCATGTTCATTATTAAATTTATCCGTGCTATGAAATATGAATGACCACAAAATTTTCTTGATTCATAATGAGGAGGACGTGCCAGTGCTTAAGCAACCATTTTTGCTGTAAATCTGGAATTATTTATTTCCTAAGTAGGTTAAGACGAAAGTAAAATATTTTGGGCTTATCTTACTTATTATATTCAAATTCATGCTAGAAGTTGCCGTGTAGTACGATTTATCAATAGTCAACATCGACAGTCGTGAAACATTCGAGTTTAAAATAATAGTAAAATTGTAAGAATAATCTTAAAGATGTAACGCCGCGAATAGTGAGACTGCGAATAAATTATTTTTAAATGACTTCATAAAAGAAAGGAGGTTCGAAGCTAATACTTTTTATACACTCAAATCTTTCTGCTGCAGACTGGCTAAATATAATGGTACTTATGTAAATTGGTCGGATTATATGTGCTTAGATTTGGTAACATTTATCAGCATGCCAGTTTGATTATCGTTGATTATCTGCCATAATTAACTCATTAAGTACAGATTCTTTAGTCGTTTAATTCACATTCTGTAAAAAAAATTAGGGCGATTGAGTGAAGAAGCATGCAAACGGTTTCACTGATTTAATTTAGGAATTTGCAGTGTTAGTAATACTAACTAGTGTGTTGTGAGTTGTCGTCATATTCTAATTAAGTACTTAAAATCGTCGGGCAAAGTGGTGGCACCTTTTTCTGCTACATTATTCTCATTTGTATACCCAATTATTTTCTTTATTTTCTCAACAAAAATGCTTCTACAGTGTTATATTAATCGCCTTTAAAATATTTTCTATTAACATTCCGCCCGCGTTAATTCGACTTTCAGGAATTATTATTTTTTATTTTGATGGTGGTAATGATGGTATATTACCTATACTTTATTGCTAAGTCTGATCGAAATCCGTTCAGTAGATGTTATGTAATATACTAATTCGTAGGATCCAAGCATCCATCATCGCAAAAGGTCGCATTTGTAAAGTAAGTAATAGTATCTTATGGTGAACCGGACCGACTACTGGTTGAGTGGATTCGTCCAACTATTGGATCCGATTCGCTGACTGGTCCAACATTACTCCGTTCATCCTACTTTGTATTACACTGTAATTGATCGTCAATTAATCTCATACAGTACACACACTATTTAGACCATCACGCAACGTTAAATCGGCTAGCCGTATTTCTTCACACACATTGATTTCACCTTAGAATAGATAGTTATGCTTTCTACGTCTACAATATATATGCGAGCCGGCACACGGAGACGCAGTAATTATTTGTAATGACTACTAATTACTTATTCGATGTAATATTACTCATTACTATGCATTGCTCACAAAAAGGTTCCGAGTGCGGTTGGAATAAATTATATAGGATGATAGTTTTGATAAGCATGTGCGTATGATTTACTTTGAATTGCGAAAATTATTTACTCGCATCTGTGTTGTTCTACATGAAAAGGGGCGAACTTTGTGATAATGTTTTTTTAGCTTTGTTTCAAGTCCATTTATTGGGAATCTATTGTCGTCTATCGAGCCTTGTAGACTGCTTCTATGACTTCTGTTACTGTAAAACTCCAAGTGTAGTATTTCCTTATGTCCTTCATTTTTACCGGGGAAATGAACTAGGAATTCTACGACGAAACATGTAAGTAAGTATAGAAAATAACAAGCCTGTCCCACTTTGTTTTTGTTTGTAAATAACCACCTTTTCGTCAACAATGAACGGTACTTTGAGTACTTTGCTGTTTAATTTATTGATGTCTCTATCAATACTGTCATTAGGTAATAACAATTCTATTCATCCCAAATGCGGAACTGTCATCGTTATGTTATGAAATATTGAGAAATTTTAGCGAGCGATGCATGAATACGCAAAAATGCCCCCAATAAGTGGACTGATCGAAATTGGTCTAACAATAAAGAATTGTATGGGTACCATTGTGTTACCATCTGTCAGTGGCTTCAATCACTCGATAATCGTAGGTTAGCCGACTGTTCAGTGTTAATACAATTGCACAAAACTCGGCTTGTATTATTGAATAGTATATCTGCGCACGCGTGCTAGTAATACAGCCATTATTCTCAGTTTTTTGTCGGTCTCGTCTCCCCACAATCCTATAAGTTTATTTATTAGTGGAGCACTAAAATCGTCATAAGGGGTTCGGTTTACGACTAAGTTTATTTTGTTGAGAGGGGATCAGTCACCGGGTTGTCAGTCAATGTATCCTTTGTTAATCGCTCGTTATATCTCAGGGCTGTTCATCCTTCACGAGATTGCAATTTCCTCGTTAATAGAACATAGATACCAATAATAGTAACAACGTCAGTGATTTGATTAGATTTTGCGTAACACGGTCATAAAAATATTGAAATTACTTAGCTGTTAGGGAAGTTGTAACTTTTTACTTTCGATAAATGCAAACGGAAGGGCATGATGCGTAACTTTTACTTTGCACATTAAATTCGATTTGTAATGTCATCTTTACTTTAAGTTACATAACTATTGCTTGTAGGTACTGCTAATAAAAGTAGAAGAAATTGTCGAGTGCTTTCTCAATTTATTTCGGTGAGAGTATTCAATATGTTTCGAAATTGAGTTTTACCTTCTCAATAAAATAGATTAGCTTACATAAGAAATGTTCAACTAAATGTGTATTCTATTATGTGCCGCCATGATTAATGACGTTGTATGACGCACCTATATTTCACTCAAACCATAGGCATAGTAAAAACAGAATAGTAAGCTAGCTAAGGCCGCTCGGCGAGTTAATTACCTACTCTTGCGATGACGCACGGGTTGTCACGTGTTTACACCGCGGCGCCGCCGGCTTTGTCGGCGCGCGCTATTTCGCCGTTTTTTTAGGTGATTGCGCTGAATACTACAGAATTTAAGTTTGCATATATTTATTTTCAAATACCTGCTGACTAGCTAAGCGTTATATAACTATCTAAATGCCCTTTATAGCGAGAAAAATGTAACGAGTTTAATTTACTGTCGTTTAACACATTGTATAATATTAATAACGTTTATTACAAAACTGAATGTACATAAACAATGGTCGCGGGCGAGCAGTGTAGTACCTACATGCATGCGCGCGATCAGACGCGCGGCGCATCCCGTACTGAATCCGCGCCGAGCGTTCCGCGCTCGTGAGATTGTGTGCGTGAAAAGTGCGTGCGTACACGCCGCCGCGCCGCCCCGGCGACTCACGCATACATTCACACCAGCGCGGCGGCGGCGGCGGCCGATTTGTATGAAGCTATCCTACTATTCTGTTTGTACTATGCCATAGGGCTCGTCAATACTCAATGACATATAAATGGCTACCTATTTCTGTATCAATATAAACCCAAATATTGCTTTCACAAAAGAATAATAGTCGTCAAGAGGTACTATCTAGAGCAAAGAAATGAAACTAGATCAAGTACCTAAGAATATTAAAGACACGATATCAAATAGGTAGTACAATTACCTACTGATATGCATCGCTGTCCAAATATTTTCTGTCAAGTGCCACCTTGACAGGTAATTCCAAATTCAAAAGCACTTGACAAAAGGTTTCTGAAATGATTGACAACAGAATGGTTTAAATAAAATTAAATATTATAAATCTTTTTACATAAATACGTGTGACAGAATTATATCGACGTTTTGAAAAAGGTTTCAAAGCGTGCATTGAATAGACGTTTTACGTAAACCGTAATCGAATATGAAACTATATTCCACTTCTTTAGATCCCTTGGGTGATCCCAAGAAAACTTGATAACTGTCAACTCATAAATATTCTTTTTGTTAAAATTAAATATAAAAACCAGACGTGCTTTATCTGTGGCACATGATTTCATACGTTTTGTATTGAATCCGTAATATTATATAACAATCCACGTGTTTTTTTATTGCGCATGGCCATTGCGATTCGATATTGATGGCTTTTTGTAAATGCAAAATATGACGCATGAGATAAAATTAATCTCCAGTAAAAACAAAATTTAGTTATGCACAACAAATACACAGATTAATGGAATTATGATAGATAAGTTTTATTAAATCTGCTTCAAATATAAAATTAATTGTCCTTTTTAAAAGCGGGGTGCAAGCGCCATAGGCTTAAGATGAATTTCGTCAGGGCTCTCTCTACAAGAATATCTTCTAAAACAGTGCCTTTTTCGTGTTTTCCTGAATAAATCTATCGGTTACCAAATTCAAGACCCATTCCCCTTTCCCCCTAAACCAAAATTGTGAATCTGTCGCTGGATAACGTCGCTCTACAATGCCTAGTCCTGCCTATCTCAGTACACTGTTAGTATCCAGACAGCTTTTACTAAGGTTGACGGCTCCGTAAATTACATAAAATTTGCTCTAGATAGCATTTTTTAAAATTAAATAATATTATGCATGCTCTGCACGTTGTCAAACTATCAACAAACAGTGCGTGTAAAAAAACAGTGTAAAGAACGATTTTTATTAGTTTAACTGACGGGCTCGATTATCTAATAGTTTATAAACTTTATGTATAAAGTGCAGTCACGAAAGAATGCCAGGAGGCGCGGTAGCGATAAAATTATATTGCTTTTTTATTAATATTGTTGTGGTATTGGTAGTCTTGTGTTGTTTATGTAAGTAGTTTTATGTTTTTCTAATCAGTATAATATTTTATTTTACTTTAAAGAAAGTTAGTAAACTGTAGGTTTTCTTCTCACTACCCTCTTCAGGGTAGTGAGATTGGGAGGCAGATTGACTCCTTAAGGTGGTAGTCCTGCGACCCAATACTATGGGCCGGTCATTGGGTTGGGCGCCCTCGAGGCTGACCAACCGGGTGAGTCTCCGTTGGGAGAGGCCCAGTTAGTCGCCTGCGAGAGGGCGGCGGCTGGTCGTCTGGTTGGTGTGATGAATGGGATCAGTTCCCGAGCGGGGCGCTTCAGTGTCCTCCGGATAAAGGTAGTTGTCTCTGGATGGGGGAGGGAAGCGATGTTGACGAGGTAGGGGGTGTTCTTAGCGATCTGCTCGCTCGAACATACCCCGGGCCAACCCGCTCACAAATCCCTTGATCGGCTCCCACTTGAGGTCCCGATATATGGTCGCGTTCCCGAGGTACCTGGGCGCATCCACCTCCAGGCGAATACACTTGTTCTCCACCCGCTGCAGTCGCTGCCGCGTGGTCTCGGCTGTCAAGTTGGACCAGGCCGGTCCCGCGTATGTGAAGCGCGACCTGATATAGGTTTTGTAGATAGCCAGCTTGGCTCTCAGTGGCAGTCTGGAGGACAGCAACGGGCGAAGTTTCGCCCTCGCAGCTTGGGCCTTCGCGGTGGTCGTATGGACATGGTGGGCCATCGTCAGGTTCCTGTCGATGGTGACGCCCAGATACTTGGCCGTCGGCGACCATGGGATTTCCTCCCCCATCAGCTTTAGGCACGGCGGGTACTGTACCTGTCCAGTCACCAAAGCCTGAGTCTTGGACACGTTGCACTTGAGCTTCCACTTCTTAAGCCAGCTCGGGTTCGCCGCAAGTGTCGGGCCTAGCTTCCGTGCGGCGTGTCTGGCATTCCGGGAGCTAGACAGGTAAGCGGCGTCGTCCGCAAACAGCGCCAGCTTCACGTCACCCACTACAGGGATGTTGTCCGTATAGTGGACGTACAGAACAGGGGATAGGCTACTCCCCTGCGGAACTCCAGCCTTAATGGTCCTCTCCTCTGACGTGACGTCCTCGACGGCCACGTGGAAGGTTCTCCCTCGGAGTAATGATGCGATGACCGTGATGAGTTGTCATGGGATAGTGGACGTCGACAGTTTGTAGATGAGGCCGTCATGCCACACCCTGTCGAACGCCTTCTCCATGTCGAGCATCACGGTCACCATGTGGCCTCGCTTGTTCATCCACGTGGCCATCTCGCCCAGTACGCGAGTCAGCTGCAGCGTGGTGGAATGCGCTTGGTGAAACCCGAATTGCTCGGGTCTCGGTGTAAGATGCGGGGTGATCTTCGCCAGCAGCAGCCGCTCGAACACCTTGGACATCGTCGAGAGGAGAGTGATGGGCCTGTAGTTCTCCGGCTTCCTGGGGTCCTTGCCGGGTTTGGGGAGTACAATAACCCGGCCTCGCTTCCAGATGGTAGGGAAGTGGCTGGTCCTCAGGATACCGTTGCATAATTGGGTCGATGCGATAAGCGGTCTCTGAGGAAGTCGCTGCAGCGCGGAGTTTGGGATACCGTCCTCACCAGGCGCCTTCTTAGGGTTAATCCTGCGGATCACCGCTGCAACCTCTTGCGGGGTCACCAGCAGTTCGTGCCCCGATGGGACGAGGGGCGTCGAGAGGTAGGTCCTGACTAGCTCCTCTACCTCTCGTGTGTGGGCTTCGTCCTGGACCTCGTGTGAGATGAACTGCTGTTCTAGGCTGCTCGCGATGATCTCCGCTCGGTCCTCGACCTTGTAACGCAAAAGGCCGTCTCGTCCGAGCAGGGGGCGAATTTTTAATTTACTTTATGCAATTGTATGTACCTAAGTAGGTACTTTGTCGAGCGAATTTTGGTACAAGGTGGATAAGTACCTGATGCTACAATCCTGGCGAAGTACATAGACAAGGAACAAAAATTAAAATTTGCAATGATATGATCCGAATAAAAATGTAATTGCCTAGCGACTCTTGAGAGAAAAACATACAATCCTTGAATTCTTTCCTTACCTTTGTAAGATGCTGCAGGCGTGGCTTGTAATCGTTAGTGAGTATAATTATTGGCGGTATCGGTATAGACTTATAGGTGGTACGGATTGCAACCCTCTTTTAATAACATTGACTATGCTTTGTTTTCTAAAGTATTCCCCAGACGCAAAGTCTATCTCATTATTATTTTATGAACTTCAGCAGTTCTTTAGTTTTTAAGTCTTTAGCGATACCCTCAGTTTTACAGCTGAAACTTTGTTTTGAATATATTTTGCATTTATTTCTTGAATAAGCACTTTCGTAATCTGCTTTAGAAGGAAAGGGCTATTCATGCATAACTACATTTCTAGCGACTTCTTTTCTTTTCGTAAACCGATTTTACGTGGTCAGTGCAAGTCTGACACACTTGACTCCTCTCTAAGATAACTGTGTGTGGGTCCAAAGACCGTATGTAATTAATTACCCGCAATTTCCTTACATGCCTACTTAACTAACAACCACATACATAAACATGATAGAGTCAGCGGACACAAAGATCCTGATTATAAAACCGTCTATAAAATCTGCCGCACTCGTCGGCAAGTAGTAAACTGAAGTATGCAATAAGTAGCAATCGCTTAGTTAAAAAAAAACAACACAAAAGTCGTTGGACTGAAAGAAAAACAAAACGTCTTTGGTTCTTGGTCTCGACTTACAACACACCTCTTTGGTAACCTAATAAGCACTCCCGCTGTTTGATTTAGAACAAAAAATTGTGATAAACTTGAAAAGGCAGGTGATAATTAAAGGTGTTTTAAACATTTACGACTAAGATTAAAACCGCTTAACCAGTAATGATTTAAATAAAAACGTGTTGGTATAGGAAACTATTAATTAGGCAGAAAAAATGCTGATTGCAGGTGACCGATTTAGCCTTCAAATTGGTCAGGTGCAATCCGGTTTTTAATTCGATTTGACAATGCCGCCATAGAATTTTATGATCTGCAGCCATCTCAAATGCCGATGTTGCTTACAAATTGGGACATACAAGTTTCTTTTAAAGTGTTCTCCACGTGTGTTCTACGCACTTGCATTGCTAACAGTGCTTCCAGCTTACCGGTTAAAGTGAAAAATGTTTGTAATTATTACTTTATGAGCAATATAAATAATATGTATCACTCAATCGTAGATAAACTTTAAACTATGATGTCTTATAAATATTCATATTTTCATATTGAATGCTAAGCAATAAAAGTCGGGACATTAAATGATTTGCAAGTATATAGAATTGTTATAGTGCCCTGCACTTCGTGTTAGGTTTCTTAGCGACCTCGCGCGCTGAAATAGGAGCCTTACGGAGTAGAGTATGCTTGCATCCATCTTTGCTCTGAGAACATGTTTTTAAGTATACTGTTAGCACAGTATAAAGACTGTGCTGTTAGACAGATTTCTTGCCAATTGAATTGTATTGTTGCTAGAAATTTAGCTTTTTAGGAGCTTTACTTCCATTTGTAACGAACTTTTAAAGCTTTTTCGCGAGGAAAACCAAAGGAAAACAAATCATTTTCCTGTAATATTTAGGCAGTTGAGAGGTCTCACGAAGTTCAGTTCTTGAAGAACTTTGTTTAGGGTGCTTCCTACTGTTTGGAAACCAAAAATAGAATTATTATAAGGAATTTGGGAACGCCGTTTTCTGCTTAATTCCGTGTAACAAAAAATATTTAGATTTAGAAGATAGATAGCAGTATTTAGAGTTAGAAGATTGTCCCGCCGCGACCACGGCTGAAGCAAGTCAGCCGAAACGTTGGCAAAAAACCGAAGATAGTTGAACTTGAAAAATTTAATGGTTGGATATTTGAAACTTCTTCGAAAGTTTCAAATATCCATCCAATAACATTTTGTTTTAATGATAAGGAAGACCTGAAATACGGATTACGGTCAACTAAATACTTCATTCACTCAGTAGAAATGGTATTTTTCTGGCACACTTGTCAATTCTTTAGTACTTACATCATTTTACAATATCTCTACCGTGGCCAGATACGTTCAAAACACCGCCTCAAGTCAATCTTGATTTCGGAAAAGGATTCCATTTCATCTAAATCGCTTCAGTAATTGCAATCGTGAAGATGTACTTATCTAACAACAAACCTAATCTGGCGTATTTTTTATCTGATTCATCGACTGTTTTTTTTTACAAAAGGTGTGCTTAAGTTCTTCATATTTTGCCTCTGGAATATTTTTTATGTGGATATCATTATCTATTAATTATTGGAAATGTTTTGTCGATTTATTATTTTTTTTTCTTTATTTATAGACTCACGCCTGTATCCCCGAAGGGGTAGGCAGAGGTGCAATATTACACCCACATTTCGACATGATTTTTAGGTCCCACGTAATAGGGGGCGAGTCTATTGCCGTACCGGGCACATTACCAGAGTCCGTGCTGCTACTGAGAATTTCCTAACGGAAAAACCCAATAACACTAACTAGCCCGACCCGGGAATCTAACCCGAGACCTCCCAACCCCATGCGCACATTTATAACGCGAGACCAACGAGGCAGTCGATTTATTCTTTTATTTTATTTTTATTATATGTATACTTACATACATACATACATATCGTCACGCCTTTTATCCCCGAAGGGGTAGGCAGAGGTGTATTTCTACACCCACTTTTCGCCAGATATACTTTAGTCCCACGTAATAAGGGGCGAGCCTATTGCCGTACCGAGCACATTTCCAGACTCCGTGCTGCCACTGAGAATTTCGTGACAGAAACACCCAATAACACTGTCCGACCCAGGAATCGAACCCAGGACCTCCCGATCCCACGCGCACATTTATGCCGCGAGACCAACGAGGCAGTCAATAGGGTTTGATGTCGAGTTTTCCGTCTCTACGCAAGATGGTATTTGCATCGTGTTATCCCTTAGTCGCTTCTTACGACACCCACGGGAAGATAGGGGGTGGTGACACTCGTATTCTATGCCGTCAACCACACGGCAATATGTATATTTATAGATTAAAAATATGCTTTCCTAAAAATTGACTGACAAAATTTTTCGATTCACAATCGGCTTGCACTAAGTAATTCAGAAACGTACACATACATCATAAAACGCTATAAAACTGTAAGCTTGTATTACCCACCCACGTGCAGGGATGGGGTGACTATTGTTAACCGGAAACCGCATGGCCAATATGGCCGCTGTCTGTACAAACATATGAATCGTAAATATCAAAACATCGAAATTGAACCAGGTGTCCATATTAAACAAACAATGCACTCAAATGGTAATACAGTATGTATTACCATCGGAGTACCTCTAAAATATCGAAATGAACATTTTATGTTTATTCATAGTGCTGTTTAAGATACATTAAGCTACGCATACTATTACAGAGAACAGGCACATAATAAAGCATCTATATTAATACATTACGGTTTTTTCAAGAACAAAACTCATATAATATTATTATGCAGTTCCCCTGATCTCCGCTAAGGGGAACAGTGTAACTTCATTGTCGGTAAAAATTATGAATATTTCACGTTTTATGCGATGTTTGTTAATGCGGTCATTGTACATTATAGCGGAGGGCAACGCGGTTACCGGATCATTCCGGTCATCTGGACTCACTGCCTAGTGAGACCGCAACCTCGCGAGGGACGAATCGGAAGCAGAAGGGACATTATTAAAAATATTATCAAGCTTTTCGTTTTATGATGCTTTGTATTCTAGCAAAAAATAACATTATTTTTTATTGATGCTTTACAGGACGAAAAAACGGTTCTAATGTAATCTCGACATTCCCTTTTTTGACATAATGGACAAAACTTTTTACAAGCGTATTTGGAACGCAAAGTACCGTTAATGCATTTAATAGACATCCCTAGTAAGTATATTTTTTTATCAAAACCACACAAATCAAATAATTTATTGCATAATCGACCTCCTCATTGATATTCGACATTTAAATGCGTTAAATTGAATTCAGCTGCCAGTACTGACAAAAAATGCGAGTATTCGAAATTCGAATAGACGAACTAATTAGAAAAATATGGTTGAGTTGACATAAACAAACGCAGATTCTAATCTTAGCGTGTTACTGACAATGTT
Organism: Euclidia mi; assembly: GCA_944739405.2. Lineage (NCBI taxonomy): Eukaryota > Metazoa > Arthropoda > Insecta > Lepidoptera > Erebidae > Euclidia > Euclidia mi. The sequence goes on along the minus strand of OX123202.2, from coordinate 35,283,075 downwards.
GTTTTTGTTAATTAGCAACTTCATTTTTAATGGAGATCTGATGATGCAATATACAAGTCGCGTGCTGCATGACTGACCGAGAGTCACTCGACGAACGGTTATTGTAAAGTTTTAACCTGATATCGGTACACGATAGCTGGATAATAATGGACTGTAATGAAATGACAGCAACCCTATTGTCGTGATTAGATCGATGCGTTGTCGTAATAGTTCAGACTAGGGTTGCCAATCATAAAATACTCTTATCTAGTTTTTTTGATCAAATGTTTACGTCTCAAAATATTTCAACACGGGGTTTGTCAAGAAACATTGGAATGTCTTCTGATAATTATTTTTTCAAATTGTTGTTGATAATTGGGAAGTTGGTCATGGTGCAACCATTCGCAGTACACTGCTAGACACAGGCCTCTCTCCTAATTTGCGTGTGACGCAAATAGTACATACAATAGCATTGTAGTAAGTCCATAGGATAATTTGTCTTCTATGCCACGCAGGCAGAGTGGTTGGTAAAGGGTTTGGATAATAAATATGAAACCTGTAGCGGATCAAACTAGTTAATAAGCTATTTAAAATTAACAATAAAAACGAAAAGCTCGTCATTCAAAGATATTAATTCTGAAACCAACAAGTTTATCATCGGATAAAAACCGTATACTTAAAGCAACATTAGTACCTACCTAGTAGTAGGTACAGCCCTAATACCGATTTTCGATAAGTCGGAATTCCTTCGGCTTACGGTATCTATTTAACGGTAGATGATCGGATTGTTATAATCGGTAGAAAAAATATCGGTCTCATTCGTTTCGAATGAAGTTAATCGGAAGTAACCATGTTATTCGCGTGAATGTTTGTTTGTTGTTCGTTGCACGGTGGCCCGTGATTGGTTTACGGATCGGTTAATACTAATTCGTTCTTATTGTGGTACAGCGGGCGTTATTTATGCTCTAATGACACTTAATTGATTCGTAATCAATACTTTGAAACGTTGCATAAAGATAAAGACATGTATTTCCCTAAAATTGCTTAATGGCTTTCGAATTACTGTGGTTAGTGAATGGTTTCATTCATAACGTTTATAGATATTATGTTATGTTACTATGAATTACGATCAGTCTAGTGTCTAGGTCAAGTTCATTGAAGAAGAATTGAGTTTTAGTTTTCTTTTGTTAAAGAAAGGTTTCTTTCGTTTTAGATTATTTGTTGCGAAATATTGGTTTCGTATTGTACTATTCTAAAGTATGTACTTATGTAAAAATATCAACGTTTCTTTCCTAATATTGTTTTATTCTTAAGTACCTACCTATTTAAAATTCAAATCTAGCCCCATGATACTGCATGGGCTTCGTCTATGTTTCAGTAAGTATATTCCGCCTAAGAAATTCAGGTTTATTCTGAATCTAGTCGTTTCATATGTCATCCTGCGGTAGGACCTAGCACAACTGAAAGAAACCCTGGAACTGACAAATAGAAATCCACGAATTGTTGCAACACCTATATTACCCACAAGCCTTCAGCCTGCGTGGCTTGCAAAAACTATGCCACGTACTCAAAGATAGTAAACAATAAAGAACAATAGGTATTCATACACTCCAATAATTCACAATAACAAATAGAACAAATACTACAAACTATACACTGCATTTCGTTATCAATTATTTTCTTTCACTTTGCCTAACCTATTTTATTTATAAGTAACATTGTGTAATTCCATTATCTTATCAAAACGGAAAGGTCAGCGAGAATCGGGGTGTCAAGCTTCCGAACAATATATTATGTTATTATCATAACTATGACTTTCATGTCCTTTAATTGTGTTTTATATACGTGTAAGATACGTCGGGCTCTTTGATATAAGGCAGTATGGATCTTTATTCTTTATCTTCACATAGTTGTTACAAAAGCTTCATCGTTGCCCAATATTTTCTTTTTATAGTGCCGCAGATCATTTCACTTTGATGATCACGTGTTCACTAGGATTTCCAGAATGTCTTCTGCAATATGTTGACTACAAAATTGGCGACTCGTCCGTCGTACTTGGAGGTCTTTTAATGTTATTTAATCTCTTAATAGTTACAGTATGCAATCATTTAGTACCTCTTGTATGTAAATATACGTATGTGCGTCTGAAATACAAAAATGCTTTGCTATAGGACATGCCTTAAACATCACATCCATTATGATGAAATACCAACTTTAAACGGAAGTCGAGAAATTCTAACTACTGTCTGATAGACAATCAGCAGTGATTCCGTTGGCTTGTTCCGGTTTAGAAGTTCCATAAACGTAATACGGTACTACAACACAGAAGGGCTTCTTTGTAATCTACTTACAAGATCGATTGCAGTCAACTTGGCTTGGAAAACTTAAAGGATAAAAGTTTTAGCTGGCTTCGAGTTTACTTCAAATTCAATGAACAGCAATAGTAATTGCCTAGCTATTTTGGTTGCTTATTTGACCTCTAAACCTGTATTTTTTTTATAAAAACTACCGTCTACAAGCCAATATCTTTTCGCCTTCATCCTTTATCGTGCTTTCGTGATACAGGTATTAATTTTGCATTATCTTTCTCAAGTCGTAAGTTATTCCATTCTCACAATATTCTTCTAACATATACCACAGCCAATCACTATATCTGTAATGCGTAGTTACGGTCCCATCCATCAGCATGGTCCACGCGCCCTCTGAACCACATGACCCGGGAAGCAAGGCCCTACCCGCCTCAATATGTTAGCATTGTGTATGGAATTGAGAACGCGTGGGTAGACTGTACCCAAGTGAATTATGCATATACCCACCTACGTATTCAAATACCGAATAAACCAACAACTACAAATTGATAAACATTTTAGGCCAATGCACAACGCTAAACCACCAAGCCGGTAAAAGAGGAATTGATGAGCTTGAACGTGAACCAATGGAATAATTTACTAGCGTAATGGTTCTATAGAAAAGTGCAAGTGAATCGTTTATGTAAAGCAGGCTACAAGCGTTAAACGGTTATGAAAAGAAACAAGGAGCCAATAAAATGAACAAAAGATTTAGATTGTGCCGCCTTACAAATTGGTACACCTAAATAAGTCCACTTAGTTTATAATAACGGCGGTAATTCACCGTTTTAGTTTTGTTTACGACTTACAAAACACGCTATTAAACCGGCAAAAGGTTGGTACATGAAAATTCATGGTAAGGTAAAACTAATGAGTTAACTACAGCGAAGTTACTGCCCCGGTGTATTTGCCGTTGTATCGTAAATATCCAATAATATGCTTGAAGGAAAGCCGGTAATCATGCAAGGTAGTAAACAGTCGGTTATTTAACGACATTAATATATCTAATAAGTTAGATGACCATCTGCACTCGTGTAACTCAGTTGTATTACCGTTTTATGGCCGCAATGACATATCGGTATCTTAAAGCCCCTACTCACGGCTAGAGACAGGGCACGATCAGGTTCTAACTCGATTTTCTGTGCAGGGATGCCTGACATACTTATTCACATGTCATCGGAACCCTGCCGATCGCCCCGGCCGATTGTGACTTAAATCGTGAGGTGGGTAGGGGCCTTACTAGCGACGTGCTCCCCACAGCGATCCCCGTGGTTTTATATCGATAATCAGCCACTATTATTGCATGATGATTTATATACTTTGTTGTGAAATAACTCGGAGAAATTCTTTACAATCCTCATATTTCTCATAAAAAAGGCAGAGTTGAAAAAAGGATTGTATACTAGATAACTTTCTGATTTATGTCTATGTCGCAAAAAAAATACAAAGGAAGTTCTTGTACAAGTAAGTTCGATATTCAAACCGTTGGTTTTGGTAAAAAGTTTGCTTGGACAGAACGGAAATATTACTAAACTGTAATAGAAAAGTTTTTATGATGACAAAAACGAACGGTAAATTATTTGAAAGACGGACATTCTGTATTGCTTTCGAATGTTTGTATTCGCTCGGTTCGAGATACAATAATGTATGTATAGAAGTTCTGAAGGCACGTGGGCGCGTAATAGTCAATGTAAAGCGATATACTTTCATTGAAAATTATGGATATTATGAAACGAAAAGGATTGCTGGACATTACAAAATCGTTATGGAAATCAATTTGTATAATATCCAATTGATTTATACTCTTATTTGAATAACCTTATTCTAGCTGTTGATAATTCTAATCTACTACATACTAACTAACATAATGCATGCATTTTTGTATACCTAAAATAGATTACCACAAGTTGAAAGTACTCGAAGTATTCGTATTTTCTCTATTGTGTATTGCAAGTATGGTAAAAGAAAATGAAATATCCGTATGCTAAGAATTTCGCCGATGCATCAACCATTGTTTTTAGACTTCGCACTTGGCACTTTAAGTATGCCTTTGCCCACCTTTCCTAAAGAAGCACAATAGTAGTTTCATTGTTTTCAAACGCGAATTTGAATGGATTGCAGATAAAATCTTTGTTGACAGTAGCTTAGAACTGTTGCGTAATTTATTGTTATAGGGTCCTTAAATATCGTGCGTTTATGGTGCTCATAGTTCAACTAGACAAATACCCACTCGACATGGCAGTGGCTACTGTGACTGGTAGCTAGTAACTTCAAACATCGCGTTATATAAGCTGTTCCCATATTTGTCTTTATAAATATTGAGAGCCGCGGAGTTATTAATGTATGTAAATTATAGACCCACTGCGCCTTAAAGGCTCTCAATCGAGACAGTATGCTTTGAACATTGGAGACGAAATATGGATGTGACATTCCCATAATAATTATGGACATATAGGCTAAGTTGCTTTATTGTAGTTTTATTGATTCTAAAGATCGTGCTTTGAGAAGCCAGTCACCAATTCGCGAACAATATAATTTGTTTCATTTTGATGCCTAGAAAAACTGTGTCGTTCTACCATAGTTCCGAGAGTAAGTATCTGTTATTTTTTTTATTGCTTCTATATTTATTTTTATCATGTTCCGTTTCAAGATAGGTGGATATCGGTCAAGTTTTTATTCATGAGCACTAGATTTAACGCTATCTATGAGGGTGAAAAGAGGTTCTATCAAGCCTGAAGCTTTACTGTCAGTAGGTTAATAGCTTTTAGTATTATTGGCCAGTAATCTTTCTATGATATGATTTTAATGATTTCCGAATTGCCGTTCAAAATTGGAATGTATATTGCTGGTCATTTGTAAATAAGAATTATTATAGTAAGTTTCATTCCACGGTGTATTAGCTAAAGCCCACGGGTCCAGCATTAGAACATAACAAGTGATTAGTTCCGGGATTTAAGTAACGCAGTTTTGCAATTTCACAGTGTGGCCCACGCGAATAATCGGTATTCTGATGTGAGTCATCGGTACGAATGTTTTCTAATCGATTCGTACATCGATTCTAATTTACGACTTCACAGATTTTGTTTGTAATATGAATCGTTTGTATAATCGGATATGGGATTTCACGGGGTGCGGTTCGTAAAGCAAATAAACTTTAAATTTAAACGCAAATATTAAATGTTTCGGGTCGGCAATACCGCAAGGGTTTATGATCAACAGTATATCGCTTTTACCAATGATTTTATGGTTTTTATGAAAAGATAATTCTGATGTGTCAAAATATTGTGTATCTCATCTCCGTATGATCCACAAAAAGATACAGGGATCCCGATGTTCTTTGTTTAAACATTACATCTCTTCAAAACATAATGTACCGATCCTTTTACAGAAATCTAATAATATTCGGCCGTGTGGTTGACAGCATAGAATACAAGTGTCACCACCCCCTATCTTACCGTGGGTGTCGTAAAAGGCGACTAAGGAATAACTCGATGCAAAACCATCTTTGCGTAGAGACGGAAAACTCGACATCAAACCCTATACGATTGCCTCGTTGGTCTCGCGGCATAAATGTGCGCGTGGGATAGGGAGGTCCCGGGTTCGATTCCTGGGTCGGGCAGTGTTATTGGGTTTTTCTGTCACGAAATTCTCAGTAGCCGCACGGGAAATGTGCCCGGTACGGCAATAGGCTCGCCCCTTATTACGTGGGACTAAAGTATATCTGGCGAAAAGTGGGTGTAGAAATACACCTCAGCCTACCCCTTCGGCGATAAAAGGCGTGACGTTATGTATGTATGTATGTAATAATATTCGGTTATAAAACAAGGAACACACAGTATGCTCTAAATCAGCGGGCCCAATGAACAAACTTTCGATCTTATTTCACACATTAATTTGACCACCATATTCCGTTCGCTTACATTGTACAGAAGTAAAAGTAAAGATTTCTAATTAACAAACTCTATTTCTAATGGTGATGAGTCCACAAGATATTGACAATAATTGCACCGTGCCGGTAATGCTAACATATGCAATTATACATAAAGTAAACACCGGAACGAATGAATATTCATAACATTCACTCCTTTCATTCTTAGTTCATTAAAAAAACTACTTATTCCTGATTACGTGATGCGCCATTCTTTGCATCTTAACCACAGCATTAATTTTATGATTACTTTTATATTATACTGTTTTATGTTAATATTAGATTCTGCTGCGGCTTCGCCTGCGTGGAAGTCGGTTGTCGGAACAAAATGATGTGCAGAAAAGCAATCACAATGTTTTATTACATACATACATACATACATATCGTCACGCCTTTTATCCCCGAAGGGGTAGGCAGAGGTGTATTTCTACACCCACTTTTCGCCAGATATACTTTAGTCCCACGTAATAAGGGGCGAGCCTATTGCCGTACCGGGCACATTTCCCGACTCCGTGCTGCTACTGAGAATTTTGTGACAGAAAAACCCAATAACACTGCCCGACCCAGGAATCGAACCCGGGACCTCCCGATCCCACGCGCGCATTTATGCCGCGAGACCAACGAGGCAGTCGTATAGGGTGTGATGTCGAGTTTTCCGTCTCTACGCAAAGATGGTATTTGCATCGTGTTATCCCTTAGTCGCCTCTTACGACACGCGACACCCACGGGAAGATAGGGGGGGTGGTGACACTTGTATTTTATGTAATGTTTTATTATAATTTGTATTATACATATTATAATAAAACAATGTTCCCTGGCATATCTGTCTGTACTGTTTACGAGATGAAATTACTAAAATTACTGAACAGGTTTTCATGTGGTTTTCTCTGTTGAAGAGAGTGATTTATGAGAAAGATTTAGGTGTATAATTAATCGCGACCTGACATCAAATGTGGGTAATACAGCATGTGAGGGCTAGTAAAGATCAATTTCTTTGACTATATTAGATTAGCTATATTAGTGCACAATATCATTGAAAATTTGAAACCTGTTCAGTAGTATTTACGTGAAAGAGTTCCAAACATACACGATACAGGCAACCATCTTCATAAAGTTCAACGTTTATGATAATAGCGAGATATCTATTACAAACATTACAAGTCAGGTCAAAAATATTGACACAGTAGTCGATATTCGTGACCGACATGTTACGTCAACCTACATACACTTTTGTACTCGTAATCTGATCAGGAAGTTTTGAATCGTTAATAGTGATCATTCATCTTTGGTCAAAACAATTAGTTTTATTACTAATGGCTGACATCCATACATGGTATGCATGGCCCATTTGATATAGACCGGTTTATCAGAGGCGCCGCAATTCCGTATACATGTATGATCTAAATAAAATTTGCATAATATACATCCAAGCTTTAGAGCGCGGGAAGCCGATAGATGCGGGTTGCTCAAGATCGGTCTGTGTGGAGAGCCCACAGGTGAGCCTTTGGGGGAAGCACTTGTCCAGCAGTGGACATCTCGAGGCTGAGACGATAATTTTTTTTTTTTTTTTTTATTAAATACAACTCCCGCATTAGGATTAAATCCTGTGTCGCGGGGGACTTTACAAACATACAACTAACGGACACAATGAACACCCAGACTCGAAACAACCATTTGTGAATTACACAAAGTGTTGCCTCGTGTGGGGATCGAACCCACAACACTCGGCGCAGTGTCAAGCGGCGAGGCGACCGCTTAAACCACTACGCCAACCGTGCAGTCAAGTATAGTAGTCAGATAATGAAAATGACAATAGTTTTATGTTTTGCGTATTGAAAGCTGAATTAATTAGACTTATTTTATTTAATGGGCTTGTTTTGATTTGTGATAAGAAATAAAAAAGCTATGTCAATTAAGATTACTAATGAAAATGTTATTGTTGGACTATACGGTGCAGAAGCAAAACTACATTTGTTTCAATGTTTACTGCTTATAAGTTTTTTAGAAGAAACTAATGGCCGTTCGTGACTCTTACAAGGAAAAAGTAACTCATTAACATGCACATCTTCTTTCGAGCAGTGTTTTTAACTAATTTACTTCAACTCCGTTAAAAAATAACATGTACCTACCTAAAGTACCACACACATTTCCATATTATTTCGATTTAGATTATCAAGATAACAGAAACACGTAAAGATTTATTTATGTAATTTGTCGAACCGTGATATATTATCCAACAATTTGTATCAATTTTCAAAATGTCTTAGCAACCGCGCGAGGCGTGTTCAAAGTAATTGCCGTTAAAACTACAAACACTTGTGTAATGGTAATTAAATGTAGCTTAACCGAGGAGTAATTGCCTAGCCCTACATAAACAGGACCGATACCTTTATTCCACTGGTGGGCAATAGATTAGATGTCGGTGCTTAGTGAGATTTATAAACGGAGAAAATAGTTGGCAACGACCGAGAAAAGTTGTGTTCGAGATAAATTTTTCTTCCAGATAGTCTACGTACCTGTATCGATTCTTAAATGAAAAGATTTCTTTTATTTCATTTTAAGATCTCAAAGAAATACGCTTAATCTCAGTATAGCAGCTGTACGGTAAAGGAGTTAAACTGATTAATAACGTCACGCCTTTTATCCCCGAAGGGGTAGCCAGAGGTGTATTTCTACACCCACTTTTCGCCAGATATACTTTAGTCCCACGTAATAAGGGGCGAGCCTATTGCCGTACCGGGCACATTTCCAGACTCCGTGCTGCTACTGAGAATTTCGTGACAGAAAAACCCAATAACACTGCCCGACCCAGGAATCGAACCCGGGACCTCCCGATCCCACGCGCACATTTATGCCGCGAAACCAACGAGGCAGTCAGTTAAACTGATTTTACTGCTATTTTTATGTTTCTGAAATAAAAATGGTCTCAAAATTCTTGTAGTTTCGCGTTCTGTTTCTAAGAATAATTTAAACGTAAACCATAAAAGCCTTAATGGTTGCAGGTAATACTCGGTTCATGCATGCGGCGAAACTATTTGTAAGTGTTATTATTTACAAAGCAAAACAGAGGTCTTGAAATACTCCGCTTGCTAGTTTTACCACCCATAGTGAAGTTGAACTTTTCGCCTTGAAACTACGTAAGTGCATCGAGTTCTTTAAAGTGATATTTAGGAGTTGGAAATAGTTTGGATTCGGTTTGGGAAACAACCTCCATCTTAGAGGGTAAAATATGTGCGAGATCTTTGTTGTGAATTCTTGTCCAGTTTCGTTGAAATGGGTATAATAAGTTATATTAAAGGCGGTGCAAGTCAATGGGTACATATAAATCATGAAATACGGATCAAAGGTCTAAACGGAAGGACTCCACAAACCAAAAAAAAGATATTAGATTATAAGAGGATGGCCAGAAACCGAACGATACGGTACAGAATCTTAAGGTTTTTTAATTAGGCTATGAAATTTGCTTCTCGTCCAATTGTATCAGTTACAATTTAAGACCTATACCCGAGGAATAAGAAAGTCGATTTTAAAATGCAAGTCGCGTAACATTGAGTAGCGGTAACATAAAATGTGTTTCGTATAAAATAAACCTTTACTGAGAAACTGTCGCATCATTCGTTTGTTGTACGTAATATCCACCTTTATACGTACGATTTTTAAGAGAACCTAGAATGTAAGTAGGTAATATAATAATATTCTACCACATTCACTGCGTAGTATGTGTGGGGTGAGACTGATTGATAGAATTCCGAATGCAGTAATACGAGAGCGATGTGGCCTGAAAGAAGATGTTGTGACAAGAATTGAGAAAGGAATGCTGAGATGGTTTGGACACGTGGAGCGAATGAGTGAAGAAAGAATGACGCACGCACGTATGGGCAAGCCGGTCGCGGCCGACCTCGTAGGACATTCGTCGACCAAATTGGTGACGTTCTGAAAAACGGCAAGGTCCGAAGCACCCGCAACCGGCGAGCATGTATGAAAAGAGTAATAAATGTAAAGGAAGCGCGTGAGGTTTGTAAGGATAGAAGCAAGTGGCGTTCCGTTGTCTCTGCCTACCCCGACGGGAAAAAGGTGTGAGTATATGTATTCACACAACACCATCTAGTCCCAAACTAAGCAGAGCTTGTACTATGGGTACTAGATAATGGATAAACATACATATATATACTTTTTTTTGTAAATACATACATATTATACATAGAAACACCCAGACCAAGACAAACATCCATGCACACAAATGTTTGACTTGAGCGGGAATCGAACCCGCGACCTTCGGCGTAGCAGTCGCTTACACTCCCGCTGCGCCAACCGGTCGTCTAAACCTGAGTCTAAAGGTACATGTCGTACATCATTTATATTTGGTGTTTCAATGATTTTATGCAATAATATCTCGTTCGTTTTACTTTGCTCACATGTTTCGTGTCTTCGGCTGTGTAATCAAATGATGGACTCCATTCGGTTCCTCTCAATCGAGTTTCTTTCCATCAGTCTACGTAGCAAAATGTTGCTAACTTAGCTTTTAATACTACGTGAAGTTGGTAAACTTGTGACGTGAGTATCATTAATTATTTGGCACTGGTGTCATGTTCAAGCTGTCGTTACTTTAGACTACACGGCACCGCCATCGAGACGCCATGTTACCTTTCATACGTACCTAATTCAACACTCATTATGAATTGAAATATTTACGACGAATCTCATTCAAATTTAATACTGATTTATGCCCACGTGTGCTTACAAATCCCATTAAATTCTCACCTGATAAGCATACATTAGAACTGATTGACACTAATTGGTAACATGAACAACTCGTTCTATTGAACTGGTTTCAGAACGAACAGACCGCCCTAGGAAACGGATAACCGCGTATCATTCATTTATGTTTAATTAAACCCATAATTATTAGTTCTAGCTATAAGAATTAGTGCATTGCGTTTCAGTAACAAAGTAGGAAATGCCCATCACGATGTTGTCGGATCGTTGACTTCGCAATGATCTGCCGGAGAATTACTGTAAAGCCGTTTAGTCTAATTCTAGTCAAACAAGACTATGACTGATTTTTAGGGTTCCGTACCTAAAAGGTAAAAAACGGAACCCTATTACTAAGCCTCCGTCGTCTGTCTGTCTGTCTGTCTGTCTGTCTGTCTGTCTGTCTGTCTGTCTGTCTGTCTGTCTGTCACCAGGCTGTATCTCATAAACCATGATAGCTAGATAGCTGAAATTTTCACAAATTATGTATTTCGGTTGCCGCTATAACAACAAATACTAAAAATAAAAAAAAATAAAAAATTAAGGGGGGGTCCCATACAAAAAACGTGTTTTTATTCGTATATTTTGCTCAAAATTACTAACTGTTACAGGTAGACGCTTTAAATTTTTACAGAATATGTAGTTGTATATTACCTTTCAAAATAAATAATTAAATTTAAAAAAGTAAATAATAAAGGTGGGCTCCCATACAACAAACGTAATTTTTAAGCAATTTGTTACTCGATCTTAATAAACAGGTAGAAACTTATAAAGTATTTAAGTATACATACAACGAACGTGATTTTCTTTTATAGATGATGGTACGGAACCCTTTGTGCGCGAGTCCGACTCGCACTTGCCCAATTTTTAAATTACAGCGTAAACCGCGCCTTTCTTCAGATAATTTTGTAACTCACGAAGCCAAGCACTTAACGGGGCAAATTTAACGATAATAGTGGAACTTCTATATTACCTGTTCGAAACCAGCTCCGAACGATCGTAAACGTGACACTGATTTGGTTTCGTTGTCTTGTCCAATTATTTTGATTTTGATTCGCGTCGGTTGCTTCAGATGCATTCGAATGGAATGTTGCTTAAACCAATGATCAAGACTGTTTGCGATCTGATGGTTGATTTCAAGGACGCTCATGATTGTTCTAAGACTCAACAGCTGTCATAGATAACGTAAATTAAATGACCTTATTTGTATGTCACGCCGACGTAGTTATTGCATGACGCTGTTATGTAAAAACGGTAGACAGAAAAAGAAAATGAATGTTTTTACTGACACACTGGACGTAATCGTTTTGATGTATTTCCACGGTTTGCATCGTTGTACGTAGTTATATAGTACCTATCGGTGCGTCTATTTACCATATTGAATTACCGTGTTAGTAAATTGTTTAATATCATAAAAGCTTCGGCTTAGAGTGAGCAAGTAGATGGTATTCCTAGTAACTGAGTCATCGCCATTGCGCCGTTTGCTGCATATCAAAAACTCTGTATAGGATATCAAAAAAATGTCGTTTTGGTATAGGTTTTATTTGTCTACGTCCTTATTTGTAAATGATTATGAAACCTCAGAAAGATGGTAAAGATATGCACAGAAAAATGACCTTTTTATAGTAATTGGGCTTTACATTTTTATCTTAGGTTTATATCATTCTCATGAGATCATTTTTCTCATAATTTCACAATTGGCGATTAGTGTCTTGGCCGTCGCACCCACGGGCCGTTTTTGGCACTTAATACGGTTATCTCAGTACTTGTACACTGTCTAGACTGGTCCTAGATTTACGATGGTCGCTTCGCGTAGGAGCCGTTAGCCTTGTGCCTGTATATATTCCACTTGTATAATAAATTAGTCAATAAAACCATGAACTGACACGTTTGACAAACAATTTATAACAATTGTAGTTAACCTACGTGGATTTTGAAATGCCTGCTGATTCAGAATTATCTTGTACCTGTCTGTAAGATGAAGATTGTATTTGCTCTTAGACAACTTTGTATTGGTTTATTTCTGTGCTAACATGTAATGTATATATATATAGATTTTTTCACCCGACATACCCGTTTCACATCATTATCGGAGTCGGTGTATGGGGCCCGCATTAATAAACCGTAGCCGCATAGGTATAAATATTTATAAGCTTCATACATACCGTACCAAATTGTATTTTATGAGATAAAACGTCAAACAACTCATAAGGCATTAAGTTATTCAATTTATTCTGTCAATAAATTTGAACGAGGTGTAAGCTCGCTCTTTTATCGTAATCAATACTGAATAGTATATTGAAAATTATAATGGATAGCGTTTTGAATATAAATTTAACATGGACCTAACCCCTGGGCGTTACTTTGAAGGGTCCCGATTTATTCCTCTAGTCGAATGTCTAATATTAGCAATAAGTCACTAACTTTGTATTGGATGTTGTTCGTTATTTAGTTTGATATATTTTGACAATGTTTGAATGATAATGCTAACAATTTTAAACTTACTAAATTTTGTCTACTCAATCCTGTGAATCGTAGATGTTTAAAGGTTATGCTGGGCTTTGTACAAGTTGTTTCTATAATAGGCTAAATTACTACAAGTACATAGAAAACTTATGAAAGGAAAGGATTAAAATATTCACAGCCGATTTCATCAAGACGTCATACGTAATTTAATACATAATTTAATTAACGCAAATTTATTAATTGTGTCAATAAAGATATCTTTATTTCCTTCTGCTTCTTTCTAATTTTGATTACTAAATTAAGTAAGTATTTATTTTTAAAAAGATAATTAAGAAGCAGAGATTGCTCGACTTAAAAGCCTCATCATCATTAATTAAATTTTAATAATTTAATCACTTAGGTATAACCGTGTGAGTGCGGATTTGGCATAGTCATATTTTATGTTAATTATACCAAATTGCTCTGATTATAATAAAGATGATTTAAGCAGAAATGTTATTAAGAAAGTCCGAAATGAAAGTTACAAATGAAATGCAAAACATTGTTTCTGGCTGTAAATCGTAACTTTCGCCGAAGACTCGACTGGTGTGAGTTATGATGCACTTTACAGCACTATTTGCAATCGACTGTGTTTGTTCTACGTAATTCTTCACGTGAATTACCATAATATGTTTCTTTAGGTGCTTCTAAGCTAACAAATTAGAAATTACGACGTTTGCTTGGTGTAATGGTCTGAGCGACTGCTTGCCAATGCTTTATACTGATTACGTTTTCAGTTTTCAATGATTTTTATACGGAAACGTAAGCTTTTGAATTTACTTAGCGTTTTTACTGTTTCCATTTTTATGTATAACAAAGTGCCGCGATTTTTAGAAGGAAATATGTAGATTTATTTTTCGGCAACAAGTCAATTAACGTGATGATAAAATATATCACTGTTTTCGAGAACCTGTCCTTTGTATGTGATTGTAGATTTATATAATACTAGTTTAGCCCGCGGTTACATCCGCGTGATTGAAGGCTACTACTCCGCTCCCGTGGCTTATAGCGTGATGTTATATAGCCTATAGCCTTCCTCGATAAATAGGCTATCTAACACTGAAATAATTTTTGAAATCGGTCTAGTAGTTCCTGAGATTAGCGCGTTCAACCAAACAAACAAACTCTTCAGCTTTATATATTAGTAGGTATAAGATTTTGTTAGTTCATTTTAATATAGGATCAGGACTTGTGACTAAATGCCTGGACTGAGGTAACAAAAATTATCCAAATCCGTAAAATGCCTTTGACAACGATATGATAAGAGTTAAGAGACTAAAGAGTGACGAGAGTTGTACCAAATTCCATGCTGAATATTTCGACCCGGAAATCGAAGACAGAATTACGCAACTAGACCAGCAATACTATCAAGAAATAACAAGAATTTCACAGAAATATTTCTCTAGCGATTACTGGAAATTTATTATTTGGTCAATTATGTTCCAGCATAATTGGCGAAATATAATAAACTTCCAGTTTTCAGAGTGTCGTAAAACTCATAAAATAGAATTGCTATTTTATACTACCCTCGGCGTGGGCATTGTAATGATCTAATCCTGGAGGCGTATAGTGGTGTCAGACCAAAACAACTGGCTGAGTTATAGTTACAGGGCCGATTATCACGGAGCGCTGCGCAGGCGTCAATTGTTGAATAATTGACGAAAGACATGAAAAGGTACATCTACACATCCATGCTGTGTCCGGGATGTGACAGGGCTGTGGGATCTACCTGCACTTGGTTTTGGTCCAGTTCGTCGTCAATATTTTAGATAGACCTTTGTAGAGAAACATGATAGTTTCTTTAGAAGTTGGTACTGGTCTTTGAGTTCCTTTTAGCAATTTTGATCATACAGGCTACAAGGAACTCAAAGAATATTCTTAAACATAATTATACTCTTAGATCGGTGATCGTGCTCCGAGAAGCAGTATTTACTCTCATCATACTTAAGAGGTCGTAAAATTATTATAAAAAGCAAATAGAGATTAAATGTATTGTAAATAATTTTAAAAGATCCAGAAAACAAGAAGGCGAATGCACTTAAGAGGTAAAAGCAAACACTATGTAAAAGTAGTCCCCCGTTGCACTTGCAAACGTTTGTGAAGAATTTGCATGAGGTTTGTTGTGTTTAAAGTTCCAAGGAACGCCTGCACAAAACGGGGTTATGAAATATTCAAGGAGTACTGACGTGAGCGCTTTTAATTACTGCTCAAACTAATCGTCTTATTGAAAATGCGATGCGATAAGATATTTTATAAAAGTGTCGCGTTTATTGTGTTTATAGTCTAACGATGGCGCTTTAGAAAAAAAATGCATTATGAGGCGGACAGTTTTTTAATTATGAATACATAAACGTTTTGTATAAAGTGACTTAGGTACCACATTATTCGACTGAACTATTTAGGAACGTATCTGTTAAAATAAACATAAATAATATGTAGATTAAAAATAATTATTAATAAACAAATAACAGGACTGGCGTCCCAAAAAAGATACGGTTAGTACCTATACCCTTATTCTGGACAATACGTCTAATACTTAGACATCGATCGTAGCTTCATTTAGAATGGCGGCAACTTAGTGTTATTTATTGTACTTACTACTAAAAAAAACAAATATTCTAAAACGCAATATACCTGGTGAAACAAAATCTACACAGATCACAGTTACATAATACCGTCCGATGCAAAGCAAATATTCCTACAGAAAATATCTACGTCGATTGACAAGCAGTCACAGCTTAAATTAAATGTTCAGTCTCGCAGAATATCAATCTTCCATTCGTTATCTATAGACATTTTGTCACTGTGGCACGGACAAACAGTTTCGTAACAAATCAGTGAGCTTGTGCTTTAATTGTTTTGTTATACAAATGCCTGGCCCATGTTTCGTTTGTCATTATGAATTCGACGGTTTTGCCTGTTTTTGTCAGCCTAACGATGAGGATACCTCCTTAATGAATCCAAACATCAAATATTTCCTTTAGAACATAATTTATCTACATTTGTAGGTTTGGCTTAGTAGTTCTTTCTAGGACCGGCAAAACGATGCTATCATTAAGAAATTCGACATCGTTTTATTTTTCATTAAAACCATCAAGCTCATTTACTAGACCAAATTCGAAGTTACGGTAAAAAAATGATTGAAATTTCGCAAACATTTTATTTCGTCAAGTAATGCGTTCGTTCACCCTACTTTAATTGCTTATCATGTATATCTTCACGTTTACGTGACACCGCACCGTAGGGGTTTGGGTAAAGTTGTCCCAGGTCATCCGAATCGGCATTTATCGGGCAGTTGTCGATGACTAGATACAATTAGATACATCCACGCCCTTCAATTGGCAAAAAGGAATTAAAAAAAGAACGCTGTGCATTCTAAGTACAAATCCAAATCACAACCAACGCTTGCGCATGCAAGCTGACATTACGTCCATTAAAAGATAAAAGTTACAGTACAGTACGTTGTAACAATCAACAGACAAAGCAGACTGACCTTACCTTTAATTGGTAACCCACATCTCAATCAAAAATGTCTACTTGATTATCCATTTATCATTTAGTGTGTGGTTTATTTACCTGTGTGGGTGCTATCGAAAGTATAACAATGGCTTCTGTTACATGTTCGATAGAGCCGTTTCGATAATCATTTCAACAGCCGCTAGCGAAATGCACATTAAGTATTGCAAAATCTCTGTATCTATTCATACCGTGATTATGGACTAGGCCACTTGATTGGATTGCGTTGCCTCTAATGTCTTTATCATAAAAGGATAATTGGTGATCCTGTCAATCACCTTCAATTATGTACGTAGTCGGGATATTTTTAGCCTTGGCGTTATAGCCTTAGGGTGTGTGGTTTGTAATGTTACCGATTAAAAATATGTAAAACCAGCATGTCTGTGTACACTACATATTTAACGAATGTGTGATGTGATATATTTCAAGCAATAGCGACCCAATCTATTATACGAAAGTGCAGCAAAATCAAAATATTAAATATGACAGCAACCAAATGGTTGGACCAGCAACAATTTGGCTGTTGTCATATTTTGATTTTACTAAGTTAATTAAAATAATGTACAGGGCTTTCAAGTCACTGCTAGCTACAACCATTTTAAATCGTATATCGTTCTCTAGGTCAATAATAACAATATATTAAACTGTCATTACAAGTTGCGTGACTTAGCCATGCTATTATATTGAGACATTAATGTTTTAATAATAGCTTCACAGCCATAGCCCATGGGAATAATTAGACAACAACCTGCTAAGTATACACTATCTGTTTTGTGTACTTTTCATTGCGCGTCCGGTTATATGACTAGGGTGTGGTTTAGCAGTATAGTGCAATGAATAGTAAACTGAACAAGTACGCAATTGTTCCTAAAGTCATCATGGTAATGGCAGGTAATGATGGCACAACGTTTACGTTCCTAATAACAAGGTGTTTGGTTTCGACCTGTGGTTCCCGTCCATTTCAAAATCCTATCTTCGTTTAATTAAGTTTCTTATTTATGTTCCATACAATCACATGTGTGCATCGAGCGAACGGATCTCTGAATTCAAATGTCAAATCGTCTAAGCATACAAAAATGAACTAGTATAATTTTTCAACTAGGCGTCTCTCACGGTTTTAATTTATTTTTTTGTATTGTTTTCTTTCTGTATATGTTTTAACGGATGTTTTATGGCCACGCCTTGTTCTCAGAGAAATTAATTCCACACCTTTGTTTTGATCTCATTCATATGAGTAAGATTATTCATGTTCTCTCTGCTTGTTACACTTAACCACTCGCCTCCATTTCTAACTATATCATCTCTATTTTAATGGCTCTAGTTAAATTTAAACAATGAGTTTATTGCCGTTTTGAGAATATGTTAGCTTATTTTGGGATACAGAAAAAATAATTTATGTTTCCTTAACTACCTACTACGAATGTAAAAGTAAAAGTTGTATGTTTGGAGTATTTTTTATTTCAAGTCAGTAAAGATTTTTTATCGTTGGAAGATATTTATTGGAGTATAATCAGGTGTTGATTTTTGGTCTTAAAAATACGATGGCAAGGAACGAAGTCGTTAATAACTTTTATTATGTTGATACTGAACAAAACGGTTTAGTGGTGTTAAGAGATCGATATACTTTTGCTATATTAAGGCCGTGAGAATTTATGTTTTCGAAAGTAGGTACGTAAAGTAATACTTTTCTGATATCTGCTGTTACAAAGCTAAAACGGCATTAGTACATTAATTTCTATGAAAGTATTTTCAAATAACGTTTATTTATTTGTTAATTTATTCTGTACTCTACATATATGATATAGTATAGCAGCAATTTTATTTGCAGATTTCTCTGTAGCCGCATTTAGCCGTATTTTTTTTGCATTAGCTTATATAAATTTATTATTCCATAATGAAGGTATTGCTTTTCTTCTCCACAAAGATTCAAGATAAAGAACATTCCCCAAAATGGAGTTCCGCTAAAGTCAATTTAAACTTGATAATTGGACTGAGTACTTGTTTTATTTTATAATGTTCATGGCTGTTAAACGTCGGTATCTGGTAGATAATGGGCGCCCACAGGCTTCCGTTGTTTGAACGAGATTATCTCTCCATATTATGATGCTATAATATTTATCAAATCTCAACTCTGTTACGAATCGTTTAATTGAGCTTCCTCGTGCACACTCATTAACATTTTATGAACCTCGTAATATATACATAGGACAAATTGTCAGCGCGTAATGTTTTTATTACGTTTCAGGTCATGAATTGAGGTTTTAAAAGGTTTAAGTTAAGGTACGCGCAAAGATGTCATATTTTTGAAGACGGCTTCAGTTTTTACGAAACACGGCAGATCATCTGCAAGGATTTTTTTATATTGCTTGATTTTACTACTTACTAATTTACAGTAATACTAAAGTCAAAATAATTAGGAATGTATGAAGTTTTGATATCTTCTGTGAAAAAAGAGTGGTCGTATTATTAAAGTAATAAATTAAAAAATAAGTACCTTGTTATGAATAAAGCACATTATTGTCTTCGTATTTTCAGTCCATCTTATACCTTAATTAACTGGTTTTGTTGGTATCGGTTGAGCAGGTGTGGGTTTTATAGTATGATCTAATGGTTCTTTATTTTTTGCATGTGTGTTCATTGTCTATAATTAGAAAACGCTTTGTAGTGTACATAATATGTACCTATTGTTGCCGCACTTACTGCCTTGTCACGTTACCTCAATGATGACCTTCAGTCATCTCTTACAGCCGTAGTACCAAAGAATTACTTTTGAATCTGTGTATGTGCTCCGACGTATTCGTATCATGAATTGTTACAGTTTATTCTATTATAGTGCTACTAAGAAACAACACCAACAAATAAAGCTCAATTCGTAACGGTTGTTATCAGCCTTTTGATTAGAAGCGAACAAAAACTTGATCAACGACAAAGAAACCTTTGTATGAAACCTAAATACAAGGTCACATCAAGATTAAGATTATCACGTACACCGTTAGTGGAATGCTTTGTAATAGCTAATTATTATATTGTTGCTGCTTATTATTTCCGCCTTATCTAGAACCATGGCAAGAATGCTGAATCCCCTCACAGTACATCTTTTATCTCGTAAAGATCTCTCGAACGAACGCACAACACGATACAAAACCTCTTAAAAGGCCGCACTTTTTCTTAAAGGATGTGTTGAAGTGATTCGCTGAAAATTTCTCCGAATGCCTACATTTTGAAGCCTGAGTGAATCAGTGAATCCCATTTCACATTAGTTGTTTTGTGTAGACCAATAAGTACTCAATGTACAGCTTGTTTTTTACTTATAAAAGATAGACACGTTATACATAATGTATGAGAACTCTTTCATTGAACGTATAGCTAGGGTTTTATATTGAAAATGAGTTCGATTAAAATCTTTGGACGACTTGAGAACTTACTTTAGCATTTCCCAGTCACACGAAAATGGCGCCCTTTGCGTGAGAACTTTTTAAAGCATTTTATTATTACTTTCTCCGTTAAGTAAAATATTATTAAGTTTACGAGGGTATTCAAGTAAACTATTATAATTACGAAGTGGAGAGGTATCGTTCATTAATATTTCTTAAGTACTAATAAGTACTTTGGAGGAAGTTGCTGTCTGTATTATATCCGCTAAGATCCCGACGTTGAAGGGAAGCAATTGATTTGCGATTTCTCCATATTGAAAGCATTGCACGATTGTGATGGGCGCGTTTTAAGGATTAAACGGCTTCACCTATAAGCCATCTTATATTCTCAAGCTGCAATTTATAATATTGTGTTGTAAATTATACTGATCGTATATTTTTGTTAGAAGTCTTGAATTATCGCTAGCAGCGGTTCGACAATAAGTGTTGATGGTGTTCAAAACTATACGAGTTTACGAATTTTATGAAAATGTTAAGGAAGCATTAAAGGTAATTTCTAATTGCTAGCGGTAATGAGTATTACTGTAATATAATTGTAATAAAAGGGATAACGAATTCTGCATAGATTGCATGCTATTAAAACATTTAATGTATAGTAATATAATAATTTATTATACACAAAATTACACACTTGTATCAAATACCTTACCTACCAAATGTTTTTTGCCCCGCGAGTGGCGCTAACAAAATATAATATTATCAACTTTGTTATTCCAAACAATAGGTATAGTTTTGTGCTTAGCTTTTAACAATATTACGAACTGGATTTTTCATAATCTGTTATCAAAATACATACATATCGTCACGCCTTTTATCCCCGAAGGGGTAGGCAGAGGTGTAATTCTACACCCACTTTTCGCCAGATATACTTTAGTCCCACGTAATAAGGGGCGAGCCTATTGCCGTATCAAAATATATGAGCAATCTTCTCATTCTGCGTGTTTTCGTGGGAAGACCTTGTGATTACGTTATTTTAAGCGTATACTTGTTTTATTGTAATTAATCTTATCGTTACGTATACATAGATAAACTTGCGGTCAGTAAAGGAAGGAAGCTTTGCAACATCACGTGAATAGTAACATGATACGGAAAATATATAAAACTTAATATAATATTGTAACTTGTATGCCTATATCACTGTTTGTTGTGTTATCTATCGTTCTTACATCTATACTACTTTATTATTGTGTACTTCGTTTAGATAGTATCTAACTTTTGTTCTGTCGGTTTGTAGGTACTAGTCGCATGGTAGTCGCTTGCTAATCTATCTTTATATTAATGACACTATTTGGGTTAATTATACATTGTGTAGCAAACTAATTGTGGTGTGCCTTTTGCGTTCTTTCCTCAAAGCTTGTTTTCCTTCAGCATGTTTACAACTAAACGCATGATTCATGAGTTTCTAACTCAATAATTGGCTTACCTTTTATTCGCTTGCTGTTAGTTGAAGTATACGCTTCTCTGTAAATAAAATCCTTATTTCTCTTTAATTTTAGACGCTGTGTCGAGGTGGAAGATTCTATATTCGCGAACAGAAAGTGACTCGGACGATTTGACTTGTACAGTTAGTAATTGGCAGTGTATGTGTAAATGAAGTCGAAGGCCCCGAAGTATTTGCCCACGGGCGGGCAAAAGGAGACTTACACGTTACTTTCAGCGAGACGAAGATACATGAAGAAGTTAATGTACGTATTATACAGATTTATATTTGAACCTTATGTTTGAGGACAAATAAATCTTTTGTTAATGATTGTATTTTTATATAAGGGCGTTTGCATCGAGCCCTAATGTGTAGACCATTTGGTAAGAACATCACATGTTATTCGTGTCGTGATGTATTTTGTAAAATCATACAAAGACGCTGACGTCATAGTGACGTTTCGCATCGCGCCTTTTTCCTAAGTTATGTACAGTGTTCAACGAATCTAAAGAGCCATTTAATAAAATACGCCTATTAGATTCCCGTACTGCTATGATCGGACCACATGAAGTAGGTACATACGCAATATCCCGATAAATATTATATAAAAGGATGGCTGCGCATCTCATCATGTGTATAAATATAATTAGGTACGATATAATTTACATGATCAAAGTGAATTTTTCATTTGTATAAACATCATCAATCGCCAACGCAATATTTATTTTTAATTAATGGTGGTGGTATTTTATTAACTCATGGACAAAATTATATTCACTCTTAGTAAAAATCAATTTAATTTTATTCATAAACCAGGCTTGTTTACCTCTAAAGGGTTACGTTGAGGCATATTAGGTACATAGGTATTTACCAGGCTATATTTTAGGTCACAATGTAAACAGTACGTAGTATTATAGACATTTACGTAGTCATATTAAACTATTTTGTAATTTTCTCTAAATACCGGTGAAGATAAAAAAAAATATTAATAACTAGGGAACTGTGTTTTGCAATGCGGTTCTCTGCTGTGATTACCATACATGTTAAGGGTCTGCGTGTAAATTCAAATTCTTATTGATAAACCCAGTACATGTCTCCATATCTTGAAATTCGTATAAGAAAACGATCATCGCAACTGGATGTATAATGAGTTCAACCTAAAAGCCTTACGAAGATTAGCAACACAAATGTAGGTACAGAACGTACCTAGTATTTACACTTCAAGTTAAAAACGTTCCTTGGGAACGTTCCCAAAACACAATACACTTTGAACAGCTTGAAACATAAATATTAGTTCAACGTCTGTGAATTATGATCTACAATAAATTCCCGATCATTACGGGGCGAACAATGATACTAATGTTGTTGAACAAGTACTGCTAGCTCCCGTTATATTGCGATACACCATGATGGATGAGGTACCTGCAAGGCTAACAGTGTATTTAACTTCATAACAGCTTCTAAAGCTTAGCTCACACATTACCTTGCGACAAAGGCATCGCGAATATTCGGCGCGATTCTGCCACATTTCTTAATTGCAAATACCTTTTATGCTCGTGATTCTCCTTTCGCTACTTTTTCCTATCTGAGATATGGTGATGACGGTTCACATTAAGACTCCAATAATATAAAGATATCATGAGTAAAATCTTAGTGCATCTACAGTTTAACATAGATACAGCTGGTATGTTCTAAAAATCTAGATGTTATTTTATACTGTTACAGCCTTCCTATAATAAACTAAATACTAGGGAACATGGATCTATTTGTTTGTTTGAAATGTTAATCCGTCAGTATTGATAACTCTTTAATTGATCAGACTATTTTGCCTCGTCTCAACCAACCTCATGTACATCAGCTCGTCTATTCCCTACTTAAAATATGCAGCTACCCATCTCTCGCCGTATCATTAGGTTTGAGTTGACCCTAATTCCTTGGCTATTGTATTTATTACTCACTGAAGTCACGTGTTCCACTCCCGTGATGCATAACAAGAGTTTGGACCAGGAAAATGTTTGTAATTCATTGTGCATTATTTGTAATTGTAATCAGTGCTACATAGTTGTGGCGTCACTGAAAAGTAGGACATTTCTTAGTCATTGCGTCAAAGTTGTTATGAGGACTGCGTTTAAGTACTGAATATTAATTAAGCACATAATACAAATATCTTGTAATTTATAATGTAAGTAAACGTAGCGTAGGACTAGCAGGATGGGCCGGTATACGCAAAGTAGCTGGCAGTGGCTGGACACGAAGACTCAAAAATCGAGCTCAGTGGCGTGCCGTTGGAAAGGCCTATATCCAGCAGTGGACTGTGTCAAGCAAGCTGATGATGATGAATGTATGTACAATCAAACAAGTCGGCGCTGGACCAGTTTGAAAAAAATCCCTTGGCTCGCTCATAGAGTCGATGCACACTGGTTTTGTATACGAGTGTCAATGTGCGTGTAAAGTAGCACTGGAAGCGACGATGTCTTGCTGAGCGATTCTCGCCCTTATGGTGGTCTAGCGGGAAGGTTTTCGACTGTACTTTGTGTGTCGTTTGAGGCGTGTTTAAAATATTACCCATGTTTTTGAGTGATGTTTTCTTTGTAATCTCTGTTCTAAATGATGTAGATTCTCATCGATTGTGTCTTAGGTAGGCTTTGAACGGATAGTTGCAAACACAGATATAGATCTACATAGATAACGCAATTATCACGATTTGTATTGAAACCAAGCGTGCCGACTTTTTAATACCTACTGTGACGTTGCCTGTATCACGAAGTCGAAGCGATGCGCGACAGTATCGCTTGTGCGATATTCATCGTCTCCTAATACACAACGTCAGATCAAACGTCCGAAGCAAACGCGGCAACGTAATGTGAATAAAGTTTACTTAACGGTAAAACGGACGCGCGGGGACTGAAGTTAGTGGCAACCAAGCTCGACGCTTGGTCGGAGTTCAGACACGCGAAGTGCGTGCATTTGCGTTATCTATGTAGATCTATGTCTGTGGTTGCGAACGATTCTGAAACAATTGAGTTCCTACGTCTTATAAATTGGTAGACATTAATGGCTTCATGGTTTAATCATTCACCTTTCGACTCCCTTACACCGGCTCTTTACACTTAATCCTCATATGAGACAAAAACAAACAATTTACCGCAATATGGCTGCAACCATTTAAGTTATTTCTAGTTTAGGAGAATTAAGTAACTAAAAGTGGTAACTGTTTCTGGCATTGACATGATGTCGTAGAGAGTGCTAAATAAGGGTTATAAGATCTATAGAAAGAAATATCTCTAATCTCTTTTAATGGCAGTATCGAATTTACAGACAGTTACTAAATATCTGTAGGGCAAGTAGTATTAAATTAAACCTACGTTATGAATTATCAATCATTATCACTTTATGACTTATGTTTGCTATATAGCTACTCAAAAATAAAATATACGATATTTTTTTAATATGATCATTTCAAAATAAAATATTACCTTTATTCATTTACCAACAATATTTGGTCGCATGAATAATGATATTATTTATCACTCACATCAAACAACCGCAAAGTGGTTTAGTATTTTCGTAGCTTATCCCAAACAAACAAACGCACGTGCCGATTTCAACGTATAGATAGACGTAAGCCGTCAATTTGCAATGTGTAAACGACGCGTGCGCACGTCAAATGCCATCGAGTAACGGTGAGGGCGCACCTGCATACGTGTACCCGATTATACCCGATAATACCCAATAATACCCGATAATTCTATGGTGTTAGTAATACCATAATTATACCTTTCACGCTCACCAATGTTTTGTATACTTGAGTCTATTATTAAGACCAATTTTACTACGCTTTTTTTTCTAACGCGAGCGTAATTTTTTTATGGTTCATTTTTACGCATGCGTATTTTATTACCGGTATTGTTGTTTTTGACCGTCGTGGGCGTTTAATATTCTAAGTATTTATAGCGAATAATAGAGATCTGTGAAATAATGACTCGGTTTGTAGTTTGATGTAGTGTTAGAGAGTAGTTAATAGTAGCGTGTGCCTCTAATGATGTAGAAAATACTGCTTTTTTATATACGTCACGATACTTAGAATTCTATGTACGGGATGCTTTTGTTAACCAGTCATCTACACTAATAATATTATAAAGAGAAAAAACAAAAGTATTTTTGTTTGTTTGTTTGTTTGTAATGGATAAACTCAAAAACTACTGAACTGATTTTAAAAATTCTTTCACCATTAGAAAGCTACATTATCTGCGAGTAACATAGGCTATATTTTATTTTAGAAAAAATAGGGGTCCGTAAGATGTTTGGAATTTTCGGGTACGCGAAGTATTTCCCTCAGGACGCGGGTGAAATCGCGGGAAACGGCTAGCTTTTAATATATTTGCTAGCTGTTGCCCGTATTCGTAGTGCTTGCTTCAAAATAAGCGGATTTCTAAACGAAGTTTAATTTTAGCCCAATAGGGGTGGAATATTAAAGAATTCGTTCCTTATCCAAGTCGTTATAGATTAGATTATCAGATTAAAACTCTTTATTGTACAGCAGAAAGACAAAAAAGATACAAGAGCACAGTGATCAAATTTTAAACAACTTAAAACTAGTAGTCCAGGGCGGTCTTATCGCAAAATGCGAAAAAAATATTTCTTTCAGACAACCAAGAATGGAATACATGAATTAGTGACTGAGAGAATGGGTAGGTTGGTGTACTTCAAGGAATAGTGTATTCTGATAAGCTCAATTAAGTAAACTAATAATAATACTATGTTATAGGACCCAGACCAAATGTCATGTCTTTGGCTTCAGTAGTTTGGTCTATCTGATTATAAGTCAGTCAGGACAAATGATAATGATTGCTATTGAGAACAGAAATCGATTTAAAATAAACGTATGTATCTTATATAATTGGTGTGATCCAGGCTAAGATCTCTCTCTCGACCATGAGTCTGATACATTTTTCAAACGATTACACACACAGGCATAATGCTGTTATGACCTGTGCACGATATGCAGTAACAGCAGCGATATGCAAATGTTCTTCGTGCTGTGCATACGTTTTATTAAGTAACAAATTATCACATGTTATAATACGTGTTATATTCATTATTTATAGCTGTTTATGCAGCGATAAGTATTCCATATCTTATACAGAATCAACATACTTTCTTACAATGAAGCGTTACCATGTTATTGAATTTTCATCTATCACATACACAGATTCAATCTCCTGGTCAGCATGTTTTAGTAGGCCCCGTTGTCAATCATATCAATGTGTGTTTAGGCCATGGAGTACAGAATAGTAATATATTATCTATGGTATAGGCTATAAGATTAATAAAGAAGTTTCAATTGCGACGACGGACGATGAGACACTACAAAACAATTTTATCTTATTTTCATTGACAAATCATTGACAGGGAACATTCCACACGCGAAAAACATATTGTCCCGTGGAGAGTAATACTAAACTCACGAACAAGTCCTTGTATTCCAATCCCAAGGCTGTACCTATTCTTAGAGGACAGAACAGGCACAATACACCATACAACTTGTATGGCTATTACAGTAAATTTCTCCATGACAACTGCTGGTGACTTATGTTATGATCCGGTCACGAAATGTTTCCTTGTTACTGAACTTTGAAAGACTCGGCGATTTTAAAAGAGGTTCCTGTGAATTTAATTTCCTTGGATTTACTGGAAACTGCCCCCATAGCCAGTATATTTCGACGAAGGTTATCTGAAAATATACGTTTTAAAGATTTTAGATACTTACTTTTTTAGTTTTAAATGTTTCAGTAGTTATCGATTGATCCTCTTCAGCGAAATTATGCTTGTAAGCGGCCTCTCTTTATGATTCGTTGTTCGAAGATAGGTTTTAAACAAAACGATTGTACAGAATAAGAATAGTTTGATCAGGTAATAATTACTTGAGGTAATAAAAAACTGGGCTAAAAGATGTAGTGACAAGCATTGAGAAAGGCATGTTAAGCTGGTTTGGGCACATGGAGAGGATGGATGACGGAAGACTGACAAAGAAGATATATAAGGCAAGTGTGAATGGGACACGACGGGGAAGACCTAGGCGGACGTTCTCTGACCAGATTGGAGATATCCTAAAAAAGATCAGGTCAGAAATACCCTAAACAGAAGAGCATGCATGAGAAATTTGATGGGAGTGTATGAAGCAAGAGAGGTATGTCAGGATCGTTGCAAATGGCATTCCGTAGTCTCTGCCCACCTATCCGGGAAACAGGCGTGAGTCTATGTATGTATGTTTTTAGGTATTTCGCTCTACGATTGGCTTCTTCTAGTACCTGAAACCATAATATTATGTGGCCCGCTCGAATAGTAGTTCTGAGTACTGAACCATCTTTGTTTCAATATTTTAAATTGTCGTGTTTCGGTTAAAAGACAAATCCCGCACTACGAATAAATCCTGTGTCATGTAGGACTTCACAGATTATATTCAAGTGATTTCAATTCAAGCAATGGTTATAAAGTAAGTAGATTGTAGGTACACCTAGTTACTCGCTGTACAGCTATATCTATAATGTATGTATTACAATATGAAGATATTGTAATGTTTTATGGAGTAACGGAACTATGATAACATTTGACATTGGTATACGACATCCGAACGGAAATTAAACAATAACCTCGAATAACTTAATTGATACCAAGCTTTAATAACGTTAAATAATAAAATAAATTAATTCTATAGGACTCGCCAGAATACCTAAAACACAGGACAATGGAAAACAGAATTTGTAGGTACTATGTAATAATATATTAATGTAATATATGACGCAAACTGAATGACAGTTATCCTGCTAAGTTTGTTATAATATGTTAATCGGGAATACAGAGAGGAAAAACACTACATATAAGAGTAGATATTCATTCCTTACCTAATTACAACATCTGTAATGTACCCTGTTTACAGCAAATAAAGATATTCTATTCTATTCTATTAACAGTATCGTCATAACATCTATACATATAAATAAAATTGGAGTGTCTGTTTGTCGTATAATATTAAAATAACCGCTTTTTATTAAATGCATATGGATGTATACACGGTACATATACCGAAATGACATTTTTTACAATTTTTGTCTGTCTGTTTGTTCTCGCTAATCTCTGGAACGGCTGGATTGACGGATAGCTGATGAACCAAGGAGTAACTTAGGTTAAAATTAACCGGGTACGCGAAGTAGTTCCCTCAGGACGCGGGTGAAACTGCGGGAAACAGCTAGTATTACCTAAAATTACGATTTCTTCTTTTTTAAAAGACAACTCCCGCATTAGGACTAAATCCTGTGTCGCGGGGAACTTTACAAACATACAACTAACGGACACAATGAACACCCAGACTCGAAACAACATTTTATGAATCACACAAAGTGTTGTCTCGTGTGGGGATCAAACCCACAACACTTCGGCACAGTGTCAAGCGGTGAGGCGGCTTCTTAAACTACTACGCCAACCGTGCAGAATTTGATGGTGTATAACTATTTTTATTCTCTCTGTTATTAAATAAATTCGTTATAATTAAACATTTTACATAAAAACAACCTTAAACTAACCTACGAACAAAAAGAAAAGAAAATAAATGGTATACTAGAAATACAAATGTACCTCACTTATAATTTCCATATATTTCAAATATTTTTGTTGGTCATCTTACGTAAAAAACACTTTTCTTTTGACATACCTAATAGATTATGAGATGTGCTGATTTGCGCAAAATCCATCGGACTATCAACTTTCAAGGATTTGGTAAACATTCATGTGCGATTTTCACTAATCTTTTAAACATTCTAAGTGAAAACGAATAATTTCGATTTGATTAATACTGGTGTATAAAAAATAGCCAGTGCAAAATAAGGTAGTAGTTCTGTACTGGTTAATAGTTCTGTACCATTTTAAATTTTTATCATTCTTGCCGAAGTATCACATACTAGGACCACTACTAAAGATGCACATAAGTGTATACATACTTTCACTTCAATGCTACTAAGTTAGCATCACCTCGCTGTATATCCATCTATACGTCGAAAACTACTATCTAGTCGTTCTCGGTTTACGGCAGTTTTATGTTCTAGTATTACTAGTATATCCGAGATGATATTTCTGAGCATATTGTAAAAAAATAATACTTGACATACCTAAATTATTGTACACTTGAATTAGCAATCGTTTTCGTTTATAAGTTGATTTCACGGTCGTCAGCATTATGGGCTTTTATTGTTGGAATATTCTTAAGCAGCGCAGTATCTGTAAATATTCTAAGGTAGTCGCTCTTTCATTTCCTCGTTTCTATGGAAACAGTAACTCATTTTACTTTCTTGGAATTACTTATCGAATGTGAGTCTCAAAAACATAGCTGTTGTTATGTTCAGATTGTCGAATATAATTAGAATTATGTTGCCAATTTCAAGGAATCCACCGGTTGCTTGTAAATAATTGTGTAATGTTTTGAAATTATAAAGTAAGTACTGGCAAAGGGCATTTAATATTCTGCTACCCGCTTTAAACTCGACAATATAATTTAAATATTACTTAGTCCGTGCCTGAACGGAAGCGGTAAGTTAGAACACAGGTCAGTACTGTAGTTAAGTCGGGCAAGGGTGCACCAAGGATCAAAGCCTCAAAGGCGAAACATTCGCTCTAGTTAGCCCGGCTGTGTGTATGTGTACCGAATCGTCTCTTTGTGAAACCAATAGATTGTTTTGAAGCCCACGGCTGTTTGGAATTGCTCTTTTTCAGACTCCCAAAACAGCCTTTCTAAAGAAAGACTGTTTTAGGATTTTAATGTATGGCATAATTGGCATATGAATAACAACTTTTTAATTCTGTTATTTTCAACCAAATTAAGTATTATTTTCTGAGTCTAAATGAATTCACATGGCATTTAGGCATTAGATAACAATATAAGTTGTATTGTGATTATCTTTACAGAAGTCACGTACCGTGCAGAAGTGTTTAAGTAATTATAGTACAACGCCCGAACTTAAATAATTCATACACTGCTTCAGGCACCAATTTAAATTATTAAACTTTGGGTAGTACTTACCTTCGCAGTAAATGAAAATGGAACAAAGAATATTCGCTTACCACTTTACTGTGATTCACTTGTCAATTTCCAACCTGTCAAACCGTTTTCGCGCCAGTTTTAACGTCAGGACATCGATGTTGCCATTTTATAAAAAGCTCAACACATGCGGTATAAGCACTCTATTATCTCTTTGGAACGCTCAATAGTTCAACATAATCTATTTGCCGCCATCTTAACCGGTAAGTGCATAGCTTATTGAGTCGCTCGGTAATGTTTCAATAAACCAACCCTCTCATGCTCACGATTTATTGTTCGAACCACAGATAAATTGTTATCGCACTTTATCGATGGTGCTCGCGTTCCGTGGAACAACGGGTATACTTGTTTTTGTTGAACTGATTTACAATATGTGTTTCGGTTTTTATTTTGTCTGGATATGGAATATTTTGTAGTCGCGCAAAAAGGGTTTCGATTGGAGTTGTAAATGTATAATTTATTTCTGAGTACCGATACATATACAGATTAATATTCTACACATCATCATCAGCATCATCAGCCCTTTACTGCCCCACTGCTGGCCACGGGCCTCTTCTCACATATTCTACACATATTTAATTAAAAGCAAGCATTAAAATGTTCTTTAAGTAAATGGCCAAATGGTGTTTCACGACTAATAATGTATAAAGACCGAAGAAACATTTATATGGTACATAGGTAGATAATTCTCCTGAGTATATCTACATAATTATATATATTCTTTGTGTCTGTTGTTGCATTATTTATGAAGTCCCTGGGGACGATAATAGACAATAGTAATAGTTACATCGTGGATACAGGAAGGCAATCAAATGTTTTTTCATCCCTTCTATTCGAAAAGTGTCGCTTTGTTCCTCTTTTAGCGGGAGCAAAATAGCTCTTTTCTGTTCAGAGCTTTTTAGCGGGGCGGCAAAGTGATTATAATTTGGAACGTATATCACACATAGAAATCGAACACAAATTGTATGAATAACTGGCTGGTACGTATTACGGTATTGGCTGTACGGGCGTGTCCTGCGCTAACAAAAAAAAAAGCGCGCGCCGCGAATTACGTCTCTGTACTCGTAATCAGTAGGTATATACATACTTTATTGAATTTTGCAAAAATAATGAGTTCTGCGTCGAGTTATGAAAGTGAATGCTTTAACTCCTGAAACAATAACTACAAAGCTAACAATGACGTACAAAAATTATTACCCACGAACAGAAAATTATTTATTTTCTCATAGAAAGGGGATGAAAAGTAGAGTATATGACTCGAGAGCAAATTATTTTTCCCTCGGGCAATGTACTTTGAATCACTCGCTGGGCTCAGAATTCTACGTTAGAATCCCTCGCTACGCTCGGGATTCTATTCTAGAATCCTTCGCTTCGCTCGTGATTCAAAGTAGCGCCCTCGCCGTAAAAATACTATTTTGCTCCCTTGTCATACAATCTACTATTGCAAGGTGGCAACAGCCTTAAATCCCCTGGGATTAAAAACGTCAATTGCAAGGCAGCTTAGGACGGTGAAGTGGCCATTTTTAAGCGAGTTTGTCACCAGCGAGTAGAACTGAAATGAGAAAATTAAATTTGAGATAAAGTTTTTATTACACAAAAATAAAACGCGATACAATAATTAATTCTAGGGTAATTTCCTCTTGTAACGTGTCTGATTGACTGTACATTATACAGTACATAATAATATATAAAACTTTGAATTCAAAGCAGCTCCTTAATTATATAGTTACCAAGATATAACATAATATCTAGTTCGTGTTTTGTATCGACATCAAACGGTACGGAGCTATCATGTACGTACATAGACAAAACTTAATACAATGCTGCGGTACAAAGTTTGTTGACAGGGAAACTAGGGAAGCAAACTGTTTGATTATTTAGACCTACTTTCCTAAGTTTGACTGTACTGCTTATTTGTATGAAGGGGAATATAATTTTACTATTCAGTTTCTATCAGATTGTATTTGCAACTGTGACTGGTGAAACCGAGATTTACCTAGATAGTTTAATCAGTTCCTTTATAATTATGAATTATACCTAATGTGCATAGAAAGAAAGAGGAGTTAGTAGTATGTTTTCAAATCTATATTGGTTTTCATCCTCGCTAGGCAGTATTTTGGTATTTCAACCTGAGATACCTACTCTACATGAGATTTATAAACTTAATTTATTATACGTTTCTTCAGTGAAATATCGCACATACTACATAATATATTATGTACTATATAAAAAGGTGTTACAGCTTTTAGAGCGGAAAATCTGTTAGGCATAGGTATTACGCGAGACCTAAACATAGCTGATTTATGTGGGTGTAATACACCTGACCCTTCGGGTACTGGATATACCTATCTGTTTATCTCAGTTGACATATACATACATTGGATCAGGCGTTAGGTAAATATGATGTCACAATGCGACTCGGTATATTTATGCATCTAGAGCAGGGTTTTATTTTACCTCTATAGTAATAGTATTAATATGGACCACTTGTAAAATTTAAATCAATAGACGGACTCCTTTCAAAGCCACAAAGTTTTTTTGTTATTATATTAGTACAGTAATAGATAAGAGTCTCTACAAGTTGCAGTTAGTACCTACTGTTCTTTTATTGATCTTCGGGTTCATGAGGAATTATATCCTAGGTTCCATCCCCAGATTAAGAATCCCTGATATTCATGACCTAATTACGCCAAATTCTACAATCCCTAAATTCTAAATTCGCAGGCTATGATTTCTCCTAAACTGACGTGCCCCTTTAACTACGACGTAATCAATTAATACATATTATTATAAGATACTTGCAGAATCCAACAGCATTTTAAATATGATAAAGATTAAATTATATAAATATAAATTCCTTCCAAATATAATAATAAATCCGCCGTGTGGTTGACGGCATAGAATACAAGTGTCACCACCCCCTATCTTCCCGTGGGTGTCGTAAGAAGCGACTAAGGGATAACACGATGCAAATACCATCTTTGCGTAGAGACGGAAAACTCGACATCAAACCCTATACGACTGCCTCGTTGGTCTCGCGGCATAAATATGCGCGTGGGATCGGGAGGTCCCGGGTTCGATTCCTGGGTCGGGCAGTGTTATTGGGTTTTTCTGTCACGAAATTCTCAGTAGCAGCACGGAGTCTGGAAATGTGCCCGGTACGGCAATAGGCTCGCCCCTTATTACGTGGGACTAAAGTATATCTGGCGAAAAGTGGGTGTAGAAATACACCTCTGCCTACCCCTTCGGGGATAAAAGGCGTGACGATATGTATGTATGTATGTATAATAATAAAATTAAATATTTTTATCTGTCCTAATTAAGATAGCTACTAATTGCTGTTTACACAGTGAGCAGTGAGACATGCTGGTCTTAAATAAACATGTACCAATATACATATATTTATTACTTTGTTGTTTTGTACGATCTTAAAAGTATCAATTTTCAGTTGCTACTTTTTATCTACACTAATATAATAACGCTTAAGAGTTTGGTCGCACACTTTTATAAAAACACTTAGGTACGTCACGTTCACTCTGAAAAGTATTGTTGAGCTAGATAGCCTAAAATTGAGGAAAGTTATTAGATAAATAACTTCACTAGGAGCGAAGCTGTAACCTCATTTTCGCTAAAACCGCACATCACGTTTGAAATGCCTCGAAGGCATTATTTTATTTGTCAGTAATAACGAATGATTAGAACTTAGAACGTACATTACGTTGTTTCATATAGAACAAACAGTTATAATGTTTATTGAACTATATACTTATAAGTAAAATTGTAGTGTCTGTCTGTGATTTCAAAACAACTGGGATTTTTCAAAAGTGTATAGTTACGTATTGACATGATAATGAGGCAAACAACCGATATTTAAAATTTTAGACCGTCCTTTGTCCTTTCGTTAATCCGGCGTAATATCAGAATGACTTAACGTATTTTAATGCGACTTTCACTATAAGCTAGAGGACTAAATAGCGCTTCATATAGGCTATAATATGAAATAGCTGGTGTCGAAATACAGAAAATAACACGGGTATAACCGCGGGTAAAAGCTAGCTTAAAATAAAAAGTGTTGCACGCGAACAATGCCACGGATAGCTGCAGTTAGTTTATTTCTCCAATTGTTTGGTTCCGTTCTCGCTCCGTAACTCTCCGTAACAGAACAAGTAGAGTAAATAAATATCATAATAATTGTTAGTTCCACTCGTCCGGTATTCAATTAACTTGTGAATAGAATCAAGTCTATAAATGGAATACTTTTCAGATGGTTTTATAAGAAATGGGTGAAGTGTCTTTACAGTTGTTTACGAGTTGATAGATTTCTTGTTTGAAAATCGGCTGTTTTGAAATTGAATGTAGGTACCAACCTACTTACCTCACGTCGCTGATGAGATTGACATGGAAATAAGTACATATTTTTACTAGAAAAAGTGTAATTTAGGATGAGCCTGTTTTAAAATTTGGTAGACGTAGAGTTACACACTTTGATGTGTTTTAAGATTATTAGAATAAGGTAGGCAGCCCTTTAGGATCATGTTTCTGAGACAGGAGTCAAACCGCTTGAATGATTGATAACATTCATCAACCTATCGTTAATCCAGCTGAATCGAA
Source organism: Euclidia mi (assembly GCA_944739405.2). Taxonomy (NCBI): domain Eukaryota; kingdom Metazoa; phylum Arthropoda; class Insecta; order Lepidoptera; family Erebidae; genus Euclidia; species Euclidia mi. Next base: position 35,247,491 of record OX123202.2, on the reverse strand, counting down.
TTTTCCAAGACTGTCGCTCCAGATCCCAAGGGTCGCTTTCTAGATCAACCAAATTAAACAGAACATAGTTGTTCATTCGATGACATCAGACAAATATCAATATGTGTGATATTTGCCACCAAGAACTTTCTACTTCATTTAAACTAGAATTTCACATTACACAATACCATTTCATTTCATTAATATACAATTACATAATGTGAAGTAGCGTCTCGACAATAGGCGACGATTCTCTAAACGATTTGTACACGAGCAACGATATCTCGAGTAGTCATCTTCTGTCATCGACAGAAATAGCTCGGTTTTATCATCGAGTCGAATATCTAACGGCGGCTTAGTGTAACTTAAATCGGAACATATTAAAGAATTTGATGACAAGATATTATCGGCAAGAAAATCTTCGGATTGGTTTCTAATCATGTATTTTTAATCATATGAAGATGTGATATAAAAAAATAATAACCAATTTGTAATTACCGTTTGCCCCCAACTAATTGTACCGGGGGCAGACAGAAGGAAAAATATTTCTGTCAGCCCCTTCGTTTCCTGTCTGCCTCCGTTTTGCTGTCTGCCCTCCGTGGCCAAGTAGTGTAGACAGGAATAACCCTCGCCTCGTCCTGAACTCTTGTCTATAATCATATTAATCATACAAATACGGAATGAACTCAAAACACGGATTTTTATTGTTCGGGTTTCACTAATGTGATTTCTGAGGAAGGCCATTGGCGAAGTAGCGAACAAGCTCATTGTTTTAAATTGGTATTACTTACATAAGTATTTACAAAAAAATTAAACATTTCAATGTAACTTACGTTCCTTATTGAAATTGTTTAATATGGATACTTCTAATAATAATTACATAATATTAAACAGTAAAATATTCCATGATTAGGTTAGGTAGGTATTGGTAGTGTAATTTAGGGACTTGTTAAGAACTTCAATTATAATTTTATTTAAATGTATTTATGAACAATAATATTAATTAAAAGTCACACTCAATCTATCATGAAAACCAGTTCTGTTAATGATGCTTTCCTGTATATAAATTGGAATTAAACAACAAATTAGAAAATTGTTATTGCTATTTATTGCGCATAATTATGTTGGATTTACCTGTTTGAATATTCAAATATAATAGTTAAGCTTATCATTTATGTCGCTCAGTATTTCCGAATATTTATGTTTTAGGCAGATTGAGGATGTCATCAACTCATCATTTTGACACCTAAATTGGCACTAACGAGAACAAGAATCATCTAGGCTTTCTAGAAATATTTTAGATGTACTAGCTCATTCTCGCGGTTTCGTTCGAGTGAGTGTCGGTACCGCGTCAAAAGCTTGCCGATTTGCTATTCTGGTGTATAAGCCTAACTATATTACTTATATGATGCTGAAACCTTTTAAAAAAAATTGCATCAAATTATAATCCATACCTATATCCTCACACATATTGTTTGCGTTTTATCTGAAAATGTTTAGTACTTGAATACACAAAATTTTGTTTCGTAGTACCACAAAACGATAACAACAGTGTTGAAGTGACTCCTCAAACTGCATCCACCACGTTGTATTTAAAGTAAAATAGATAAATAGGTAATGCATTTTGTCAGCGCCTGTTCGTTTAGCTAGGTACCGTGATATTTGGTTTATCGCCTGTCCCCCGCATATTAACGAGCACGGATGTGAATCACGGAACTCATTCGCGGTAACGCACCTCGCACCTCACTGCGGTATTACCTACGTAGAAAATTTGCTCATCAACGATCCATTTGTTAAGAGGTTTGCGCTATGTTTTGATATACACACAACTTTTGTATCCAATTGGCTGAGAAGACTCCAAATCTTATAGTTCTCGAGCTATTCTCCTTAATCGAACTAAAACTATGCGTAGTTAAAGTAGATGCGGTCAAGTAGAGGAAATAATATTAAGAATAGATAATGACCATTAGACAACCGCCATAGCGTTTAACCTTCACTGAATAAAAATAATACATGCCAATTTTAGAATGTCTTCATAATGATGACATTTCTGAAATAATATGGTTTCAACATATTTGTATGAAGCGACTCTTTTTTTAAAGTCCATGTCCATTTAATTTCAAATGAAAATATACTATCTACGACATACTTCTTAAACGACTCTCAAATGACCCTGCATAGACGCACCACATTATTTAAAAAAGCAGTAAGGAAATAGAGGTAGGGATGTGCCTAGACATCCTCCCTAAATTCCCCCATTCCCGGCGGCCGTGCAGGAACCTCTTTGTTATGTTTCACACTCTCGCCAGACACTTTTAAAAGGCTTTTGTACTCACAAGTGTTGTCATTGAACCTTATGGTGTGTAGAATGTGTAGATAGACGGTTTATTGTTGATACTGCACAGAATTTTTAATTTACATCCGAGGGAGGAAATATTGCTGTATTTGAATGACTGTTATAAATTGTGATACAGCTTCTATTTTACGTGTTGACAGACGACGAAACGTTAGCGGATCAATTTCTTTATTTTTTAAAACAACGTCTACAGTAAATTGAATCTTGTGTATAATAAGGCAAATAACGGACGCAAAGACCACTGAAATTCGGCAGAACATTCAGTGTTGTTACGTTTAGGAATCCAACTCACTACGCTGGCAGTACCTAAAGCACTTCGTCATGCATATAATATAGCCGTGTGAATAGAGAAATGGGAAACATGATACTCACAATTCGCCATTTAACTTTAAATGTGTAAGTGATATGGACAGACACAATTTTTTTGTAATTTATCGGCCACAATACCACAAAATTTTTGTTTAAAAAAAACCATAATACTTATATGTCAAATTCATTATTATTCCTTTATATTAATATTACCTATTCCTTATAAATAACCTGATTACTTAACATGATTTAAGAGAAATATACATAGGTACGTAATATATTCGATGTAGAAACATAATATTTTAGTCGCATATTAATTAGCAGATTCTGCGTCTGATAGCCACGACAAAAACAGCGAGAAATTAAATCTAACTGGTCCTAAATTGATAATCGTCAGACATGACACGCAATGTCTGACCGCAGCACTTATCAAAGATAATGTATCTCAACTAAGTTCTATTCAAATCGATTACAAATAATCAATTATTCGATTGTGTTCGCTGCGACATCACTATAATTTGTTATTCTCACAAGTCGCGCGTCGGCGCTTCAAAAGCCGCAGCGCCGGCAACTCAATATTTCGATATCAAATAGATAAAGAATAATTCTATATTCGTAATTTTAATGAAACTTATTTAAATAAGTTGTCTTTTCGCTCAAGTCTATTTAGTCTTTATTACGGTAACTAAATTATATTCTAGACAGACTAAAAACGTTATTTTAGGGTGGTTGACCCGAAAAACAGTGTAAGTACTAGGTACTAGAGGCTGTTTCTCGGGTCAGCCTAAAAATCATGGGCTAAGAAATCGTAGTTTTCTCATTGAGGATATACCTACTTAGTAAACATTTCAGTTATACGTACATATGTTTGATAGTCAGTAGTCAATTTCCTTACTACCATAAAAGTGATATATTCAGTAATGCAATGAGAAATAAGTATCGACCTGCTTTTGTGCATCATTATTGCCAAACTTTATAAAAAACACTCGTATAAATATTTGTGTTATGAATGTAAAGGCCTTGCCACACGGCACAATTTTATGTCCAACTTGACTAAATCACTTGATGAAATCGTGACGTGTGACGCCAGTCGTCCAACTCAAGTTCATCGGGTGGGCGGTACCACCAGATTTTAACCAATCGGGTGGACGGAATGCAAATCAGTGATTTGATTGTGACGTGTAGACGGGCAAAGCCAATTCGATTGAAAATTTGATCAGTGGTAAAATTGTATCGTGTGGCAAGGCCTTTATGATTGAGGTCATAGTTTTCTTCGTAAGTACACACACTACCTTTCATATTAAAATGTCGATCACATTAGGTAGATTGTTTGCATTGTCAAAATACTTTCACTCAAACATCGAACACGATATTCATCCGACAAGTTGTCCGATCAGTCGGTCGATAAATAAAGGGCGGCTATTCCTTACAAGGACGATATCGCGTGTCGATCATGCGCAAACGCATGTGAGTGACACTGATCGTGTAACTGAATCGGACGTGTGAACTTGAACATGTGTCCATCATTACGCAGATAAAATTATAGGCTATTGCTTCATTTCCCCTCAGGAAGGGGTGTAAAAAATATACTTCTATTAACTTCATAAACTACAAATATTTTGTACTTAGGAGGGATACTATTTATGGATTTTATAGAGGTTCAGTTCACTTTATACACAGATACATTCAAAGATCTAGAATCACATTTTCCGTTACCGCCTGGCGTTGTCGTGGTTTGCCGACACTTGTCCAAGGAAGACCCTTCTAAATCTTTCGGTTTAGCAGCGCCGTTACTTTACTTTGCTGAGCAACATTTGTGGTTTTACTATTTTCTATAAACTGTTACGTAACGATGTAGAAAATGGTTTTCAATATGCCTTTATTGTATTTTACCATGTGCTGACATAACTGTATATAACCTTTATCGCTTCGTTTTGATACTTAACCTATATCTTGACGTATTTAACACTTACCTGAGCGCACGGCGACTTTTAATGGTGAAACATTGCAGCTACTTAGGGCTCTCGTGGGACACTGGGTTAAGACCACAACGTAAACATGATTCAGTAGATGTCTATGCATAGTCTATCGCAATCGGGGCTTGTTTGTTGACTAAGTAATGCATTTTTGTTGTGTTATCTAAGTATATTTTTAAAGGTAAATATGAATATTTAAAATCCAAAGAAAAGTGCTACATGCGTGTTAGTAACAATATTTTTAGCTACTCAAAAATTATATTTCTAATAGTCTATACCAAATTATAAAAAGATCATATACCAAGTAATATCATTCACGACGTACGTAGGTATATTATTCACTTACTCACTTCGAGGATAAGGCATAAAACGCTAAGATTGAGACATCTAGCAAAATATATCTTAGAACCAGTGGCAGTGCAACGATTAAAACATGGGTTTTCGATCAAGTCGAGAGTTCATCTTTTCGATGCCATATTAATTATTATTATAGGTACAAGAATGTACACCCATCAAATATTAGCCCGAGGGGTTCACAAGAAATTTGGTAATTTGTATACAGATTAACTTTGCTTGTAATTTGGTTAAAGAAAAAGAAAAAAATATATGTATGCGTGTGCCGGGGCTTGCAGTGTTGGGTTTTATAGCTAATATCTATCCCTTACAAGGATTGAAGTAAAATATTGAAATAAGTTTGATCTAGTCGCCTGCTACTCGTGATTTTGTCAATCCTATTTGGCAGCGATTTTTCCTTGCAACTTCGTATTTGCTGCTATTATTCAAAATAGTTACAGGGTGGGTTATTTATAACCATAATTTATGAACTTATTATGTACTCTAAATATTTCGCAAATGGTCGTCATCAACCCGAGCATCTGAATATAAAAAGTGTTCAAGCAAACCCTCAGTTTTTGATAGACCTATCTAACGATACTACTAATAGGATAAAAAAAATATCGCATACACGTGTACCCATAAAATCAACTTTACCACCACCATATTATGATTTACATGTTGGCAATTCTGTCGGCAAATCAGATGCAGCATACCTGAACCGACTTAATTTAGTCAGTGGCAGTAAAGGGTCAGTCATAACTCGTTTGTCTAATGGGAACGTGCCCTAAGGCCGGGCTCTATGAGGGCTATCTGTATCATAAATACTCGAACACGCACCCGTTAGGTAGCACTGTTTATGTTACTAATATTTTATTTCGAACCATAGCCGCAGGCACGTTGTTCTTAGAACTGATCTGTTGAGATAACTGGTAAGAATACACAATTTGAGTAGTTCAAAGAACCCTACAATAGGGTAGTTTCCAGGGTCAAAATAATTACATTTTATTTAGTCCGTATTTTAGATTATAAAAATATATTGGACAGGTATTTTTTCTTTTTTCGATTAAATAAAAAATAACAAAGATATAGCCCATTAAAGTTACATGTGACGTCACCTAGTGCGAAAAAATGCAGCACGGCGTGATGTTATACGTAACTTTAATGAGCTATATCTTGGTAATTTTTGGTTTAATTTAAAAATAAAAAAATACGTATTGCGTTATTTTTGAGTAATCTAAAAGACGGACTTAGGTATAAAATTTATTTTGTCAACTAGCCTATTTACTTAATATGTTATTTATACGGAATTCTTTATGGATTAATCCAAGTTTTCGGTTTGTTTATGATTGGCCCTGTATTTTTTTCTAATAAATGACCAAAGTTGTCTGCGACATTACGTATTCATAAAATCGGTCCTGTAGCACGGCAGGTTTAGTAGTCGTAAAACTTTAACAAAGAACACCACATGCGTGAATCAAACCCACCTCACAGAGCTTGTTGTTATAAAAATGAATGTCGCATATACTATTGCACTATTGGTGCATCCAAATTAATAATAAATGTCTGTTTGTTTCAGGTTCAGTAAATCTAGAGTATCTACACTTAAGTAAGAAATGAAACGTATTCAAAATTTTTGCTCTCCGCTGCAATTTGTGTGCTTAGACGCTTCTTTATGTTCATTGTAGAAGTACATTGATAAACACCTAAGTTACAGTACTATCATGTCAAATTTCAACCTATCCTTCAACAAAAGCTATTGCAGCTTGAATAGATCGGATTGACTAGCAAAAGTAATTCTGTCTCACAGAAAGTTAAAGTATCTGTACTAAGGCTTTCCGTTCGGTAAGTGAGAGCGCCGGTGTCCTAATCTTGTCTCTTTCCTCTTTCACTCACCTGCCAGATCCTTCTTGCTCATTCCTTCCTCACAGTAGGTAATAGCATAGTCCTGTAACGCTAGAATACGACGCAATGCTACTAGTTACTGTAACCGCTGTAATACCTAATACTGCATATGAGGAAGCAAATCTGTCACATAAGCTTATGAAACTGTATCCTAACAAAGATTTACCTTGAATATTATCGTATCTACAGACGTAGGTATACAGTGTTTTACATACGACTCACAAGGTTGGCAACGCATCGATGACCCCAAGGTCGACATACAAGACTTTGTGTCTTGAAACCATTCAAGCAAGATCTCTTGAAATGTGTATTTATATCTCGCATACAATGTTATATGTCTTGAGAACGCATTTGTCGTGGATAACAATAGTTATTTGTGCAACAAGAGAGCAAAGTTGTTTTTTGTTTCGAGTGCTGATTTTGAGTCCCGAGTAAGCGAAGGATTCTATGATTGATTCACGAGCGTAGCGAGTGAATCAAAGTTAGAATCCTGAGCGCGGTGAGGGACTCAACAGCACGAGATACAAAAAACTTTGCTCTCGTGTAGCACACATAACTTTTCACCACAGCAGTGAGAACACATATTACTTAGGAGACATAGAAATGAACAGGAATAGATTGAATTCTGCATAATCACTTGTTGATTTAACTCTTCTTGTGTTAAAGTACAGTCATCATCGCTAGTTTCACTCATGTTTTTAGATTATTTAATATATTAATATAATTTTACACGTTACGCTATACCTACTGTATCAGCATCAGCGAAATTTTTATTCCCGCTACTTTTTTAAATCGCGTTTTTTCAAATGTATTATTGTTGTAATTCTAAATAAAAATTTATTGGTTAAATACTAATTTTATACTATTAATTAGACTTACCTATTTTTATTTAAATCCAATAATAAATTAAACATGTAAACAATAACATATAAAAAAGTAATATATTTTGGTATATCTGTATAATCTATGATCTTTATTACAAATATCTTTTTTTTTGCGTTGCCGTAGGTGTATTCTTTGAGTTCGAATTGCAAAATCGAATTTCGAATTCGAAGGAGTTTGTTTTTGCACTCACTTTTTTATATGCATGTGAAAGAGACAGAGCACAGTAAAATTCGAATGTTTGAAATTTATGGCTGAATAATGTCAATTCGTGGCACTGAAGATTGAAAAATTAAAAAGCTACTTTGCCTCACGCTCGAATCAAAATCGCGTTTTGTTCACTGTTGTCTCGCAGCAAAAGCGGCATGTTTGAGCTGCTGTGGTGAAAAGATAATTTGAAGAATGAGCACTGAAAAGATTGGCATCCTTTAGTACTCATTCGGTTCCATTAACATTATGACTGATATTATTGACATTGTACTCTACAAAAGAGTAAGATTACTTATTTTCTTGAAATATTATTATGTCATTTACCATAGCCGCAGAAACTTAAAAGATAAAGTCATGTTGTAATGCAAAAACTGTACTAAAGTTCAAAATGGATGTAGAAAACAGCACACATTTTACTACAGCCATTACGTTATGAAAGGTTGTGCTAAAACAACTTTGTTTACGTTATAACCGTCGCAAATGGTTTCCGATAATATCCAAATGAATGTCCAACTCAATCTAGTGCACGTTAAAGCTCTTTGAACGGATAACAGAGACCGATAATGCTTTTATCACCTCCTACCTACGCTTCATAAAATATTCCTTCTAACAAAGTGCCTTTAATTATTTAATTCGCTACAGCTTTGTTTGTGACTTACTCTAATTCGTTGTCAACAAATCGTTTCATATATGGAATTCTACGAGCTTTTAGTATTAATATTGAAATACCAATGCATTTGGTACAATGTTTATGTAATCCAACTAAAATTGCTGCATAATTTTGTTATTCTTCGGATGAAAATGTGTTTTGTCCCGGTTAGTTTTAGAGTAGTATAGTTTGTACAGTACGCTGCAAGTATCTAGCTGTTTTGTTATATGATTGCGATCAAATTCAGGAGTACTACGTACAACGTAGTCACAATGGTTTTGTACAATCATAAAGTGTAGAATTTTAATAACATAACGTGTGTAAAATATTGTTTTGTACTTCAAATTCATATGGATTTTACATCCTTACTCAGTTGGTGATTAAGATTTGCACAAGCATTAAATAATTAAAGATACCTGTAGGGGACTTTACAGGACGTACATATTTACGTAGCTTAAGAATATTCTGAAAGTGTGTCAAACAAGTTACCTTGAATTCCAATCTAATGATGCCCAACAAAGCCCATAATAAATTACATTTAACAATTTGCTGCCAAACTCTGGATATTTGGTGGGAAAAGTAAGTTAATGTAACAAAATTGAATAAGGTTTGATGCGGTACCTTTATGAATATTTTTACTCTTGGAAACAGATCAGGGTCTTCTAATATTAGCTCTTGTGCCATGTTATTTTTGGAACATTATAATATAATATGCACGTGCCCTTATTCGACGGGCTTCGAAAGCGTTCGATAACTCGATGATTGATAAGGGTTTTCGGAGTTCCGTGGTATGGTATTTCAAATTGATATTCCAGTAAAAGTAAGAGTTTTGCTTATATGTATAATAGGTAATCTATAAAAATACTTCTCTTCTTCTCTCTTTCGATCGTAATAAATACGTAGTTAATACATGCATAAAAAATCGCTTCATTTGTATTTGCTTGTACAGTTATTGCAGTAAGTAGGCAGCGATAGCCGAGTGGATATACCAACAGACTGCCATGCAGAGGGTATCATGTTCGAATCCACGGTGCGCACCAATGACTTTTCGGAGTTATGTGCGTATTGAATTGTTAATTATCGCTTGTACCGTGCCTCGGAGAGCACGTTAAGCCGTCGGTCCTGGTTGTCATGAAGATCTTTGACAGTCGTTACAGGGCGTCAGTACCTTCTAAATAAACTGACACTAGTCTAAACCATGGAATATCGCTATCCCTTCGGGTTGCGGAGGTCAGACAGGCAGTCGCTCCGTGGAAAAGCTAATATTCAGCCAAATCCGGTTAGACTAGAAAGCGGACCCCAGACTGAAACTGGGATAACGCTAAGAGAAAGATGAGTTATTGCAGTAAGTGCTTCACACATAAGTATGTAAAATGATATACTCTAAATGTGTAACATTAAAACCCAAAAAAACATCACAGCCATTTTCTCAACCTGTCTATCGTGAATCGCTTAGCACAGATTTCTAAAACAAAAAACGATGCACTACTTGCAGCTGACAAGTCATCGTTGCTCTGCCATCAGTCATCAGTGTCATCACCGGCTTCACATTCCACTAGAAGATCACTCAACGCCGCATTTTCTAATCACAGGCTCCTTTCAAGATGATTATATTCTTTTAAACATTGTTACGGGGTATGCCAGTCTGTCAGCAACTTAAACGCAAAGTGGGTGTAGGGTTATACCTTCACTCATCCCTGGGGAAAACATGCGTAAGACTATAAAAAGAAACAAAAAGATAGGTCACAATTTTGTCGTTGAATAACTTTCCAATAGGGAAGTTTCCTGCAAGTGAAATAAATTATACAAGTATTTTTATCTAGTGAAATTTGTTAAAATAATGGTAGTTTCATTCATCATCATCATCCTCTTGGCGTTATCCCACTTTCAATCTGGGGTCCGCTTACTAGTCTAACCGGGGCGGCGATTCAGAATCGTTCGATATCTCATTTGACATTCGATTCCGGTAATTGTCTAACGGGCTACCTCATGTTTTGTCAAAACTATCGCATTTCCTATCAATTTTATGCATTCAGAATGAAGTAAATTAATAAATAAACCGAATTCAATGAATATTTGTTCAAAATATCTCTGATAGGCGGCTAAAAGACGAGTACAATAATTTGACATATCGTACGATTACTTGTCGTGACATTCTGAATCGGCCTGCTGATTTGGCTGAATATTAGCTTTTCCACGGAGCGACTGCCTGTCTGACCACCGCAACCCGAAGAGATAGCGATATTCCATGGTTTAGACTTAGACTAGTGTCAGTTTATTTTAGAAGGTACTGACGGCCTGTAAGTAGTTTCATTCATCAATTATGTTAAAACAATTTATTGATAATAAGTATTCTATTTGACAGCAAAAATCTATGACGTCACTAGGTCATATTTCATACAAACGCCGTAGGAAAGGTCGTTTTTGACATTTCATTAAAAGTGTTTGATTTGTCTAGTTGGAAACAACCCTATATTCTACAGATCTGGCTACTAGAGAAAGATATTTGACATACCTACAAACCTACATATTTTGTATGAAACTTGTGTCAAATATTTATATCTGTAGTAGCCAAATCCATCGATAGATAAAATATTGGAAACGAACGTTTCATCACAAATACCGCAGTTACAGATTAGGTAGGTAAATCACATAGCTTAGTAAAGATTTTTCGTTGAGTTGGTTAGATGAAATATAATTTTAAACCTATAACGTTATACAGTTGACGAGCTTATTATACCGCGATGTACGCACTTAATTACTTCATATTTATTATGTAAACTAATGTGGGTGTTTTCGTACAAGCAAGCACAGTAGGCGACATATGATAATTCACACGGAGGAGCCACATGTACGGGATGATATTAATTTGATTTATTCAACGGATATGATGTGTAACTTATTTCACGGTCTCGGCCAAGTGCACGTTACTACATCTTTTTGTGATATGCATGAGAAAACTTTGGATAGGACTAGATTACTGTCATTAATATTTGTATAATGAGTTTTATCGTAGAGAGCCTAGATGTGTCTCATGGTTTTAGCCGCCGATCATTGTCGACCTCTAAGAGTTGTAGCGTGATGTTGCTTACACTGTAAACTGTCTTTTAATAATTGGTCTCGTGCACATCTATCGGGTAAGAATATCTATAGATATTCTTACCCGATTGGTAGTATCTGATACTAGCACGTTCAAACAAACAATCTGTTCTCTTACTTCTCTTTCATTAAAATATTATATTAAGTAGGTGCCGATCGATTTCTACGTCGGGAAACTGTTTGAAAGTGCTGGGTAGTTTTTGAGCTCACCGCGCGCGTACTGACGGACAGACGCGGTGGAACATTGTAAGGAAATATTTCTAACGGCGGCCGGTTCGAATATTCCATCTATCCATGGATTTGGAGCTTCGAGATACATGTTTGACATACTTTGTATGAAGCTTAAAAGTAGTAGAGCCTTGCTGATTTCAGCATGAATGGGCCGGCTCAAACGAGGAAGTACTACCCTCTCACTGAAAATCGACGTAAAGTAACAGTACCTAAACTGTTGCGTTTCGTTCGGTGAGTGAGAGTGCCGGAGGCCCTATCCCCTATTCCTTTACCCTCATCCCACTCCTCATCCTATCCCTTTTCTCAACCCCAAGGGGTGGCAACCAACGCACTTGTGACTCCTGTAGTGTAGCTTGTGTCTATTCGTTTGCCGCCTATTACTATAAAAAAAGCTTATGTTAAAAAAGAATCTGAAATCTCAAAAAAATTTATAGTTCGAATTATTGAATTCAGCGGTAAGTCAGTTGCAACTAAACACTAAACAGTTACTTTAGACTAGTAGCAATAGTACGGAAAGTAATAAATAGTCAGTTGATTTGCTTGTTGTGCAAAGTCTGCTTTGCGCGCTAGAGCTTTTGTCAATCAGCTGTCTTGTCCACAAAAGGTGCCAGAACTATGTTATTACCTACTAAAACGAGCTATGTTCGTAGTAAATAGTTAATTAATTATTGCGCTACTAAGCCACTATTAAATAGAATACTTAGTAATCTATCCATTCCGTTGGGATAAATGCTTTGGAGTATAAACGGTAAATATATTATACAAAAATGGAGGCGATAATTAAAAGGCATGTTGGTAGCTATTCCATGTCTTACAAGAATCACATACCCGAAAATAATTAAATACTTACTTTATTCAGATATCTTATTCCAATAAACACAGAATTTGTCTTCAGATAAATATAACACCGAAGGAATGGTTGTGCAAACAATCATTCATTTAGAAATCGGAGCGGAACGATGCGGATGATCGCGAAATTGTGACTTGGTACAGAATCTATCGCGCTTTGTACAATAACATGAATAAGATAAACGGAGCAAACACTGGGAGTGCTTACAAATATTTTTAATACCAATGCATGCAAAAAGCATAGGGCGCATATCGTTTGATGTCTGTGTGCCTGTATGTGGTGTCTTACCTCCTAAACATATTGACCGTTTCTGATGCGGTTTGAAAGCTGACGTGATCGTGGCAATTCTTAGCTACAATTAATTGTTAAATTTTAGATTGATCCTGTGGGGATAAGACCATGAGCATCTTAAATGAAATTTACATATTGTAACAATAACATGGTTATCTGAAAGAAGGTCATTTTGATAAGAATCACCGTTATGTTAAGAATTTCGTTATCCTTTTAACGTTTCCAGCGAAGAATGTTTTCAAACAGCGGGGTACGAAATTCGTGAAAGCAATTTGAATATTTGATGTCATTCCAATCGATTCTCCAGGCGTTTAAAAAATACTAACTATCAATGTTATTTCAAAAGTAACAAAATCTTTAGCGTGCATGTAATATTATGATACATACAGAGCACTCGAATCAGCATACATATTATATTTATAAGCGACAGGCCTGCAACGGGCCAGCATAAAATATTCCCAACTGAATACAATTGCTGCTTGCGAACACGTGTTTCCATGGATGAATCATACGGACAAAAATATATCCATATCCTATGTTTTATGAACGTTTTTTGCATTACGGCTGCACGCCTTTACCATCGTTATTTTTCTTTATCTCTCATAAATTGAATGTTATTTTTAGTTAGGATCAAATCAATGCTAAAATATTCACTTCTGTCAACAAATTGAAAAACAACAAACATTTATTATCAGCCAGCAGCATCTGCCAATTAAACATGGCAGAATACAACGGCACCCTTCAACACGATCAAATTAGGCTAAGTCGAAAAACAAACAATCCTTGATTGAGTCGCTGAATACCGGTTATGCCGACCATATAATGTAGGGGAGAGATTTAATTTGGAAAACCATTATCTTGGTCACAGGGAGGGACCCGAAGGGCGCAGAGAATGGTCAGTTAATTGTGCCATAAATCACAGACTCGAAATGCCCAGACTATTATTGCTTGCATATAGTTCCGTTGTCGGACAACAGATGGGGTCATTGTCGCGTGCACCTTTGTTTATATTACTTTGATAGCAGTAAATTGTGCATAACCGGTTATCTCGAATTTTAAACTTCGCTGTCATCATATTTTACGCTCTATTCAATTTTTGAATATTATTGTCTCTGAACTCGTGCCGTTAAAGGGCTTCAATCAGAATAGTATTCATTCAGATAAATGACTGTCGTCCGTCATTCACAATTAAAACGTTCACAGTGAAGTACCTATAGTTGGTGCCACGAGAAGATAGACTTTTTGTAAACAAACATTCAGGGCTTCACAACCTTTTTTCAAACAGGTGTGTTTTAGATTTTATACTTTTTGAATAGTCTTTTTTTTTTCAATGCCTAATCACAGATTTATTTGTTCTATAGTCTTAGTGCCTAATTATGCGACTATGTTTATAAATTTATATTGTTAAATTTTACTGAAATAAAAATATTTTATTTTGTGTTTGAATGGTCGAATGTTCATACATTTGCCGATTTTTCTTGTCGTTTTACATGTAATTTATTCTGTAAATTAAGTAAAAATAGAGTACCATGTATGTAAATCCTATGATTTACATAAGTAAGTACTCTATAGTACTTACATGATACTTACTGTATTATTGACATGATATTTTTTAAATCATAGACAATAAATCATTTGCAAAGTAGCCTACCTATCCTAAAATATTAAATTACCGACCTTCAATTAATAATATTACAGATAACTAGCAGAACGTACATTGCAGAAACATTTCTAGGCATGGAGATTTTACGTTGTGTGTGAATGAAATCGTCAGAATGAACTTAAACAAAATCCATTAAAAGTTACGGTAGTCTGAAAACACAATTTCTTTTTTAGGTAGGTATAAATAATTTTCAGCGCGACTAATAGTTTGCCATCTGCTATTCTGCACCTGCTTTTTCGAGATGTCGGCAGCGGGAAGAGCGTTGCAATCCTATAAACTTGTATTTAATTTTATATTTACCCCTTCCTGATAACAAAAAAAAAATAATTTTGTCCTCTGATAATGCATGTTAAGGCCAAGAATGTAACATTTCAATGAACTAACGCCAAATGTTGACATTCTAGGCGTCAGTACCTCAAAACATCAAAAAATCCTGTTGACAGCGCATAATATCGATAAAAACCCGATCCATTGACATATTAGTTTCCAATGACACGTATCTATGTACCGTTGCGCTCATTGGATTTGACATTATTTGTTTTTGACAGAACTATCGCTAAGTCACTTAGTAGAAATTCTTTGTTTACAAAAAGTCTATGTTCTCGTGGCACGGACTATACTTTACAAACGGAATATCAACAACGTTACTTTTATTACTTACTAAAATAAAATGTTTGTCTATACTACCACAGCGTAATCTAATTTCTTTATTCACAAAAGAAAAAAGATTTAGTACAGTGTTCCCAGTGTAGCGATTTATGATAGCTTCCCGTCACGCTTCAAGCAAAGTTTATTCTCTAAAAAGAAAAAGGAAAATCTTTGCATAACTTAATCTTGAGGCGGACGCCCGCAGTAACGAGCTCCATTGTAGAGAAGTCTATCATAGGCTTTATTGCACACAAACCTTTAGACGGTCGCATAAAATTTAAGAGGATGGCATTGATTGATGCTTCGTGTAGATGTAAATTATAAAATATTTTAAATATAAAGAAAATATAAAGTTATTTTATACATTCCTATTGGTTTCTTGTCCGTTTCGTGCCCACTTAATTACCATCACTCATGTTTTTGCTGTTTACGAGTTAAGTGGAGCAATCGGTTTGAGTGGCCCTTGAGTCGATCGTTACGCTTAGCACCTAAGCACCCATCCGATGACGTATTCACCCATCACGTCTGCTTAGAAACCCATTACAACTGCAGTGAATCCATCTCGTTGAGTTTTAAAGAAGTAATAAAGTAAAGAATAAAGTTGATATTTGGACTGCTTTTGGTTTTCAGCCATTTTTGATAAAATATTATCCCATGATCCAGTTAAGCCATCTATGGTAACACTTAAAAAAACTATGAACTGTTACTGTACCTACTTAAATGTATTTTTTTTAAAATTTTTTAAATGTAGTAGATACACTGAAGTAAAAAATTGAAGCTAATTAGTTTATGTGAGATATCGAATGGGTTTGATTAATGGGCGAGTCCCACTCGCACTTGTGCGCTTATTATTTTAAAGGTTTTAATTGCGGTTTTTATTTCAAAGGTAAAATTGATTGCGTTTTTTATGTTAATAAAATGTGCATTTTGAATTACTATTGCTATTCATAAAGATGCATCAATATAAATAGGTGGCGATGCTAAGATTATACGGGCGCCTCTAGCGGCGAATTTGGAAGTTGTCCGGGTACGATATTTTTGACAGCTCTCATTACAAAATTTTAACAAAGAGCTCAGATATTTACATAGCGGTGCATTTCTTATGGGCGCTCTTAAGACAAACTTTCTGTGACCCAAATTGCCGCTTGGCGGCGTGGCAGTCACGCTGTGACAGTTGTCTCTACGAGAACAAGGGAGACGAACGTTCCTCCTGTGTATCTTAACTACGGGAGCAAGAGAGACGGAGAACGACGCCAGCGCCGTCAACGGCGCCAACTACGAACTACACTGGCGACAGTCGCCACTTGGAATCGGCATACGAAATCCTTAAGAAATGCGCTTTTGTATTGAGCCGCTGCTGTCAAGTGTCGTACCCGGACAACTTCCAAACTCGCCGCCAGAGTCACTAGTTAGAATCTTAGCATCGCCAATAAACATCAATTTTATTTTGTTTCATAAAACTGTTTTTAAAGTATTTAATTTGGATGCTTACGCCATCTAGTTAGCAAACTGAATAACACTACAGAGCCATCTATCTTGCATCGTGTACAACTCAACATAAGCATAGTGACGAAATAATCTCTCGTTTGTCCGCCAGGCGGCAGCACGTGTCGGCGCCGTGGAGCTCCACAACTCCGTCAACAGGGGGCACTCGCGCTCAACACGAACTATTCGAACTACTCGAACGAGTACAATGTTCTCGGTTAGACGACCAGAGGGCAGTACTGCCGCCATATTTTTCTCAACATACTCAGGTAAGTTTATTTCGATAAAATAATCTAGATCTACACTGATGATGACTTTTAACTAAATCTACTATGACTTACTAGTATTTGTGTTGCCATAAAAAGATACTTACCTACTTAATTTAGGATCACCTAAGTAGGTATGACTAAAAAGGAATCTACCGTGTGATGAATGACTTACCCTAGCACTTTACGAAGTTAGTAACTATTTAGTAATCTGTGACTTTACTACGTTATGGTTTTTTTAATTAGGTAGGTATACAAAATTTATGCACAAGTGATCTTTAGAATTTTGTAACTTCTGAGTCCTTCATTAAAAATAGATCAAGTCTAAAAATAAATCTAGTTTGAACTGTTTAAAACATATTTTATAAAACAATACCGCATTTCGCAACTGTAAAAATATCAAACCAGCACAACAAGTTCATTGCTACGAAATACTGCATAGACCATTAGAATTTCAAGGGTCACTGGGCAGCCAGTTCGTTAGCTCGTAAGAAATAATCGACGGAAACCAGTATGAAGCGATAAAGAAGCGGACAACCGGATGGCACAGAGGGGTGGCAAGCAGACCATGACGGAGAAAAACCACTGGGTCACGCAGTCAGTGCTACCCACCAGAGATACGAATAAAAAATGGGAATGTAGGTACTTTCTATCGCCATTGTGTGATGATTTTGTTGGTGTTGCAAATTATTTTTCTTTTGTGTGAGAGGGTGATTGTTGGGGAGATGTAGATCAAAGTCCATTATAATTATAAGGAGCGGGCTATGATTTGATGATATGAGGACAAAGAATTGATGCCAAGCGTACAAAAAGATGTGCGATCTACAAAAAAACTATTAAAAATTATGAGAAAATAATCGGCATCTAATTTATACCAACGCGTCTGGCCAGCGTGGTGTACAGGCCAAATCCTCTGTGGCAAGATGTGTCGCAAATGAGCAGACTAGAGGCCTAACTCCAGCAGTGGACTGCAAAATGTTGCAAGGTGAAATAATTCTACTTTAATTGAAAGTTCTGGTAAAACCTTAATAAAGGAGTAATTTGTTCCCATAACTAAATTAAAATACATAATATCAACTATCGCAGACAATAAAACAAATAAAATCGCAGACATAGTTTAAATAATAGGATATGGGTTAATTTATTTACAGCAGTTTCGTAACTTTTTAATAGAGTTATTTCACGCACCCATAAAATTATAGCGATGCATTCTTGCATAAGTAGTATAAATAACTAATAAATACTTTTCTTAATTATCTAAAACAATTCTGTTGAACGATCTATAAATTACTTTGAAACTATTTAAAGATGGCCGAAGTAGATCTATTAAATAACTAAAAGCATGTTCGCGTGCAAGAAAATGTATTAAGTATTGTTATTAATAATCGACTACAAAAACAGAAGCTATTATATCAATCTGACTGTATGTTTTATGTATATGATGTAATATGAACGATGAGCTGAAATTTTCGTACATATTTATTACTAGATTTTGCCCGCGGCTTTGCCCGCGACGGGCAAAGCCGTTTAGTTATGTGGTAAAAGCCAGCTCGTTTTCTATGGATAGGTCAATCAATAATTCGAAATACTTCGAAATGAAACAATAATATATGTGTTCGTCTTGCTCATAGACAATGCTTCTATTCTAAACGTTAAATGAAAATGCACATAAACCATACTAGGACCATGACACCAACCAGGCAGCCCTACGAAAACATAATATAAAGGTATCATTCATAAGTAGGATCCTACTATTTTTATAAATATTCACGTTCCCATTACAATTAAACTCTTACATGTATAAAATATCAACCAATGGTTGACTCAACGCAACGAATTAATCTGTTTCGACATTTCAATTACCTAACTAAATACTATACCGTAACCGTCTCCATATTTTCTTCCCCTTAGATTATCATCTTTTGCATATTTATGAGTAACAAACATTTCTGTCGGCTATTAAATTGAATATTTTTGGTAATTATACTTTTAAAATTTTCTTGTCTGAATAATAATCTCGACGTTTACACAAGAATGAATGCCGAAAATAAATTTGTTTGCTCGAAGCTAGTTATTCAGTTTTTGTGCCTACCTAGATTTAATTTCTATTGACTTTCAAAAGAAACACGATTGCAAAATATCGTCAGATTTCTTCATTACTAATTTATGTTTCTGGTGTCTAGAATAAGTCGCAAAGGTTTGATGAATAGCTCTAGCACTTTATTAAAATCGATCAAATGGTTATACCGTGTAGACTAATGATTTACCTAGTAGAATCATTCGTAGTTAAGATGTCTGTGAGTAGGTAATATTAATAAACATAGACTTCTATGTATGCTCGTAGGTCAAAAGTACATATACATTTTATTTTGGTATAAACAACTGTTCACCATACTTACGCCCCAATGTGTATAAAGTCATGAAAAGGCATATCAAGCTGTAACCTATATTTAGGGCCACTGAATCAAATTCAATGTGTCCGAAAAACTAACGAACATTGGCAATACAGTCACGGTTTGCCAAAAACATTAGAGCACGCCACGAAGCAATCCCGTTACCTTATTGCCGTCTTGCCCATCCGTTTTCCTCAATTTTGCCCCAAAAATTGCCCATAGAAATTATTTATTAGCAGAAAAAGTAGCTTAAATAAAAATGTGTTATTTATATTTTTGCTTGTTTACTTTTACAGTTAATCTCTTACGTAATTAATACGAAAAGTAGGGTAGTGAGAATGATTACTTTGAATATATGAGCCAAGATGGAATGGGTTATAAATCTTATTATAAGTCGATCTGCACCAAGTTATTTTTGACTTTATTGCTATGATACTAAACCGTACTTATGTAGCTTACATTATGAAATAAAATATTTTCATGTAGGTACAAGTTATTTAGGTAAACAAATAAGCTTGATCGGACAACTGTGAATATATGATTCCAAGAAAATTATTTGAAGTATATCCTAATGAAAATTCTTGTGATATTATTAGTATATTTTGTTAAGCGTATGTTGTAAATAATGTCACCGCGACGGAAGCAAGCATTAAGTAAGAAATTAACTCAATCCTTTTGTAGAAGTTCCCAGAATGTTTTAGTAAAGCAGGCGTGGGTTGTTTACGAGTAGTCGAACAAGCTTATTTTGAACGCGATGCTTTCCAATTTCCTGATTACGTTTTGATGTATACTTTCTTTATTGTTTTATGGATGCTTTTATGATCATTGTTGAGCAAATATTAGATTATGTTTATGAACAGAAGCTATATATGTACGTTATTACGTATTTGATGAACGGTGTTTTTCGTAGTACGTACATAATATATGACCAGATTATATAAATTGAATAGTTTAATAATACTCTCCGCTAGAGGTGATTTTATACTAGAGACTTGATACAGGGTTAGTACACATATATCTCTAATTATAAGTTCATACTACATAAAGAATACATATACACGCACGCCTTTTTCCCGTCGGAGTAGGTAGAGACAACATAACGCCAATTGCTTATCCTTACAAAAGCACTTCCTCTACATTCATTATATAATGAATTTAATAGGTAATAATTACTCCCGGCAAGTACTTTAATACCTCAATGTGCGAAAACATTATCAAATTAGTAATTTTATTTACAAAAGAAAATCAACTTCATCGCGAATACTCATCATCAGTAATGAAATCTGGGAAATCGTTTCCGTTTCACTTGCCGTCATCCGATTATATGGAAATATTTATTGATTCGTACGGATTCCTTGTAATAAGTATAAACGTACCTATTAAGGCACAAATAATATAGTTACTGAAATTATGCAAGAACCAAGTTTATTTGACGGGTCTTTATTGCGTAAACTAAGATTTATGGTGTCGGGGAAAGCAAGAGGTATTTCTGTTTTTCTCGACGTTATGACCGATTAACATAGGTCTTGGTATTGAGAAAATATATATTAAATTGTATAAAAAGAAACAAGAAATAGGTATATTTATACAGGGTGTCTTACGATCCATCACCATGCCGAAGTCTACTCGTTGTGGACATCATGCCAGATCATACTAACCAAAAATAATACCTGGGAAACGATATTTTTTTTAAGTTCCCATATTTTTTAAACCGCAATTAAAAGCGCGCGCGTGCAATGTTCGAAATACCTACTCATCTATGAGGTCAGAGAGCATCTAAAGAACATATTGGCGGAGTAAATGCATCGATTTTGTACTTAATTAGAAAAAATCCATACTAACTTTGAGCCTCAATATCTCCTGAACCAGTAATTTCCCAGGTATGGTGCCGAAGTAAAAAATGTTCGTAGTGATTGGTACAACATGTGATTTCAGTTTTCGTTAAGGGTCTTTTTACACCCTGTATATTCCATTTAACTAAAATGTAAGTTTCGTCAGTAATAAGTTATCATCAGTCAAACTAAAATGCAGTGTCGCCAGTCCGTGGGATCTAATTGGGTTGTAAATATTTGTTCTTTACTAATGAATGTTATTTTCTCATTGATATGCTGTGTTTACCTACATTTGTAAGCGTAGGTTCTATATCTTGCTGCGTTGCGTAGAACATTGTTAGTACAATTCCATGGTACATAACATTCGTAAGCATCTGAGTCTCAAGTTATCTATACGACTTTTGAGACAGCTTAATTTCCCTTAAATATTAAAGAGATCTCTCTTTCGTTTAAATTGCTATTGAACTGAATACGCGTTTATACCTGTCTATTTAAACGTTTTTGTAACAATTAAATAAGTTGGTTTCCTTCGCTGTGTATGAAAACACGAAGATACTGGCGGACTCTTCTCAAGTAGGTAGTTTTAGTCCGTTTTTGTTGTAAAGGATAAATGTTGATAAATCTATAGGTATTTCTTTTTATAGTAGGTATCGTAATCTTTTTTGCGACACCTGTTAAAAAACAGAACGGTCGCATTAAGAATTACATAAACTTAGTTCGAAGTGAAAGTGGCCCTATAACAAATAACCATGACAATTAATTGTCATCGAAAATACTTAACATTCATACAAATAAATACGTAGCAAATACATACAGACATAGTAAAGACAGCTACCTTGTTTGCAACTTTGCAATCTATACTAATAATACTAATATTATAAAGCAGAAGAGTTGGTTTGTTTGGTTGAACGCGCTAATCTCAATTTGAATAATAAAATTTTATTTGTATTGGATAGCAAATTTATCCAGGCCGACTATAGGCTATATAACAGCAAGCCGTGAGCCACTGCGGTGTAGTAGCCCTTAGTACTCTTTCAGAGTGGAGGCTGGCGCGGGTGCTAGCGCGGGCGCGTGTAATTCAAATGTATGCAGACGCCCTTTGCGTTCACAGGCGCGCGCGAGCCGCGCGTCTTCATGTGGCGGGCGCGCGCGCGGCTGGCGCGGGTGTTTCTAATGGCTCAGTCCGCCCGTATCGTTCAGAGTGATATAGCGTCTGTTAGGTGACTACGCGTGTGGTTCTAAACCATTTTGATTTACCCGCCGAAGCGTCGTCAATCATGGACATCTATAGGTACTGAAGAATTTATATCTGCATTACAACATCGCACAGCTATTTGGCAAAGTAAACATCTGCAAAATTTAAATAGGGCAGCCATAAACAAATTATGGGAAGAAATAAAACAATTGTTTCGTCCGTAAATCAGCGTATAATACGTAAAATTCTCCAAACCTTTCTCTTCCTTTATTTAAATCATGTGTGCCAAACTTCATATATAGCAATTTTCATTTTAAGTATGAATTTTCCGTTAATAAAAACAAATCTTCATCCATGTCTTATAAATAAATACGTAGCAGCTCAAAGTTTGAGAACGACCAAACACATGTGCAATGACGCTCGAAGCTCGCTCGGCACTGTGAATATGCAGACCAGGCCTATGAAACTTCCCTACAATCCTGTAATTAAAAATTATCCATACAAACTAACACCATCTAGCGCCCGGGGAATGTCATTTTAGCTTTTATATCTAGAAATATCTGTAGCGATAACTGAACGGTAATTTCGCTTAAATTGCCAAGAGCTGCGTGGCGCAATGATAGCGTGCTGTTAGTGAAGTGTCAGTTTATAAGTCAGTGGATCAAATCCACGCCTAGCAATTGATACCAGATTTTACTTTTTGTGATTTTTATAATTTTTTACTTTTAAATTGCATATTATTTAACATAATAGATGTCATTTACTTATTTATTAATACTGAAATTAAACATTTTATTTTGAAAAATGAATCCACTACTAACGCCATCTAGTGGTCGAGGATGCCTATTGAACTTCAATTTCGAACTGTGAGTGGCTTATCTATACCAGTATAAGTGTATAATCTATGATGCAGACGCCAAGACCCGAGCGCCCGCGCCCGCGCCCGCACCCGCTAGTGCAGTCTGATTGAGCACTTAATAACGTGAGTGTAACCGCGGGCTCTACTATTTGGTAGAATATGTTTATTTACGATTGTCTAAGCTACTATAGTCGAAAGGGAACGTGGCTTCAACTAGCATGTGGTAACACAGTGACGCAAAATCTCCTTGCACAACGCCGCAATTTTAATTAAAGTAAATGTAAAGATTCTTACAGACCTTGAAATGCTCCTTTTAATAAATACTGTATGTTAATAGTAATTGTTATATCGTGAGAATGTGCCCATATAAATAATTGTCCTCGTTATAGAGACTTGGGTTTTCAAGGTTTATTTTGACTTTCTTAGGAGAACCTGTGGTCTAGAAAAAACTCTGTATCTCGTGTACTTGGCTGCCTAAAAGTATTATAAAATCCCATAGCAAATCTGCTATCACTATGTTCGAAAAAATGTTAATAAATAACGTGCTTTTTAGATAAGTAGTAGAGGACAGTGATAGCTATAATATGTTTGTACTTAGGTACTATTATTGTAATAATATAAAGTTTATAAAATTATGCTTCGTGGTAGAAATAAATTATTTAACATACAGTACACATGAGTAATCTTGAGGTTCACTAGTATTCTAGGTTATGTAGTTTCCAAGTAATGGTGTGATTCTTGACGTAAATGTATGACGGAAATGTACCTAACCTTATATGTCCATGCAGGTCACAATCATTATGGTTATTAGAGTCTAAAAAAAAACGATACATGCCGTAGGTCAGACAATATCGCGAAGTTAATGACAATAACACTGATTGTTTTTCTAAGTATGATTCCAATTTTTGTTTGCCTCAATCAGATATTTTCTGCCTTGGTAGTCCAGTGGTAGGTTTACGTTGTTTGCGTTCAGTCACCAACATTTAATGCGATTGACATGTGAGAATGCCTAGTAAATTGCAATAGGCTCACCTTTTCTAATGCAAGATGTAAAACCACAGTTGAAAAACATTTTGGCTTCGCCGCAGTCGGGTAAAAATTGAATCTATTATATATTTGTCCACTTCCCTAGGTAAAATAGCGAATTATAAAGGCATTTTGTAGCCCTGGTTTCATTTGTTAGATTTTTATTTTTACTCACATCAACACCGGGAATAGCTATCTATGGATCACACAAATATTTGATATTTCGGAAATGATCTCACTACATGAGGTTCATTGGCAGGGACCACCAATGAGTAATCAAATCTCCATCACTATTGTAACAGACCTTTAGGATCTCATGTTTACAATATATTAGGTACCTATATCTTCTGAAATCAAACATATGTTACCTTAGTCTGCTATTATTAACGCGAAAATTTGTGAGAATAGATGGATGGATAGATGTTTGTATTTTTCCTGCAAAATCTACAAAACTGCAGTAATATACAAAGCTTATACCAGAATGGCACATAGGTAACCTCATGGTGGAAGCTAGGATAGGGCTCACCAATTCATATAGGCTTCTGTATGATTAACATTATCTGCAATCTATTAGCTTAGTAATAGATTTTATCCCATTTGAACCAACATTGTAAAGCGTTACTTCCGTGGAATACAGCTACTGAAAACAAAGTAGGTATGTGATTGTGATTACACGTGCCCAAAAGCAATGTGTTCGATCACAATAAGGAAACAAACTTTGTGTTAAAATAGTTTAGCACTTAGGGGAGTCACACAAAGTGGCTTCGGAAAGGAATTGAAAGAACTGTCACCACATGTCGAAGACTGTTGCTCAAACTACTTTAAATCAAATTATTCTTGACATAAGACTAGATGGTGAACATAAAGATAAAATAAAACTACTTTATTATAATTTATTTTAGCCTCCGTGGTCCAGTGGATAGCGTATGTATTGTGCTGATCGGAGGTCCCGGGTTCGATTCCCGAGTCAGGCAAAAGTGTTACCTATTGGGTTTTTCCAAATTCTCAGTAGCAGCACGGAGTCTGGTCATGTGCACGGTAGCAGCAATAGCCTCGGTCCCTATTACGTGGGCCCTAAAAATTCATGGCGAAATGTGGGTGTAACATTACACTTCTGCCTACCCCTTCAGAGATATAGGCGTAATTCTATAAAAAAATTAAATGACACTACTTTATTATAATTCAGCCTCGATATTTCTCTATTTCATTGACCGATCTATTTCTGTGGTGGGTATTTTCGTCGCCGCTCTATTATTTCCTTTACATTCAACTAAGTAATGTATAGCATGGTTGATTGTTGTTTTTTCTATTTCTAGTTAAAAGCATCCATAAATAGCCAGCTATTATAAGTTTTGTTCGATTGTAACTTTCGATTATCCGGCTCTTTGAGTATTATATTGCGTACTTTCGATTGTTATCTAGTTGATTTACGTATAATTATGTATTACTAGCTGACCCGGCAAACGTTGTTTTGCAAAATTTTTTTTTTTTGTTTTTTGAAAAATAGATGTTGGCCTATTCTCATAGATACCGGATAAGCACAAAAAAATTCATCAAAATCGGTCAAGCCGTTTTGGAGGAGTATGGGAACGAAAACTGTGACACGAGAATTTTATATACTTATTAGATTATGTTGTAGATATGCCTTTGTGATTGAGTCACGACTATGTTTAGGTCTGTAATTCCGACTATGTTTAGGTCTGTAATTTTGATTCTCAGACCTTCTCAGATAATACGTCGGTACCTATTGTTACATTCGAGTGTATTGTACGGGACCTTAGTGTAGATGTATCTATGCGTTATTGATTGCATATGTGTGGCTTAACTGGTTGACTGCCGATGTACCGATAAGTGCGAGACATAATTGATTTTTAATTCTGCATGATATTGCGGCGCCGCGCCTCTGCCAGTGCTTCGTATGTCATGGTTTCGGTTCCCACCAGGGACATCACTTTATTTTATATGATCCATGATCCACAATATGTGGATTGCCACTGGTGTTCGTTGTTTAAATGTAAGTATAGTTTACCGCAACACAGTAATTTATCCTAGTTCTTGGTTAAGTAGAAATCTATTGTAGTCGGCAATTTCGCTTTTGATAATAAGCTGCCGATATTATAATTGTTATCTAAAGAAGGATTTATACGTTAGTCGTGGGCAGTAATTGTCACACTTTTCCCATGGCGCATAAAATTTATTAGTAGCAAATTAGAGCACTGTATCAGGTTTGATATCTAACCCAAATTACTTTGACATTTAGTTGGCCTGTATACCGAATGTGCCGTAAAGTCTTTAATTATGTTGTACATTGTGTGAAGGGTTTGTTTGTATTTTATTACAACGTGGAACAATAGGTAACGCGCGAGCGAAATCATTATGTAGTTACTATGTTGAGGTGTATTGTTCTGGTTTGTTAGCTAAATTGAGATTGACGTATTAGTTGCAATACTTCTAATGTAAGAAACTAACTCAAAAAATCTTAACAGTAACTTACTTTCTAATTAGTTTTCTTTATAAGATTGTCACTAGTAGAGTCAAAAGAAGATTCTTTCTTTATCAGGTACAGTTATGCTTTGCCAAAATAAATTTCTTTTTTAAAGACGGCGGTGTCCCTATTCTGGCGGATGACGTTTTTGTATGTCTGTGACATACAAAAACTGACACATAATCAAAGATTACTATATTATACCTACTATATACAAATCTAAAAAGATTTGGTAGAAATAAAAAACACGTCAAAATAGTTTCATATCCATGCGTTTGTTTGTTCGTTGACAAAATAATAACCACACACACGAGTCAAATTTAACGACGCACTTGTAAGTTCGTAACAGGCATTTCACCAGCCACTCCTTGCAAAAATTCAAATTATAAATTCACTCTTTATTACTCTGTATGAAAGTGAAACATATTATCTTTTATTTGACCGGTCCATAGAGCTTTGTTTCAAGGCTACCTCTCGCCGGTTCTGTGGCCACATAAAGACGAGACCTTGGACACTGGAACGATGAATGGATCGCTTTATATCACTCGCCTGGTGCCTAATGGGAAAAACGTGAATTTCGATGGAGCAATGTTTGCTTTCGGTTTTAAGGGCAGATCATAATGTAAATTGAGTTCTTGAACAAATTGAATCGTAAGAACAAAAGTAAGAAGGACGTTGTAATTTCTTGTCGCTAATATAACTTGACTAGACGACGCCAGCAGCTACGCCTGCATTTTTTTTTAATTTACCCGTTTTGGCCAATCCCGTGGGAATTTCGGGAAATCCCTCCTTAGTGCACCCCTACGGTCCCCAAGGAACATACATGCCAAATTACAGCTTCCTGCGCCCAGTAGTTTCGGCTGTCAGTCAGTCAGTAACGCAAGGATTTTATATATTAAGATTATGACGACAAGAAACGAATAGAACATTAACGAACCTTGGAGTTTACACTTTGTACGAATTTATTACTTAAGTATATTTTTTTATAACAATAACAATATTGTATTAAAAAAATATACTTAAGTAATATATATATAACATTATATAAAATTAGCTTTTATATAATGTACAGTTAAGATAAATACGGACCTAATAAATGAAATTAAAGCTACATTACATAGGCTTGATTGAGGTATTAATATAATTCATTTAAAATAGTAGATACTATGTTTACCACGTTGCCATATAACACAGCTTTTTGAGACTTTAAATGCGCAATAGAAATAGAGTGCCAAAACCCAGTATATTAGAGCATTTCAATTGAAATAAAATCGAGTCCCTAAATCAAGCTCGCTCGCTGTCCTTTCACAGTTCACAAATACCGGACATTCTAAAAAGTGCACTGCTGCTACGATTCGAGTTTTCGATTGAAAAGTACTCCCTGTTTCAAATGAGAATTAATCGGCCCAAAATGCTAGCATCAAATCAATAGTAAATAAAAACAAATCAGTGTTAAAACTTTCAATTTCGAAGATGAAAGAGTCCATTTGTTGATGAAATAGTGTTTTAGCAATTATTTATGCAGAATCTTGGATCTGGTTTGTAAAATTTGTTCAAATTCAAGAATCTTTACATTTTAGTATTTTTTATGAACTATTGTGAGTCCTAGACAAGGATTATTTACTAAGTACTATTACTCATACGTTAAAGTGAAGTGTTGAGATACCTTCAGTGGCACCATTACAAACATAACTCAATGTCCTACTTAAATCAAAACATGTTAGGCAATAAGTACGTCAAAATCTACATTTCGGTTCCATTTATCAACCACAGACGTGCGCAATGCATATGGAGGTTCATAAAAGATCTGATATTCCCGATATCTATCTTATATAACGTCCAAAAAGACGAAGGTACTGAGTTATCTCTTGGCTGCAACCACAGATCTGTTTATCAGATTAAAAAGGTTATGCGCGCAAACTAGTCCGTTCAAAACGTGAGCCAAATATAAAATATTCACTGTAAAGCTTTCTTCCAACTTCTATATCATGTGCACTCGATATAAACATGAAAAAGTATGTCATAAATCGGGCATGGAATGAAACATGGCGGCATTTTATCGCGAAAACAGAAAGGATACGCTAGTCGCTACCTTAGAAAGAGCTGCACAAGTTTCTGCGTTTTGAATATTCATGCGTTTTTTAATCTTCATTTAGGTAATAAGGTAATCTGAAAAAGTGTTAGTTCCGAGTTTTAAATTACTATGATCATTTGCGTTGATAAGTGTTATAATTTTACTTACGTGTGTATATCGTTCATAGTTAAATAAGTATGTAATAGATGCTTTCATTTTATACGTAACATTAGTGTGTAAAGCTATGTTATCTATAATTAATGTACAATTGATTGACTGTACTAGTTCCTTGCTTATTTTGCTACTCATGTTGGAGTATACTACAGGCAATAGGTTATACTTTAGTAGGTTGCTTCTTTGATAACCCAATAACATAAACACTGACTTCATAAATTATATTTAGCCAGCTCTTTTTAACGATAACTCTACAAACAATAATTGGCAACACCTTCAGGTCAGATTTTGAATATGCTGCACAAAACTTTGAATGTGTTTTTTTAAAGAAAGTCAACTTTTAACACTACACGACAACCATTATATTACTTACCTTCCTTTGCCTTACATTTTGGAAGGCAGAAGGTACAGCTACACCCAAAACGTCAGTAGCCCTTATAAAGTAACTGGACTTGGAATAAGACACCGTTTTGTGGGTCATCAACTCCGTAATTATGCTACGGATTTTATTGACGAAGTTGACGGGAACTTAAGCATTGAAGCATTTTGCTAAACTAAAGGGGTTGAAACGCTAGTAATTTATAATCCAGAATGAAATATACCTAAAAAGAAGATAGTTATTAAATAACTTTTATTGTATGGATTTTGTCATCTATAATTGCTGGTACACGACCTTTGAAAGTATTATCCGTCTTGGTACTCTTGTCTTCACTGAATAGGGTGTATTGTATCAAAGATCTGTCGGCGGCAATGCAAAGACATTCAAGTGCGAAATATTTAGAAGGTAGTGTAACATTTGAGCTCACATGCCACGGTCTAACGACCGTCAAATGAGGCGCATGCACTTGCATAAGTGATGCGTCGCTTGTGTAATTATATACTAGTGATGTACTACTCACTTTGTTTGTCGATCCATTTGGGCATGCAATTCTACACAACGCAATGTTCATCACTGACACTCAAGCCTGAGTGATAACGCGTTTTATTTCTTGATAAGTTATTTTATAGGAATGGTGCATAGATCTTTTTTGCTTGAGAGGTAATTTGGGATTAGTTGGATTATTCGTTTTAACGCTCGCCTGTTTAAATGCTCTTACGAGGTTTTGGAATTAAAAACCTTTTCGGATCTCAACAACATAATTATTATGCCACATTTTCTTACTTTTATAGTGTCATTCTACTGAAACACTCTCTAAAATGTGTTGTACTGCAGAACCGGTTTCGGTAAGACAAGTAAAAGGTTATTAACAACAAAATTTTATTTTATCGGGTAGCTAGAGATTTGATGACTGAAATCATTAGAAACAACTCGTAACCTAAAAATATTTTAGTTTTGAGGACAGATGAAAATTTCGTGAAATTCACCCACGATATATCACTTTAGACATTTAGTGTTATTTATTACAGAAATCGGTCGATTTATTCTTATTATCAAAACACATAACTATTTAGAAAAATACATCGAGTCTTTGTTCTGAGCAACATTAATATAATTTACTAAGCAGTTAAAAGAGATCATCTGTGTAGCTGTGGTATAATGAACTCGAAATTTATTTGTTTCAGCTCAGTTAGAGCATTCCAAGAAAAACATATTAATATGTGCCATTAGAGACTGTGGTATTAGATACTATTTCCAAGTATCAAATCGTATTTGCCGCTCATATTTACTTTCTTAATGTTTCTAGTTTACACGCAGCTGATCCATTTATATTCGAAATTACTTTTGACAATAAAATAAATCGCCTGATCTTGGTCTTAGGTATGCAAAATCGCATCCCTAGTTGATTCTCTGTGCTCATTCACGTAATGCAGCAGGTACGTATGACTACTTTTGATATTGTGATTCTTCTGTATATAGTAGATATCAGATATATTTTTTTATTATTTTTATAGTCTCACGCCTGTATCCCCGAAGGGGTAGGCAGAGGTGTAATATTACACCCACATTTCGCCATGAATTTTGAAGGTCCCGCGTAATAGGGGGCGAGCCTATTGCCGTACCGGGCACATTACCAGACTCTGTGCTGCTACTGAGAATTTTCTAACGGAAAATCCCAATAACACTTTGCCCGACCCGGGAATCGAACCCGAGACCTCCCAATCCCACGCGCACATTTATGCCGCGAGACCCGTTGGTCTGACCCGTTGACTGCATCGTTAGGCAGTCAAGCAAAGTCAGATATTTAATCATGTTATTTAACTATTACAATAACTAGTCACACTAATTATAATGTGTGTTTAAATAGCCATAAATGGTTACTAATTGGCTTATAATTAATGTATTTACTAGTTGGTTAATAGTTTTATAAATTGTTACCTCACATCGGTTTATTTTGTGAGTAGAATTGTGAGAATACACTTAAAACAAGGTTTTTTTTAAATTTATTTTCATTAATAATGAAAGAAAATATATTGATGTCGCGATGATAAAATCACCAACGATCGATGAAAAATAAAACGATAAACCGTCATAGCCAATTTCTTTATATTGAATTTGCGTGTTCATTTAACAATAAAATTTTAACGATCACGGACTGCTTTACTTATTGCTCATTTTCGTGAGGGCTAGACGATAATTATTTCGAATAATTCAAATCGAAATAATTGATCAAAGGACGTGCTTTCGTTTTATCAATAACAAAGTACCGCAAAGCGGTTGTCGGTTTGGACCTCCCAGAATTCGTGCTGTTTACCAAAAAACATTTACTTTATGTTCCGTTTTAGTCATTTGACTTTTTTGTGATATCTTTATACCGTTCGCTCGTCGGGACGCCCCGTGGTCAACCAAATGTTTAAAACCACATGACGTGATAGCCAGTGCAATTTGCACATGCAATTTGATTTGAGGTTACATTAATTAACTCCGGACTGATTTATTGAGATTCACTGCAACAAGTAAATTAAGATTTTTTTATTATTTCATTATTTTCGTGTATGCAAATATGATTAATGCAACGCACTATGCGTAGTTGTTCTATTTAACTGAAGTAATGCGATCATTCTATTTATGTAATTTATTGTTACAAGTCTTGTTTAATTTATTTCCTGGATGGAAATTTTGTAATAAATACATTGAGACCTGAAAGTGATTTTTGCATAAAATACATAATTGAAGTAGGTATACATTTTCTTCTGTTCTTTTTTGGCGCTGCAGCTTTTGGTTGACAATCCGCACCACATCCTTCCTTTATTAATAAGGTATCGGCTTCCGTCTAGCTTGAGTGTTTGGCTTCGGAAGCAACATCGAAGGCACCTGTTGGACCTTTGTCCCTTCCCTACAATGCTCGAGGGTTTAAACCCGATGTGCACTGTTATTCCCGGATGTTCCCACGCGAATGCATCCACGCCTAAATTCGACGCATTTGCAATGTGGGCTTCCATGGGAACACACAATAAAAAAGGAATATAGAATGTTCCAATGTTGGTGCTCTTTTTCAATTATCATGACTGTAGTGGTTTATATGTGTCGATAGTCAATTTAACACCACTTCTAACGTCAAAATAATTGCCTATTTTGATTAACTGTTTATTCTATGTTGTCAGGATTAGTACTTCCAATGAAATTGCTATTTATTTCAATGCAATCTATCTGATCTTTTCCCTGTGCAAGTTCTTAGGTATCCTGCATTATAAACAAATAACAAATATTTATTATGAATGCAGGCCTAACTTATAACATGTAATGTTTGCCATGTGTGTGAAAGTTTCCATTGTTACAATTAATCTTGTGCTGTACCATTTTTCTACAAGTTGAATGTCGCATGGCACTATAGAAAATCGCATTAGAAACGTTTGAAAAGTTTTTGTTGTCTTCTCCGGCTGTTACATTCACCTGTCTTGTCTCCACTGCATCTGAAGCCGAAGGCTGTACTCTCTACTTGTCCTTGTCTACGACGTAGTAATGATGTAGCGAAGAAAGAGACGCGAATTCTTCAGCGCGCCTTTGTCGACAGAAGCATGTGGCACGCGCCGCTCCATTCGGGTTCCGAACGCAAGCCGGTGTGGACGTAATGCTGTCTTTGAGATTCCAATAAACGCGTTACGATCGTGTTTTGACAACTCCGAAATTAGGAACTTCTTATATTTTGGAGCAGTGTATGAGTTATTTGAAGTGATTTCTAAGACGTGTTACATACATTTTGACCGTGTTTAGTTTTGTGTGAGAGAAAAATCTTTGGACTGTATTTGAAAAATCTGTGAATGAGTCTAATAGTGTTGACGTTTTCGTCGGTAACCAACGGCAAAAGACTTCTCACCTACATCCAGGGCGCAACGAAAAAGCGTACCAAGTGAAAGTTAAAGACCTACTGTTTTTGTGCATGACTGCCGTGTTTGAACTGTCAAAGCCATTTTGGGGACATTTCGTTGAGCGGAGCATCGTTCAAGAGTTTTCTTTTATAGCTAAAGGAATAATTGAAAAACTTCCGGGCGCTTATGGGAAAGATCGCAGCTGGGCGACCCGAAAACTGTAATAAAAATAAACGATTTACGGAAAGATTTATATCGTCTTTGAAGTTCGATACCTTAGGATGATTAATAGCGAGCGTGTCATGAGGATGCGTTCTGAGAAGCCTGAATAGATAGTGGGTGCGATACATTTTTCTGGCTTTATGAGGGAGAGAAGGTCGTTCCCGATCAGTAGCGAAGTGGCGCTGAAGAATGAGAAGGATGGGACTGGGAAGTTGGTGGTGAACTCTGTTATATGTGGTGTCGTGGATGAACTGTCTAACGGGCGGACTGGCAGGCGGGGATCTTGGGTGCGTCACGCCGTCATGGGGGTGCTCAGGTGGAAAGACCTGACAGGGGTCAGGACGAGCACGCCGACTGAACAAAAAGAGGTTTGTATACATATTTTAAAATAATACCTGCTCGGGCAATAGTCCCTTGCAGGTACTGCCTAAAATGTCCACTAAGATAATCATGTTATTATATTACAACATCATTGTATCTATAAAATATTATATAGTAGTGTGGTTGGGCAGTTCATAACAAAGACTTACGTCATTGATGATGTTATCTTCACAAATCGTTAGACGTTAGCGAACGATAGTTAGATCATTGTGTACACCTGTAATCAAATAAGAAATTATGTTATTGAAGGCTTCGATAACAAGTCTATTGGCGTTTATCATATTTTTAGTATATGTACGTTTGTTTGTAAAGATATACATAAATTATTGATTGAGGTAATTGGCCCCTTGTCGTGGCGATAACTTAACTGAGAGTGGTTTTTGATTAATGAGGCTATCAAAATTAAGTATTACTGTATATTTGCAGTACACGGGAATGATGATGTAGCTGTTGTATGATCATAAAATCTTGCTGATGTCTGGATGAAATTGAATTTTCTTTGGGTTTATTTTAATTAATTTGCATTCTTATACTATATAATTATGGTAAATAGGACGTAATTTATCCATATGATGATTCTAATTTACATAGTTTTGCGAATCTGTGAGCAATAAACGCAAGAACGGAAAAGGTATCGCAATTTTAAAATAATTGTGATAGCTGATAACGTGATAACAAATGCATATAGGTAAGACGAATATTATAGAATTTATATCAGATCAAATAGATATCAATATGTGATAAGCTATTGAAAGTTGGTATAATACTTTCTGTAGAAATACTTCTTTATTGATATCATCTTATCATTAAGGTCTAAGAGATATGAATGAGATTTTTCGCAACATACAGGCATTGTAATAACTGTCAAAGCATTACGACTGTTTTGTTACTTAAAAAAAATGTATGTATACAAAATACATCAAAGAAATCCGGATGGTAGAAAACTAGCAAAGTTATGATATTCGTATCATAAATTCATAACTTTGCTACCTAGTTTATTTTCTTTTATACGAGATGGACTTTTGTACAGGTCACCCATGGGATGCTATCTCAACTACTAAGGAAAGCAAACATAATAAGTATCATCTACGTTGCAGTAATAGTAACCATTATTATATAATATCAGTTGCACGGAAAAGGTAGTTTTATTTTACCATTATTTTTACTTCCAACAAATACATAATAAACAACTGATGATTTCATAGGTATATTTTGTGTATTTACCTCATTTATAAAAAACTTGATACATTATTTTTTTCCTTAATAGAATGTCCCTAAGACAATATTTCCAAGTGATTAAATATGACGTTAAAATATTGAACATATGATTCACGCATTATGTAAATAGGTGACGAATAGTGAAACTTGTCTGGCGGAACACGAACAGCCTTTGCCGAATTATCGTATCTGTGAAAAATGTCCGTTCGTGTCATCACGCTTTTGAGCGTGTAACGGTAGCCTCGTTGCGCAATTAAGTGTACCAGGTCAACGCTTAGCAGATTTTGAATGTCGAATTGATTTGAATTTATGGTTTATTTTTTTATCTGAGACCGTTATTGGAATTCTTGAGATGCCTCTTTTTCTTATTTTTGGTAGTAGGTACAGTTTAATATTTATAATTCCTACAACGCAACGGTTAGTTTCGATCTCGGCATAGAACAAAACATCTTTGTATGTTTCGATTGTTTTCAATTTTGCAGACCAGGTCCTTTGTCCTTGATGTGCCTATGTATCACCGTATTTCGCATACACAATATTGGATTGATAAGGAATAAAAAGACAGACGTCAAGACACAAAATTATAATCACAAGCTTGTAGGTAACTTGTCTGCTGATAGCTGAAATGACTGTATGTCGACCTACAGCGTAAGTGTTATTCAATGATGAATCAATCAACATTAACTATGATGAAGACGATTTAATATGAATGCATATTTTATACGCAAACAACTTGAAATTCTTTAACAAGGTTATAGGTACACAAATCACACACAACTAACTGGAGGCACAGCGAGGTCTTTTTTAACTAGCTGTCAAATTGACTTCGCGAGTAGCCAGTGGAGTCCATTAGTAAACGCCACGATTCCAATTGCTGATATTATGAAAGTGACTATCTAAGAGCATTATTTATTCTTACATTTTCCGTGAGCTATTATATTTTTTTTTATCTTTATTAAACCTCTGTTTATCTACTGCAAAATTTAACGTGCAGTGTGGTTGTAGACTAGAAAGCATTAGCACTGGGTCCATAACATTTTGACTAATACGGACCTAATGCATACTATAACTTTGATCTCCATATTTATTTTACGCTGTTGATGATATATTTTAACAAAATAAATAGTGATTACTATTCAAATATATAATTTTCCGAATTAACAACAAAAATATTAGGTATATTCCTTAAATATTAATTTAGCACAGCATCCGATAACATATTTATTTAAATCCTAAAATCTGCATGCCACAAGTATTTATCCTTGTTATTATTTTTGTGATAAGCTATCAGCAACCAGAGTCGACCTAATTCGATCGCGCACATGTAATTTGCAATCAATACTACTTATTTGTTATATTACTTTATATGTAATTTTAATCTATACGGCTTTATCTGTACTATAATATTATGAAGAACCAAGATTTGAAGGTTTGTAACGAATAAGCTTATAAATTCTCGAGCTATTTCAATAATTGTCTTGCTATAATAGTTCTACTTTTTTTCTGCGTAGCCTAGATCATCTATTTTTTTATCCACTCGTGTGAAGTTGGGAATTGGGACGGGTCACTAGTAATAAAATAAATGCGAAAGTGTTTGTTTGTCTTTAACGTCAAAACGAAGCAATGGAATGGATCGATCCCATTTTTGGTATGAAGATAGTTGAAGGGCTGGAAAGTGACAAAGGCTATATTGTTTTTTTTTTTTAATATAGTAACAGGCGGCAAACGAGCAGACGGATCGCCTGATGGTAAACAATTGCCGCCGCCCATGGACGCAAGCAAAACCACAGGAGTCACAAGTGCGTTGCCGCCCCTTGGGGTTGGGAAAAGGGATAGGATGAGGAGTGGAATGAGGGAGAAGGAATAGGGGATAGGGCCTCCGGAACATTTGAATTTTTAGCGGGCGAAGCCACGGGCAACTGTTAGTGTTCATATACGGAGTGATAAACTCTAAGTCTGTTTCGCGGCAAATCCTTTATCCAATAATGCGAGTTTCCTCCTCATATTGAGTCCATGATTACTGGGAAATCGTTGTATTGACATTTATTGTTTTTTCTGATACTATTGTTAGGTACAAATATTGCGTATTCTTTTGTTGACATTCCTTTTTAGTATGTGTATGGAATTATGATTGACCATAGTTTTAAGAAACTTGTCTTTAACCCAAAAGTTGAATTTTAAAAGAAATACTTGAGTACCTACGTGAGACTTGTGTAAGATACTTTTTGTTCGTGTAGGCGTTTCTAATTATAAAACAATGGGCCAATAGAAACCGAAACTAGTAACGACATTAGGGTCACCAGATCTTTTGTATCGTGTGGCTATCGAACCTTCAGCATTCGGAGAATTGATATCAAGTAACCACAAAACCACAATATTCCGTTTAAAACCATAATTAATTTTCTGTTTGTATTAAGTAATTATAATATACTAGAGCATGCCCGCGGTTACACCCGCGTTATATAAGGCTACTGCTCTGCTCCCGTCGCTCATAGCGTAATGTTATATAGCCTATAGCCTTCCTCGATAAATGGGCTATCTAACACTGAAACAATTTTTCAAATCGGACCAGTAGGTAGTTCCTGAGATTAGCGCGTTCAACCAAACAAACAAACAAACTCTTCAGCTTTATATATTAGTAAGTAGTATAAGATGTATGTACGTAATAAATTCTCCAAAGAATTCTATATGCTTAAGAATAAAAATATCATCACGACTATCATTATTGATGGCCAATAAACAGATTATAAAAGAATGGCCCGTTCTATTTATTAAAATAAAACCACCCCACGTCATCGCATGCAAATAATAGTTAACTGCCAAAATATTAATAGCATTCCAAACCAGTTTAACACATTCGCGCGTACGTTTAATATTCATATGGAGCCATTTTGGGTTAATTTCCGAGCGCACTGTCTATTGCAATGGCGCTAATCCCCACTGACTGGACACAAATGTAACCCGGTAATCGAAGTATTCATAATTAAAGCGAGTATGGTCTGCAAGGCTCCCACTCGCTTAGAGAGGTTATTCACTTTTCGGGAGTAAAGAAGAACGTTGCGTATACTTCATGTGTATTTTTATGAAATAAACCTCCTGCCCTAAATTACATAATCTTGTATCGCGGGGATTTTCCAAATAAACAAAGAACATCAAGATTGAAATTAAAAGAAATGAAAAGATGTTAAAATTTGTTGATTATAATTATAGATAAAGAGAAGTCATGTGTGGGAATCGAATCCAGGACACTCAGCGCATTGTTAAATGGTGAACCTATGGACTCTGCCATGAAAGTAGTAGAACAGTTGTGTGCATGAACATGGATGTTTGTCTTGGTCTGGGTTTCTAAATATAATATGTATGTATTTACAAAAAAAGTATAGGTATATCTATGTTTATCCATTGTCTAGTATCCCCATAGTACAAGCTCTGCTTAGTTTGGGATTAGATGGTGTTGTGTGAATGTAGTAGAATATTATGTTATATTTTAAATTGTTCACAAATCCTTATGATCGGGCAGAGCGCATACCAAATGCACAGTAAGGGTAGAGCCACGGTTTGTCAAACGGCCCGTGCGATCATGGTATAGGTAGATAGACCTTTACCTGGGTTTGTTTTCCCTAATGTCGGCTCAAACGGGGTTACCTAATGAAAAATTACAACCTTCTCAAAGATAAAGGAATGGACAAGATGATTTATTGAGTGGAACAACCACTTGAGATATAACAATTTGTGTTTTTAATGTTACAGAAAATGATGTAGTTTTTTATAGGTAAAAAGGGATATTATTTGGTATGACAGTAGTTACCGTTTGAAGATGTGTTGGTAGCCGAGATAGAGTTATAGCTGATTATGTCATGACTGTGAAGAGTTAAAAATAGGTACTCCATTAAATTATGTCATGCAAAAGAAATTTCAGAATAATTAATTATATTTATGAGTAAAACCCCACGGAATTTGTATGTGGTACCTATCCTATATCAAGCATTGAGTAGTATTTTCTATCGAACGTCCCAATTTCTGTTATAACTTCCGCGATATATGGATTAACATCTTGCTCAAAATACATTGAAACTAGCACGTGAAATGACCCGATTATCAAATCTGTCAGTTTCTGAATTCCTGCGATAATCACATCGTCACTTATACACAATAGCTTAATGAGAAAGGCAAACATTACTCAAAACATCACACAACGAAATTACTAGTCATATCCTTATCAGTATTTCTGTGAATCACATAATAATCAACTAATAAGGTACCTGATACAATTAAGGCCTATGCTCGATTAAGGCCTATAGTGTCAAAAAGTCACTTAACAAATAGTTACATCGCTATTACTTTTCACACCCATAGACGACAACGCCACGGATCGGGTAGCAGTGTGCCAGAGGCCCGCTCGCATTCACAGCGACATGAGTGGCCGGTTGTTCGTGACGGGCGGACCTTTTCGTGCCACGTTATTATTTTGTCATATTGTTTACCGAATTTTAGTACATTGTGTTTTAAAGTATCGTTTCAAGTAACTAGTACGGATCACAATATAACTCATTAAAAAGGTACGTATTACTTTAAATTGTATTATTTAGAATATGCGAATTAAATACAGCTCATAACATAAATGAAGTGTGGTGTACGAAATAAGGCCTAGCTTTTTAATAGGCCTTATTTGTGACCCTAGGCTTTAATACATGTCTCTTTAATTTTATATTTTTTGACGACCAGATGGTGTATTGTGGATTTACAATATGGATGAGAAAGGCTGTCGGCTTACGTTGCATCATCAACAAACTGATTGCTCAAAAAGGTGCTAAAAGGGTGCACACATGCAAGGCTCTGAAGATGGTGAAAACGTTACTGTACTTGGATGTGCTAGTGCTATAGCTAATCCAATACCACCCATGGTTATTTTTAAAGGCAAAGAGAAGAAACCGGAGTACGACGATAATTTGCCTTCAGGATCAGTGGTACCACCGTGGTAGACTTGTGTTGGCTTGACGAAGACTGATTTAGACGCATTTATACATAGGCTGCACTAAAAGTATCGGGAATGGACTATTTCCACTGTTCCTGACATATTAAAATCTTTTTAATTGAAAACTCCTTGGTTTTAAAAATCGAAGACCATTTATTTATTCAAAAAAAGATTGTCGGTCTTGTCACAAGGTTTTGTCAAACTTTTTTAGTCGTTGAGAAAATGGAAATGACTCGAGAAAATTCAAGAGCGATGATTTATTATGACTTTCGAAGTGGTTTAACACAAAAACAGTGTGTTGACCTGAAGATTTCTTCATTTGGTGATGTAGCCCCATCCAAAACCACAATTTATTGCTGGTTTGCTGAATTTCAACGTGGACGTGTCAAGCTCAGTGATGATCCCCGTCAAGGTCGTCCAAAAACTGCAGTCACCCAAGGAAACGTTGATGCTGTGCGTAAGCTGATTGAGGAAGAACGACATGTGACATACCGCGAAATTCAGGCAACTTTAGACACTGGCATGAGTCAAATATAAATAATCTTGCATGAACAATTAGGTGTCAAAAAGTTGTTTTCCCGATGGATACCGCATTCGCTCTGTGTAGAGCAAAAAGCGGCTCGCGTTACTTGGTGCGTCAGAACTCTCGAAAGATTCCACGCAGGATCCTCAAATACTGTATACAACATCGTATCAGGTGACGAATCCT
The DNA here is from genome assembly GCA_944739405.2 of Euclidia mi. NCBI lineage: Eukaryota > Metazoa > Arthropoda > Insecta > Lepidoptera > Erebidae > Euclidia > Euclidia mi. Next base: position 35,206,568 of record OX123202.2, on the reverse strand, counting down.
GGATATACGCGTACGAATCCGAAACAAAAATCCAGTCACGAGTTTGGGTGTTCGAAAATGAGTTAAAGCCCACAAAAATTTTTCGTTCACGGAGTGTTGCAAAAAATTGTGGCCACGTTTGTCTCCAAAACCGGCCATGTTACGACTATTCCTCTTGAGGGACAAAGAACGGTTACTGCAGAATGGTATGCTAGCATTTGTTTGCCACAGGTCGTTTCTGAACTCCGTAAAGAGAACTGCAACCGCCGCATCATCCTCCATCACGACAATGCGGGTTCTCACACCTCGCACAGAACAAAACAGTTTTTAGAGCAAGAAAACATAGAATTATTAGACCATCTGCCGTACAGCCCCGACCTAAGCCCTAATGATTTCTATACTTTCCCTAAAATAAAGAATAAATTGCGTGGACAGAGATTTTCATCACCTGAAGAAGCTGTGGACGCCTACAAAACGGACATTTTGGAGACCCCAACTTCCGAATGGAATGGTTGCTTCAATGATTGGTTCCATCGTATGGAAAAATGTGTCAAATTTCGCGGAGAATACTTTGAAAAGCAATAAATACATTTTTAAATAGTAATATCGTGTCACTTCCTTGATTCCCGAAATTTTCAGTGCCGCCCTCGTACGTCCCAATCGTCAAGACTGTCGAATGTCCTTCAGCAAATCATGCTATTAGGGTCCGAGGCCTTATTTGATTACCTTGTTTAATTAAGGCCTATTCAATTATTTTAAATTTTTAAATAATTTGCTATATTTTTGAGAATATATGTTAATTTGATAGTTTTTGTTTGTATGGATACGTTTTTTTATTTAATATACTTTATTTGCTTTTAATAAGCGATCTCAAAGTCTGACTGCAATTTAAGTCATTTATTTAGTGAAATAACTTAGAAAGTTATGTTAGGATCTCATAGAAACACGTTTTAATAAGCCCTGAGATACATATATAAATGTTATTAATACTCTAACAACATTTTTCATATAATTTAAGTGTGTAGGCTTTGTTAAATGCCTATGTTTTAAAAAGGCCTACTGCTAAGCTTTCAGAAATATCCATGTTTAAGTGATTTTTATTAAAAAATAATGTAGTTTTTTCCTAATTATGTAAAATTAATAAACCAAAGAATACTATCTTGATTTCATTTATCCCCTTGTTTGAATATTTATTAAGATATGAGTGTTTGAAATTAGGTAGGCCTTATTTGTATCACTTACCTTACTTGTATGTAAATGTGATAGTCGTATCCTGTTGACCTAGGTAGCATTTTCCTAAAAGAAAATATGAGCCAACGTAGATCTTCATCGTCGCCGTCCTTGCGTTATCCCGGTTGCATCCAAAGCGCCAACATGGAGTCCAAGGACCACAAAATTTTCAGTACATATGGCATATGACGTCTCTACATGATATTATAAAGAATATAAGTCTCTTTTCCCGATTTCAAGCCTGATATTGCAGTGTTATTACCAGCCAACCTTATAATAAACGGAAGATTTGCATCCTAACAACTTAGTTCAACATAAAAAAACTTAAATGTAGCCGCAGGCCGCTGCGTAAATAGCGAAAGTAGAGCTTGTTTACACAACCAAAAGGACTTTCTGCCAAATATTTACTCACAAATGCCTTGTGCAGAAATATTAGTCAAAACTAAGGCAGTGAGAATAAAATAATAGGAACAGATCTTGAGTATTTTAAATTTAAATGTATGTCCGGTTCTAAGTTGTCTCTGACCTTGCGTATGCAAAGAGTCAGTTCCGAGTAGCTTAGGAGCTGAATGATTCAGTCTGGCCTCATGCCTGTATAATTTATTTTATCCACTGAACAGCACATTGAATACGTATTATACTTACTAAGAACCACACCGAGAAAAACACGAGGAGATTTGGTATTAAATTTCTTGGAAAACTGTTAACTGTTTAAGCTTCGTTTGATTTTCAGGAAATGGGGCCCTTGCTTGATTAGTTTATTCGGGAATTCTGTGGTAAACCGGTCGAATAGATAGGTATGCCTTAAAGGGATTATATCGAAACTTTACCCGACTGACATTAAAGATATCTTAGCTTATGGGGTTATGATGGTCTATTACTTATAGAAAGCATTGGGGATTTCTAGTTAGAAAGAAAATAAATACGAATATATATTTTTCTAAGAAAATCTTACATTTATTTCAGCACCAACCAATTTTAACATAAATAACACCGCTTCGATGAATCATAAATTAACCAAGATTAAACACCGAAATACCAGAAAAAAATCCGACCTAGTTCAATAGTATGTGACGACGTGACACATTAATTCTGTGCTAAATATGCAGATTCCGAGAGATCAAAGTGTGACGTCACTGAAACGAAAGAAGACGTAGCAACAATCAAGCTCAGCTTTAGCATCGTCGGATATATCTCACTCCAATTACTCTCGCGTAGAATTTACTCGCGTATAGGATATTACAAGGGTCATCACGTACGCTTCTTGTGAAATAAAAAAGGTTCTAATTAAAGAAATACATTGCACTACGTATAATTAATATGTATTGCCCATTAGTGCGTCCGTGTGTATAGAAAGATATAAATTAATGATAAGTTATACTAGCCATTCGTTTCCGAGTTTTCCTCTAACATTAAAAGTATGTATTTCTCTTTCATGATGATTACAATTCGCGACTTACAAATATAGTATATACCTACTGGCACGATTAATATCAAAAACTGTATTAAAAAATATGTTATGTCTCGACACATGTCTACAAAAAGATAATAAACAAAACAGTAGTTAATGGATGTCTTTATCAAATGTTACAATGTCTGATAAGGCATGAATGTACATGTAGACTGATAAACAACTTTCTTATTCGATAAAGACGTCACTTTCTACCTCAATGCATTTGCGTTGGACTTAAGTACAAGCTGACGCATGCGACACTTCTTGAATATATTTTCCAAATTTACGAATTTGGAACATAACAATCGAATAAACAGTTCAATGCTCAAATAAATATTTTTTGTTATTAACTGTCATTCGAGTCTTTGAACATAAGTCGTAAGTGTTAGTAACGGTTTTTGATAATAAAAGCTTGATAACCGAAGCCGACGACTTAACGCTTTAACTTTGTAACTACTCTCAAAGCACTTGTAAATTATGGTAGACATTAAAATTTGTCACGGCGCGGCACCTAACTAGCAGCTTTTTGGAGGCACAATAATGTTATAGAATAACAATTTACACTAGTGATATAATTTAAATTGTAAAATACTCCAAAGAACTTATTTCATTTTTAGACTTATGTCTTAGTAACTTTATAGTGTTGTGACAACCTTAAATATGACAAGTCTGACACATCGAGATGAGATTATATTATCACTAGCCGGGATTTCCTCCCAAAGGCCCGTTGGCACTCTCCACGAAGATTAGACTTGCATAATATAAAGTGTCTTTTATTAGTTACCCTGACGTTTATGGTGCATTCGTTCCAGAAACACCATAAAATTGTGTCACAAATATATTGTTGTATTCCCGTATTCTTTATACAAATTATAGGGAGTGTTCCGTACGAGATTCGTGTGCGTCTAAAGGCAGAAATCTCGGTGTAATTTATGAAAGACGTTTGAATATATTTTCGGGTACTCCTTTGATTTTCTGTTATTTACGTTTTGTTTTGTCTTAGCGTGTTGTGTGTTACGTAAGGTATATTGTATAACGTTATACGAAACAATATAAAACGTGGCTCAGCATTAATATCGTAAAAAGAGTTACTTTGTATGCGTTTCATATTAAAGTTTATTTTGCTTCTAAACGGCTGTAAAATATAAACCATTATTCTTAGTTTTCATAGTAGTGTACTAGCTGTAGGTAAAGTTCACATATATATTAATCAGAGATCTGAAAGGTTCAACATCATATCAAGTCAGGGTGAATCATAATAAGTCTTACACAAATCTTTGTGTTTCATTACGTGTGTAGTGGTAGATAAATACATCTTAGGTATATCACATCATAATAAATACCCACAGTGATTGCGAAGATATTGACATATTTACAACATTATAATAAGGTGTTTATAACATTTCGTAGATACGTGCAACAATACATTATATTGGATAATGTATTGTATTTTATTACCATTATTAAATGCTGTTTTACTGCCAACTCGGTAAAGTATACGTCCATTATAAGTCATAACACAAAGGAACAATATGTGAATTATTTCTTGGTAGCTCTCCAGGTCGGTTGACCATTCACGATTTTAGAAGTTTGCTACAATTGCACTTGAATGTCTGCCTTTATTCTAGCCGACACTGCATTATGACAATTGCAGTTGCAGAATAAGGTCAATCTGCTCTCTATTTAAAATTTAAATTTCGTACGCCGAGTTAAATAGGTCGAATGAGTATAGATTTTATGCGTTTTGATACGCTGCCATAGTGATGTTATGCAAGAAAACCGCAGAATAGATAATATTGTCTCTGTATCGCCTTTTATTTACCTACATTTGTATTGTTTTCACTAGGGCTTGATTTTTGGGAGACCGGCACAAACTTTTAACGGACAAACATGTATTTACCATAGACTCTTTCCAGTTTTGAACTACCGTTCAATGATAAAAAGTCACGATGTATTTGACATTCCGTATTTTACTTCAATGGTTTAACTTTTGAAATTGTACAACTTGGAATATATGTAGAGTTGCGCTAACTAGGTACGTAAACTGGCTTGTACTAAAACCGTAAACTTTACTGGTGTATACAGAAACATACATTCTGACGTAAATCTTGTATACGAGCGAATAATTTAATTCATACACGTTGCGTGTGGACGGAAATGTCCCACATGCCGCGTTTAGTTTAAATGACCTAAGAGTTTGGAACAATGTTTGGGATATAAAGGCACGATGCGGGATGTAGGACATAAAAACTGCTGTTAAACTAAATAATAAATACCTGTAAAATTATCAAACATTTGAGCGGTATTCAGCCAGACGATTTTGGCTAAAAGCTATCCGTGTCTGCCGACTTCAGTGTAATCAATTCGGGATTTATATTATAAATATAATTTGTATTGCATGCAGTTGGATTTGCTTCAAAAGAAATACTTTTGACACCAAAAGTAGTCCTAGCCAGCCTAGAATATTGATCGCCAAAGAAGATCGATATTTTTTAATTCGCTATTTGTTGCAAATATAAATTGAGTTTGTTATTTTACAACAATCTTGCATACATACATACATAGACTCAGGCCTGTTTCCCCGAAGGGGTAGGCAGAGGCATATTAAACTTGCATTCGTTTTTATAATAATATTCTATATCTATTAAATTAACTTTTACACTAATAAGGTTAAGACAAAACTTGCAATTATATTAATTCTAGTTTTATAGTATTTATGGATGTAATGTTATTTGATGTTATAACTTGTTCTATTTTTAAAGTCCACTTTTATAAGTTTTATGAAACCTCTGTAACTCAACCCACCGATTTTATCCTTGATTCATTTGCGTAACAGGAATGTAAGGGGCCTCAGAGTGCCAATGGACCTTTGGCCTCACAAAACATTGTGGCTTACATAGGGTCCTAGGTCGTAACCTTTATTTTATAGAGGTTGTGACCCAAGCAAAATGTTAGGTACATCTGCTTAAAGCTACTGGTAAACCCGTCATCTGATTTGTTTAGTACTATTTTCGTATGGCTTTATGGGTCCAGGAATAGAGTTTTTATTCTCTCGTTAACATAGAGCGAAGTACCTAATATTAAAATACTGATAACATTTTTTACATAGTTTCTGTTAATTTGAGGCTTAATATGAACTCTCGGGCAAAACAAAACACGGTCGTTATTCCATAAAAAAATGCACGCATAAAAAACGAGAACAGCGTTTATAATTCTAGTTCGGATTAAAAAGATTATGTCTGTTGTTCGCCGTATTGCGGCATAGTGTCTGCGTTGGCGCGTTACTCAATGTGACCGAACCTTTAGTTGGCACATTGACAACTATTTCACGGCATTTGTCCTGTGTTGTCAACCCGGTCAGTGGCTTACTGTTCCCTCATTTCAACTTTATAACTAGGAAGAAATTAGTGAAATGGGTCTATTCCGCTAAACGCACCAATATTTAATTGTAACAGCTTCCTTGAACGTTTTATGTCTCGATTCACGATGACTTATGTATCCTAAACCTTTTAAGATAAAACGATCTGCTGTTAAAATGTGTTTTGTCTCGCTCCAACTGATATGAAATGGGAAGTGCTAAAACGAGATAAAGCTATTTGGACTATATGAAAGATTTGAAACGTTCTACATTTTTATCAAGTAAGAGCTGTTAACGAAACGCTGCTTCGTGGTATAAGTGTGAATTATGGCTTATTCGCCATTCGCAGACCAGGCAATTACTGTGTTTTCTTGAATGCAGAGATTCGAATTATGCTTTGTGTAAATGGCATTCGTAGCACTCCTTACAAAGTGAAATCAAAATATAGCTAGGAAAAAGTGGATATGACACATCTGTTTACTTCTTAACGAATATACACATGATGATATGCCTCATTTACGATGAACAAATACATATGTTTTAAGCATGGTAATGACAATTGAGGCAAAATTTCTTACAACTCTCTATAATAATATTACGTTAGACATAACATTTACATGCCACAAAATTGTAATATCGTAGTATTTCATAAACGTTGATTGCTTTCGACACAGTACGTTCGTTTTCACGGCGTATTAGTGCAGAATTTCTTTAAGATTGGTCACGGGTCATTTAGCATGCAATGTAAATAATCAGGTCATGCGTCGTGCGTCGGAGACACACGGATTCTAAGTGACTTATTTATCTGGATTTGTGGGCACCATCTTGTCTGGGCTTTCTATTGAATATGTAAGGATTACGACGGTTTATGTGTTTAGGCATTTTCAATAGCAGCACAAAGTTCCGATGTTCTCTACATTAGGCTCGTTCCTAGATGAGACTCAAAGAAATATCTCCAACTCTACTCATTTAAGAAAGTAGCTACAAGCAAAAGCAGTTTATATGACGATAATAAATCAAATTGGTGCAACGTTTAATATTTTCTTTGCACTACTTTCGGCAACAAAAACTCTCTTAATCTCCAGGGTTGCTTTCATAGCATGTTCCTACGAAATCTACGTGTAGTCGGGTCATCCGTGCCCTCATCTAAAGGAGGTGAACGCACGCGCGTAAATGGAATAAAAACTCTTTGATAACATTGACACTGGATGATGAATGACTGGAACTTGACGACGCGATTTACGACAAATAAATCAAACGTCCCGTCACTGTTTATTTGTTTTATCTCTTTCCCACCACGTGTGTCTTTATCACCGGACATTCGAATATAAAACGTAAAATAGCTTTGCAAAAGCATTAGGTTAAATCTTGCTAATCCGTTCCTTTCTGTGCCGACGGATGCGAAGGGACTTATTTTTGTGTAACGATATCTACCTACTTAATCCTCTTTTGTGTAACGGTTTAAACGTATAAACGGTTTATTTTCCAAAGGCTTTTTAAAGATATTCTTTTATCAAGTATCTTCATTTAAAAAAAAAAAATTGTAACACAATGAGCAACATTTTTGTTCATTGATGGACACTGCTGGGTTTGACGGTAGAAAAAGCAATAAAGTAAAAACTGTAAAAAGTAAAAAGTGTATCTGTAAACACTTTTCTTTAGCAGTCTCTCGCTCATTACAATCGCATAAATCACTGCAAAATCCGTTACACATAAGACACGTACTAGTGGCGTACATATCAGCCAAATGGACCATGTCGAATGATACGTAGTACGAACGATCTGTTCTGTTAGTCCGCAAGCGTTTATTGGTCGTCAACTCGTCACGATTTCGTGATGTTCTCCATGTAGTGGGAATCAGTACCGAGAGTGCCGTGTCCGTTTAACTGTATTTGTTTGGCACACGTGCGTCCTGCCCTTTATAGTGGCGTTTTAGACGCCATTGGTGCGTGAAGATCCTCTATTGATTTGTTTATATGTAACGACGTATTATTGTTGTCATTTGTTGGTCACATAGGCTATGTATGTGTGGAGTGCATAGGGGTGAGAAATAAAGGGGTAAATACAATACATAGTTGTATTGGATAACATGTTTACTCATGAAATAAGGATAAATATCAACACAAAGGCGTTTTTAAAAGATTTGCATTTTCTTTTTCATCTTTATTTCTTACTAGAGGACGCCAGCAGCTACGCCTGCATTTTTTTTTAATTTACCCGTTTTGGCCGATCCCGTGGGAATTTCGGGAAATCCCTTCTTAGTGCACCCCTACGGTCCCCAAGGAACATGCATGCCAAATGTCAGCTTTCTGCGCCCAATAGTTTCGGCTGTAGCGTGTCTGTCAGTCAGTCAGTAACGCAAGGATTTTATATATTAAGAATTTACCCGTTTTGGCCGATCCCGTGGGAATTTCGGGAAATCCCTTCTTAGTGCACCCCTACGGTCCCCAAGGAACATGCATGCCAAATGTCAGCTTCCTGCGCCCAATAGTTTCGGCTGTAGCGTGTCTGTCAGTCAGTCAGTAACGCAAGGATTTTATATATTAAGATAATTCTTACAGTTTGCAAGTCTGGCTACGGTATACACATGCGAATAAATAATATTAAACTAATTTTGCAACTTTGCAATGTTTCACAAAATCCAGATGAGACTCAAGCGTAGAAACAATAAAAACAGAATGGAATTTAAGAGTAATTCTTTCAAATAAAACTGCTTGAAAAGAATTGCTCCTTATGTTGCAGAAATGTGAATTTTCACGGCGTGTCACTAGTAAGTTCTTTGTGTAAAATACTGGTTTGTAAATATAAATAAGATTTTAAACCATGCAAAGGCAAAATATGTACGTATTTATTTTATAAAACAGCCTCATTTTATCGTTGCATTTTTTGTGTATTCTTTGGACATCATTTGATAAACTTATTAGATTTTGCGTAGCTATTTCTGAATTTACACATTTTACAGGTTTCGGTGTATACAGTGGATGAAATATAGAAATTAACGAACATACAGTGGTTGAAATTTAGACTTTCTATTCTAAAATTTCAATATATTATCTAAAGCGTTTCTAGTAATGGAACTAACTGAACAAAAGCAAAACAGAGCCAAGTACTAACCGCAGTTTTATTTTACGAAGTTGTCAGCAACAATAGAAAACGTGAAAACGATCAAACGAGTAAAGTAGGAGAAACAGCAAAACGCTCGGAGCACCCTAATAGTCCGTTCGGTCAAATCTCAAAGTTGCGAAGCTCTCTTATCTTATTCTTGAAACTTTAAACTAAAAGCAATACAAGCTACGCTGAATTTTCCCCCTTTGTACTGTCACAAAGCAACGCTTTTCGATGGCATTACACAAGTTTAGATGTTCATGATTGTTGGAAAGTTTTGATTCCTTTAAGTCTTCCGGAACGTCGCGGTCTATACAGGGTAAAGAGGCTATTTGTCTGTTCATTAATTAATTAGTTGATGGACAAAATTGACCGTTTATTATAACCGTTGAGAGATTGAAATAACTTGAAGGTTTAACCGAGTGGTTGTTTTGTGTTATAGACGAGTGGCTGTGATTCTGTATTTTTAATAGTAAAAATTAACTCTTCAAAAACCAAATTTTTAAAACCGCATTCTGGCAATACGTTCTTTGTCTGCGATGTGATCTATTGACTTGGGTAAAAATGTTCTTTCTGAGTATTGAGTAGCATGAATATCGTTTGAGATGATGATGAAATCCTTGCAACATTATTTATTATTCGTTTCTACTAATAATTTACAACACAAACAAAAACCGAGCAGTTTATACAATTAACATTATTACAAGCTATAAAGCCTAAAGAAAATTGTTTAGCCCCAAGAATTTAATAAAAGAAATGCAAGGCGGCAATTTTTTATCAAAATTGGTTATGAAAACTCCTAAGTTTATAATGTTACATAAATCTCGTTACAGTTACGCAAGTAAAAACGCCTTTGTGAATTTAATGGTCTCCAATTAAGGTAAGGCTACAGTACGATTTTGCTTTGGCAATATCCTACAATTGGCATCGTGTAAAACCACGTGTTCCTAGTTATTCTAGCCGTAGAAATTTATATTGCTTTACGGTATTTTGTTACGAGTAATCATCTTGTATTGAAAATTTAATTTTGCGAATCATGAATATAACAGATTTTCTCATCGGGCTCGTTAGATAAGATGGTATTTTATTCTCTCGTAAGATTCCATTAGCGGTCTTACTTTTTATTCTAAGCTAGACATATTTATTTCGTTTTTGGATTTGCCGTACTTAGATTTGAGTGGCCAATCTTCTTAATCGTCGTCATAAATTGCATAGAATTCTACCGAAAAATGTGCTCGAATTCTTTTAGGATGTTTTAGTTAGAAACCCGATACTGCATACAAAAGCCATATATTATTAAAATCAGAACAAACACAGCGAAAGGTTGCTACGAGAAGTCAATGTACGATAAAAATGAATCCATTCGACAATAGCATTCAATATCAATACTCAATATCCAATACTCCACACAAAGTAGGCCATTGTATCAGATTACTAATATATATGTTTACTATAATCTTAATGAAATTTCTTTCATAACTTATAATGCATATACTACGCTTTCGAATGTGAAACTAATGCTTTTTATACCTCCTTAGTCATGCACAACTAATTAGAGAGTTGTTTCATACCAAGAGATCTGATCTTGGTATGAAAAACATCGTGGGAGTGAGTTTTCCAAAGAGTGAATACTTCTGTTTTTTACTACACAGTAACAATTGTTTGGTACAATGTCTTTTGGCATTGTTAATGATTCTCGTGCATTATTTTTGTGCGTTCACGGGCACTTTTTAGTAGAGTTATGCCTTGATTGTTTTCGAAATAAGTGATTAAATTTAATTGTTTGCCTCACTCGATAATTGGTTATTGATTGAGTAATCAATTTACCGCGTAGTGTTCAAATAATATAAATATGAAAATTATACAGCTATAAAATTATAGTTCATATGCCATCGTTTGTTGAATATGTTTATAACCTATAATTTCATACCTCAACGACAGCCGTATAATTCAGACTACGTATTTAATAAATTTGACATGTAAATTTAATTTTGTTCGCTTTCAACCTCATGATGATGGATGCCGTATAATGTAAAGTTGGCTCTTTTGTATGATTGGCAACACTTTCTCGCAGAATATTAATGTTTACATTAACTTGACGTGCTGTATATCGCATGTGTTGATGTCTACACATTTATTTATATATTATTATCTGCGTGTTTGAAGGGACGTCGCCCTTCAAATTTCTACTTATATCCCAGTAATTTATATGAACATTGAACCCTTAGTGCATCTTTAGCATACCTACTTACTCAGAGAATGTCCATTATATTTAGAACTTCAACTTGGTGCTACTTAAATTGTAAAGTAGCTCTATATATCTGGATGATAGATCAGACTTAGCTGGACAGATCTTAGTTGTTTTTCGTGTAGATTTAACACAAGAAACGTGATCTTATTTTGATAAGAATATATTTACTTAGTCTCATCGCTAGCTCAAAGTATTTTTTACAGAATTAACTATACGTAAGTAGATATTCTCGAGAAGTTTATAATTTTATTAAACTAAGCATTTGCAGAGATCGTTCAATTTTAGAACATTCCATTATAAGTTTGACAGCTATTGTCTAATTCAGAGCGTTTTAAGTAAACTTTGGTTTAGTTTGAAATTTCAATAAGAAGACTTCGATATTGACTTATAGTTATCTAGGCGTGCTGATTAGTTATTATGATAATGGCTTCTTAAAATACATTAATATCTGGTTTGATATAATTTAAAAGATATCGTCCCTCTTGAGAAGACTTTATTAACTCGACTAACGAGATTTCGTTGAATCATTTCTAAAAATAAATAGTAAATTACTTCGTCTTAATATTTATTATATTTCAAGATGAAACGATGTGCAACTAAGATTTTTATCTTATACTAATTTAAAAAGCTGAAGAGTTTGTTTGTTTGGTTGAACGCGCTAATCTCAGGCACTACTGGTCCGATTAGAAAAATTCTTTCAGTGTTAGATAGCCTATTTATCGAGGAAGGCTATAGGCTATATAACATCACGCTATGAGCCACGGGTGCGGAGCAGTAGCCTTAAATAACGCGGGTGTAACCGCTGACATCTTCTAGTGTTTCTATATATTTGGTGTAAGAGTAGAGTATTTACAATTATGTCATTCAAATTATAATTGTTAATTATTTTATCAATGGACTGCTTTGCTGTGTGGTTGACGGCATAGAATACAAGTGTCACCACCCCCTATCTTCCCATGGGTGTCGTAAAAGGCGACTAAGGGATAACACGATGCAAATACCATCTTTGCGTAGAGACGGAAAACTCGACATCAAACCCTATACGACTGCCTCGTTGGTCTCGCGGCATAAATGTGCGCGTGGGATCGAGAGGTCCCGGGTTCGATTCCTGGGCCGGGCAGCCGAACAGCACGGAGTCTGGAAATGTGCCCGGTACGGCAATAGGCTCGCCCCTTATTACGTGGGACTAAAGTATATCTGGCGAAAAGTGGGTGTAGAAATACACCTCTGCCTACCCCTTCGGGGATAAAAGGCGTGACGTTATGTATGTGTATGTATGTATGTATTTTATCAATGGTTACTAGGCTAGTGGATACTTGGCATCTAATAATAATTAGTTAAAATTAACCGACCATTATTTAATTTCTATTGGCGAAAAGACAAGATATTATAACCGTTTACCACGTTGCATATTTACATTTCAAGTTAAGGACTAAGAAGTAACAACGCAAATAATTCATTATCGGTTGAATAATTTAACCGCACAGAGTCAAATTAAAAGAGCAATAAAGAGTGAAGTCAAGATCACTCCCTATAATAACAAGAAAATAAAAAAAATACCTCGTACAGCTCAACTACCAAAAGCGAACTGCCTATAACACCGTCACTTTCAAACATGCTTAGTCAGCTAATGCTAATAAAAGTGCGCTTGGGGTGTGCATTCGCGCGGAACGCATACCTGCGATCACCCGCCATACTTCGTTTGGTCACTAACACAAGTGGAAACGGAATTGAATGCCACTTCTTACAACACAAATACCATGGTGCGTTAGCTATTTATTTGGTAGAAAAATGTTGACAATTTTTATGGAGAATTTCCTTAGCCTTTCCCAATGAATGATTGGTAACACGCATTTTGTTCAAAGAAGCACATTTACTAGGAATTCTATTTGCGAATAATTTGGTCTAGTTTATTAAATAAAGTATCTAATTGTAAATTTTGACAATATAATAAGCTGCCTTTTTTACCTATAATATTAAAGGTCGGAATATTTTCATTTTCTGTAACTAAAGTAGGTAAGTAAAAGCAAAAATATGGAGGTATTATATGAGGCCACTATGTTACAAGTTCTTATGTGCCGCATTTATGAAAATTTTCTGAAACATTGATGAAATATTTCAAGAGCAGGTTAGTATTTTATTTTTTTCACCTATCACTTGGTGATATTAGTTTGCATAATATAACTACATTTTTCTAATTTTAGTGTGACAATTTATTCATTCTAATTTATAAATCAATGTATTTTTATTGAATAATTAAATAATATGTTTGGCAGATAAAATTATTCTAATTTGTAATTCTTATTAATAATACTGATTCCAATACATTTCAATATAATCGAATCGTTTGTTTTAATACGAAATGCATAAGTTGATGAGACTACATGGACTATCTATTGTTCTTTTACGTTCGTAACTATTTCTTTGTAGTCACACACATGCGGTCATAGTTTAAAAAAGAAATAAAACACAGGCCAGCAGTCTCATACAATACACATGGTGTACATGCAAGCAAATGTACTTTCGTCATGCTGCTTCAGACAATACAGTACAGAGTCCCACTTTCGCAACCGCTTCACATTATGTCCCATAACAATGTTATGGCGTACGATGTTTGTTTAATGTCGAAAATGGGACGCATAGAGATTATGCCGCTTACGGACAAGTGTTAGTTTTACGATGGGAAACATGCATCGATGGGGTTACAAGGACTTGCTTTTGTTAGTTATGTTTGGCGCGCCGACAATTTAAATTTGGAATATTTATTATCAAAATAAAACTTCTCCACTGTGATAAAGCAGTATTACCCACCTACTTTATTTTTAAAAGTTGCAGCTGCTTGCTACGGTAAAAGGTGATTCAGCCAGTATTCTCTTACTTGGTTGTTTATCAAGTAAATCCTTCAATTGCAAAAATTACAGTTTCGGCTGTTCTACTTTTTTCTTTTATCTGTGATTTATTTGTTCCGTTAACGAAGGTACTTTCTTTTACAAACAAGAGTTTATATTTTCTTTATAATCATGAAAGCCAAAAGTTGGAAATATGTTTTGCAAAAAGAGCTTCTTTAAGATTTAGGGCAGTGAAATGACATTTACTTAGGAATCATTTTATAAATGCGTTTTTGGACGTTGTATTTTCATTATAGCTACTTATGTCCGGGTAGAAAAAGTTGCCAAGTTCTGGGAAATTGCTTAGGTATTTCCGCAGGACAATATTGTGGTACTTGTGTTATTGCAATAACTGTATAAATGAGGTTCATCCCGCCGGTTCGTTTGTCATCCGTTTATTTATATGACGATAGATGACTTGCATAGTAACAGCACTATTTACCTGTTCTACGATTATGTACATTGCTAATGTATTAATAATACATTTATTTATATTTGACATCACAGAATTATTGGATGACCATATACGGTGATATTTACATGTTTGTATGCACGTAGTACATTGACATTTAATTTTCATTCACTCAATTTATTGCTGTCTGTCTGTAAACTAGACTTCGCTGCATTATGGTAGGTATGCAGTTGGTATAATATGATACATATGTATATGAATGTTGTAATAATTATTTGTTAAAGCCCTGTAAATGTTTGTAACGTGATTTAAATTTTAATAAATTGTTTTTTTTTTTCAGGTAAGAATAAGTTTTGAATTGAAACATCCTTCGAGTTTGTAAAAAGGTATGTAGTATTAACCAGTTACATACAATTTGGAAAAGCAGTATAGCCACTTCTCTTTCTTTTCCTCTCGCTCATATCTTAAGAAAAGTGCGCACTGTGCATGGTGTACCACAGGTTGCTTTTTGTGGCTATTATCAAATATTAATTAGAAAAGAAATGCAACAATAAATTTAAAATGGAATGCAAAACTCGCGTCACATTTCATATTACAGAGCTTTACAGCATTTCTGTAAAATAATTGTAAATATTCCCACACGCCACTTATTAGTTTTCTAAACTATTTAAATTTAAAGTGCCTTTCAATTATTATTTCATTCAAGGCACTTTAGTTTTTATTTTCATGGCTCTTAAGTGTGTATTTCCGTGTATTTTTTGCCTGATGCTGTTATAGTTTGAAGAGTGTATGTTCACCAAAAGCGGTCAGTAACACACGCAATGTAACGTGCACCTGTAGAACACGCAATTTCTTTGGTAGTCGTATTACTTGCTACAATCTAGAACTTATTACTGTGCTATTTTCATTGCTACTCTTTATTGCTACTGTTTAACATACACGACTTTCGATAAGCGCTTGTAATCTCACTGTTATTATAAACGCGAAAGTTTGCCATGATAGATGTTTGTCTGTCTTTCACGCAAAAACGGCTAAACGGATTTTGATGAAACTTTATAGTAATATAGCTCATAAATCAGACTAGCACATGACCTCAGATGGACTGGACTGACACGGCCTTTTGTCCCGATAATCGGTCCCCGTTCGGGCGAAGCCACGGGTAGAAGCTTCATAAAAATCCGGTAGCGAAGAAACGTTGATAATACCAGAAACTATTACGTTGTAATATAAGTGAGAAATACGCGAAAGTTAATAGCCATGCTGTTGATTATCGTAAATCTGCACTAACCTACATTCGCTTGTTGCTATTTTGCATCCATCACATTGTAAACTGAACTGAAGTATGATCATAGTTTACTATGTGGTCAACTATGTGGCAAGCAGACCAGAGAAATCTATTGCATGGAATATAGCTTTGACGATAAATGCTAATATGTTACCAGGCAAATAATAAAGGAGATGTTTCATTTTTGGCTACAAAATGTACCATACCTTAAAAAATAGGGAAAAATATCAGAAATCAGGGAAAAATATTATTTCAAGAATTTACTCATATTTGAGATCATAGAAAATAAAAATATTTCTCTGTTCTTGCCATATTCAATATGGCGGTTTATTGGATTGTAGCATGATACCTAATGCGTTCAGAAATTGTTCGAGATGAAATGACAGAAGGTAAATAACACAAATATGTAAATAAAAATAGTTATGTATACCTCAACTGCAGCATACTGCGACTACAGTAAAAATAATTTGGAATAATCGTTATGAACCTATCATAAGGTAAAAAATTGTTTTAAAACTGCACTGGTCTTACAGGTCCTGTGTATTTCGGAACGAAATATTCATTTTGACATTTTGATGTTAACACTTGACAATTAGTTTATGTCAATGTTTTCATTAAATGTCATTTGCAATTGTCACAATATTCCGCCATGATAGTTGAGTTTGACGTCAAATATTGTTTTATTTTATTTTCTACATCTTCAAAACTATTTAAAAGTGGGTATTTTTAGTTTAATTATGTTTATGGGTTAATTTCCTAGGATTTTTAATATGGTACATGTTGTAGCCAGAGTTCCATACAAAAAGGAAACATCTCCTTTCTAATGAGGATGATAAATTGATAACTGATGAAAAAAATACGGAAAGTCATTCTTAATATCTTTACAGAGGTTTAGAGACTCATAATTATAAAACACTTAAATAATGATTATAGTTATTTAAGTAGTATATAATTATGTCTGTCTTCGTGATCATGGAAATTCTAAAGCATTTAAAGAATCGAGGTCATATTTAAAATACCTAGTGTAGTATTTGATCGAAGAGCATAATTGGAGATGACATGGAGACACTTCATATTATTTGGGATAAAGAATGGAGCAAATTTGGAGAACGTTAAAGGTATTTTACCTTTATTTTTCGAATTGCTCGACCCTTTACCCAAGTCTTAGTGAGTGAGGTCCATTGAGCGACAAAAACTCGACAAAGAGAAGCACAGACCGTGTAATATAATATAATATATAATTTAAAACTGTCCTGTATAAAACGTTGAAAGACGAGATCGGTATCGATGTCCAAATTCTTAGAAATGTATTCATACCACTAACAACATCGACATATCGTTAGCAACAAAAACATGCTTGGCAAAAAAATTAAATAAACAAATTCGTGTCCATGTTGGTGCAATTATTTCCGTCGAGTTGCTAGGTGAAGGTCGGTGGGTGACGTCACCTGCCATTTTAGGTTTAATGTCTTATATCGTACGAAGCCATGTCACCTAACAATTTGTGGCATACTTTGTGTAGTATGTAACAGGTATTTTAGTAACGCGTTCTGCTTATTGTTATTTCTTGAAGGACATTGTAGTCCATCTTTGGGTATTGTGGTATTTAGAGTATTCGATATTGGGACG
Organism: Euclidia mi; assembly: GCA_944739405.2. Taxonomy (NCBI): domain Eukaryota; kingdom Metazoa; phylum Arthropoda; class Insecta; order Lepidoptera; family Erebidae; genus Euclidia; species Euclidia mi. Next base: position 35,188,978 of record OX123202.2, on the reverse strand, counting down.
TATTTTATTCCGATTTTGAAGCAATCTTTAGTCTACATATCTCCCTGGTAGGCTATTTGCCTATATTCTGTGACAAAGCCGTTCCGGATGGATTAAGACACATGGATACCCATAGCTGTAGTATCTGTTGCCTTCACAACGTATACCAACATTGGTTAAGCGATATAGATTTCTGCTGCCATTGTTTTGAAATCACAATACTGATTTATTGTGCCCATAAATTCATGACAAACGCAAATATTTAGTGCTAAATGTTACGAGCCATATTGCTTCTCATGTATCAAGTCGGTTTCTATCAATTTTCATTTTGATTCGATTAATAACGGCTCTTACAGAAATGACAGGTAATTATGGAACTGGATTTTGATAAATGTCTTTATTTGGCATTCAATATGTATCCATTTTCATATTTCATTCAATTGTAAGTATGTAAAGCTGAGAATATTTTGTAGGAAACGAAACAATCTAATTTGGCAGATTGCTTACGTCTCGAATCATGTCATTTCACCTTTACTTTATAGGAAAAGTTCATCGACATTTTTTACGAGGCAACGACAAATGTTCATTCTGCCAATACGCATAAACGCTGATCTAGGGATGAAGACAAACAGGGAATGGCATTACCTTCGAGGTCGTAAAACTCAACTGAGCCCTCAGTTCGGTAATAGGGCATCGTCTGACACCTTTGAAACATCACTTCATGTTAGAATTGTCATTGACCGACAGATTGTGTCTCTATAGACAAGCTATTGTTCGTATTTCCAAGTGGATATCTCAGTAATGTGAACAATACACAAAGCGACGCATATTAGACACTTTGTTAACGTAGCTATGTAACATATCTAAACGTTCTAAACGGGTTATTATCGAGAGAATGAACTGGTAAGCACGTGTATATCAGGCGACTGTCACTCGTTTCAAAATAAATTATGTTACAATGAAATCAAACATTTAAAAATATTCTGCTATGAGTAAGACAGCTGACAACAGTAGCGGATGGTAGCGGTTACTAGAAAGCTTTGTTCTTCATGGTCATGCTCTAACATAATCATACGTAATGTCTATGGTCACGTACAATTTTCAAACAAAACCGCGAAACATTTTCTAAGTTTTCTCCTTAACTGGCAACAGCGAAAGTGTAATTTCAAACGGCTATTAGAAAGTGAATTTGCGAATACCTAAGCAAATAGATGTTTATCTAGTATATAGACATGGACAATAACTCGGTCATTATTGTTGGATAATAATAAAATATTGTTTAGATTCGTTGGATTGGAAACGCGTGCGAATTGCGCAATCGACAATGATTATGTTATTGCACTGAACATCTGTTTCAAGCAACGGTTGTACGAGCGTTTGTTTGGAAAGTTAAATGCGGAACGTTTTTACTGTTTTTAGTCATTCATTGCGGTTTAATTTAATATTGCGAGACGGTGAGTTCAATTTAAACTATGAACATACCTTATTAATAATACGTATTAACACAGTTTATTATTTTTTGGTAAAGGAATATTTATCATATTTTGAATTATTTAGTATTTCTTTACTTTATAAATATTTAAGGATATTTATAGTCAATCATAAAAAGACGAGTTATGAAGTGCATAAAATCAGTTTGTTACATAAATGTGTTTGTGTAAATTTAAGATGATGCTTTATTAAACCAGGCACTGAATTTAAAGGCTATAAACCGCCTTATACATTTGTATATCTCAACCCTCGAAACCCTGGACATTAATCCGTTATTTAAAAGTAATAAATCTGAGTGAGTACACGGATTCATTTTGTGAAGTCAGTTGTCCGAAAGACTGACTCCGCTCCGAAAAGAGATCTTTCTTTTAGCCCTTCGCTCGATAAAAGTTCGTTCATGCGTTGTGTTCAACGTGATTGAATTTGTACCAACGACCGCTTTGTTTTGTATTTCTACTTAATTAAAGCACTAAAATAAATAAGATTAACATTCTTTTAGTGTACTGAACATTTTAAAAGGTAAATTTTGCTGGGCTTGGAATACAAAGTGTAATGGGGTGAAATTTTCTTTTGGTGCTATTTTCTTTTCTTCCGTTGAAAAAAAAAAAAGAAAAAGTAACATTTTACATTGGCCTTTGCGTTATAAATTTAGTAATCGATAGAATTTGCAATAAATTTGTGGGCAACATAGGTAGGTATATAATAAGCAATGAATGTATTTTTAGATTTTCTTGAAAATAAACAGACAGTTTTACAGACTAAGATATAATAGTCGTCGGTGGTCCAACAGAATCATCTAGCTTTCGGATAATCTTAGCAAATCTGAAAATGTTCAATACCATTCTTCTGTTCTTCGACAAAGTTTGTATCGTCATTAATATGTATGAGCCGCGAGTAAAGATTGTGTGCTGAAATTCGGACCAGCACGATCCGACGGCAATAACATGACTGACCCTTGTCAGCAAATGGATTCTTCGAAAAATAGATGGCGCTGTAGTCATTTTCAGTCCGCATCTGACTGGAACCTTACATAAATCTTGTGGCCCTCATACGTCTCAGGAGATATGGTTAGGCTGGCTCAATTTCCATTAATATTTATGAGTGAGGTAAAAAAAGACAACAGGACTCGCCTCAGCTATTTACCGAACAATTTACGGAGGTTCTCCTTACTTTGTCAGTACTTTTGAGTGATCGTCTTGATAATATTTTTTACTCGGCTCGTTTATGTGGTGGACCTTGGACGTTGTTACATAACCTTGGAATATGTTAGGATGACAACGAGCTGAATAGAGATGAAGACGTTTTTTGTTACTCGTCAACTAACATTGAAATGTCAAATGTTGAATTGCAAGACCAACATAAATTGAACAACTACGTGAACATTTTGGAAGATTAAATTTTTTGTAATGTTTTATTCTTATAAAATATTGCCCTAGAATTGGATACAGTAAACTTGTTACACTACTTGAAGTTCTTATAGTGCATACACAGATTTGAATACTAAAATAGCATGTATGTTAAATAAATATTAGGTACAGACTGTACCAATCGAGATAAGCTCAGGAATAATTATTTACTTACTCGTGCCGGGTAAACGTTCGAAGCATATTGAAATCGCGAGGTCGCTCACGTACGCATCCCGATATTTCAAGCGACGGATGTAAACACTAGTTACTGAGAGAACTTTGAACTAATACCAACTTGTGCTAGACCTCGTATAGGAATCAAGTCAAAGAACTGGTTTACTGATTACGTGTATTATATAGATTACAAGCATTAGCATTAGGTACCTACTGATAAGCATAGGATACTGAAAATATGCGTCTAAATGTACCTACGTCTCGTCACAGAATAAATAATAGTACTAACGTAGTCTCGTACAAACTCTACTTAGTTTGGGACTAGATGGTGTTGTATGTATTTAGTAGAATGTTATATAATTGAATATCATTGGTCGTTGCATGAGTGCACAGTACGCTGATTGGCTAATAGCATGACCTTGTCCTTTGCAGTAGTCAGCCATTGCGTATTTGAACGTAATACTGTTAAATATTTTGGCTACGAAAATAGTTTGAATAGTACCCTCATTATATCATTCTTGCAACATATACAGTAAAAATTTGGAGGCTAGATAAGAACATCTAGGATAGTTATATTCTTAAGCAGATAGAACAGTAGGTCAACCAACTCCGTCACATCGAGTCAAGTGCGAAATATATTGTATCCGGCAGTCGCGATTCTTGCGTCCTGTCCGTGCTTAAATTGTTTTATCCTATTAATTTTGTGGTTAGTACATAATAGGTAGTCTGGACCAATTGCCCAAGTTGGAATATTTTTTCAATCTGCCGTTAACCAACCATTTCTCGCCTCAAAATGTTAATTTGGTTATGGTACGCTTTAATATGGTACCTACATACATGATAAACATAAAAGTCGTGACAGAGTTGGTTGTATGTATTCCATTATTGTAAACACAATGCTCAATCAATTAAAATTGATCGCAATGATAGCCATGGATTAGGGATATAGTACTTATTGTAATTCTTATTTCTAGTTATGCCATACAATGTATGTACCGTGCTTGAAATAGCATTTGAGCATATTTAAAGTTTTTTTTATCTATTATCATTTGTTACAAATATTAGAACGTATATTATGCGAATATTTTCTATAAATAACGAGCGGATATTTTCTATAAATAAGTGCTTATAAAATGTTTCACTTTAAAACTGTGGTTTGCAGGGTTTCTCATATAAAACTTTGAAGGCGTAAGTCCGTGCGTTGTATATTTAGTCGACCAACTTTTGCTTAGGTTAAACTGTGGGGCTTCAGTGAAAGCATAGAGTCATTGGTATTCCCCCGAAAGTTCTATATCATTAGCATGTCTGTAGGGCTCTCCATACTAATCTTTTATTGTTCTTTATTAATTTATTATTACAGCCAGGATGATCAGATGGATAGTGTAGAGGTTGCAGTCGTGGTCTGGTCTTTGAGCATTGCGTCGAGCCATAGAGCATAGATATTTATTTAAAAATTTGTATTCATTGGTCGAGCTTTGAGTAGGTACCAGTCCACAGTGTATTATTTCGCCTTAGTTGCGGACATGCCTGTTTTATTTTTTCCCCGTATAGATTAAACCATTCTAAATCATTAAAAAAAATAACCGTTTTGATATTTCACTTTACTTAGGAGTTATAAATATTTTAGAGAAAGGTCACTGACCTTTCTGAAAAAGTTTTTTGTCTGTATTTCTTGAATAAAGCGAATGTCCGTCTCTAGTAAAATACCTATTAATTGTTGGTTTGAAATATATACAATGTAAAATTTTCAAGTTTCTAACATCACAGGAACAATTATAAATAATTATTTTGTTAATAAACGAAAATAAATTATAATAAATTAGCTATTTGCGGGTCGTATTTTTTTTGTTTACATAATATACATAGGTGTAGTACCTACAACTTGAGAAAATTCTAGATATGTATCTAGCGAGATCTCGGAGATATTGCGTTTCTAAGTTTTCTTTTAATTTCTATGGCAATAGGGTTGTCCCAAAGTAGTTTATATTTAAGTTGATTAGTTCAATCGGTTATTCAATTATGCTCGCCAATGCGATTGAATTGACAAGCCGGTGGCATAGCGGGAGTGTAACCGACTACCACGCCGAAGGTCGTGGGTTCGATGCCCGTTCAAGTCAAACATTTGTGTGCGTGAATATGGATGTTGGTCTTTGGTTTAGGTGTTTCTTTGTATTATATTATGTATGTATTTACAAAAGAAGATCTATAATATGTCATTGTATGTTCATCCATGGTCTAGTTCACCCATAATACAAGCTCTGCTTAGTTTGGGACTAGATGGTGTTGCGTGTCTTCATCATCATTATCTTCCGAGCGTTTTTCCCGGTTGCATCCAACACTTACGTCTTCCAAGACGTAAGTTGTGCAACCAGCTCCAGCTCGGGGTCCGCTTTCTAGTCCAACCAGATTTGACAGAATATTTAGCTTTTCCACAGAGCGACTGCAGTCTGACCTCCGCAACCCGAAGGGATAGCCATATGCTATGGCTTAGACCAGAGTCATTATGTTGGAGGGTACTGATTCCCCGTAACGACTATCAAAGATATTTTTGATGACAGCCGGGACCGACGTCATAACGTGCCCTCCGACGCACGGGGCAAACGACAATTAAGAGTTTAATACGCACATAACTTCGAAGTCATTGGTGCGCGCCGTTGATTCGAACCCGAGACTTGGTCTCTTCACCAGGCTATCGCTGCCTCAAGGTGATGGATAGATGGTGTTGCGTGTATGTGGTAGAATGTTATATTATTATTACCTTTATCTTATTAGTACCTATATTATTATTACCCAATTCCACATAATATCTTTCATCGAAGATAGATCACAAAACAAAAGTGATCGAATTCCACCGCAAATATTTTTTTATATTGACTCTAACTTTCTGCACTATTTTCTATATAAACTTAAACTAAGTAAACTATACACATCACTATTTAAACCCGCAATTGCTAAACCTAAGTCAAAAATAATGAATCATAATGAGTAATGTTTGCATGAAGTAAGTATTGTATGTTGCTCACAGTTTTGATTGACAACCCTAGCCCACACTTTTAAAATTCAATATTTCCGTAATCCTGGGTTTGTCGGGTTTGATTTTTTTTGTGGCGATAGTTATTATAGTGATCAACATTTAGGCATTTAAAAAAAACGCGACCATGAAGAGAATCGCCAGAAAAAAAATATTTACAAAATCATAGAAAAAAATATATTCTCGCCTGTGTGAGCAATATTTTTAAAGTTTAACAGAAAAAAATGGTTCCTATAGTGAATACCTATCACACCTTAAAACATTTCGTGTAAAATTCAAATCCAAAAACGAGATATTGTGTTTCTATGGTTTTTAAGGATTTTTCTCGATTTATTTAATTTCTCTTAAACTATAGAAGTTGGAGCCGGCGGTGTTTTAATAGGGTCTTAGTTTGATTGTTAGCTTTCCAAAAAACACATAAAACGAGCATGTCCGCAACTAAGGCAAAATAATACACTGTGCAGTCGCCGCAAGGGATGGCACTTTTTACGCTCCAACGACACGATGTTCTGAGGTGAGATGTTCTTTGTGTGCGTTGTTCGAATAGAAAAATAAAAGTGCCCCGCTATTGTCTTTATTTAGTCTTTTAATCGTAGGTATCTGGAGGCACGGTAGACCACATATTTTGTCTTAACTGTAGAGTTCATGAAGGTAAGCTTGTGTAGTTGACTCTTCATGAAATCTTATGTAGGGTCTATATTGGCAACATTTTACATGTTTTTTTTTTGTTAGATATATCAATATGTACCAACACTACCAACCCTAACAAACATAAACAATAGATATCTATCTTCTCTTAAATTCAAACATGTCCTTCAGGTCAAAACCCTTATCACCCTTACTTATGTATGTATACAACAACACCAAACAATTTAATGCGTATCTTTCTAATTGATTTCTTATCATTATTACCCTAATATCACTAAACACATAGATATAAATAGTAAGTACCAATAAGACCACATCGTTTATCAATACTAAAAATAAATCTGTTTTTGATAATTTCTTTAAGGCTTATCACTTGCGATAATATTTAATTGCCTTATTAAGCGACTCAGGAAATACATCATTGATATAGCAAGGTCATCAAGACTCGGAACAGCTGTGCCTGTGATTTTTTTTATTTTATTTTGTGGACACAGGCGATATAACAACTGAAATTAAACCATTATCGACATATTTGCTCAGACGTGTCGGGCGGCATAAATGTGTTTAATGTATTATTTTTCTTTTAACTAAAGGTTTCAAAACAAGTTTAAAAAATATAAATTACTAGAGCACGCCAGCAGCTACGCCTGCATTTTTTTTATTTACCCGTTTTGGCGGATCCCGTGGGAAATTCGGGAAATCCCTTCTTAGTGCACCCCTACGGTCTCCAAGGAACATACATGCCAAATTTCAGCTTCCTACGCCCAATAGTTTCGGCTGTAGCGTGTCTGTCAGTCTGTCAGTAACGCAAGGATTTTATATAATAAGATTATATATGAAATCACTAGGGAACCACCTAGTGATTTCTTATATAATTTATTTCTTCACGAGGGTACAGAACTAGTAGTACAACTTTTAGTTGCGATCGAAAATCCTTCATAAGCGCAAATACCCCTGTTGACCTTAAACTATAATTACTTCAATTATTTCTTCTTGCAGAACGCCTTGTAAAGGAATGTTCACGTCAGTATCTATTATGGTTAAATTATACACCAGGCCAAATTCGCTTGACTGATCTTATTGATTCTAGGAATAGTTTACCTACACTTTCGTTCAGTTACGAGACATTTCAATAAACAATATTATTATATTTGTACCTAAATAGATATTGATGTTATTTTATCTGTTTGGAACTTGCTAACTTCAATTTATTCTCTGTATTTATAACTTTATATAAACTGACGGTTCGGTATGTAGGAGTGACTAGAAGCTTTCGATACTATTTTGACACTTGGCGAAGAATCAAATCGTGATCTACGTAATAATGTGTTGACCTTTCATACCATGTCGCCCTCGCATTGATCTGTCAATACCTAACATTAAATGTTCATTCATTCGCTTTTTATGTGTTGTTATTGCAGAGAAAAATGTTACAAGCAACTAATAAAAGTATACAGACAGACATGAAGACTACAAAGAACATTTTTAAAAACAAATACTCTCAGTGTCCCAACAATAACTCCTATAAATTTTATAAAGTAAATTTCAAAGTAACTTCACTTACAAAGAATGTCTAAATTAGTAAACTTAGCTCGGTCAAACCTCTTTATCCATTCGGCGTCTCAAAATAAAGTATAATAAGTGCAAAATGTACAAAAAATGTGAGTGCATCAGAGTAGTCGGGCTAAGGGCTTCCGCTTGGCAAACTTTTCAATCGGACCACTTTAGAGTGGAGCAAGTTTATCCTTTGAGACTTTTTACTCTCCCATCCCTATTTTGGTAACCAAATTGCACGAATAACAGACTACGTAGAAACAAAGCTTTGACCCGTAAGTACTTGAACTATCTTTTTCACAACTGGCCATAAAAGTATCCATATTCTTGCATGTCCTTTACTCGTTATCTACACCCACAAACTTCATCACTACAATCTGCGCGTATTTTAAATATTATAATTAATGGTATCAGACATGGAATGTCACCAACCTCAATGCCCTGTGATTATGGGTTCAAAACGTAATAACTAACTACTTCGATGAATTGAAAATCAGCATTCAGACATCAAAGCGTCCGTTTTTATTTGTGTCCACATTTAACTTTGAGTTTCAGAAAATCATTTATGTCAAAGCCAGTGAACTCTAATAATTATTCGTACACGTCGAACTCATTGAATATGCTGTATTTTCATATTCACAATAACTTTCGAGCAAATCTCAATAGAATCGCGCGAAGTTCGCTCATTCGCTAACTCATGCTATTCAATCTTTATTTTCGACGAATTTCGAGTAATAATTATTAAGGCTCTTTCCGTCGAAAACGCCGGCAACACATAATAGTATTTGCACAATTCCCACACGTGCCGAAGCTAATATAATATGCAGTAAGTTAAGGTAACTTCGATCTATTTCAGTAAAATCTTGGGGGACTATAATTTGGGCGGAAATAATGAAATGCTATAAGTTCTCCTGGCTATGTTTTATTCATTAGGTACTCTTCTTGTCTCGTACTTCGAATATATTGGAACAGAAAGGTGTGTAAAATAAAAGTACTCTTTATTTCATATTCTGTTCGAGGACCTTTACGTATACAACTTGCGATCTTTATGTTAATAAAGTATGTACGTTTGTCACTCTCTTGGCACAGTTCGAAGAGAACATTTGTTACATCACTGTCGTGAAATATTAGTGAGACGTCAGTTACGTCGCTTTTTACGTTTACTTCGCTTTTTCACTCGCAAATTATTTGCCAGATATATCTATGATAAATAACATAATATTAATATGACTGGCATGTTATGGTTTTGCCAAGTTCTTGCAAATTATTTACCTATATATTCGGGCGACGAATGAAGTCTTCCAAATTAGTACCATTTTCATACCGCCGAAAATCGAGAAACTTTCTCACACAAAGAGTTTACGGTCGCTGTGTTCGCATTTTTTCACATAGTAACTACTTAAATCCGACACTTTCTTCCTAACAAACAGTTGCTCTTTAGCTATTTGTTCGCATTCCATCGGAGAGGTCATTTTGTACAATACGAAACGTTCAGCCATTGTTTATTCCACAACGTGGAACATTAGTCTTTTGTTTCAAATAACCGCGGTCCGACTTTCCTTCATTCATTAACTTTTCTGGGGACAAGTGGAAATCCGTGTGTAGCTTTTCCTTCATCTATGATGGAATTTAAACTTAATTGTCGGTGAGATATGGCGTACTTTCCAACGACTTTTTTCTCAAAGCAGGGGCTTAAATTGGACAGATAATGAGAGAGTTTCTTTTTACGATGTTTGTGACTGTACCGTCTGTATTTGGACAGTGTCGGATTGTTTCAAATTGTTATGAAGACGCTTTAAAAAAATAATGACCTGTTGTAGCTTGCTAAACGAGTGGATTGACAATTAAATTATGTTCAAAACCGGGCAATTAGTCCTTCCTTAATGTATTATTGCCGTCACAGCCGAAATTTGAGAAACATAAACACATTTAGTGCCATACTAAATGTGTTTATGTTATGTGATAATTGATTAAATGAATAAATATTGAAAATAATTGTTGCTTTTTCATTTTATATTTGTGCAAATGAAAAGCGTATCGAATATCCGAAACGATGCTAGGTAAGCGTGTGGATCTATATTCCTGTTATCAAACCTATTTTTCCTGGTAACCTGCTATCGGTCGCATAGTGTACTCGTAAATACAGTGCCACGGTTTTCGCGCCACCATTTTCCTCTGTTTATTCAGCACGGACGAACGCATTGTACTTACGGCGACGATCTAATTTGGTTGTGTTTTTTTTAGTGTTTGTTTTTAATTATTAAAAACTAATTGACTCTAGTGTCTTGTGTAATTATGACATTGAAATAATTTCGGAGATATTACTTCGTCTGTGTGAAAAATGTTGTCGACAAGGAGGAGACGATCGTTGACCGATTGGATGGAGAAAGCTCTCTCTAGAAGGTCAAGCTCAAAAGGATCGTCGCTTTCTTCGCCCTCGTCACCATATACAGACCTTTCGGACACGGTACTGTAGCTTTTTTATATCCGTACTTCTTTTTTTTGGATTGATTATCTGTATTCATAAATGCGTAAATTCACGATATGGCCTTGAAAATCCGCCAATGTTATGTTATCTTTGCCTGATTACAGAAATGATTTTGGATATGGTATAGCACGTCACGAAATACTATACTCAGACATTAGGTTGATATATCACTTTCAGTTTTTGGTCGTTATAGGTAACCCTTTTAATGCATCATCACAGAATGATATTTCACATTTTTCCCGTGTTTGTTTTTCATTTTATTTACGATGAGATGTAAATAGTGTGTAGTATTTTTCTATTGCGTGTTCACTGGCTCGAGCTGAAATATCTATTTATCGATAAGCTTGGCAGATGTCGCGGGCACCTGCCGAGGGCATTATTTACCGGCGCTCGCGCATCGACATTTTGGCGCTTAAACGGATCAGGGTTGTCACATAGAAAGTCTATTGGCCTACATTTCCTTGGCCTTTTTTTAGTTCTCTTGAAATTATCTAATTAGGTAAGTCCTAATCACCGGATGCAGTAATGTATGCAAACTCTTGCGAAAACGTTATGTACAGCCGCTTATCGCATTCCCAATACGTTTTTAAACTGTCGCTTAAGCAAATAAGACTAGCCGAACACAACTTAAAGAAAATAATCCAGGCGTGAAATTTGGTACTAAGGACCTTTGTCTCTTTGAACTTTTAATATTCTATAATATAGTCTATATAATAAGTGTATGGAATGTGGACAAGGAAAGATGCTATAGCTGCAGTGGTTTAAAATAACTTGTAGAGGTAAAACCCATTTATAATAACACAATAGATACAGCTTTTGACGTCAATAGGAATATATTTAGGGGCAAGGACAGCTATTTGTCCACCTATGAGGCAATACAATACTTAGTTATAATGTTTATTACCGTATGAGATGCCGAAGTACATTGCACAAGATTATGATCATTGTACTCGTAAATTTTAAGTCGTCTACAACATAAGCTTAGCAGTGGTAGCAGTAGATTCATGTCTTCGATAAAATAGACACGAATATACCCAAACCTCCTAGTATTGTCTTGTAAAATTTAATTACCAATTTCCCGACCCAGTTGCTTTATAGGCACCGTGGTCACAAGAAGATTCGATCATCGATCGATCTTGATCTATAGATCAAATATAATTGAAACATTAGGAATTTGCATAAGTCCCTTCTTCATTACACTATGAATATGCGAATTTAAAAAAACCTAATATTTCCCAATTCCATTAGAACTGTTACGAATTGAAAATAACGCCATCTATCAGTGAATGGGAGAACTACATGAGATTGAATGTATCGGTGGTTTGAAGGTAATTCAGCTATTCTCTAATAGATGGCGTAGGTGTAAATAAAACATTTACGCAATTCTAGAAACACCTTACACGTTTCCAGAAATATCGTGAGTCGTCTCGAAAAGCCTAGTGATGTTATCCGGCCAGTATAAATAGAGCGAGAGCGCGCGAGACAAGACAGTTCAATTGAATACGGAAAGCGATCAACATCAAGCGAAGGAAGTAATTCGGAAGTGTTTAGTGGTGTTTTATTAGTGTTGTTCTAGTGGTGTGAATAGTGTGTTTTACTAGTGAAGTGAAAATTAAGTGTGTGTATCTAGCGTTATACTTAGTGTTTGTGTTAGTGAATAAAGTTCAGTTTAAGTGGCATAGTGTATATAATTTATCACGAACCCCAGCTCGTAACAAATTGGTGTCAGAAGAAAGGGATAAATTATGCCGGTTATGCCGAAGGAAGAAACTGAAGGTGTGCGTACCAGGAACCAGCGCCAGCAAGACCTGGACCAGAGACGCTTCGGAGACGTTCCTTCTCCATCGCCTGGTGGACCAGGCGACTCCGCGGCTGCAGTGGAGCCTGCAAGCGCTACACACTCCGTGACGGTGCCCGACATCGCGGCTCTGATGGCGTTCATGCAGGAGCAGGCCCGCCGTCAGGAGGAGCAGGCCCGCCGTCAGGAGGAGCAAGCTCGCCGTCACGAGGAGCACGCGCGCCGCCTGGAGGAACAGCTACAGCGCGACAAGGAGGAGCAAGTTCGCCGTCAACGGGAGCAGGCTCGCCGTCAAGAGGAGCACGCGCGCCGCCTGGAGGAACAGCTTCAGCGCGACAAGGAGGAGCAGGCTCGCCGTCAAGAGGAGCACGCGCGCCGCCTGGAGGAACAGCTACAGCGCGACAAGGAGGAGCAGGCTCGCCGTCAAGAGGAGCACGCGCGCCGCCTAGAAGAACAGCTCCAGCGCGACAAGGAGGAGCACGCGCGCCGCTTAGAGGAGCAGGTGGTGCTCATGAAGGACCTCAGCGCCGCAGTGGGGAAGGACTTGAAGGCGGTCAAGGAGGAACTCCAGCAGCACGAGGCCCGTATCAGCGACATTGAGAAGCGCGTACATGACCACCACAAGAACTGTGTTGCTGAAGTGGAGAAGAAATTGCGTGGGCTGGAAGTGACATCAGCGGCTGTAGCGCCCTCGCCCCGTGGGTTTAAGGTTCCACCATTTGATGGCTCGTCATCATGGTCTGCATACAAGATCCAGTTTGAGGCTGTGATGCGATCGAATGGGTGGACCAAAGAACAGGCCTTAACCGCCCTAACCTTGGGCCTTCGTGATAGGGCCTTGACAGTGTTGGAGGCACTCGGGCAAGACGTCACCTACGAAAAGCTCCTGGAGGCGCTGGAGGCAAGATACGGTGACGCGCACCTTGAACATGTGTATCGTGCTCAGCTGAAGGACAGGACACAGCGCACCGGAGAAACTCTGCAGCAGTGGGCTCTGGAGGTGGAAAAGCTGGTCAGGAAGGCATACCAGTCGTCGCCTGCGCTTATTGATGGGAACCTCGTACAGGCGTTTACGGATGGGATCCGGGACCTGGAGGTAAGAGCAGCAGTGAGGCTTGGGCACTTCAAGGACCTCAAGGACGCCCTAGCCCACGCTCTGGAGGTGGAAGCAGTGCGACGCGACGACCGAGGTCACCGCATCAGGGAAGTTGTGTCGTCACCTCGGTGCTACAACTGCGGAGAAAGAGGCCATATCCGCTTGAGCTGCCCAAAGCGTAGGCAGCCTGGTGACACCCTGTCTCCACCAACGGGGTCGCCTGATGTGCCTTCCAGGCAGCGAGAGCAGGGAAACGAGTAGAAGCCAGGACTGCGGGGCGGGTGCTGGCTGGTAATGGAAGAGCCCCAAGTATCTCGATCTCGCAATCATGTGACGGGAACAGCCTGATCATCGAAGGCGAAATTAACAGAACACCATGCAAGCTGACATTAGACACGGGTGCTTCTCGGACAGTCGTCGGTTTCCATCTGGCAAGACGGGTTCTTCGGGGCTGCTTCAGGAACAATGAATGTGTGAATCTGAGAACAGCTACCGGTCAGCACATAACCGTCCGAGGTGAAATGGAGGTGGATCTGAAGCTAGGCAACAAAGTTTACCGTCACAAAGTCATCGTGGCCGATATAGTGGACGACTGCATCCTGGGCCTAGACTTCATGCGGGAGTATCGCTGCGAGATCGATGTTAACCAGGGAGTGTTGAAATGTGGCTCGGAAGAAGTCTTCATGGAAGGTGCAACTTCAGGAAAAGTGTACTGCCTGAAGAATGTCACGCTTCAACCGCGGTCGGAAACGGTTGTACCGGTTTGTTTACCCGGGAGTTCTGGTCGAGGGAACCGCTGCGTACTTATCGAAGGCCTAGAGAAAGAGGCATCGTGGAAGATTGCACGAACCTTGGTAAGGGGTACCAAAGTTTCATCAGTACGCGCACTAAATGCAAGTGACAAGGAAGTGTTGCTCAAGAAAGGGACGGAATTGGGCACCTATGAAGGAGCGGCTTGGATGCGTAGGTGTCAGGAGCAACCTACCAGCGCCAAGGTTCAGGCTGCACGATTCGACGTGTCTTCACTTTTGGAGGACTGCCAAAGTACCCTGTCAGAAGAAGAGAAGCTCAAGGCTGAGAAGATGTTGAACCGGTTCGCCGATATTTTCTCGACCAGTGATGCCGACATAGGTAAGACAGCACTAGTCCAGCACAAAATAAACACGGGAAGTGAAGCTCCAATTCGCCAGCGACCAAGACGTGTGCCAGTGGCACGGGAACGTGAAGTGGAAGCTATGATCGACGGTATGGTGAAGGAAGGCGTAATCGAGCCTTCATCCAGCCCGTGGTGTTCGCCGGTGGTGCTAGTTAAGAAGAAAGATGGCAGCATGCGCTTCTGTGTAGACTACCGCCGATTGAATGACATCACGAAGAAGGACAGCTACCCGCTGCCAAGGATCGATGACACACTGGATACGCTGACGGGGATGAAGTGGTTTTCTACCTTAGACCTAAAAAGTGGCTACTGGCAGGTGGAAATAGATCCTCGAGACAAAGAGAAGACGGCATTCTCCACAGGCAAAGGATTGTGGCAATTTAACGTCATGCCCTTTGGATTGTGCAACGCTCCGGCTACTTTTGAGAGACTGATGGAGCGAGTGCTCATGGGACTGATTGGAGACGCCTGCCTGGTCTACTTGGATGACATCATCATCGTGGGGCGCACCTTCCAGGATCACCTTCGAAACTTGGAGCAAGTGCTGTCAAAGATACGAGGAGCTAATTTGAAGCTGAGTCCGAAGAAATGCGCGTTATTCAGACGGCAAGTGAACTTTCTAGGACATGTGGTCTCGGAAAACGGTATTCAAACTGACCCGGATAAGATCATGGCCGTGAAGGAATGGCCAGTTCCAGAAAACAAAACGCAGGTCAGAGCATTCCTCGGATTATGCTCCTACTACCGACGGTTTGTGAAGAACTTTGCTGACATTGCTCGACCTCTTCATAAGCTCACCGAAGACAGAGTACAGTTCTGTTGGAATGAGAGCTGTGACGTTGCATTCCAGAAACTCAAAGAACATCTGTGCACTGCACCTATCCTAGGCTACCCTGACAATGAGCATGAATTCATAGTTGACACAGATGCCAGTAATACTGGAATCGGCGGCGTGCTGTCACAGAGGAAGGGTGATCAAGAAGTTGTTATAGCGTACTTCAGCAAGGCCTTATCCAAACCCGAAAGAAACTACTGCGTCACCAGGCGGGAGCTCTTGGCTGTAGTAAAGACATTGCAGCATTTCAACAAATATTTGTTGGGGCGTAAATTCCACCTGCGAACCGACCACGCTGCGCTGAAATGGCTACTTCAATTTAAGGACCCAGAAGGACAAGTAGCCAGATGGATTGAACTACTGCAAGAGTTTGATTTTGTAATACAACATCGCAGCGGTAAGTCCCATGGTAACGCAGATGCCCTATCGCGTAGGCCGTGTCCCGACCAGTGCAAGCACTGTACCCGACAGGAAGCAAAGCAGGCAGCATTAGTGAGGATGTTGAAGACAGATCTGAGCGACGAATGGAAAGAAGCTTTGCAGAGTGCTCAGCAAGAAGACAAGGACGTACAGCCGATTCTCAAATGGAAGAAATCAGGCGCTCCTAGGCCCAAATGGAGTGATATCGCAGCAATGAGCCCTGTCACCAAAGGTTATTGGGCACAGTGGGAAAGCTTGGTTGTCCAGGATGGAGTTCTGTGCCGTAAATGGGAAAACGCTCGCGGTAACCAGTGCCATTTGCAAATGGTAGTGCCCAAAACCAAGGTGCCGGAAGTCTTGCAGCTCTATCACAATGGTGCTTCGGGAGGTCACATGGGAGTTAAGAAGACCCTTACTAAGATCCGGGAGCGGTTTTATTGGCTCCACTGTCGGGATGACGTCGAGGATTGGTGCCGCAAATGCACAAGTTGTGCGGCTGTCAAGGGGCCACATACTCGAAGCAGAGGTGCATTAAAGGTGTACAATGTGGGGGCCCCATGGGAGCGCATAGCCTTGGATGTCGCTGGGCCGTTTCCCGAGAGCCAGGATGGAAACAAATACTTCTTGGTTGTGATGGATTACTTCACGAAGTGGCCTGAAGTGTTTGCAATCCCAAATCAAGAAGCTACCACAGTGGCCGACAAGCTGGTGCATGAAGTCTTTTGTCGATTCGGGGTACCCTTGGAAATCCACAGCGATCAAGGCCGGAACTTCGAATCTGAGGTGTTCAAGGAGACTTGTCGCGTAATGGGTGCACATAAAACCAGGACCACGGCTTATCATCCACAATCAGATGGCATGGTTGAACGGTTTAACCAATCACTGGAAAGGTACCTGGCGAAGGTGGTGGAGAACAAACAAAGAGATTGGGACAAGCACATCCAACCATTTCTCCTGTCATATCGCAGTGCGGTCCACGAAACTACAGGAGTAACACCAGCTTTTGCCAATTTCGGTAGAGAACTCCGTTTACCCGCAGACCTTATCACCGGTATTCCACCAGAATCTCCACGCAATATAACGGATTACGCAACCGAGCTACGCAACAGGATGAACGACGTATACGAGCACATCAGGGAATCTGGACAACAGATGTCTGAGAAGATGAAGACTCGCTACGACCGGAAGGCAAATAACAAAGGCTTCGATGAGGGATCATTGGTGTGGCTTCATAACCCAGTACGAAGCAAAGGAAAATCGCCTAAGTTACAAGCCAGATGGGACGGGCCATATCGCATAATTACCAGGATGAACGACGTTACCTATCGAATCCAGAAGGGGTCGCGAGGTGCACCGAAGATAGTTCATGTGGACCGGTTAGCTCGTTACTATGGGTCCAACGATGTTCGAGACGAACACGTTTAAGAGGGAGGCCGTGTTACGAATTGAAAATAACGCCATCTATCAGTGAATGGGAGAACTACATGAGATTGAATGTATCGGTGGTTTGAAGGTAATTCAGCTATTCTCTAATAGATGGCGTAGGTGTAAATAAAACATTTACGCAATTCTAGAAACACCTTACACGTTTCCAGAAATATCGTGAGTCGTCTCGAAAAGCCTAGTGATGTTATCCGGCCAGTATAAATAGAGCGAGAGCGCGCGAGACAAGACAGTTCAATTGAATACGGAAAGCGATCAACATCAAGCGAAGGAAGTAATTCGGAAGTGTTTAGTGGTGTTTTATTAGTGTTGTTCTAGTGGTGTGAATAGTGTGTTTTACTAGTGAAGTGAAAATTAAGTGTGTGTATCTAGCGTTATACTTAGTGTTTGTGTTAGTGAATAAAGTTCAGTTTAAGTGGCATAGTGTATATAATTTATCACGAACCCCAGCTCGTAACAGAACTATCTACGATAGCAACACGCACCTTTGGTAGGTGCGATCGATAAACACTGAGTCAAATGTGGAGTTCATCGCCATACGATACGGCTGATGTATTACAAGGTCAGGCAACCTTCGCGCGTTAGTGCCACGATAAAGGGTGTTCTAATCCTTTAGCGTTTACACGCCTATTGCTATTGTCAACACAACAGCACAACGATGACATCACATGTATTCACCTTGTTGCTGCGTTGTGCTGTGAATGAAGATTTTCTGGCAGCTTCGGATAATTACAAACTTGTTTGTTGCAGTTACATAAAATATTGATGTATATCTTAAAGTTTAGGTACTAGATGTGTGTTTCGCACTTTTTCTTTTCCAAGCAGTAGAAAGCTTTTATAATGGTCTAGAGGACTCCCTACACCATAAGAACAAACATGTCTCGATCCATAAAGCAGTTTTTTGTAGTAAGCTGAAATAATGAAAGTTGTAATATATCTAATTCCATAGCTTTTATTTTAATTGGTTTTAATATGTCATCATATTTAATGTTGACAGCATACACATTACTTAGTTGCAAATAAATTGTAGACCTTGACTTTGGTAGCAGTGACAATTTATTTGCTCCATCAATCCCCTGGGTCTTGGGCTAGACTCGGCGTCAAAATAAATATTGAATCATTTCTATTGCGTGACAGCCCTGACTTTGATGGACTGTAAAGTATTTTGTTAAAGGTACGGCTATTAATAACAACAATAAATATTTTGTTCATAACTAGGTACGGTCCACGGTGCCTCTATTGCAACTAATTTTCATTCAATACTTTTCTGTGACTACTTGTACCTATACTAAAGATGGGTGGGACAATCAAGCCCAGAAGATTAATAACCTGCAAAAATTGGCTGGCTAACCCCATCGCATCCAGGTGCGAAATTCATTTTGTCAACTGGAAAGGATGTATGACTGTATGTCCAACACTAGTTCGTTGAATTCATTCAGTAATTAATTTCTTTAAAAAAATCATACATTACATAGACTCACGCCTGTTTCCCCGAAGGGGTAGGCAGAGGCATATTAAACGCCCACTTTTCGCCAGTGTTTTGATCCCACGTAATAGGTGGCGAGCCTATTGCCGCTTATTGGGACATTTTGTTTGCCAGAGCCTCGTCCGTTGATCGGCAGGTGCACCACTTGCAGGTCAGGTTGGCTTGGGACCCTAAGTTCTTGGTGGGAACCCTATGCACCTATATAAAAATCATAATGTCCATGTTATCCTGTCCCTACTTTGTATCATCTTCGTTAAAAACACGTTTATTTATTACACCACGCTGACGTAAAGACAACGACGAACTAGCTGATAAATGGGCATACTTTCACGTAGCCAGGTAGTCTACACAATACTTATGTATACCATCTTTCGGTAAAAACTTTTCTGTTTTTTATTAGTATCTTATTTGTGTATACTATTTAGAATAATCAGGTTCGTCTCTAGATCTTATCTAAATATTGTTACTCAACAATGTTTTAGGTGTTACTGCTAGTAACAAGGTTACTTATTGATTTGTCCTAACTATGCTACTCTTGCTATCCTGCTGCCTCTTTATGACACTTGTTGGACAGACTACACATGTTTCTCGAGACCATTATGGAGAACTCTCAGACATGTGGGTTTCTTGACGATATCTCCTCCACCGGAAAGCAATCTATATTTTTTTTATAAAGACAACTCCCGCATTAGGACTAAATCATGTGTTGCGGGGAACTTTACAGACATACAACTAACGGACCCAATGAACACCCAGACTCGAAACAACAATTTATGAATCACACAAAGTGTTGTCTCGTGTGGGGATCGAACCCACAACACTTCGGCACAGTGTCAAGCGGTGAGGCGGCTGCTTAAACCACTACGCCAACCGTGCAGTCAATATTAGCCGTATAATTGACAATTTAATACACACTGTGAAAAGTCATTGGTGCGTCGTGGATTCGAACCAGAGACCTTCTGCGTAGCTGTCTGTCTGTCTCTCGACTAGGCTATCGCTGCCCCATAATAGTAGGTTTAACATTGTACTGTTACGAAAACTTACGTTTTACGACTAATTGACATACCTACCTGCAATTATATTTTAAACGTACTCTATAACGTTCCGACCATATGGCTTGAACGACCGCTGCGCCCGAGCAGGTGTAACCTGACAGCTGGTATTTGCTATTGTTACCCCAAAACATGGCGGTTTTGGGGCAACTGAGCCATTGGTAGTATTATTATTACATTTAAAAGTGATGGGTAACGTTACGGCCATGTACGAATGCGCAATAAAATAATGTTTATTTCTTTTATATTTAATTATATTATTTTGAACTGATTGACCTCATTTTGATAGGTAGGAGTAGGAGGTATATTATTATGACATTATCTAAATATGGTTTCATACATGTTTAGATGTTGTTTCGAATTTATTAGGTAAAAAGGGTATCAATAACTTCGAGTTTTCCATTGCGGTTTATCCCGAATATTCCCCAGCGAAGTAAGTATTTAGCTCGGAACTTAGTTTAGCCTCATAAGATCCAAGTTGCCCAAGTTAGTATCTTGTATCTAAATCCACGAGTGAGGTATGCAACTTTTGTAATATCCACCGTATACGTATTGCACGGTGCTGAGCTGCTTTACCTAACTGCACTTTTTACGAACACGGCGGGTTTTTATACGTTTTATTCTTACTTGCAATACATATACGAATTACACATATGAAATGCAGATGGACATATTTTGCTGTGAGCTGCACAGTACTAAATAAAAAACTGGCTCTTTTCTTTTCTAATTATATAGGCATTGCTAGATTATTTACAATTTCATACTTACGCCAATTGGGGTAAGTACAATCTTGCCCACATTTTTATAATGCAGGAACTTGCGAGGAGTAAAGCTTTGATGCGGCTACTTATTTACTTGTAGGTAGGACAATAAAAGTAAAAAAAATGTGTCAAGATATTGCAAAAGTTTATCCTTACGTCGAATTGAGAAAGTGAAATCTAGTCCATACTTCTACTGCGCAGCGACTGGCACCCAATAAAAAGCTAATGCGTCGATTCATTTCCTCGTTGGGTGTGACAATATATATTTTAAATACCTACCAGTCTCATTATTTCCGTTATCACTACAACTGGACCGTAAATAATATGTTTATTAACGTTTCTGTTCATTTAATTAATATTGATAGAAACCGCAACTCACAATAATTGTACACTGGATTTAAACTAATTAACTAATGGGGTCTACCTGTGTACAGACATGTGACCATTGTCATAAATGATAACAGTTATTTTAATGGAATATTGTTATATGTAAAGCTAAACATAAACCCGCAAAGGGTTCCAAGGCATTTGCAATCGGCCCCATTTCAGGATTGTCAGTACAGACGAGACAAAAGTGTGATTTTGAACATGTTGAGCGCGCTTAAACTCTGACGCATCTTCTGCATAGGTATAAGAGTAGAAATTAAATTAAATGATTATCGATGGAATTCACATAATTGTCTATCTACGTCGATAACAATGACCTATAAATAAATTAACAGTAATTCAATTGTACAAAAAGTTGTGCAATTTGAAGTTATCGACCTAAAACATAGACAATAGAGTGTTCGTGTCTACGGTATGTAATTTCCAATAATTATAATATCGATACCTACTTGTTTAAGTGGTAGTAAAGCTATGAAAAATACATAAAGTTTAATGATTTGAACACGTGTAGAGAAATATATTCAAACATTTTTAAATTAATATCTATCAACAACAACATTATAGATTTTTTCAACAATAATATTATAGATTTTTGGTGCATGCTACATACTTAGAAACTATTTGACCCATATTCTTATTTTGAAAAATACTGTTTTAAATTAAGAATCTTATTGCATCACTACTGCAGAGATCAGAGCTCTCCAGTTTCCACATTCAATCACAGTTTGTTTGGCCTTTCGCATATTTTCCATTGCTCTAATTCTTACGTGTTCCGTAACCGTCAGTCTTTTCTGCAAGTATCTCATTAAATATCTTCAAAACAATATTTATTTAGCGATTGGAATTAACAAATTGATCATTCTCATGCAAAGTTGTTCGTATTGGGCACACTCAGGTAAATCAATGACAATATTCCGTGCCAATTTATTCTGCGCAAAATTAATGCGAACATTATTTATAGGTACAGGATAAACAACAGATTATTTACATTTACAGAGACAAAATATAAGTACATACTAGGTGAATTGTGGATAGCTTATGAAGTCGTGCAAGCGTCGAATAATAAGTGGTATTCATGTAAACGATTTTTTGTACAGATGGGTGGTTACTGAACTGAGTCATTCTGTAATTTGAAGCCTTGTGGTGCGTAGGGCTCTTCAAAACATATTTCATTAAAAAGCTTTAATCATGTCGGCCTAGTTACAAACTTACGATTCGCGGAAGGCAACTGTTTGAATGTAGAGTTTTTGTTTATCTGGGTAAACAGCTTTTACCTGGTTTTTGTACCGATTCATCATACGTAACTAGATTATGTAGGTAGTTTGACGTCATCGGATTGTTGGCCTCTTTAGACAGGCTTATGTGGTAAACGAGTTATTTAAAAATAAACCTATCCCTTTGGGAATATGGCGGACCCAAAAGGTTAGAAGAAAGAGATACTGTACATTATTTGGTCCGTTTCATCACCGTAATCATTACCGTGGTTTCATGTAATAGATTTTAAGGTTATTGCCGTCTACCGAATATGTGTACCTAATTGCATCCTAAAAGCCGGCTATATGTACAAATATGTGCCTCGTGACTGTCAAGGAAATGAACTATATTAAATTAAAATTTATTTATTTTAGGTAATATAATGATATACTTTATTATAATAGCCGGGAAAATACCTCATTATTTATTAATTAATGGTGAAGCTAGTTATTGACAAAGCCTGACGAAGTTGCCATTTTTAAACTAATATCACGATTTTTCCACGAAACGTTAGCATAAACTGTAATTCAGTATAGGATAGAAATCAATTTTCCTTCCTTGAGCTCGATGCAGCTAAGTAGGTGTAAGCTGGGTACATCTGAATATGTTATACAGAACTAAGGGTATATTCCGAGTATTCCGACATGCTTATCGCGTTTTCAGCGGCGATGTTAAGTGTCTAAGACTCTAAGGGAATACTGTCTGAGAGGAATTTTAGACATCTGTAAAGAAATTTCTGTGTATTACGTTTCCCTGTTATTGAATTGTGCATGCGCGTTTTATCCGCTTCAGTGAGCGAGACTTCGAAAAGGAATTCGTTCTCTATTCGACCAACTTTGTAGTAACATGTGTATTCGTCTAAATTGTTTGATGATAGTAATTTAGTGCTTGAATAGTGTTGTAGTATGTTTTATCAACATTTAGGCTTGGCATCGGTCACGTGTTTTGTCTGTCAGCTTATCTGCCACAAGTGTGAAGCGTTCGGATTACATCATTACAGTCACTCGTTGTTACTCAAATGACAAGTATCAATTACGTGGCCACGTTGAAAATATACATTCTACTACTATAATGAAAGCAAAAGTATGCGAGGCTAGATCGATTGATATTTGTTAGCCTTTCACGCAAAAACTGCTGAACAGCTTTTGATGAAACTTTGCTGAAACGTAGTGTAACATGAGAATAGCATATCTCATGTTTCCTCCGCAACCTCTTCCATAAGACGACCGAACTATTTACTTATTACACATTATAACTCAACACAATAATATAAAGCTTTGAAATAAGTATATTTTCTAAGTATTCTTTTGTCTAGTTATAAAGTGTACAGTAAATATGTATGTTCATATTGTACAGCCCACATACTGTTTGCAGTTGCGGTTTCTTATGATTATGCTCTAGACCGCCTTAGAAGGTCATCATTTACGTCTTAATTTATGCACGAATGATATCATACTTGTAACATAAAACGACTTACAGAAATTACACTCGTTTTAACTCGAATAAGTGTCAAAAATATACGAAATTATATCATCCTACCTAACATTATTGCTTGTAAGCGAGTCGTAAGTCGTAAGTAGAATGATTTCAAGTGACGACTTTCGGAAATATAATATGTATTTATTTTGTTGACGTCATCTTTTGGTTAAGGTATTGGACTATAGAGGTGACCTGAATTCGGCATTATCACTACCTAACTATGTTTATTCAAGTTTTAAGGCTATCTTTAATTCAAATCGCGGCCTTACCAATATAGCACAAAACACAATTATGGCTAAAACTAGCTCTGTATTTTGTAAACATATGTAAAATATATACATACCCCATAGAGGTATCATTAACACTAGAGTAGCAAACTCTCACAGTTGACGTTCAAAATAGCGTGGCGACCAGCCCAGATAGAAGACGTAGCTTTGAAACCAATAAGCATGTTAGAAAAAACCTATATTAATCTCTTTTGCACTCGTTAAAAGCAAGTTCCATAATGTCATTTCAAAAGTGATGACAATTGACCTTTCATCAAGAAATGCGGTGTTCTCCAGTTTAAAAATATTTTCCCATTTTTTTATTATTAGTATTACTTAACAGAAGATTGTGTTTATGGGTATGTATAGTTTATTGTATGTATATTAATATGTGGGAATGTTCATTTGTTCCCTCGTTGCTACTTAAATATTTATAAGCAGTTTCAGTAAATCTAGTATTGAACTATGCTTACAATTACTTTACATGATAACAAAATATACCTAATTATTGAGTTTCATAATATCTCGAGTGTTTTTATTATTACAATACTACTACTACATAGTAGTAAGAAACGTGGTAATAGTCAGCTGAAAATTGATTCAAAACATGAATGAATGTTTTGCCACTGCGGCAGTGTTCACATTTGCTAATTACTGGTTTCCAAGTAGGCGATAATCTATATCCATCCTCCCGGTTGAAATTGTTATATTTCTTAATTTCTACCGCTTTGCATAATATCCTGGAGTAAAACTCCCACAAAAGTGGGAGATCCAAAATTGTATTACTTGGTATCATTGTAAATAAAGACGATTATGTGCGATTTTCTTTGTCATTTTCAACCAAATATTGTGAAAAACAATGATGCATACATGTGGAATGATATGCCGCACTTTTTCAAATTAATTTCTTTACGAGAATTGCAAGATTTCACAACGCATTTGCCCATTTCACGTTCGAATTATTTTCGTGTGCGGAAATTTTGACACAGTAGCATTGTTGTGACAGTATTAGGTCCAGACCCATGATAAACGGCAACACATCTCAGCGCTGTTTGCTTATCTAGTTGTAAGTAATAGATCAATGACATACCCAATGTTTCAAATAAAACGCTTCATTCGTACCGTAGAAGACAGCTGAAGCGAATTGTTTATAGATGTTATTACCACAATGGCGACGCTCGTCACTCACGAACTTTCGCAACAAACATTCGGTCTCCATCAACATTACCGACGTCAACATATCAAGTGGCTTGCCATCTTACAAATCTGCCAGCGTCATTTGCCGCTACGGTCCATAAACAACATACATACATATCGTCACGCCTTTTACCCCCGAAGGGGTAGGCAGAGGTGTATTTCTACACCCACTTTTCGCCAGATATACTTTAGTCCCACGTAATAAGGTGCGAGCCTATTGCCGTACCGGGCACATTTCCAGACTCCGTGCTGCTACTGAGAATTTCGTGACAGAAAAACCCAATAACACTGCCCGACCCAGGAATCGAACCCGGGACCGATCTTCGGACCCGATCCCACGCGCACATTTATGCCGCGAGACCAACGAGGCAGTCGTATAGGGTTTGATGTCGAGTTTTCCGTCTCTACGCAAATATGGTATTTGCATCGTGTTATCCCTTAGTCGCCTCTTACGACACCCACGGGAAGATAGGGGGTGGTGACACTTGTATTCTATGCCGTCAACCACACGGCTGGTCCATAAACAAAATCTGTATAAATCAACAAATAATTCACAGAGACGAGTGAACGAAAAGGCACGCATCGCATAAATAAGGCATGCCTTTCATTATGACGGCGATTAATTCGGTGTCAATGAACTAATCAGTGCAAGTGCCAATCAACTGATGTTAATGACAGCTTTGTACTGCATACAATGTACCTTATCAGTACTGGGGAAAGATGGGATTAGTCAATCGTGACTGCTTTCGGCCTCGTGGTATATGTTTCTTTTCAAATGTCTAGGTATATGATAAGTACTGCTCTTGATGTCTCTTTTATATATGATCATTATATTTGCGACCCTTACATTACGAAAGTACTTGAGTTGCTTTTTTGCCCAGATTCAAGAAAAGTGTGACAATAGCACTTTTTCTATGATGTGGACTTAAAAGTAGCTGTATAAGACAAGAGCCATATACACCTTTCCCTAACCTTTTAAAGGCAAACAGGCGAAGCTACTGTGTATGTATGTATGTCGCATAATCAATTGTGAATGCTCCACGCGAGCCTCCGCTGACAGAAGCGCCATTGTCAACGAAGCGACTCGCTTCGATTCTAAAGATCTAAGTTGATCAATAATTTGCAATTGACATCCACCATGATCTTTTCTCTCTTTCGATTTCATATCTTTCTGTTGTGTCACGACAGAGATGTCGTAATTTGTTGATACAAAATACCTTGTTGCGTCGTGAGCTTAGTCATTCTCTACACTAGACATGACTGCGGAACCCGTATTAAAGTCATAAATACAATTTTATATCTTATTCCATCAGTATTAATAAGTATAAGAATGAGTCAATAATGAGTCACAAAGTTTCCCTTTCATTAGGCGGACTTGATCGTCCAGTTTTGATGTAAAATCTGCGGTTGAAGGCGATAGAAAACTTTATTCCTTATTGGACCGTTAGGTACAGCTCTCCTTTCATTAATACCGCCATTGTATACAGACTCGATATTATTTTTGCCCATCATTAGATTTCTTTTAAAATAAGAGATTCTGGATGCTTTTGTTTTGATTTTTGTGGAAGTTTGTATTTTATGTTCAAAAGGAAATAGGTGCAAGTAACGTACATTTTTAATACTGTGCCCTTGATGCATCAAATAAAAGTTTAGAATATTCATTTATCCGAGCTTATACTCGACTGAGTTATCTCTTAGTAGAATAACCAAAATCACATAAAGATTCCATGTTTTGACATAGATTCTGGCTAGCAGATAGTCAATAGAAGGTACCTCTGTTCACTTCGATGGAAAAAATCTTAACTTATATCGCGTGTATGAATGTCCAACAAAGTATAATGGAAAATTACTTGCCATCATTGCCATGACATCAGCAGCAAATTAAATTATAAAAAAGTTTATTTTGTTCAGTTCAGTTTTTTCTAACTAAATATCGGATACGATTAAGGTAGAAATCTGTTAGAGCGTTGAGGAGTATAATGCTAATATAACAGGAGGCCCGAGGGGCAGGTATAGTCTGCCCCCGTCAGCTCTGACTCATAGGTGTCTCATTGTATCATTGCCAAGAGGCCAACCAATTTATCTTATCCACTAGAGAAGCCTATCAACACTCTTATTGCCGAGCAACAAGGATCATATTCACGTAGCAGTGTTAAATCCATCTTCTGATACGTTTGTAGCCCACGTAATCGTCTTGCAGTCTGAATAAATCGGCGCACGATGGTGTAATACCCTGAGACAGCGGCGTTGTTTGCAAATAGAATATGCAATGAGAGGTTGCAATACTTTTTCTAGTGACATTTTCTAAGCACGTTTTAATAGGCTTCCTTATATTTGAGAAAGATTCGGATTGAAGTACTGTTCTCACCGAGTTTTCTCGTCACGTCGACGTTTAGCAGTTTATATCAGTAGCTTGTTCCTTTATTGCAGGTGTAATACCTATATTCCTAAGTTTTCTAAATCACCTTTTCTATGCAAATTTAAGAGATCCTTCTAGTGTCACTAAGTGAATTATTTTGTCTATTATATTACGTTTTATTCAAACCGAATTCCCATTATTTTGAATCATATATTGTTTGTAAATTAAGCACTTTCTCCCAAGGCTTTAGTGGCGTTTTTGGATGACGCTTGATTTTTGTGAGAGACCATTTGTTACGAAATACGTGACGAAAGCAACTGATTTACTGCGAGGCAGCATTATTTAGTTCTGCCTCATGTCTTTAAGGATATGATGATAATTGCATTTTATGTGATATTTTTACTTGGTGACAGCATTCCAATACATTTCCAACACATGTGTAAACTTATTATAAAGATCATGGAACAATAAGTCGTGTACTCTTAAAGACTTCACAGCATCTGCACAATGTCTGGCTTCCGCTTGAACGGAGGATAATAAACAGAATTCTTTAAAGAAAATATAAAGTAGATTAATTTTAAAGTATGTGCCGGCCGCGAAACAAGCTTGGAAAACATGTGTGAAAATATACACCTGTGTATATATGCGAATAACAGACGCCGACATTTGTTGTTATTATTTTAATATTAAATATATATTCGTAATGTGAATAGTTAAATCATTCTCGTCTTCAAAATATTGTAAAAGTACGCGCAAGACGTTCTCTAACTGTAATGTATGGTTGGTATTTTATAAATAATGTGACATTTTGATGAACGATACGACGACAATTCTATTATGAGTAAATGTTTATAGTCATCCCAAAGGCATAGTGAGATCTTCGAATAAATAGACTCATAGAATATGTATCATTGCGAAGCTTAATGCATAATGAGTCGTTTCGTAGGCGTGTTAGGTAGGTATGAACTAATTAGTATAACTTGAATGACATGAAACCTTCACGACATTTATACATCGTATATTTGTTGACGGGTCTTAATAAGGGTACGAGTAGGTATCCTTTTTTGCCCTGAGTTTGTCCTGCCGTGACCACAATCGATGTAAGCCGGTCGAAACGTTGGGTCGAATCGAAATCGAAACGAATTTATGCATGTAGTATAAAGTATAAACTTCTTTAGTTGTTTGAATTGAAATTAAAATTAGTAGATAAGTAATAGTTACTGCTAATGACTACAACTTCTAGTAACTGCTTTTAATTAGCGTGATTTGTGATCATAGCAATCCATAACATCCTTCAAAATATTTGTAGCAATTAATTCGACAAAGTATCAAAGTCAATAAATGATATAATAACGTTAAAAATAAATACTCCACGCACGCCACACTGTGTTTCCTTGTAATACGAGCAGTTAAGTTTCGTAGCTAATATGGACGAACGTGTTTAATTTGTTATTTAATTTAATAATTGTCGTCATGAAGGAAAAAGGGAAGGTGCAATATCTAACTGTAAGTTTACTTGTTTAATTGCCATACGCTACATAATTTGCATAAATGTACTTCACAAGAATTTTATTATTTGCTGCAGTGAATCTTTTTGGACTGTTCCTTTAAAGAAGTGTTCGTAAGCTTCCGCGCTAGCATATCTTTCGGTATATTTTTGGAAACTGCATTCAGTCGATCGATTAGGCGCGACTGAGCCAAAAATAGTCGCCGAGTAGTGACCCAGTAAAGTTTATAAGAGAGAGATTTCTATTTCTCTTCGAGAAAAGCTTTCCGTGCGGGATAGTTCCCGGCGATCGCATTATAAAACAGTTTCTTTTAAGTTTTGTTCGTGCTCAATACTCTTGAATATTTGTTACAGAGATACCGTTATTGTATTGTTGTCTTGGTACTGGATTATTTTCTAAGTGAGAATTTTCTGATGTCGCATCATTTTTGTTGACTCAAGTGCATTCAATATCGGCTTTTGTTTTACCATCGACTTTTCTACATCGACAAAACTGAAATAGAATCATCGTCCCAAATTATTAGCTAATTTGAAAAAGAAAAATGAAATGGACCGTATTGATGAAATAGGGTCATAAAACACTAAAACGTGCATATTTTATCTATATTTGTTTAACTTGGCTGTTGCTTAGGGTAACATTAGTCCGAGGGGTTATATTTGTCACACATAATTATTCGATCTGTCATTATTACATGTCACGTGACCAGCCGACGTTAACAGCGCAGGCAAATATTGACATGCCGCCATGTTGAAGGGGTTTAATAAAACATTTTCATAGGCCACCGTACTTACTTCGTAATACGTAGCCAGTCGAGAAACTTATAACTTTCTAGTGCGCACATAATTCACCAGATTATGCAAGATTGATATTGATATCTAAAGATGTTTTTTTTTTATAATTTGCTTCGAAGCAATGAAGTAGAAAGGCGGTATGGTTCTGTCTGTACAATGCACTTAATATGTGAAATATTTGTACAATTGTCGACGTTTCTGCGAATTAATTAGGGGAACTTGTGGCGTATGAAACAGCTGTCCGTCATTGTGCCGCTGCCAATTTTTTGGGTAAACGTTGATACTAAGAATAATGTTAGGAAAAATATGAGATAGCCAGATATCAACGTAGGTACTTTTACATATAAAGAGTACTAGGTATAGTGTTACTGTGATACGTGCCTCGGTGAAGATACTGCATCAAACCTTTCTAGTTTTAACTACATTCAGTAATTCTAGGAAGTGACTTTATACTTAAACTAGAGGACGCCAGCAGCTACGCCTGCATTTTTTTTTTAATTTACCCGTTTTGGCCGATCCCGTGGGAATTTCGGGAAATCCCTTCTTAGTGCACCCCTACAGTCCCCAAGGAACATACTTGCCAAATTTCAGCTTCCTGCGCCCAATAGTTTCGGCTGTAGCGTGTCTGTCAGTCAGTCAGTAACGCAAGGATTTTATATATTAAGATGACAGCGGTCAACGAACAGTCGATCAAACACGACATGCTATCAGAAATTGCACATGCGAACAATCAATAAATATTTTAATCAAATCTCGTGACAATATTAAAATAGTGCTTCAGTTTCATAATTAAAATAATTGATAAAGTCATATGGAATA
The DNA here is from genome assembly GCA_944739405.2 of Euclidia mi. Classification (NCBI taxonomy): domain Eukaryota; kingdom Metazoa; phylum Arthropoda; class Insecta; order Lepidoptera; family Erebidae; genus Euclidia; species Euclidia mi. The sequence continues at coordinate 35,158,100 of OX123202.2, read as the reverse complement.
AACGAGGAAACTCTTCATTAATTATATAGGCCGTATTGGGAATTGAAATTCCATGACGCTTTATTTATTTCATTGACATATTAATACCGCAGCTATGATATAAATATAGTGTTTAAACATTCTGCCTACCTAATATTAGTTGGTACTTATGATTAATTTTATGTGTAGTTCATTGAAACGTTTTAATACTTAACACGTTTTAAGAGTTAATGCCTACTTAGTTACTTTAGAAAAGCTTAATACAGTCGTAAAAAGTCAGGTAATGGGTCGACAAAATCAGGTAATTTAAAAGACGGAGAAAGCAGGTGTAGGGGACATAAAACAAAGAGAAATTTTCGTTTCATATTATCACGTGCATTTAGGGTAAACAGTAATGAAACTATGAGTATTAAAAGTACTTTTGCTACAATTGAAAAATAAGCTAGTATATCGGCTCCAAAAGTTACAAACATAAGTAGTAGGTAGACCCGTTCCGACGTGTGTTTCTGTCTGTTTCTTTGTCGTTGAGCAGCAGATAAAACAATGTAGAAATATGATGACATGCTCGTCTGCGAAACAAAAAGCCAAAAATTATCTGATGTCAGGTCAGTCAAGCCTTTGTCGCCAGCACCCAAAGATAGGCTTTATTTTGTGGGCGCCCGGTTGTTCCCCAACCAGAGTCCAGTGGCAATATCCATGGCTTTAATTCAGAATGTTGTATTCAAATACATAATAGGATTAAAACGTTGTAAATCAAGTTGCGGATGAATGAACATGAATGACGTGTCCGTTCAGTTTCCAATCCAAGTCTATTTAAAGTTACATATCACGGGGCCATTCAGAGTCAGTCGAATAGAATAATTTGCTAAATTGCCTTTTTGATCACCTTATTATGTTTAATGAACCGTGCCCCCATATTGGTGTACTTAAACACCTGATTTGAGGTCTCGTTTCGTCGCCTGCTAAACGGGTCCTGGGTGACAAAACAAATGTATACTTAATTCGTATAGGACACGTTCATATATTAAGCAACCTTCAAAGCCATTTAATAGTTATTGTTTCGTGTCAATAGGCTGTAGCGTGAATGAATAAAGACTGTAACCTTCTTCAATAATTGAGCAAAGGTAAAAAAGTCAAATCGGTTAAGTAATTCCTGTAATTAACGCCATTAACGTACAAACTTGTCGGCTGTACGTTAGTATAGACGAATGTTGTGTAAACACTATCATTATAGGATATCTAACTTTAAATACCTAATAGTCTTGATAGACGAGTGCTTAAGTTATAGACCAGAAAGATCGTTACGATGATAGTTTTAAAGCGAAAAGCAAGCGAGTTACTTGACGATGAGATGTGATATGAATTTTCACATTTGTGGTTTATTCAATTTTAGACATCTTAGTTACTATACCTATTTTTAAATAGGAAGTGCATCTCATTTCATATATTACGCTTTTACATGAACGCTATTTATAGAACAAGTAAATTAAATCATTTACGGAACATAAATAAAAATATAAAATCTACTTTTTAAACAGTACCTACCTGACATACTCTACATTATTCTTGGTTATTTGATTGTTTATTGATTTGCGTCAGTACCCACAAGGAAAATTAATTAGTAGTTAGTTTTGAACCTGTTGTAATCGGCCCATTCGTTAAAGACAGACAGACGGGCAAGCTTCAAACATAACAGCTTTCGTTTGCCAACGTTGGAAAAACAGACAGGACGTTCAATCAATGTCCGTAATAAAGATTTTCCACTTATTGCTTTCGGTTTACAATGTAGATTTGTGTTAGGCATTCGAGCGGCTTTCCATCAATGTAACAGGGTCCGTATGTAACAAGACAGTAAAAACGCTACTGGAAAATTACGAGCGTGTTTGTGGGCAGTCAACTGTGGCGTATAAGTAGGTACCTTACGAATAGCTTGGCTAGAGCGAAAACTCGATCTAAAGTGTGCTGTAAGAAATGTACCAGAAGAATTATCATTTTGAAACTAGGAATAACGCTTATCAATCGAATGAACATGATTTTAGACGAACTGTGATGATGAACGAAATTTAATTATTATAATACCACTTCTAATATCGGACAAGTAGAGTCAGCAAGACAAATGCATAACATTGTCTGTTTCCAAGAACTTAAATATTTATATTGTAATTATTATCTTTTTCATATTAAATCACATAGAAATAAGGAAGAAGCTATCTTGAATAGGAAAATGGTGATCTGGTTAGATGCGGTACTAGAACACTTTTATCATTATACGTAAACATGTCTGATTGATCACAGTACTTCATTAAAACTATTGAATATATATAACAAGACGAATGGCCGCCATCAGTCACGTTTGAATGGTCTGATTGGGCCTACATTTAATTGAGGTACTCTATATATCACATACCTAGCTATTTGACTTTACATTCGCATTAATTGCGTGTGGCGACGCAATTATACAAAACTTGAAGTGTGAATCTCACGATTTCTATGGCATTCTCATGCTTCTTTCTCTTTAAGCTTTCAGCTGCTTGAAGCGTGAAGCGAATACTGGATAGAAACGCTTATCAAAATTACCGCCGCATTCGCAACAAACGCGGTGCAGGAAAGTGCAAAAATAAATTATGTTTTATTTCAAGTCCCCGACAGTTTTTACTAGTAAGTAAGTGTAGGTACAGTTCGCTGGGATTACACTGATCTTAATGAATGCTCTCGTGTGCCTATGCACCGCATTCCCTACCTTTACTTCACCCGAACGTTTACGCCCTCTTAATGCTTGCACGCGGTGCAGTAATTGCTGAATATGCGAATATTTCACGAACACGAAAATATTCTCCATGAAACAGTTTTCAAAGGCGAAGGTGGGTTCCACTGCTGCGTCTTTAGTTTTCGCCTTGGAACTTTGCTGTTAATGTTGGTATTGGTACAGGGAAAGCATGACCGCTTTGATAAAATGTAAATACATGTATTGGTTCAAAAAGATATCGTAAATCTGTCTTGGAAAATCTGGAACTATTATTTCTTCTTACGTTGTATGCACATGAGCTTAAAAATCCCTACCGACTTGTAGCCGACCGTCTCCAGGATACAGGGATAAGCGGCTTTCACGAAATCTATGATATTTGACTCGCTACTACTAAAGTACCTAATCTAACGACAGTTCGTATATAAGTCGGCTTATTGTAAAGTCCGCAAAGAATTTTCCTATTTTCTGTCGTCAGGTGCACTCGCCGCGAAAATGGGAAAATTTCATTTCATTTTTCTGGCGACCGTTGCCGGCCGTGTCATCATTGTAAAATATGTTTGAAGTTATAAGATGTTGGCGGAGACGAAATCGATGCGAAAATTGAAGTTTTCTTAGTAGAGTACCTACCTACGCCATGGTACCGTGAACTGGTGCCATGATGGATCCATGGTGTAAGCTGATATAGCGTGTAGGGTGGATGAGTTTGATAACTATGAGAAGTCAAATAGTCTAAGAAAGAGAAAACTTTAGTGGGTAGCTACAAGATTCTGTGCAAAGGGAAGCTATGGCAATTCTTAGACATTTTCTTGTAAATTTGAAACTGAGCTGCGGCTAAAGTGCTTGAGTGATTTATAAAACAAAAGGAATACCCGCTTTACGACTATTATGATGTGACATACTGTTTTGACAATTATATAAACTAAGAATTCAATGAAATAAACATAAAATAAAATTTCGATAAAAACATTTTTGATCCTTTGCCAGAGAGGTAAAATATTGCATCAAAATTAGTATTCGTCCATGTAAAAGTGAATTTATCTGTCTACATTTACTAATGAGTTCTAGCCGAGTTGAATAGAATTCTTATTCGCTTATCGCTTAGTGGTGATCTATGAAATAGTACACAGGTTGCGCTGCTTGCTTGTTTAATGAATGCACCTGAGTCTGGCGCGGTTTTTTGCTTATCATGTTCGCACTTCTTTCGCATTTACCGTGTTTTACTATCGCAGTAAATTATCGTATACTATGTACAACTCAGCAATTTTCAAATGGTTTTTCAGAGCCCGCGTTGCCAGCAGTTTCAGAGTGTTTAATGAGCTTGTTCGGAATGTCAGTTGTGTGAATTCTGTGGTATAATTACGTACATTAGCGGCGCTTTATGACTTACAAAGAAAAAACGTGTAAATGCTGTCGGAGAAGTGTTTGAATTGAGACAGATATTTGAGCAAAGAGCTGGTTTGTGGTGTTGTTTTTATGGTGTTTTTATAGTAGTTAATTATAGAGGTAATATTATTGTATTCCTAAATATAAAGAGTCAATAATATAATGACTATTACTCCATCGTTGGTCCATCCCAAATCTGTTTATGTATTTTTCTTTCTTTCATCAAATAACAGTAGGTACCTATCAATAGAAATAAATCAATCGGTTGTTTGCATACAACCTTTGAAACAATAGCTTGAGTAGCCGAGTCAGTTCTACTCATCGCGGCCATTGTAATCGAATTAGGTGTGTGTACGGTCGAGCTCATGACACCGATTGTTTAAGGCGCGTAAAAGGACATAGGCGCCGTTCTGTCTGCAGTACATACATTTGTACCATTCGCTTTCTTTATAATACCTTTACTTATTTAGGAAGGGCTTGCACTTATTTGCATGGGTACAGGTACACATGTACACATTGTACACAGACTATATAAGTTTACTTTATTCTGGAATTGGACACATAAATGTAGCTAAAGGCTTGCATGAGAAACTGTGAGCACTTGTTAGCGCTTAATGCGGGTTGCAGACCAAGAGCTAAGCTAAGGTACCTAGTTTAGCTTAGCTCGCATAGCTGACGCAGTTTTCCATACTTGTGTGCAGACCGCAAACTATGCTAACATAGCTTAGCTCTTGGTCTGCAACCCGCATTATGCTGTTGTACATGCTAAAAGGAATATTTGTAAATCTTACTTCGTTAAAATAGCGCTGAAATGAATTAACAAGTACTTACCTACCTCATCATCATCAGCCTTTAAAAGTCCACTGCTGGACTAAGCCTCTCCTTTGAAAGGAGGAATTGGCCTACTATACCACGCTGGCCAAACGGGTTGGTATAGGGTTTGTATCAAGTTTTCCTTCTCTTACAGTGCTGTTCCCTGCATGATATGCTCCCTCTGTCGGCTCTTACGACACCCATGAGTTGATATGGGGTGGTAACATTCCGTATTCTTAATCCGTCACCACACGGACAACTACCTAATAGCTTAAAAATTTCCTTTGCTTGTTTCTCGCAATAATTGAGGTTAGGATTAGCTAGTGTCCTTGTGAACGCCTTCAGATAAATTATACCTACATTTTCTATCGAGAGATTATCTTCCTTAGTGTAACTGTAAAGGACGGAACCAACAAAACCTCGAGCACAAATTCTATACCTAAACTATGGCTATACGCCATAGTTTAGGTATAGAATCCAAAATAATATAAAACGAACTAGAACTATTTTAAATAAACAATCAATCAATATTAAAGTCTTAGAAAACTGTTGTCACAGTCGCCACTCTCTAATTTTCATACATTTTCACAGTAACTGAATTGAAAATAAAATAAGATTATTCTTTTCGTATTTGAACTAAAACCTAATCTTTTTCCTCCATTAACATAAAAAGGTACCGATGTTATCTTTGTAATTGGTAGGCCCATTTTCATCGTATTCAAAAAGATTAGACCCTGATTTGCCTTAGGAGACAATCCTATGCCAATGATCGATTTTATCTCGCAACCTTCCTTTGTTTAAAATCATATTATAGCGATTGTAGATTGTAAAACATTTTTAGATGTTGCTAATAGATACATCATAATAAAATTATCTGTAGCTTGTCTGCCAGTCACGCGGTAACGCAAGGATTTTATATACCTATACAGATTATTTTATAAGAACTTAGAATACTATATTTGAAAATATAATTATAGCGTAAGTAGTTTGTTGTCGTGTTGCTTTATTTTAATTTGTAAGCCTATTATTGTGGCAGTAAATCTTCTCATGATGATAAATTATTAGGATAGAGATAAGGCTTAAAATGGTAACATTTTGTTTAGATCGCAAAAGTAAGGCTGCGTTCTCTATTAAAGCGGAGAGTGTAGCGGCAGCGACAATGCATTTATTATAGGCAGAATCGGCGGATGACAGCAGCTTTTGGTGGGTTTCCCATCGCTATCGTTGTCGTTAACGTGGAGAACTATTCTAAGTAAAGTGTATGTTTGTTGGAAATACGCTACTTCCGTTGTTGCTCCGCTCACCGCTTTAGCTGAGACCTCGATCGTAACACCATCACCACACCGCCACGGTCACTATTAAAGAGTAATGAATTCAATACATTTCATCGTAGTACCTACTAAACAAACTGACCGATATCGCAATACCAATACACACAATGATAATTCATACCATATTGATATACCTACTAAGTACTTATCTTTCTTTGAAGAAATTAATTACATTAGGTCACGTATTGTAATGTGTTTGGTAACTCAACAAGTATTGTGTAATACGAACGCTAGCTTCTCATAGATACGTAACTTTCTAGCTAGTAGTTTTCAATGATAAAATATTCCCACAGCAATCTAATTAAGTTAAATTCATTTACGTCGCATAGAAGACTAAAAATACAGATACCAACACCCGAAGTTCAAAGACGCTGATTTTTATCTCTGCTCCCAGTCGGTTCCATTTATCAAAATAATAAATTAAGACTCTGCCAGATCCCGCTTGATCGATAGCTTGGTTAGTAACAACTTTGATTTCGGGATGTATGGAGTGGCAAAGTTTGTATATTGAGTTTCACGGTAGCTAATGTAGTAAGTATGCTCCTCAAGTATGGTAATTGATTTTCCTGTTCCAACAACTCCGTGTTCCAGATATAAATTCCTCATTTTGAATTTCGAAAATTGCTTCATAAAACTTACCCCTGCACCTGTGGACCCAATGTTAAACTTTCCAAAGCACTCTAAATCTATTTTACCGTCATACAAGTTTTTGAACGAGTTCCAAATATACCTTTTTCGTATTTCCGATATTTATTGTCCTATTTTAGAGTTGCATAACAGTGTATTTTCGGGAAGTCATTGCCATGAGAGTTATGTAAGCTGTCGTTGAGTTGGAAATATGTTTATTGCTTTTTTAACACGAGGTACATATATTTATATATTTCATAATTTCTAGAGGAACATTGCTTCAGTCATATGTTATTAGTTTTGTTCTGGCTGATTGCAATTGCTGTTATTAACTACATCCTGACCAAATAACATCGTATAGGCGGGACCACCCATCTCGACATCACATTTTTATAACACTGTACTAGTTTATGTTGTATAGTATAAGTAGAATAGCGTTATAAATATTTTCTTGGTTATCTTCTGAAACAGTACTGGTATAGGCGAGCATTTCGCGCTTTAGATATTTTATAGTGGCAATATCTCTTGAGATAAGCTACCTTACCTTCATATCTTCGATTTATTCATGTCCCCGCATAAATTTTTCTCGCAGTAGATAGTAGATACTGAGATTGAACCGATATATAAAATCAAATAAACTGTATTTTGTAATTTAGTGCTCCATTTCGTTAAATTGACACTGACTGAATGAAATACTGCACTTTGCTTTCGCTCGTTATGTTCAGTCAATATAGAAAAGCTTTATTGTGTCTGTTGGTTATTCAGTATTAAGCGCTAAATTGGAGCTAGATTTGATCCCTTGTTTGGCGCCATGATGTGACAAAGCCAGTATGTCGTTACAATGTAACAGATTTCGCGTACATACCTAATCTTGCGTGGCAGGCGCAGATAGCAATTGCCTGTCGCGCGGCTTCGCTTGCGGTCTCAGCGTAATCTGGATAGACCCAGATTATTGCCGGCCAGTGTCTATAGAACGAACCTGAGATTAAAATGTTATTGTAGAGCGTCCGACTCTATTATGTTCGTACCGCTTACATTTTTCACGCGCGATAAGTTTTGAATATCTTCTCTGAGGTGCCGTTTCGTTGAAATTTTGTTTGTTAATATACTTTTTTGCTGTAGCCTGAAATAATTTGATCATCAATGGTCTTTTTAAATTACTTTTTAGTTTAAGAATTATTTTTTTACTTTTTTTTTATTTTTTTTCTATTCTGTGTGACATTTTCTAATAGACTATCTCTTTCCGTTTCAGGTATTTTTCAGCAGTCAGAGTTCAGATTCGGTAAGAAAAACTTAAAACGTGAAACGTATTATCATAAAAGTCTCGTTGAATTTCAAACACTCATTGAAATTCAAATAGTCGCAGGGCCTGGATGGAATCGTCACAGTTTTTGCCGAATTGCCCGATATCTGGTTGACATTCTTTTACAACAAGTAATAAAGGAGGCAAACTTAAAACGGCCGAGTTCGACAACTTTCAAGTCGTTTTAGAAGAAAAGTTCTTAAATCCGTCGTTCATCATTTATGCTTTTTAGATCCGTATTTTATTTTAATCTGTCGACGCAATCGATTCGACTTTTGTTGGGCATTGATGATTTTCAATAATTCAAACGCCTCCGCTCGAGTGACAAGCGTTCATGCAAAAAGTTACTAAAGAAATAAATAACAAAAACAGCCGCTTTATGGAAAAGCGTTTCTTTCTGTTTGGCAACGTAACCGCTTTTATGTGTGCCTGGTGAAAAAAAAATGCTGTGTACAACGTTCTCTCATTCAGTGGCTCGACGCTGCGCACTGCATTTTTCATTCGCAACCTGAAATCGTGCCCGGCATACACACATCAACAAAGTCTAGGGATATTTTATATTTCATCAAATATCTAAAAATCTATGAAGAATTTTCTGATACAGTAAATAGAAGAATCATAGATTATTTTAAGGTCTTTAATAAAAATAAAAAACATTTCGTGTTTTTTTTTGTTTTAAATAAAAAAAAAAATTTTTTTAATCATCATGGAAAATTAGTATGATAACAACAAACATTTCTTCTTAAAAAACTATTAATTTTAATAAAAATGGAAAAAATCTTGTAAAATCTAATCATTAATAATCAGTGTTGCCACCTCTTACATTGATTACACATCGACATCGATTGTTAATACTTAAAATTAAATTGTCAATGTCTTGCTGCGGTATGAGGTCCCATGTCCTTTGCAAGTGTTCGTAAAGTTGTTGTTCAGTCGTCAAATTTGGTGGAAAATCTCTCAAAGCTTGTCGTTGTAACATGTCCCAGGCATGCTCGATAGGATTTAAGTCGGGCGACTGTGCAGGCCAATCCAAAACTTGAATATCGTGCTCTCGGAGAGCGGTCGATACCAGCCACGCCGTATGGCAAGGAGCATTATCGTGCATGAGTAGAAATTCATGGCCTATTTGAGTTCTGTGTGGGACAATAACGGGCTCTACTACCTCCTCGTGGTATTTTTGTGCAGTCATGCTGCCTTGGATCCAAACGAGTTGGGTTCGTCCGCCAAGACGAATTCCTGCCCACACCATGATTGTCCCGCCTTGGTATGGGTGGACCTCCTGAGGGTGCCGTAGACGGCTAACTCTCCCTGGAGCTCTCCAAACGCGTGTTCTTCGTGAATCCGGGTGAAACCCAAACCGGGACTCATCGGTGAACAGCACCAAAGACCATTGTTCGTCACTCCATGGTAAATGCTCCCGAGCCCACGAAAGCCGCCGACCGCGATTGCCACGTCGCAATGCTGGAACACGCAATGGTCTTCGAGCATGAAGATCAACTTCATGTAACCTTCTTCGCACGGTTTGGTCGCTTACCAGCAGCTGGTGGTCCTCCTGGAGCCTTTGCACTAGTTGCAGCGCTGTGATATTGGGTTGTCTTCTGGCGGTCATTTGGAGAAATCGATCCTGTCTCTGCGTAGTAACACGATATCTACCTGTGTGCTGTTCGGCCACATCTCCAGTACTGCGATAACGTGACCACAACCTTGATATCACATTTTGACTGGTATGTAGGGCCTCAGCAACGACGCGTTGAATTGCACCATTTTCTAACATGCCCACGGCTCGTAACATTTCATCTCGACTCAAATGACGACGTGACATGACTTTTAAAGTTCGTACGTCACGTTAAATTAAAAAAGAAAAACAATTAAAAACCCTTTTCATTAATAATTATAATAAAACAGTTTTAACTTTCTTTAATGTAACGAATTACTAGCAAATTTGCCGCCATATTTTGTTTATTATTTTGTTTTTTTTCTTTCCATGTTCAAATTTTGAAAATAGAATAAAAGAGGTTTTAATCTGTATATAAACTTTTTGTGGAAACTAACAAGGTTCTAAACTATAAACTCGTAAATAATTTAGGATTAAGATATCCCTAGACTTTGTTGATGTGTGTATACATTTACTTTATCTAGCCGACGTTCTGAACCAAGGGCACATATATCTAAGGTAGCAATGGGCTCGTTTAAGATATACGTGAAGCCGATGTTACTTGGGAAGATTGTGAAAGTATGTAGGAGAACGTAGAACGTAATGGTTGCCTACGAGAATCTTTCAGTCACGTTCAACTTTATGATCTGCCTTTAAACGAGAGGCTGCTCAACCAATTGGCGGATTTACCTACTTGACGAAATATGCGGAATACCAAATTCTCTTACTTTAGATTTTGAAAGTAGTCTAAAATTGTCTGCAGCCTACAAGAAAATTTGAAAAAAAAAAATGAAAAAAAGATTATTATGAAAGAAAAAGTAATAGAAAATTGTTTCTCACTGTCAATATTGCAACAGTGTTGTAACCGCATAAATCGTTAGTTTTTTCGATATTCGAATATTTCGGTCCACATTGCTCGCTCGCCTGAACATGGGGTGTCGCGTCAAATGAAATGGGAAATAGCAATTTCAGAGATGTACCATGACGCTGAACGTTTACCACTAAATTTTATGCAATATTTGTTATATATGAAAGCTGAAATCATTAATTAATTGCGATGCAACCACACTTTAATTAATTTGGGCCTGTGCCTATATATCGTGATAATATTATAGCTACACCACAAAATATGACGGTTATTGGAAATTCGTTTATCATTCTATCAATTATAACAATTTCATGATCAATTACAACAACCAAACACTATGCTGTTACACACTGGCTGTTTATGTAAAATAGTTGGCGCTAAAATTCAAGGCGATAAATTTGTTTTATTAGGCAGTTAATACCAAGGTCTGACATTGTTCGAACGCTAAGTGTTGCCAGCTTTTGTATTGTTTTCAGACACTGCAGCGACGGTATATAACCCAGAAAATATTCCGATAACCTCAGAATTTTGCCGACAAAGGCTTTCTTTAATGTCACAGGTCAGTGAAGGCATAACTGGGCCGTTAAAGTTAGCTTCACTAAAAGTGTATTGACCCAAATTGCTGCTTAAATCCATAGCTTTGTAATTGCACTATCATTTTGGACCATTTGCTTAATTGAAAGCTTTCGGTAAACTGCGAACTTATGGAAATTTCCCCCGAAGTTTGTTTAGCAAAATGTCCATTGGGAATAAGCGTAGTGATATGACACGTTATTACGTTTCAGTCCCCCATTCACATGTGTTCCAACAATGCATTGCTGAAAGCTGCGCAAACATGAAACTTGCATCTAATCGAGATACGGAGTTCGTTTATTGCGACTGCATATAGTTATGTATACTCGAAGGAGGCTGTATAACTGAAGTTATTATAAAACTTCATACCGGCGCCTATCGTGCTCATTTCTAGTTTAAAATTGGAATTTGAAAGCCCAAAGTTCGTTGGAGCTCGAAACTTGGAGTGCTCGATAACGTCGTCAATTAGTGCGTCGTGGCTTGTCGTCGAGCTCGCTTCAACTAGCTAGAGCCTAAGTTTACTGCCTGCCGCAACAATAGGGTTGAGCCTTACCAACGACCTTCACTCGCGCCATCTTCACAGAAAAAGCAATATCTCTTTATTTTGCTATTCCGGCTCATTGTTCAACTAAACGTGTTTAGAGTTTATTATAGAGAATACTGATGAGGCTTACTGTTGAAATTAAACTACAGTTTACGGATTTTATCGCGTTATATTGGTTTCACTTGTTTTTACATTTAAACCGAATGATCTAGAGACTACATTTTTATTACTAGCCAACCAAAAGCCAGTAGAGTGTGGGCTCTCATACATTGGACAAACCAAGAGAAGCATAGGCATTCGACTAAAGGAACATATAGCTGACATTAAACACAAACGCTCGACGAAGTCTGCTGTGTGTGAACATGTAGAACAAGGAACCAACCATTACCTGCGATTTGATAAACCACAGATACTCGCAAAAGAACACCGCTTTATTCCAAGAATGATACGAGAAGCTATTGAAATTAAAAAACATCCTAATTTCAATAGGGAAGATAGTTGGAATGTTCCTCCAGCTTGGGACCCTGTTATCAGGCTAATGAAACCCAAGAAGGACAAAGTCACCAGAAGACATCAAGACACAGTGAGCACATTCTGCGTAGATAGTAACACCAATAGTTGAAAAATGTTCGGGTACTTTGAGATAACTTTAAAATAAAATACCACCTCAGTCTGCCGTGAACATGAATCCTGTAAAGAATTCGAAACGTTGGCTAGTAATAAAAATGTAGTCTCTAGATCATTCGGTTTAAATGTAAAAACAAGTGAAACCAATATAACGCGATAAAATCCGTAAACTGTAGTTTAATTTCAATGTGTAACATTCGCGTAAACCCAAGAAAATATGAGGCTTACTGTCTTTAATTTGCTACGTCGAACTTTAGGTTATTTACTTTAAAAGCCTTCTACTACACAGGCTATTTTCGTCAGAGGATAGACTAGTGTCTTAAATAATCGATGATTCTAATTTATGAATACAATCTCACGAAAGCTTTTAATAGTAATTACTTTTATTTATACATTTCTAACATTAACGTAAGAGTTATCTCCTCGCAATCCCGACTGTGCACATTAAAAACAAATAAATATGTTTAAAGCCGTTTAATGGCAACCCTAATGAAGTGCTTTACTTAAAGACGAAATAATCTACATGCTTACATTCTCGGGGTAGTAAATCTTAGTAATCGTGTGTATAGTTGTAATGAGGGGGTAGGGTTGTACGTTGCCAATTATAGTGCAATCTAACCGTCTGACTGCAGACGTGTTGCTAAGTTCCGTGTTATGTGAGAACATCAGTGAAATATTTTCTAGTTTATGGGTTGGATTTATTATTTTGTATTTTCAACAATATTTGAAGCTGACTTATTTAAATTGTTGATTCGTCGTTTTTTTACAAACTTAAATAAATGACTGAACCTTTTCTTTCCAGTATGATCTGAATATTAGCTTTGCCTCAGTTTCAGGTTACTTACTTAGGTTACACGAAATATGAATGCAACTGAAGGGCGAAAGAGACATGTCAAATTCTAAATATACTTAAAACGTAGAGATATGAACAAAAAGTAACTATTGGAATATGTTACATAAAATATTCTGTTTAAATGAATTAGATATAAATCATAAACATCTCCGCAGTGGCTTTATTAATAGATCAATTCACAGGTTTACATACGTGAAATAGACTCATCGTTTAGACCGCAGTTTACATAACTAGCGTGTATTACGAGGCTTACGCTAACAAACTCTAATTAAAAATATCTTCACGATACATTATAATTTTACCCTAATGTGAAAGTTTCAATACTCATCAAGCTGAACTTTTTAAAATTTATTACATCGCCGGTGTTTGGGCGGGCGTGCCGCCTACCGGGGTCAATAACCCCGCTAATAACTTCCGCTTACCTGCAAACGCTAGTCGTTAGCCTAGAGGCTAGACTTTAGGCTGCGATGACAAAGAGGTTTTATGCAAGTAATCTGAAAGAAAGCGGAATCGCAAAACACGAACTGTTGTTGCCGAGCGACGGGCCTCTTTTAAACTATTTAGTTTTTTTTTGTTTTGTGCCAGCTTTGTGCGAGAGAGCCTCTGTATACAGATGCACTACGTCTGATCTAGTACATCCCAGACTTTGCATTCGAAGTTTGAGCAGACGGTATGCCACATTCAATTTATCGGCACTAGTGTATGATAATTTGACTTCCAAAAGATCCAATTCATAATAACGTACCTACACTTTTTGTATTGTTACTTTCGGATAAACCTTTTTCTTTCATGTAAATCAACTCAAACATAGAAACGTAAATATTTCCAATAAAATGTTAGCGACGCAATTCAAACGATTATTTTATGTTGCTATTTGCGTCTCCGCGGTACTGCCTATAGCGTAGTTCGGCGAGGTAAAACATCACCTGTCATAGTCTGAAACTTTAAGTAGATTCTATCAACCATTCGCTCTACAAGACAACATCACAAAGCTTTGTATATTCCCCGTCTTACCCGTTGATAGAGAAAATGACGTTTTGTTGACAGAATGTTGGAAGCGGACGTTATAAGAAATACAAAGAACGCTTGTTTCGGAGGAGACAGCCTTTAAAAGCTTCTCGTAAATTGTTATGTAAACTGCAATCGATATCTTTATAACTGTGATAACGTATCGCATAACAAGCACCACTGCAATTATCACGATAATTTGCAAACCCTTTTACCTGTTCTTATTTTCATTCTTCATTGAAAAGGCTTTCTCTATTTATATCTTATTAACAATGGAGGATTTAAGTTGTGAATTAGAGCGTTGGAGAATTTTTACCGCCGTTGTTTACAGTTCGAAACCAATTCGTATTATTCAGCAGATCAAAACACTGCACTCGCATAATGAATCGGGCGTTTGATTGAATCCATTGTCGTTTCAAGACTAAGTTCAATCCCACGACCTAGATCCAACCGCAATACGATTCCAATACTTGCGCACAGCCTGGAGCGATGCAATGCAGATTATTTACGCCGTGTACACGCAATATTAGCTATTAAACGGTTGTTATTAAAGAATAGAATGGCGTATTGTATGTATTCATGGCATGCTTCCACGGAGATGTTACTGAATGCAGTAATGACTTAGTTTGGATTTGGAGTTTGGCAGTTTGCTCGAGTTACTGCATTGCTGAAATCGTGTTGAATCGTGCTAATAATGAATAACAAATTATTCGACATATTACTGAAATGAAATGCTTTTAAATTATGTTCCAATTAATAACGAAGTTGTGGACAAAGAAAAGTAAACTGCTAGCAATTCGTTAGGACCGGCATAATGTATTTTACATGCATAATTCCGAAATGAATTTAGCGAAGGGAAGCGATTTTCACACTAGCCATGAATAATAATTGTTTCTCACGAAACTCGTAGCGTCACGGTGATAATTCTGATTATATACTCGATCTGTCTAAGTTATAGAAATATTTGGAGATTTTATCATAATTTTGTATTTACACTGAATATATTTAAACACTATTTCACCAACAAATTTAGTTTGTTTATGTTTGGTACCGTTTTAGGGTTTTCGTCAGGTAAGTTAAAAATATTCCTATCCATTGAAATATAACGTAAAAGTCACTGACCGAAAAACAATCCCCTTCGATTTTGTTGAAAATTAAAAGTGGACGGAGCGTTTTTATAAAAATAGAACCTTTCATATTTTCCAATATATTTTATTCACAAAGCGAGGTGGTAGCTTCTGGCGTTAGATTGGATTTGGACAATTCACAGCAGATTGATAACCTACTCGATAGTTTGTTTGGTTCAACCGCGGAATTTTGTCAACTGATTGAATTCGATTTCGACAGCTGCGCGGACAATTTTTTTGGCGGTCGTCTGTCAATATTTGATACACAAATATCATATCGAACAAATAAGGCTATTACATTATACAGTGCTTGTTTGTTGCTACAAGGTTCAAGTGCTTAGGTTTCCTTTCGTAAAAATCTTCCAGCCGAGTTTATTTATGAAGGTTCGTTCGGGTTGTTTTATTTACCCTGGTAACATAGTAAGTACGGAACCGGGTAAACACAATTTGTAAATAAAGAAGACAGAATTCTTGCAAGCAATCATATAATTTGAAGCGTTTATGTAAATTGAGATTATTTTATCCGCACGCAATGTTGATACGCTCTTTCTAGTTTTAAATTACTATGAAGACAGCACAAAGCAGTCGTAAAGTAGGATTTGAATCTAGGACACCACTTTTATGGATATTTGGCAACGGCTGTGCTAGGTCGTAACTCCGGATCAAGAACCATAGATTGTCGAGGTTCAATGGTACATAATTCACCTCTTTATTGGTCAAACTATTTATTGCATGTTGTTCGATAAATGTGTATGAATGTACACTCGCTTTGTAAGATATTATCAAGCTAATTTGTTACAAGTTTATCGAATAGTCACGAATGGCAATGACGTATTCGCCCAATAGATTCGTGTTTTATTGTGAACATGTTTTTTATTCATGTTTATGGATTATTCATAGTGACGGTGATTCCTTCTCATAATAAAAGAGGCTCACATGGCTTTAGTATATTTGTTTTGGTCGATCAACAAAATTATAAAAATTTCGAAATTATAAATTCTCAGTAGCAGCACGGAGTCTGGAAATGTGCCCGATACGGCAATAGGCTCGCCCCTTATTACGTGGGACTAAAGTATATCTGGCGAAAAGTGGGTGTAGAAATACACCTCTGCCTACCTCTTCGGGGTTATAGGCGTGAGACTATGTATGTATGTATGTATGGAAATTATAAAGATTTGGAACTAGATCACTGAGCAAAAATATTGTCTTAAATAATGGTAATACCTAATACAAGAATAATTAAAAAAAGCTGCAACCTTTTTAACATAATATGGGTAACACACATTTAGAAATAATATCTAATTTGCCCGAATAAAATGTAATTATGGTTATTTTGCGTCTACAAAATGATGATTGAAATGACAGTTGATTTTCTAAAGTATGAAAAGATACCCTATAAAGGTAAAAGGGTTTCGGCAGTATGCGAGCAAAAACCGGAAACTTTATGAGGTCGTCGGAGTAAACGAAAATTGCCGAAAGCATGTAAATAAAATACTACGCACGAACGTATCTTACTGAAAGTATGGTAGAAGCTCGATCGCTGATAAGACATCAATTTATTTTTCTTTTAAAGAAGACTGATGAAAAGACTTGTCTATGACACCTTCGCTTTACAAAGTTGGAAGAAAATAAAATAAAGAACGTGAAACTTTATACTATTTTATTGTTGAAATCTCTCAGGTTTCGAATTATGGGCAGATATATGTAGGTCAGAACATGCTTACTGTTTCGAGTTAGTACTTATCAATAATCATATCACAGGGTCTGCAAAACCAATTGTTTTAACTCTGCAGTTTTCAGAAATTTTACTCCGTTCAGAAAACAGATGCGAAGATAGGTATACTGTCATGCAATATTCTTTTTCTTACAATTTATTTTTATCGATTTATATTTTAAAAAGAAAGTGTTACACTCACATAAAATATAGCGTTGGCAGTAAATAAAACCATGTCGGGTTAAGAAGTTAAGCGGTGAAGTACTGCGCGGTTGCTCTGACGCGGGACTCTTTGGAATATATTAAATTCCTCTGCTACTCGTAACTTATGCGTTGTGCTTAGCGAACTGAGACGAATGAGCAGGCTTGATACTTCGGCTTTGTCTCAACATTAACCTCAATACCTTCAAGACCTACCGATAGTATATCAAATGAAAATTGCACTTGAACGAGTGATTATGTCGAAATATTGGTTGCGTAGGGTATGTCGTTTGTTATTTACTTTCACTCTTAGTAATAAAATGCTACCAGAATTTAA
This sequence comes from Euclidia mi, assembly GCA_944739405.2. Lineage (NCBI taxonomy): Eukaryota > Metazoa > Arthropoda > Insecta > Lepidoptera > Erebidae > Euclidia > Euclidia mi. Next base: position 35,140,412 of record OX123202.2, on the reverse strand, counting down.
TGATTTAATAAACTGTACAATTGCTTATCTTTATAGAGCACCGACTGAAGGTAATTTTTACATAATAGTAACAATAAATCGTGATTTCTATTTTCTACGTCCTAAATATCGACTCACTGTCGATTAATCTATCTACGAAGTAAGTTCCAAATGAAAAAAAGCTTGAAAACTCGTGCTACAATCAAAATACATACATACATACATAGTCTCACGCCTATAACCCCCAAGAGGTAGGCAGAGGTGTATATCTACACCCATTATCAAAATATATTTATTTATTTCGTACATGGAAAACTTACAGCTAAAAATATTGTGTTTATCATCAGTATTACATTTGTAAGCCAAGTAAGTATAAGTAAATAATAAGAAATAATGAGATCGTAGGGATAACAATAATAACCGTAAACCATTTTACCGTAAACTGACACTATATTATTTCTCCGTTGAAATATGCATTAGGATGGCATGATCGCTCGCATTTGCTCAGTGTGCTTATTATTTCGTAATTATACGTTGATGTATTGTTGCCGTGTTTCTCCCGCGAACACCTTGGACGTATTTTGCCGCATCATTTCTTGTGCGCTTTCTCCCACACCCTGTTCCGCTCCGTTTTAACGCGCTAAGTAGCCGTCCGTGTACTGTAATATCATCCCACTGAATATTATTATCCTTTTAATGCGTGAACGGATCGCGAACATTTTACGTGCACTAAAAAATAATGACGGTCATCTATTTTGCAGCCCCCGGCGCGACAATATCCGCGTCAGCCTGTATTGATATGAATATATTTTTATTATAAAAATGAGGCACTCAATTTTGACACTAAGTAATGTAATAATTGCGATTTTGCGTACCGCTAAGAGATGGCGTTGATATATTAGTTTAGGAGTTTGCAAAATTTACGTTTGTCTTGAACGTGTCGCGTCAAAAATAATATTTCCTAGTGAAATATTGTTACAAAATGTCTGAGAGTCGTGAGCTCGTATCGTACAATTATTTAAACATTACTCCTTTACGAACAAAGCTTTTGGGCCAACAATGTATGTCGTGTAACGGTACCTGTCGTGGACAACCTGTTAGCAGCTTGACGTTTTTTTTTGTTTTGTGTTTAATGGTATATCACTTATTTACTGTAGGTTCCTTGTTTCTTTTAATAAACACACAAACCACACTAAAGATATTCTAAAATTTAATTTCGTGGTCGACAACTAAAACTAATTTCCGAAGTTGTTGCAGGAATTCTATTCCGCTTTAACAAAATTCGAATTTCGAACACGCTCTATTCTATTCACAAACTTTTAATTTTCCATTTGTTGTTTTTCTCTTTAGTCGGCCAGTGATTTCACTACGTACGAGAACTTGCAGGTTTTAATTTCTTTAAAAAGTGAAGTTAGAAAATATTTCATAGGTTGTTTTCTTTTAGTTTTTCTACGTGTACCTAAATTACGTGGATTTTATTTGGATACTCGTTAGTAGGTCTAGAGCTTCGTAAGCTCATAATGGCATTCACGAGTACCGCGGTGCATGCGAAATTAGCACTGCAGCATTTTTGTGCAGCACAATGATGCAATCCCAGAGCTCAGCAGTCGCTTTGTGAGGGATGTACTCTCATTCATGATTGTGAACTTTTTGAATAAAGCTCTATCGTTGTAGACATGTGTATATCTATGGAAGTGGTTCATTACGAATGCTTTAATGATATGTATGCCTGACTGTGCTGTCTGCATTAAAATATGACATCGACGCGCCAACGTTGTGCCGGTATCAATAATTGGCGAACGAAGGCCGAGTAGCAAAACAGAGAGCTATATTGCGATCACAATAGGTGTAATATATTATTCATATGTCAGTAACGTGGCATTCAGTGCGCGCGAGATATTACACAATGCAAAAATAACAAGCGCATTCGTACGCACTTGCGTCAAGTTGCGTCACTCATGTATTCTGGTAAACTCAAACTGCCAAGATTTGAATTTGGAATTAGGTTACTAAAAACATAAATAATTTTCGACAAGCAATAAAAATGAAATGTTAAGCAATTATGAAATAGATAGTCTGTTTGTCTAGTGGTTAGTGAATCTGAATATTAAGGGGCGGAACATATCTGACGGAAGATCCGTCGAACGTATCTTCGGTCGCGTCTATTCCGTCAAATGAATCGGTACACATCTGACGGAAAATGCGTCGAGCGTATCTGCACACATTCGCTGAAAGCGTGGCTATTATGCACACATATAAGTTTGTTCGTGCAGGGCCGTACTCAGGGCAGCTCAATATTTTACTGTCATATTTTTTTACCTAATCATTTTTCGTGTTCCCTGATGTTATGTAGTCACTGAAGTTCTGTAGTTATTTATATTGCAATTCGAGTTTGACTATTTAAAATATGTCGGACTTCGAAGATTTTTTATAGTAGCCAACAAGCGTTATTTGAATATATATCCTATTTAGGTATGGAGGTTCAAAAATAAAAGACGATAATACGATTTGGTTACGGTTTTTCACAAAACTTATACAAATGATATAGAAGGGGTTACAGACTACAGTTGCAGAGCAAGACACAAAATGTTTTCTCTATAGGTATGTATGGAAATTGTTCCCGTGGACCTTTAGCACCTCATACCCAAAAATTGGCCCTCGATCCAAGCTAGCAAATATGCGTACACTCATAGCACATACTAACACTACATTATTCTACACATTTCGTTTCTGAAAAAATAAGTAAGGTCTGGCGGCCCTGGAATCTAACGATCTTAAAATCACTGATCTGGGAATGACATGGATATGGTATGTCCAATACCTACGAATTTAGCGTGCACACCTACGAAACGTTGGGCAAATAAAATGGCTGCCATTTGGGTTGTTCTCCAGAATGTAATCGATATCGATATGGAGCCGGTAAGAGGAGAATAATACATTTTTGTAGTAAGTTACCTTTGTTAGTTTAAATCTTTTGCCAGATTAGTTTATTCCATAATGCAAATGTGGCAAGGCGAAAGACGACCCTTGTATGAAACATGTAACAAAATATTCTCTGAGAGCCAATTTCGGATTTTTAGACATATTTATGCACAAAAACAAAATTATTATGTTCGATAGACAACGATTTCACAGCAGATGTACCACAAACCTTGCCGAAAAATATAGCGATAGTGGCACGAATGACATTTCTAATAAAATATCGTCATGATAAATTTATTCAGTAAACTATGACTATCTCTTTTTTCTGACAGAGATATCCCTAAGACAAAACGAGACAACACTATGTTTGGTGGCTTTATGTCGGTTTCGTATATATGTGTATAAAAAAAAATCATGGCGAAATGTGGGTGTAATATTACACCTCTGCCTACCCCTCCGGGGATACAGCCGTGAGTCTATAAAAATATAAAATAAAATAATATATGTGAATAATGTAATTTTTCTATATGTACCTACTATTTGCCCTCTCCATTTATATTCCTTACTCAAAGTTCAAAATTCACGTGGTGCGTGGTGCGCGCGACGTCGACGGATAATCCGTTAGTACGCTCGACGTACTAACGGATTATCGGTCAGGTGTGAATGGTTGAACGTTTTTCTATACATTTGTATGTATTGGCGTTACGCGACCGATAAAACGCGACGGATCTTCCGTCAGGTATGTTCCGGCCCTAAGCCAGAAGGGTAGGTTCGATTCCCACCCAGTACAAATCTTTGAGGGATGAACACGTTGATTTCTTCTGCGTCTTGGTGAAATTTATCTGTAGAAATGTATAATTTAGTACGATAGCAGTTGCTTCTAAAGTATAATCTATGCCTGATTTATGATGAGTGTGAGTTGTCCTAAACTAATTATAATCGATATATATTTTTTTGAATCTGGCTGTAGACTCCTTACTCGAATGTTCTGTAGTTTCCTTGATAGTTTTCTTTGTTCAATGGTAAGAATGTCTTCATTAGTTACAATAACACGAACTATAGTTTCGTATAAATCACCATGCCTGTTGATGTTATCTGAACGATTCACCTACTTACCTTGAGATAAAGCCGTACTTCTTACATGTCTGAGGCGAAAACAATAGCCAATCTTTTAGCAACGCGTTATTAGCCCGCTTTGTAAACAATGATAATGATAGACCCACGTGAAATATCTACTACACTCTACTAGTAAATTGGCGAATAACATTCTGAATGGGAACCCAATTGCGAAATATTGTGGAATCGGATTGCAATCATACTCAATCCAACACATACTCGTAAAATAATATTTCTATGGTTTAATTCTACCATTATTATAAACGCGTAACTTTGTATGGATGTATGTATCTATGGATGGATGAGTGCTTTTTAGATACTCCTTAACGCAATAACTAACATGCACATTTTGATAAGACACGCCAAATATAGATAGCAAAATACGAAATATTTATGTATTTTAAATTTTTAAAATAAAGTATTTAAATATCAATAATGACTTCCATTCCCTTAAGTTTCAATCCGCAAACCATACACAAAGGGTAAATAACAACTGTCAAACAAAGCTTTGAATTAAGTAATTTAAAAAAAGAAGACGAAACTGATTAGAGATTGCAACGCTCATTTAACGCTCCGATAAACGCAATTACTCGCTGGGGATCTAGGAAAAGCTCTTTTCGCTCTCATTTACCTTAAGGATGATACCTTCCCAGCTTGGCATTGTAAATTCTTGAATCTCGGTATGTTGCTTCATTATCCTATTGTTTTTTTCTATGAACTATAGACAAAAATATGTACACCGTAAAGAATTACAATCATTTATACTTTTGGCAGTAAAATATGTTCAATATTGCCGGCAAAATATTGTAACAATCTTTACCTATGATAAATATTATGACTACTAAATAACTTCATCGCATAAAATATTGAAAGCGAATAGTAATATAGCCATAAAGTTTGACTATCGGACGTGTATCCGCACGTAAAGTTGTGAATGAACACTCAATAAAACATGTGTCACTGTTGCTTTTCATGAGAATGGAAAGTTCGCTGAATACATTATACCTACGCTCATAAAATAGATGGATACTTATAACAACAATAAAGGCACGATATGACAAATAACTGTAGGAAAACTGGATTACTGTATGTTAAATTGTATAAAAACATCATTATCACAAAAGTCGTGTAGGACTCGTTAGTTACACTCGTACCCATGTTTACGGAAAACAATCATTACGACTTCTCTGCGCGTGCATTGTTTATGAAAAATTAAATTCTTGTGTAAACAAAACAATATTCTGCGCAAAACAAAAGCTCGCTTTATCTGTACATGAAACTCTGAATGGAATGTCTTCAAGACTTCAGACACATTGCATTCCCTTGAACAACCACAACCGTCATTCATTCGGAGCGTAATGTTAAAATAATGCCTCCATTTGATATTGTAGAAACCGTGTGAGGCACCTTTATCTCGGAAGCAAGTAAATGGCACAGCAATATCGTTAGTATCTGGCACTGAACAATGGTAACACGTAGACATCCCCTCGCTATTTAATGAATACGAGAAAGCCCCGTTATTCAGTCTAGCATGATGATAACGCTATTGAAACTCTTTGGTTGTTTGTTGAATGATGTTTTTGCTGTCAGGCTGTATGACATATTACCTTTGCCTTTCATGGGACATCTCGACAAGCTGTTTGCGAATACCGCTTGATATCTTGAATGAGTGGCGAAGTTCGTAGCGCGACAGTAACTTGTTATTCAAAGGGTAGATAAGCACAAACGAGTGAAAGTTATACATCTTTGATAAGATATTTTATTTATCTTTCGATTTTATTCGCTGGTGTATTTACCATATATATAGACTCACGCCTGTTTCCACGAAGGGGTAGGCAGAGGCATATTAAACGCCCACTTTTCGCCAGTGTTTTGATGCCACGTAATAGGTGGCGAGCCTATTGCCGCTTTTCGGGATATTTTGTTTGCCAGAGCCTCGTCCGTTGATCGGCAGGTGCACCACTTGCAGGTGAGGTTGGCTTGGGACCCTAAGTTCTTGGTGGGAACCATATGCACCCTAGTGCTTCAGGGTTATTCTCGAGTGCACTGCGTCGGTCGACCCTAAACAGTCAGACTTTGACAAGTATCAACATAATTTTAAAGACTTGAATGTATGGTTGGACTATCAATGAGTCAGTTATGAAGTAGTTAACCTTCGTTAATCATAATTCGTTCACGTCACAAGGATATCACGGCTCTATTGTGACGTAGAACAAACGCTTTGAATTGGAGTGAGTCCCAACAATGCTCGAGAATGCAGTTAAGCTTATCTGTTATCATTGTTTGAAATGAGATAATGTTGTACAGCTTTAGTGCTGACACGTGTTCAGTGGGACCGTTACATGGTTCTGTAATTAGCGCGTCATATTGTTTTCAAAACATATATTTTGTTCATTGAACTAACTGAATTACGCGCTACTCTATTTCATATACTTGTTATATCTTTATCAGAAATAATTCATAACACATTGAGATTTAACAATTCCATGTTTTTCTTATTCAATTTAGTTTCATAAGTTTTTAACAATTTAACGATTATCGTTCTATTTTTCATGAGAATCTTGAAATATTACCTGTCAATATTATAAAAATATTGTACAATTTCATTTAACAAGGTTTTAGACTCTGAATTTGAATTTAACAAAATAGGATTTTGTTTTCTTTATTATAATAGGATAAAAGTTTTAATTAAAAACAATATTTCTTTTTGTATTGCCAAATTCCAATTTTATGTTGACACTGCTACCACTTAAGTCTGGTTACGGGTAACATTACTGTAGCTGACAGTGAAAAATATTATAGAGTGGCAACGACCAGCATTTTCAGTAATGGCAACACCGTGACGTGCTTCCGACATTGCAATAGTGAAGCGCGAACCATTCCGTGGCAATTTACTTTCGATCACAAACCAATCATCGGCCGAAGTCGTCTCAAATAACACCTCCATGTTTACCAACTAGAAATAAAGCTTTTTATTTTTACATTATTCTCAAGCTTTCGAACATATGTTCTCAAGCTTTTCACTCTTGTTGCTCGTTCAAACATATTTGTTGCAATGTGTGCTCAACCCATTGTCTTGTTACAATCGTATGAGAAAATAGTGTATGTTATTGTTTGTTGTTTTGTAAGTTAAAGTAGGAGGACGGACGACTGGTTTTGTTACGATTCGCTTCTTATTTTAAGCAACCTAAAATGGTCACTAGTTATAAAGAAAAATATAATTAGATGACCGAAGAGAGAGAATTTTCTCCTGGCGAATGGACGTATTAGTGACCCGCGCGTTATAAATGGTTTTAATATAAGAAAATATAATTAAATAAAATTTCATATTCTTTTGAAAACTCCTTATTTTCTTGTTTTATTGTTTTTCTATTACCCTGTCTAGATGTACATAAATATATAATATTAAATTCGTTCAAATTAAATATGTATGTATGGGGCAGGTATTAATGATCCTTACGCGCCGTCGCGTAAGCTCGTTAGTGAATTATAAATCATGTATATGACGCAGTTTGTTCTATGTTTACCAAGTAAAATAAATTACTATGTAAAATATTCATTGAGTTAAAAATAAAAAGTAAATGATGAATGTTATATAAATTACAACAAATTGAATATTTCAACGTTCTACGGTAGCTATTGTATTACGTCACGTATTTACTTACACTAAAATATACTTTTTGATAACCTAGGATGTCTTCAGCGATGCTATAGATGATTGTGCAGAAATTTTAAGAAACTATGACAAAAGCACGTCCTGCAAAGCCACGAGTTATCTGTCAAATCAAAGTGGAGGTAATGAGAGATGGTGCGAATGGAGGTATTGCAGAAAAGCAGACTCTGATCTCCAAGGCGCGGCCTTAGAGCGCTACCAGGATAGCGCTTGGCTGATGATGGTATTCTATCAAACCATACATTTCGACTTAGAACTTCTATATTTCTGCGATTGCTGGGGTTCATAACCCATTCAAATAGAAGGCCCTTCACCTTTCTTTTTAAATAGTTACACGAATGAGCTCCGTCACATAAATATTTAATTTTGTATTTCGTACTACGTTTATTGTCTTCGCGAATTACCGCATACCGTGACATTTTATGCAAAAATTTCAAGATTATTATTGCGCATTAATAGGAAGTACCTTTCATGATTAGAAAGCGTCAAATTAAGAGCATAATATGACGTCACCGATGACGTCACTGTTCTCATTTCGCGTATAGCAATAAAACGTAATATTTATGCGACGAGAACACAACTACAAAAAGTTTTCCAATAACTAAATGGAGGATGCATTTGCCAAATGAAATACACCGTCAACCAGAGTTTGCTTTTGTTTCATATTAATATACTCTAAGAATTGGTATCTGCTGTTGTTTAATATCACTCGTGATTTGGCTGTGGCTTTGTTTATTTGGGTATGATGTTACTGGTTGGAAGCTTTAGCGTGTTGAGTAATTTTCTTAATAAGAGGAAAAATCCTGTGCCATATTTTGATGTTTCATGGTGCTCTACCCGGCAGAATAAAAATCTAATCAGTATCCGTTGAAGTAGTTTAAAAAATTGATATTCACTTTTTGTAAAAATGTTCTTAGCAGTTATTAAAATATATATTTTCTTAAATGGCCTCCGAAGAGACACATAACTTTAACGCATAATAATGTGATGTTTTGTGACCGGTCACCCATCCATAAACCAAACAGCGACGAGCGCGCTTAGCTGTGCGAATCGATTGATTCATGCGGGAGCCAGCCACTTCGCCACCGGACTCAGTCCCTGTTATATTGACTGAAAAAAAAAAACACAGAAAAGAAACAAAAATTACAAACGAGGTTTGACTGCACACATAGACACAGCATAAGGAAGTAATAACAGTAAGTAAAAGCGCGAATGCTTAATATAATGTTACCACATAATGTGTAACGGTGTATGCGATTTTACCAACATAACTGTTACGTATTGTAACACAAATGTAATTTAGTTCAATTGTACGCCATGTTCGATGTTTCGTTTCGGTGATTTAGTATGACCAACGTAAATAAATTATGTCATGGATTGTTATAGTCAGTTTATTTGTTAGTGGAATTTAGCTGTTAATTTTTTGTGAATTAAGTGGAATAAAGTATATCGTAATTCTGTTGGAAATGTTTCGTGTGTGCGTGGTTACTTCATTAGTGTGAAAATGAACAACATTTGAAAGCAAGAGCATTTGCAAGCCTAGGTAGGCAAGACAAGGAAAGGCGGCGATAGCCTAGTGGAGATACTAATACTACAGACTGCCATGGAGAAGATATCGGGTTCGAGTCCATAACACGCACCAATTAGGTAATTATTGCTTGCCCCGAGCATCGGAAAGTATGTGAAGCCACAGATTACTAAATAGTTACTTCGGTTAAGCCGTCGGTAGCGATGTTGATGACGATGATGATGAATGTTTATGAGATATCTCGTACATCAGATTCTGATATATACAGCTGTCGGGTTCTCTGTCTAGGATATCAACATTTTTATTCAAGCCCATGTCTAGAAAATGACTTTCATTTGACGGTATATTTTATTTCAACGAATTTAATAAATGCCCAACGATATTCTGAGAAATCTAAAAATACAACAATTTCGTGTAACTTCAATAAAGGTAGAAAGACGTACTGTTGTCTGAAGTAATACCAATAAGAAACATTTTCTCTTTTATGATCCCATACCTTTTACGAACGGCATTCTTATATCGCTATAAAATGGCGATGCCTACGATATAGAATCCTTATTTGATATAGTTTCTGTATCGTAAAACTGATATTTACTGGGTAAATAAAACCTGACTCTACTTTATTGCCATTTGGTAATGATAAATAGAAATAATTGCTCTTATTGTAAGTTGCACCAATGTGTTCAATAAAATGCGAGTTAACGAAGGTTGTATTTGAAGACAGCGAACAGAAGATATGAATTATTGATACTAACGTTAAATAGAGGGCAGTATTTCACAAATAGAACGATAGAACTGCATTCTAAATTTAACTTTACCGAAATGTTACGAGCTCTGATACTGTGTATGCAGCCGGGTCAGATGCGACCGATATAGCGAACGTTTCCATTTTCACATATTTATAACATACACGAAAATTAGAATCAAACAAAACTTCATAGAGACATAATGGCATATTGATGAGTGTGATGTAGCACATTACACTTGTGTCTCAGATATACTACCGGAGATGTTCTGCGAGCAAGGAGTTACGCACATTGGTTACCTATAGGAGTCCGACGAATAGAAGGCGCTCTTATGCTTATCCTTACTCAATAGTGGACTTCAGACTTAATAGAAAACGAGTCACAGTTTGAAATGAGAAGGGTACCACGATCACATTAAACTTGTGCTTAAACTTGTTGCAGGATCAATATAGCATTTCGAAAAGGTTTTTTTTCTATGTTAAAACTAAATCTTCAGTGCTTGTTATTCATTTCATTGGCTTAAATGAATAGCCTCGCGTGTAGACTACATACTCTAGATTTCTTGCCCACGAATAAGTACAAATATTCTCGTGAGGGTGTAAGTAGGTGTTTTCATACGAGTAAGAACGCGAGCATGCCCCGAGCTAATTGCGTGGGTCGTAAGAGCAAGTTTCTTTTTCTACTAATTAGTCTTTTTGTCTTAACTTAGCATTTTGCCCTAGAAACTTGTAGTTATGTGTGTTTAGTTTTTATGTCTGGCCTGTCTCGTGGTGAGCTTTTATTGTTGTCTCTGGCAATTTATGGTGTTGCCAACTTTGTTTATTTCGAATGTAGGAATAATGTGAAGCATTTTATTCTATTGATTCTATTTCCTGATTTAAAATTAACCAACAGCTGCATACAACAGCATACAGCTGTCGCGAACTCTTTAGGATAGTTGCTGTTTTCCTAATAAGCTTAACCCAATAATTAAACTATCTAGCCTAACATCTCTTTACATAGTACTATATTATCTTTTCGACTTTGAAGTTGCCATAATGATAACATAATTAAAAGTACATTAGCCCATGTCCCAAGGGCATAATTACGAGAAAACGATGTTCAAATGTGGTTCAGGTGTGAAAACATTTCGGTTGTTTTATGATGCTCCTCAGGTAATGGATTCACGTAGCTACCTCGGTAGAATGCTTCGAGCTCCAGTGCTCCGTTAATTTCACTGAAATTTGACTTTAATTGCAATGAGTAGTTTAAAATTGCGAAAATACTGCCATGTTTGTGTGAGTGTGTTTTTATTGCGCACGCAGTTTTAACATTTCGCCGTGGGTCAGCATTACCAACATATTTTCGGTTAAAATTTCGTGTGCCATGACGCCTAAAGTATTTTTTAACTTCATGTTGTACGTGGACTTCACGTAAAAAAAATATAAAAAGGCTGAGCGTATTTGAGCTACATTTTGCAAGTTGTATTTTACGCATAATAGGGTAAGAGCCCATCTATATGCCGTGAAAGGAGTGTGTGCAAACAAAAATGTCACACCACCTGATCTGTCAATCTGTTGGCGTACACTTTGAGCCCTGAAGCCAACGAAACAACCAAAAAAGACAAAAGTAATCTTATCCAAAAATATCCATTTTGATCTGTGTTCGCTCAATTTCGTCTACCGTATAATCTTGTGGAACTAATATTTGTCTCAAGTTTAAATGAGCCGCAGGATAGAATTATTCGAGTCATTTGTTTGGTACAGACTGCTGTAATTAAGTGTCGCCTCACTAATGACCCTATAATGAGATATTAGGGTAGTTTTATCAGAACATTTGTCGAAGGAAATGAATAGCATTGTTGACAAATCAAACAGTTTCTATTACATTTAAATAATAGTAGCATAATAAAAGGAGTTTAAAATAAACACTTATTCAATTTATTTTTACATATTATTTGCGTGTTCCTCCTTATTTAATTTATTAACTATAAATATTTTCTAAATCGAATGGAAAAGAAATAAAAGATTTTGCTTTTCTGGCAGTTGTTCAATATCATATTTAAAATCGGTGGTACCTAGTGTAGCTACAAGTGAAGCGATATAGTTGCTGTACAATTTGGATACTTATTTCGTATAAGACGGTACAAAGGTCAGAGTGTCTAAGTTGAGGTGTAGGTAGTCGTATGTATGTCGTAGTCGGAATCATAATGAACGCAATAGCTACATTCACCAAACCAATAACTTAGGTAAGTTCTCTGTCAGATTTACCTTTAACTTATTTTCATGTTGACTAGTTTCTTTGTCTTTTGGTTGTTGATCTGACTGTTAAGCCTGAGGTCGTGGTCATTTTCATCCAGGTAAAATGTAAGCGTAATAAATGGTTGTGTATAGTTGTAATTAATGTTTAATATGTAGATATACATATTACAAATACATAAGTATGTTCATCAGCTATATGGTTTATAATTTATGAAGTTATTTATTTATGAATATATATGTATGTATACAATAAAAACAATTTCTAGTAATCAGATACTTTTAGTCGCTACACATCAAAGCTTTTGTCTTTTTCAGTCTGTCCATCCTAAGGTTGCCTGTAAGAGATCGCACTCTGCGATAAGGCCCCTTAGTGCATTTGATATGTATCTACATTTAAGTTATTTACACCTAATTTGTACCAACATTTGCACAATAAAGCAATTATCTATCTATCTATGGTAAGCGTAGTGCCTAAACCTTCTGAAAATAGAAAAATACTGATAAATCATATTTTATAACAGTTATTATTGGTAGTAAATTTAAAATAAAGAAACAATCCCTTAAAAATAAATGAATATCACTTTAATTAAATAAATCAAAGACATAGAGCAAAAAGGATTACAAATGGAGGCACACGAAGCCGAACAAATGCGGATATTTGATACACAAAATCCGCACAATTACAGACATGTCTACGGCAATGGAGGTAATTATTCCGTTTTTTTACATGATTTCATTAATTTTCTTTCCGTTCCACATTGGCTGACACTGTATCGTAATTAAATGTAAAACAGCTTAGTCGCAATTACGAACGTCTTTCGGCATAATTGGACATAGATAGCGTGCAAAAAAACAAATCCTTTATGTAAAACATTAAGACATGCTCATATAATCCATACAATAACAGTTATCCCGTTTTATATTAAAAAAGGAATATTTTCCTTCATATTAAATTCATGGTATGACGGAATCCATAGTTCATATTTACTCTATCGAATATAAAAGTTCGCCGGTTCGCTTCTGAGTGAAACTATAAAATAACTATTTGCAGGGGCTTGTTGCCTAGGTTATTGAAATGGATAGAAATATCGTGCTGTCGGCATGACTCTGGAAATATGAGTCTCTATGGAATCTGTCCCATTTCGTGTTTACAAAGTTTCATAAATTATTAATAACTAGTATTTTTGAACGCGTTTTAAGTTAACTTTTTCCAGAACATTCGATTGATTACACGCAAGATACTAATGAAAACTGGCCAGTTATTTACTATGTAAATTGTTTATAGTTGAAGATTGATGGTGTTAGAAAATTTGAGATATTGGGTTCGAGCGGTTGCGTGCACGAGAAACGAACATGGCGTGGTCGGTGACGTCACATTAATTTGATCAAAGTGGAAATGGCCCGAGCATTTTCCACGCTACTTGTTTCGAGTTGCTGTCAACGCCTCAGCTAATGCTTCCGTCGGCTTCCAATTTTAAACTTTTGATGATGTTTACGGGCGCGGCACAATTTATGCGCCCGTCAATATTACAGAATCAATTTGAACACTTCGTGAATGAGTGCCTATTCGGTCCACTGGAGAAATCTGTTTCTTTTATTTACTTACCGCTATGGCAGCCTTTTTGATTATCACGATTTGATACTATCGACTTTTGTGGTTTCATAAATCGTGGGGCCCCTGGGCTCTCAGCGTGTACCCAAATAAACAGGAATGATTCCACCGCGAATCAAATTGTGCGGATCGGTACAGTTAACGTGAAAAGCAACAATGATGGGATCCCACGGCTTAGGTTCAACGGACGATGCGTTCGTCACGCTTACTTGCGTACCGTCAAGATTAGAATTATAGCCGCCTTTACTACTTTATCTAACTAGTGAGCTGAAATCACGCTTTAAAACCATTTACCGTTTCACATTTCGTGTTGTACAAACTGGTCAATTAAATGCCTTTGAACTGCATACGGGTGGTAAATGTTTCGTTTGATTGCTAGTCTGTTGGGATTGTGATGTTAGTCGACTGAAAATTGAATGGAGCGCAAATAGAAATACCGGCGTAATTACTTTCGTCTAAACGGGCCGATTGCAGTAATCACTTGCATATGTGATTTTCTACGTGATTATGTATACGTTTTAAATGCGGCTGAATATTTATGTATGGAAAATGTGTTTGTTGTTTCGTTTGGAAAAAGTAGTACTGACTGAGTGAGTGAATTACGTGACTGGTTGTAGTGAAACTGACCTTTGTCTTTTTTTCGTAGGTGCCACGGCAGGTGCCGGATCGTCGGCCAGTGTCTGTGGGGGCGACAGGGGGCAGCACTGTCCCGGACCGGTCATATGTGGACGGTCGAGTGCCGGCACCCCATGGGCCGCCACCCTCGCCAGGTGCGATTGCAGCGCAGAAAAAAGTCGCAGCCGCTTGCGTCGCCAGCAAGAAACTACTGGAAGAGACTCTTGCTAAGAATGGTAAGCTATCGTATATTAATAGCCATTTGCATTTTTGCTTGCACTGACGGTATAGAGCATATGGGTATAATGCTAAGGCATTTACCGCCGGTGTACTTTAGGGCGGTGCAGAGATTCAAATTATTCTAGACTTAGTGAGGAAGGTTATATTTATATACAATAGCATCATCAATAAAAAATGGAGTTTCTAAAGATAATCATGATAGTCTGACCCTGTAATAGAGACCATTGCATAATAATAATTAAATCACAATCTTCCGTGATTCGTCACGACATCATGTAACAATATTCAATAGGAAAGATTATTAATCGAAGACTATAATTAAACGGACCATTGGCTTTCCCAGCACAGATCAGCATCTTCATTGACATAAAACTCAAGAATTAATTAGATTATTCTATTTATAACAGAGACCACACGTCTAGACAGTTATTTAGAGTAAAATAAATATGCCATAAATTGTACGAAATTTACATTTCCTTTTACATAACACCTATAATTGGAGCGAAGTGTTGTCAACTATCGCGGCTTCCTGTCTCAAGAACGTCAGTTATTTAAGGAACTGTTGCTAAATTTGGCTATTGGTAGTTTTGTTCACTCGCTTAACTAGCCAAAAACGACGCAGTTTTGACTTTCAGGCAAGTTTCAGTTTGAGGGAAATTGTAGTACTGGAAATAATTATACTACCTAAAGATGTGGCAAATCGGATCCTACTTGTAAAAAACTGAGTGAACTTATAATTTGGTAGAATAGTGTGTACTTTTAAAGTAAAGCTACCACTATAGTTTACTGTTACCATACTTGTACACTGTGATTACCTTAGAGTTTGTAACACTATTACTGTTCTAACCAGATACACATTTTAAACCTGATATATATTAAATACAGTTCAATGTGTAATCATCGTCTAAAAGAGTGCAGGGACATACATCATAAGGTCTTATATCTTGCAAGCTTATGAAGTTATTACTCATTTCGGTCACCAAACGCAACATTATAAAATTCGTCTTCTCTTTAGCCAAAGAACACATTATATCCAACAAAATGAACATTATCCAGAGAATGGTGTCGCCGATGGCTCTAACAAAGGTTTGACCTTTACTTTCTGGAGAGGGCATTCAAAATGCCCGATAGTACTTTAACTATAGTGATTTGTAAAGTTTGCCGCTCATAACGGCTTCGGTGGCGTAAATGCCAAGGCGATAGGGCCCTGGCGCTTACCCGAGCATCTAGATAAGTGACCGTGACGAGTAAATAAGGCCTATACAGAACTTTGTGTAATATCTTATAGGTATACAGAAACTTACAGTGTCAAAGAGTAGTCTTCATTATGTTCCACCAGCTTTTATTCGTATAAAGTACTATAATAACTCCTATATGCTTCTCTGATATATAAGTAATATTATCGCAAAGTTTCATTAAAATCCATTCAGTACTTTCAAGGGAAACAAATATCCATGCATCCATCCTCACTAACTTTGACAAGACTTAATTTAGTCGCTTATTTGGACGTCAAAGAGAAGAGACATAGGTACACGATATCTATATATATAAAAGAAAGTCGTGTTAGTTACACTACTTATAACTCAAGATCGGCCGAACTGATTTGGCTGAAAATTGGTAGGGAGGTAGCTCAGAAGCAGGAAAAACACATAGGATACAATAAAATGCAAAAAATAATCTGGGAGGGATTTTAGAGAGGGTCGAAGTTTGTAGGGACAAACCTCCTACCTATTGACAGTAATAACGCATGCGCTGTAATAATTGAGTTGCTGCGCATGTGCTATATCTGTCAGTACTGTCACATTATACATTGACATAATTATGATGCACTGTCATTACTTCGTTCGCTTTTAAGGTTTGCTTACTTAATTAAACTAATAATTATTATTGTAACAGCCTTGGCTAATCCTTACTAATATTAGGTACCTACTAGCTGTGCCCGCGGCTTCGACCGCGTGGAAGTCGGTATCCCTTAAATATCCCTTTCTGTGGCCTTGATAATGTAAATGTGAAAATGATCGGTTGATGAAACTTACACTCATATTTAAGTTTCTTACTTACTGTATTAGAAAAGTAGTAACCTGTACCTGCCACCTAAATTCTTAGCTCTTTCTTTTAATAAATCCTATCTGGCCGGATTACATAATTATAAGTTAATTTGAATCTTTGCACTCAAAAAGTAACATGCTTGCTCTACTATCTATACTAATATAATAAAGCGGAAGAGTTTGTTTGTTTGAACGCGCTAATCTCAGGAACTACTGGTCGGATCTGAAAAATTCTTTTTATATACGATAGCCCAGTTATTCCGGAAGGCTATAGGCTATAACATAACGCTTCGACCCTTTGGGCCGGGCAAAAGGCTAAAAAGGCTAAAAGATAATGTTGGCTAATCTCAGGAACTAGCAGTCGGCTTTGAAAAATTGTTATTGTCTATGATAGCCCAATTATTCCGAAAGGCTATAAGGCTATATTAAATTACGCCACAACTTTTAGGGGCCAGACAAAAATAATAAAATGGTCAAACGAGAAGGGGAAGGGTTGGGTCAAAGGCAAAAAAAGGCTAAACGAATGGGATACAATCTATATGGGTATCGTTTTCGAGATTTTCGGGACGCTGATTAATAATATGAAAATCATTTAGTGATCCAAGATGGCGAACGGGAAATCAAAGATGGCGGATGAGAAAATTTAAAAAATCAATATGTCGCCTTAGATATTTTAAGGGGTGGGGAACCAAAATACAACATCTATTTCGTGATCAAAGATGGCGGATGGGAAATCAAAGATGGTGGATGGGAAAATTAAAAAAAATCAATAGGTATTGGTATCGTCTGCGATGTTAAAAGGGATGGAGAATCCAAATACAACATCTGTTTCGTGATTCAAGATAGTAGATGGGAAATCAAAAATGGCGGTTGGGAAAAATTTAAAAAATCAATATGGGTATCGTCTCTGATGATTTAAGGGATGGAGAATACAAATACAACATCTATTTCGTGATCAAAGATGGCGGATAGGAAATCAAAGATGGCGGACGGGATTTTTTTAAGTCGATATGGGTACCGTCTCCGATATTTTAAGGAATGGGGAATTCAAAAACACTATCTATTTCGTGATCAAAGATGGCGGATGGGATTTAAAAAAAAAGCGATATGGGTATCGTCTCCAATATTTAAAGGGATGGGGAATCCAAATCCAACATCTATTTCGTGATCAAAGATGGCGGATGGGAAATCAAAGATGGTGGATGGGAAAGTTTTAAAAATTCAATATGGTTATCGTCTCCGATGTTTTAAGGGATGGCGAATCCAAATACAGCATCTATTTCGTGATCAAAGATGGCAAATTGGAAATCGAAGATGGCGGACGGTTTTTGCTGGGTCATCTATCTATACATATAGGTATATAAAATTCAATCTTCGTTTGTTTGTATACCTTTGTAAACTCTGAAATTTTTGATTAAGCTTTGGTAACTTTGTACAGAATTTCCTGGAAAAGTGGTTTGAAAAAAAAAAACTAATAAGCAAAAAGACCTTTAAAAGGCGATACAGGGTTCGCCGGGACAGCTAGTTTTTAAATAAATATGAGTAAAGTGTTTTTTAAATTATAATTCATACTCTTCATACTCATAAATTTCACCCATGGGCTTCACCCATTTAGAAACTAGACGGTAAGGACCAGGCTTAACCTCGCGAATCTAAACATTCGTACTGTTCCAGTGGCATCGGTGTAGTATAGGAGGCCCCTTACCTCAATTAGAATGTTTCTTGTAGATATCTAATACAATTGATATTCCCATGCGAGTTAGTTCTCAGTTTAAGAGCTACTTTAATTTAATCAAAGATCGTACCCAACGCTCACATACAAAGGTAATTAAGAAAATTGCACTACATTAGCATGTAGTATGATAAGAGACTGAAGCACTATTAAGCATGCCCGTTAAAGTACGGGCACGTCGAGATAGGTATAAATTTAAGCTTTTTAAATGAATTTCGTAAATGCTCAATTCATGAATAGCCGTAATATCTTTAAGTATTTTGAATTAAAAATATTATTGCATTCATAAACTGAAATGGAAACTCGCATTAAGCATCTTGCTACCAATTTCTTTTACTTAAATTTTAATTAAGCGCATTAGCGCATCTTTCAGAGCGAATTTAACGAATATTAAAATTCTCGCAACAACTCAACGCGTATAAAAGGTCTGTTGACCCGCTTAAAACACAATTAGCTACTCAACTTGAGGTCCACTGACTAAAATATATTTACTTTAGTTGGTTTAGTGCGCACAACCAACATAAACAATTTTAATTAATTCCGTGGTGTGGACCGTACCTAAATCCGTTTGGTACATCATTCAAATTAGTTTTTGAATTAGGAATAATTTAAAAGATAATGAAGTAAATCTAAACTTTTAATTAGTTGATACTCTTATCAAGTGGCGTCAAAGAAAGTTGAGTCAAAGTGCTAGTTTGTGATACAAAGTTGAAGGTACCACATTGAGGAATACAAATAAGTTTGGAAAGTCTAGACAGATGTATTTTGTATGCAGCTACCACGTTTTACATTGTTACAGCTGCCTTTGAGAAAGTTCTCGAACAAATTGTTACGTCTATTTAACATAGGTAATAAATCTAAAATTGATTACATTTGGGAAGAGGCCAGGTGCGTCAATTCATTTCATGAAAGGAAGAAAGATTTCTTCATAGGCTCGGTCCGACGGATAGTGAAACCGAGGGAAACGTATAGATATTATTGATTAATGACATTTTGTAATTGCTCTGTAAGTCGTTTTCAAAAGCAATACAACGAGGCTTATTTACGATGTAAATCTTTTGTAATACACAATAACTTTCATCATTGTTAAAAACCATTCGGAGAAAGTAAAGAAAATGTTGAGAGCGGAGGTGTGAAAGTCTTTAGCTGTAGATTAACTGTCTGATAATATACAGCCAAGATGCGCTTAGTACTTATTACTTCGACTGTTGAGATATACTCAGAAAATTAAATGCATCATTACTTCTTGTAGAAGCAATAAAAAGATCTTAATATACCTAAGTTTCTCCGTCGGTCAATAACAGTCACATAGACTTTATAGTCGACGTCGTCTTTTACTTGTTAGTAAATAGTAAATTCGTCGAGTATAGAATAATAATCAAATACGTACCTATGTGGTAAATGTTTAGTAAGAAGTATATAATATTCCATTAAGTCATAATCCCGCCTTCTGTGGAATGTGCATCAAATAACTTCAGAACTTTCTTTGAAGTCAAAACACAAAATTTCAGCAAGCTTAAATATATTCAATTTATTTTGGAACTCACGAATCCTCTTAATTCATAAAACAGGAAAATGCGCTTGTTAACTTTAGTTTTATTCAATTATCCTTGATCCATCTTCGTAAAGCATTTAGGGACATTGGAAACCATTTATCTTTCGACACCGTTGTGTAGAAAATATTTGTAAATAAATGAATTTAGATAATCGACTAAGAAGAGATTTTAAGATATTTTTGGCTCTGACTCTTGTGAAATTGTTTTTGTTTGACAGACGTGAACGGAAATTCCTAAAAGTTTTTAAGAGAATTTTAAATAGTTTTTCAGCTTTCAGCGCTAGTTAGGTGATTAAAACATTAATTAAATGAAATGGCGAACGTTAGTGCAGCTATATCTTGGGAAATCAGGCCAATTGCGGTTTCCCCGGCTCAGAATCAGGCAAGCTTCAGTGACGCCCTGTAATTTCCTCTGATAATGTAATATTAGTTCGCTTGCTAACAACCGGGCTGCGTTACAAAGGGAAACATGTTTTCGTGGGATTAAGTTATTTGAAACGAAAACTTAAGTAGAACGAAATCCTCGTATTATATTTACAATGTTGATACAATCATTTAAATACTTAAGTTCATATTAAAACATGGCAGCCGTAATAAAGTCGTTTTATTCCATAAAATACGAAAGGTGTCCTTTTTGTAAAAAAGCTTTTCCTTGCATAGTTGCCGTGCTTGAACTAAAGGTTTTGCATACAACTCAGTGTAATGGGGACGTCCTTTGAAAGAGGACAGAGCTAACAATGAGGCCCCGCAGGACTATATTGAGAGTCATGTAAAAAATCGGCTGGACAAAGGCTGGTCTAGACTGTAATATGGGCCTGGCTTGTTTGAAATTAGATGCGGGCCTAAGTACTGTGGGATTCACCCTTTTTATTGTTTGCTGCCAGCTAATCAGTGGAAATGGCTACGTTGCGTTGCAGTTATTTTTTAATTAAAACTTTGATGGAAATATTGCCGTTTTCTGGTATGAGAACAAACGCGAACGTTCGGCAGTTTCTATCGAACATCTCCAACAAAATTATGATAAACATCAAAATTGTTTATGTTAAGCACTTCTTAAAACACTTTAATAAGTAATTTGTAACTTGATTCGTATGTTCAAGGAAAGCGATGAGTAAAAAGCACCAAAGTATAAATTATACCAAATGACATTCAGTTACAATCTTAACCTTGAGAGCACTATACGGATCTTGGAGGCCTCTCGAAAGATTTCAAACCTTCGTAGATCGCAATCTAAAAAATAATTGGATTTCGTGACTTCCTCGAAGTAAGAATAATAAAACAACTCTTTCAAGTTACGAAACCAGTTCAAACCGTCAAAATCATGTCCGAAATTTGAAATTCACAAAACGATCTTCGAATTATGAAATTCACAGCATCTTATTCGAATTAAATATGTATAAACCACTATCAATTTCGGATTAAAATTTTTAGGGATCCGCATCATTATAGGTTCGCCATATCTTTCTGTCTGTCAGTATGTCACAGCCATTATTGTTCTTGCAGGATCGCCACCAACGATAGTTTTGCCGCCTAGTGGGTACTGGATGGATGGAGTGGATGATGCTCTTCCGGACGGTGAGGACGCTGAGCCTCGGACGCAACCGGGCACCCCTCGCCAGACGACCAGGCGGCACAACATCGATACCGATGACACCGCCAAATACTACAGGCGATTCTTCCTTGGAATGGTGAGTTATTATTTATTGGTTTGTTCTGCATACGAGTCATCATCATACTAGCGTTAGACCAGGTGCCCTCGCCTTAGACTCAGCTCCGCTTCTACCAGTGAGTAAATAAAGAAAGTCAAATATTCTTAGTGTCAAAATACTTTAGTACAAAAGTATATTGACTAGACAGTCGTATTGACTCGTAGTGACGCGGAAAGACCGCATTAGGAATTCCCGCATCCGGGGTAGCCTTCATATCCGTGACAGTGTGGCCACGTCTTACGTCAACCGGTATCTTACGTGGGTAACAAATTACTTGCCATGCTACCTCCGCCGGGCCGCGGTAAACGGGGAAGGCCAAAGAAATGCTGGCTTGACGTTGTAAGGGATGATATGCGTGCCAATCAACTAACCACCAGGGATGCTGAAGACCGTGCGAAGTGAAGGAGATTCAGCCGGTAAGCGGAACCCGGGCTCCAAGGCGTAGGTTTTGGAACGCAACCGGGACAGTAAACGCTAGGATGATGATGATGAGTCGTATTGACTCGTTATTTAAAGCAAATTAATAATATACGAATGCATGCAACGTGACCTTCAAAATAACGGCGTCAATGCCTATTTAATTATTAACAAAATATCTCATAAAATTTCCTATATCTTACTTGTTTATGATTGGGTATTATGTGTTAAAATGTCAAAGATATAAGGAAAGCGTTTATAATTTAAGCAAACAATTTTTAGGGTTTCGTACCTAAAAGGTAAAACCCCTAAAAATTACCCTATTACTAAGCCTCCACTGTCTTTCTGTCTGTCACTAGGCTGTATCTCATAAACTGTGATAGCTAGAAAGCTGAAATTTTCACAAATTATGTATTTCCATTGCCGCTATAACAACAAACAACAAAAATTAAAAAAATAAATAAACGGGGCTCCCATACAACAAACGTAATTTTCAAAGCAATTTTTACAACAACAGGTAGACACTTAAAAAATATTTAAGTATACATACAACAAACGTGATTTTCTTTTATAGATCATGGTAGGGAACCCTTCGTGCGCGAGTCCGACTCGCACTTAGCCAATTTTTAATTTAAGTATCGCCTGGCGTTGTTTTTAAACTGTAACCTAGCTATACACGACTATAATAATCGAGTTGCAATAATCCTTCGAGACAAAACATTTCTTTATTATCACCTTAGAGAATCTAATTCAAAGTATTCATTTCTATATATTAGGTTAGAAAATCGTAAATAAAACGTAGTTTAGCTGTGCCTTTGCTTCGTGTGTGGCAATAATATAAAACTAAACAGTTTTAAGAAAGTCGAGAGACATAACCCAGCAATGGAATGGATAAAGCGTCCATCAGATATCGTCCGATTTATTCCAATACTTACATCAAACTCGGGATTCTCCGTGCGCAAAGTCACGTTCCAAAGGTTACGGGCATTACGAAAAACTACAAAACGACAAATCAAATCACGATTTAATTGCTTTCGTGACCAGCGCGCACTTTCTTTGAGTGGTCGATATGTACGAAAATAAAAGTGGCATTACAAAACGTGTACTCGCCACTCGGAGTTCGGAGCATCTGACATTTGCGCGCCAAGCCGTCTGCGGTCGGCGAAATAAAACCGCCTGGTGTTGCCAACTGCTCTTTGCCGGTCGAGCTTGCACACATGTCTTCGTAATATAACACTCGGTTAGTTAATCCAAGAAATGTGTGACCTATATTCGTAGTTTGAAACTGGTCTGATTGCAATCAAAAACCGCAGTTAGAGCTTGAAATCACGTTTTCGTGAGGTGAAATTATACGATAACATGTTCGCATCTATTTCCACATCGCAACCCGTAATTTAATTCAAGGGGCGCGCAGACACCCCATGAACACGATTCGGTTGCACTTTAGTTAAAAATTGTATTTTTAAAACGTCGCTTCGCGTCCACTTGATCACGTTTCCCTTGACATCATATTGTAAATGAAATATTGCTGCCGTCACGTCAATATCGATGCCCTTTTACGCATCAACCTCGCAGGAAAGGTCTGTCAAGACAGGAACCGCATATCAATTATAATTTCTCTCATGACAATCACAAGGCCCGAAGCAAAATGTTCAAGCTTATTCAACTGTAAATGTAAAACTTCGAATAGCCTTTTCTTTCTTTGCTATATTATCTGTCCATTTTTTATCAGTTTCCACTGACTTTTTGCTAATTTGATTGTGATTAAGTTTTTCTTTCTGACCGTAGTTGACCGGACTTACTAAAAACTCTTTACAATGGTTATTTACTTTTCACCCTTCGCTGATCCATTGTATTCAGTAATTGTAGTAATCTACTTAATTTCAAACGGTCGTAATAATTTTCATTCTATAGTAAAGTTGTCAAAGGCTTACATCGTGCATCGCGATCTATATTTCACAGAGCGACTGTACAATGTCAGACTAGGTTTAAGGCTGTGGGCACATTACTGACAAAATGCCCTTACTAGTCTTAATACTTTAAGATTGAAAGGGCTAATGATTTCTCTCTTGATGTAATTGTTAAACTGCGAGTTAGTTTTTCCATTTCAAATCTCCAATCATTACAGTTTTATCGTGGTTTAATTATAGTAATGATCTATTGTTAAACAAAAACACTACTGTACCGCCCACAGACTGTACACAACCACTCTACATAATTTTTCTTGAAAGTTAAACATGTTTAAACTGAGTCTGAATCGACAACTTATGTACCTATTAGGCAAGGTAGTAATCAAAACTTACGCATCACAATCACATGTTAGAAAAAATTAGATAGGCAATTGGCAGTTCGTTCATAAATTAAATTCCAGTCTAATTTTGCTATATAGCATTGGAGGCCTACTGGTCATACAATAAAATAAAAAAAAATACAAAATGTTTTCCACACGAATCGCGTCCGCTCCTTTCTAATCTAAGAGCTCTCCCTAGCCCATAACGCGTACCACATCGGTACAGTTACCGCCACGTGTGAACTTTCCCATACCCACGCCCATACGCATACTTTTGTACTTTTTTCCGAACGTTTCGAATCTTCATAATTGCCATCTTGACAGTTTTCATTTCAATAATAATTAGGAATTATGGTAGCAATAAATTTCAGCGTTTGAGGAGGAGGCGGAATGGTGTGTCTGAAACCCTGATTATGTGAATGATAGAGACCCCAGAAAGTTTGAACTAGGTTTCAGAAGAAAGG
The DNA here is from genome assembly GCA_944739405.2 of Euclidia mi. NCBI lineage: Eukaryota > Metazoa > Arthropoda > Insecta > Lepidoptera > Erebidae > Euclidia > Euclidia mi. The sequence goes on along the minus strand of OX123202.2, from coordinate 35,115,526 downwards.
AAAACAGGAAATAAACAAAAATTTTAAATCTAAGAGAAATCGGCGATTTATAAAAGCCAATATTCACCCTACACTAGAACAGTAACTACATACCAGCTTCTTCACCGAATTGCTAAAGCAACTAAAGCCGAGGTTTTGTTTCAAAGTGGCCATTCCCATACGCCAAGGTTTGACAACGAAGGCATGTCTCTAGAAATATGGAGCTTTTGTAGCATAAAAAATGCGTAATGTTGTGAAACAGATTGTTCTAGACAGAGATGATATCGACAATCATAGTTTCCACTTAAATCTACTTGCTTACGTCGCGTAAACAGTAGTACGAATCTGATTATAGTGAACGATGACATCATTTAGTCACGCCTGATTCTATCTTTATGTCTTTTAACCAGTCTCCGACCGTTTCATATCTCGCCAAACTATGTATTAAGTATATAACTGAATACCTAGTTCTCGAGCTTTATTTACTTAGACAACATACCTACATACAACTCCAATAGTTTCTGTTCCGAAAATTGTTCTTCTCATCCTGACTATCTTATGTAAAATACGTACATCCGAAAGCTTTTATAAAATACAAAGAAAATGTTTATTCGTTATTAGGACGTGCATAGAAGCGGTAAATACTGCCAACAACTGGACATGCTGTTGTTAATAAATGAATGCGTATGCAACGAAATTATACGGCAAAAATACTAACCACCATGTGATGCGAAGTACGAGGTAGTACACATAAATACACGTTGCAACGGACACTGGAGCGTGAAACGTGTAAGTGCATAATGTTGGCGGAGGAAGTTGTGACCACAACCGATAAAGAGCCACCACTGTGTCTCATATAGCCTCTAACGACCACCGAACAGGATACCTTCTGTTCAGAAACTACGCCGCGATATTGCATGAGAATAGATAACCTACGAAAAATCGGTTATTGATCATTTCAAAATAACTTTTATTTTTAGAACGTGCTCTTTTTTTAAACTTTAACCACCTTAAGTTAACTTGCCAGACTTCGTTAAATTGGTACGGTTACACCCTTTTATTTAATTTTCGAATATTTTTATATCGTTCTGTAACAGCAGGGTTGACGGTTCAAAATATGAGCAGCGAATGTGACCACCAATTAAAACACATGCAACGACAACCAGCGATTAAGGGCCCAACTACACTCATTACGTAAAAAATACTGGCTAGCGATAGTGGGAAAAAGCGTCTGGGTTCACCAACGCGGAACGGTTTGGCTTCACGCCCAGTGAGCCAAGTTCTCAGCTACATGTAGATTGCGCCGATTACAGAATTGTCGAGCAATTTAAGTCTCGACCCGCGTGTATACCTCACCTTATCACGCGTACAAATCTTAACAGACGCCTCGTTACAAAATTTTGAAAATATTCGTTTGACTTATCTTTTATACATGCCTAATTTGAATTTAATTATGTACAGACACCAACAAACATATCACGCCGTGCTATTCATTTTAATATTAAATTACTGCTTTACAACCTAAGGGCAATAACGTAGATGTAATATTTCATATTCGTGTGAAGGATTTTCATAAGATTGCAGCCTGTCTAATGTTATGGTTATTTAATGAAATACCCAGAAATTGACATAACGTAACATGCAAATTACATTCCCACGGTATAAAAAGTATTCTTATTGTCACATGTAATCAAAATGGGTAAAGGTCCAATGTATTTAGTGTCCCATAATGCCTCATAGTGCGCAACATTAGTTTTAAAATTGCTTATTTTGTAACCGCATAGTTTTGATATTTGAGATATGTATTTAAAGTTACATTAGTCGCTAAAATTTATCTCACAACTCAGTGATAATAAATAAATAGCGCTTTAGCTGCGGACTAAAATGCGTATCTCACAATTTGCATAAAATATTGCAATCGTTACCACGTCAACCCTGCAAAGCTGATGGGCCATTGTGACACCGCAAGGGTTAGACTAGATGAATGCGATGCTTCGATCACAAAGCCGATACCAGTGCCATGCTGACGTGTAAATACGTCCTGCCAAAGGCCATCATGTCCTGCCATAAAACCTATGGAAGGATATCACCGGTAACATAAAATGTTATACTCCACGTTTAAGCGAAAATACACAGCTTAAAATGTTGGGCAAACAAAATAAGTGTTATGCTGAGTAATTTACTAAACCCACAAAGGCTTTAAGTGAAATCAATTTAAGGTGAATACAAAACGAATTAGTCAAAATTACATTAATAACACAATCGCGTCGCACGTGTTATCGTTCAGAAACAAATAAGTTTCTAGATTGTGAGAACTTATTGTTTACGACGCCGCGACGGGCGAGCTATTTACTTTTATATTAAGAAAATGTCTGTGCAACAGACGGTTGGCAGCCAAAATGAAAGAAATCGTTAATAACATTTCGTTAAATGATAATTTGTTCGCCAATCCATTCGTTTAAATCAGTGGCGATGACAGATGCGGGCGACAAAAGAAAAATGGGAGCAATAAGCAAATGCCTTCTTTCATAAAGTAAAATTGGGTTGAGGACAATTCCTTTTGCGTAAGAAATGATGGTGCTATGAAATGATTGCCCTGTGAAGCCGCCTAGGGTAGTCGGTGTAAATCGAGTGAAGATGGTAAAATGAAAAATGTTACTGGAAGTTCTGTTTTAGGAGACGGCTGGCGAGAACAGCTGGACTCCACGGAACATTGACTCGTTTTATTGATTCTTCAAATTTGGAAATTGCCTTCGTATAAATTTGATTTGCTTGCTGGGTCCAACAAAATCTTCGATGAGTGGCATTTCAAAAATTAAGATCTTAAGAAGATAATGTACCTAAGTGGCGTTTATGTATACTTAGTAATTTGAGTTGATGGATCTTTAATGAATGGGTTAATGATCTAGCGCTAGTAATTCAATGTATGCTATTATTCAAGCACTATAATAACGTAATTACTATGCAATGTTCTTTCAACGAGATGTTTTAATCTTTTACATCGGATGAATAGAAATAACACATCTGCATAAATTGAAAAATAAATCGTCTGATTTCATCTCAGATGACGTGATCCTTCAGTGAGTTCGAAAAGGGGCATTAACCCCTCGTCCCTTCAATTACCATCTTTAGCTTTCAATTTGCCTCTTTGTGGCTCTCAAAAAGGACATGCAATAAATTCGAGAATTTTCTCTAAAAAACCGTCGCTGGAAACTTGATGATTGTAGTCATTATATAGAAACATGATCAAACATTTCTTAAATATTATAGAATCAGCTTTGAATAATGTTTACCATGAATCGTAGATAAATGTACAACTAGTTATTTTGCCAGTCATTGCTCTTTGTCCTCTAAAGTGTTTGGATTCGCATTACTGTTTTGAAGTGCTTGAGGTGTTAATTACAAGACTTCTAGAACAAATGTTTTTTCGATTGAGAGATTAGCAAACAAACTTTGAACTCCAAGCCCTGTTGTCTGACCTTTGAGAGAAAGAGACAAAAAAAATCTTGTCTCAGTTGAATAAGCGTGATTTATTTCATTGATATAGTCTATATGTTGTAATTAATCTTATTGTGTATTTTTTCTTAGTTTCCATTGAGTTGCAGCATTGTCTTAATGACAATGGTTAGCTTGTCCTTCATAAAGGACAGTTTACATGCTTGGGAATAAAAAATAGGGTCTGTTGGTGTAGCAAGGTTGACGTGTCAATGCGTATGGATAATTAACATCTCCCATGGCGAATGAAGCTTTTGTTGGGACCTTGAGTCGCTTAAATAGTGTTTGCATTACGTAAAGTTTAGCAATTTAATGTTATATACGGTTTTAGCTTCTAATTGTTTCTGAGCCTGAATAGGTTAAAATATTGCTTAAGTTTTATAGTTAGGAGAGCCATTTATCTTAACAAATTTATTGATACCTTTACATTACGTTGAAAATTATGGACTTGTTCTAAATTGTGTGATACATATATAATTTAACTGAATTTAGAGCATGTCATGCATATTAAAGCAAAGCAAATAAATACTATCGCTAATTCTTATGAATTGCAGTTATAACAAAAAATAGTGCGTAACTCATTATCTCATTCAATAAGATTCATATATTTACATTTCATCATTTAAATATTAATATATTCATAGCTCGTCTGCACTCTTCTTTCCTTGTTAGTTACGCGATAAAATCAGTTCGTAACATGCAAATGACATCATCAGTGTTCGCCCTGATTCGAGCAATAATTGCGCGCTGCAGTAGCAAGTCAAATGTCATTAGATCAACTTCATCATCATCTTCGGTGTCAGCTCAATTACTAAAGGGTCCTTGAGTTATAGGCCGTATACAGTAATTCCTATTCTAGTCTAGCCATGCATTAAGACATTAAGATAAAGTTAATGTACGAGACAGTATAACGTAATGGCATTCTGATCATTTACTGACGAATATATGGACATAAAAAGTCCATTATCGAAAATATGATTACCCTTAAAAATAACCTTGGCTATAAATATGATGTTTCTATGGTATTCCGTGGGGTTTATAGGCGAGGCCCGACTGATGGATGTTTTACTGTTGTTTTGACGGTCAATATTGGTTTTGTTATTACATCCCTAATTAGCCGACTTTTCCTGTAACATTGTTCCATTTGCATTATCAACGTGTTTGTGTGTTTACCGTAACTCGTTTTAATCCCATTACGTGAGCTTTGTTTGAATCGTACATTATTTGATATTTACCAGAAACACACAATAATTCCTATTCATATTCACGGTCTGCATTAATACCGTTTTCAGTGTTATTCCATTGTGTATTTTGGACGAAACCACAATGATGTTTGTTAATACTTCTACCAGAGGATTATGGCTGTATTCACGATGAATAAAATGGCCCGTATTGCTCACATAACGTTACACCTGTAATATTTTGTGAGAAGTCCCCGAATTATTTGACGACGCAATTTTTCTGGAAACTTCGTAATGAAACATGATTTTTTCATCTATTGATTTATGAAATGTTAGTTATATAAGAGGTCTTACGTAAACGTAGTTTTAATATGAGCTATAAAAATTGAGCGTATTATTCTTAGACGCAACTTCAACAGACCATACAAATAATTTCCAGGCTTGTATAACAAATTATTGTTTTTTGCGACGAGCAAAGGCACACAGCTATTATATTGATTGCGTCTATGCAATCTATAATGAGCAATTTTTCAAATATATATTAAATCCGTATTCCCTTGGCACCCGAATATCCGGACAATATTAAATTTTGATTTCATCACATTTACAGGAACACATCAACATGGTTGGAACAGACGAGAATCTCGGTCCCGTTGTGATGTCCCTTAAGAACGAACACATGGCTGGTCAGGATCACACAAGGATATTGTTGAGGCTACGCACGGAGACTATGCATGGACTTATACCCACTACTAGTAAGTAGTACTCTCTAGAATTTTCTGGAACATTCCACCCAAGCAGGATACAGCTGTGAATGCTTTACTTGAAGTTCTTGTTGCCCGATTCGTTGGTCGGTATAAATGTTTCCTTTTTGTCCTTTTCCAGGATCAGGAATAATGCCCTCGCCTCTCAGAATGGCAAAAATGTTAAACGAACAAGTAAACATCGATAATTTCACGGCAGTCATGTGTCTCAACGCTTCGTCACTGATCGCGGCGTACGACGAACATGTTTTAGTGAACTGTTTCAAATTCGGAGTACTGTACCAAGCGTATGGGCAGACGACGGAGGAACAATTGTTTGGAAATAATGAAACCTCGCCTGCCTTCGAAGAATTCCTAGATATGCTCGGACAGAAGATCAAGTTGAAGGACCATAAAGGTATATTTATTATTCTTAGCACATTTTGGCACAGCAACGCACGAAATGAGATCGCCTGGCTACGTGCCTAGATGCTAACCCTAAGGTTTTGGTATCCGGAACAGTTTGTGCTTAATTCCGACGCCAAGAAGCCGACACATACGAGCCGGATTTAAATAATATAACTGGCACGCCTAATTTTAATTAAGCTGCATTGCGGTATTGAGTTTACACAATTATAGAATAATGACGATTGTGAAAAGGCAGTGCAAAATTTGGTATATCCGTTCTTGCTTACCTGAAAAAATATTACGATACATACATAAAATCACTTTTAAATTTTAATGTGATTTTTTCTTTTACGTGGGTTTGCACTCGCGTGCATACTGGATTCAACGTATGTTTTAATCTACGCTAGCGACTAGCATTCGTATACATTATTCAATATTATTTAGCGGGTCTTCGCTCGGTCCCTCCGCGACCACGACCGTTGCAAGCTGGTAGAAACGTAGGAGAATAACAGAGGTATTTATGCCTTGAAATAGAATATAATAAATAGGTAAATTATCGCGACTAAGACCCGCTAAATAATATTGTATGATGTATAACAAATCGCGAAAGTTTAAAATCGATTATAGCATTTGTATGTCATGCAAGACAGGAAAAGAACGCACAGGCGATCTACTGATTACAAGCAGCGCCTGGGTGTCTTTTTCATTTGTAGAACACACAAAATGTCGAGAACAGTTTAGTGATCAAACCTACAACACAGCTCTGTTCTAAACGATGAATAGGCTGTGTAAAGCACTGATACCGTTAAAAATAAATGTCTTCATAATATTTAATTATCTATTTCCCTCCGTTACCTAGGTTACCGTGGTGGCTTAGACATAATAAACGGGCACACGGGCACCGAGGCGGTGTATGAACAGTTCCACAACCGCGAGATCATGTTCCACGTGGCGCCACTGTTGCCTCACACCGCCGGCGACGCGCAGCAACTGCAGAGGAAGCGGCACGTCGGCAACGATATTGTCGCGATCGTGTTTCAGGTATGTATTGCCTTCTCTTCAGTTTCTCTTCAGTACAATGTGTTGATCTGCATTTGCAAAATATTTTTGTAATACAATATAGACATTATACTTATTCACCTAAAATTATTTTAAATTGTGTGTGATAAATATAAGACCCTATTTTCATCAAATGTTACTCCGATAGTAAATCAGAATACACTGTTGAAAGGTGCAGAATAAGACTGCTCGGTAGGTACGTGTACTTGTATGTGTTAGGTAACTGCAATGCGAGCGGCGATCAGCTGAGCGACAGCGGCGGCCAGTACACCGAGTTGATTTTTAAAATGTATGATTACAAAAAAAATAAGTTTTACTGTGTGATTTTTTCATGTGTTTGTATTCAGTTAAAGTAGTATATTCACCCCTGAAAATATTTTGCAAATGCATATCAACGCCCCGTATACAAATTTCTCGGTCTCAGTAGGAAGAAGCCTAATCTATCAGAAAGAAGGCTGTTTTTGGGACTAGTCACACTCTCTTTCTCACTACTGTGTCACCTGTGTAGCCAGGTTCAGCAGCAGTGATCATTGATTACAACGAGTTCTGACACTCTTGAAGTCCCGGTTGAAAGTTAAACTGCGCTAGAACTCGCAACGAACTTTATTAGAAGTATATTTGTGTAGTTAGAAAGTAGCGGTAGGACAGCTGTATTGGTCAACTATCCGTTGTAATCAACAACAGATCTGTCTTAACATGTAGCAAATTGAATCGCATCTTATACATTGTAACAATAGAGTAGCAAAATGAAAACAGTATCTGCTTTCATTTTGACATTACCAGTTACCATATTCACTGCAAATCCTAAACCATGCGTCTTCTACTAAGATGCCTAAAACTTTTTAATCATGAATATTTTATCTTCTTATTTGATATAGATCAGATTGATTTTTGCGCGAATTATGAGCAACTCTAATATTTATTTTATGTAGATTGCATTGCATTTCAATAAGTCATCAAATCTCAATATATCATTCCTGACTATGCATAATTTTCGGACAGTTATTTTTCATTATTCCACATAAACATTTCAACGCGCTGTCCCTTTAAAAGTACGCCAATAAAATGTTATTGCGGCCCATTTAACTAATTAGACTGAAACACGCCGGCCGCAAAACAAATTTAATTTGAACTTCTATAATCATCAGCGGGCAATTCGGTTTTGAAATTAATGTGATAAATTAAACCGGCCACTGCAAGTGGTCCAGCGGTAGTGTAAACGATTGTGGATCATGGGCTCGATTTAAAGATCAAGTTAAAGAAATATTGAGTTTTTCTGAAGTAGGTACCTACTATGTAAAATTTTGCTCAGGTTTGTTAGATAAGGTTGATGGATTTTCCCATCGGAATATCATGAGAGTTAGCGAATAGAATGTGCCTTTCTGTTTACGCACTCAGTTTTCTAGTCTCCTTTAAAAGTGACCGCTGTGACTCAGTCCTGAAAGCCAAAACATATTTGTAATGAAATATATATTTGATGTTTCAGGAGAAGGCAACCCCGTTCACACCCGACATGATTGCGTCGCATTTCCTCCACGCGTTTATCGTAGTTACACACCTGGAGAGCGCCGGTGGGGAGACCAGGTAAATATCACTTACACTATGTTTTAATTGTATCATACAGAATAATTTAGCGGGTTTTCATCGCGTAAAATTAAATAATTTAGGGTATAAATACATATTTGTTTCCGTCGTTTCGATCGTCTTGCACCGATCGTGGTCGCGGAGAGACTGTGTCTCGCCGACCACGGCCTCAATCGGTTTAGTAATAAATCCTACGATTAGTAATAAATTAGTAATAAAATGAGTAATAAATCCTGAACCTGTGAAGATATATTCATTCATAATTTATTAGTGAATACAGCCAGACCCGAAGCAACAACTTGTGGATCACAAAAAGTGTTGTCCAGTGCAGGATCGAATCCACAACACTCAGCGTATAGTTTGAGCGGTGAAAGTGCGGCCTAGACCACGACGCCAGCTTTGTACTCTGTATCTTGGCCCGAAATCTTAGGCTGTTTGATGTGCACTTCAGTTTATTTGTTTGTTATTGTTAGAGAACAATTATTGATATTATATTCACAGACAGAGAGCACTTATAACTAATGATTGAGTTACTCAACGTTGAGAGAAAGGATGGTCCAATTGTCGAGCCCATACTTTAAATAACTTTGGCATTCATTAATTTGGTTATCTTCTAAAGAAATCAAACAATTAAGAAAGATACTACAAATTACGTCCCTGCTTTTCGACTATGTATCACTCGGAATTCTATTTCCGAAAGCATCAAAAAGGAATAAAACAGTAACATTTTATGGACACAAACTACTGAATTCCAAAGTTTATTTTAATTCATACACCGCTTGGATATTCTATTTTTATAACATTCTTCAGATCTTGCTACTTTTCCCACTTGTCAAGTTGTTTAACATAAAGTTTGTTTCTCGACAACGCACAGAAGCATTATTTGCATAGAGAAGTCGAGAAATGGCTCAGAGAGTGGAATGGTAATATTCCCAGTAATTTATATGCAAACGAATCCTGACTGTGTAATTACCGAGCTTTTTATAAAGACAAACACTAGGTGGGCCTCTTGAGTCTTCAAGCTTTTCGGACTTGAAAGGCTTAACGAATTACGACATTTATACTTAGATGAAAGAATGTTTATAAAATATGGCTTAAATTTTGGTTAAATACCTAAGTGTCAAATTTATAACTGTTAAAGAAAACTTAGTTTGAACATTTTATAGATTTACAGGTAGAGTAAGGTAGAGAATAAAAGACTTTAACGAGTTGAGTTTCTTGAGCATATATATGTAATACTGGTTGCAACCCTCCCAAATTGTTGATTAAAAAAAACGGAGTATTTTCTGAGTCCGTTGCTTGAATGTTTGTAAAGTTCCCAGCGATACAAGACTTATTCCTAGTGCGAGAGGCACAGGTAACATATGATTAAATGCAAGAAGCAGACATTACATATATTTTGTAAATCCTTTCAGGTACAAAGTGGCCGTCACCGCACGTGATGACGTACCATTTTTCGGGCCGACTCTCCCTCAGCCGTCGATATTCCGCAAGGGGCGCGAATTTAAAGAGTTTCTACTCACTAAGCTGATCAACGCTGAGAACGCCTGTTACAAAGCGGAGAAATTCGCACGACTGGAACTGAGAACTAGAGCATCGTTACTGTCAAACTTGGCCAATGATCTGAAGGCTAAAACTACAGAGTTCCTTGGTGCTGGAGTCAGGATCGAACCCGGAGCGGTATCCCCACAGCCCGATGGCACGCCGAAGCAAGAAGGTTCTGGATCAAAGTTCATTGATACCGTCAAGAAGGTGTTTATTTCTAAAGTGAGGTAAGTGTAACATGAATTTTCTGAGTTGCTACTTAATTGATAGTTTCACTTCTTCTAAACACACATGGACCACTTTTTACTTCTCCCACATGCATATCAGTCTTTTACGGCTTTGTTTTGATTCTAAGCAATTTAGGGCATGCTAATTACATACTATGTCCGTTATTGAAAGTGACTAAGTAACATAAAAGCTTGTCTTTATTCCAAGAGTGACTCTCTAATGTTATCATTTATAGCTGTTGTACAATAACTGTATCGGTAAGATTGTCATGCAAGATAAAAATTGGGCAAGTGCGAGTCGGACTCGCGCACAAAGGGTTCCGTACCATCATCTATAAAAGAAAATCACGTTCGTTGTATGTATACTTAAATACTTTATAAGTTTCTACCTGTTTATTAAGATCGAGTAACAAATTGCTTAAAAATTACGTTTGTTGTATGGGAGCCCCCCTTTATTATTTACTTTTTTTAAATTTTATTATTTATTTTGAAAGGTAATATACAACTACATATTCTGTGAAAATTTAAAGCGTCTACCTGTTACAGTTAGTAATTTTGAGCAAAAAATACGAAAAAAAACCACGTTTTTTGTATGGGACCCCCCCTTAATATTTAAATTTTTTTTATTTTTAGTATTTGTTGTTATAGCGGCAACCGAAATACATAATTTGTGAAAATTTCAGCTTTCTAGCTATCATGGTTTATGAGATACAGCCTGGTGACAGACAGACAGACAGACAGACAGACAGACAGACAGACAGACAGCCAGACAGCGGAGGCTTAGTAATAGGGTTCCGTTTTTTACCTTTTAGGTACGGAACCCTAAAAATGGAATCACCGCTACACAGAGCTTTTTATTAGAAATATTTAAAACAAGAAATATTAGACAGTTTGTATTTGATAAATTTTGAAACTACTAAACCGATTCCTATAATTATTTCTATGGAAACGAGGTCGCTTAAACTTTTAATTAACCTTTAGATATTTTATAAGAATTTCTTATTTCTTAGGACAGCTGTTAGTCTTCCGAAAATGTTAAAATAAAATATAACTATTTTTATAGATACCTATAGACATTTCATACAAGTAATTTCACAAAAGGTCATAGCTGTTTTGAATTAGGCTAGTCTAATTAATGTAATATTAGTTATAATTCCAGATCGCCAAGCGTGGACACAGACTTATCGGGTGACGGCAACAAGAATCACATGATCAAGAATAAATTTGTTCCCAACGAAACACATACTCCTAATGTAAGTAGAATTTTAGATTCTATAGTTATTTAAATATTATCTTTAAAAACCTTATAACGTTTAAGGCTTATCTGGGGTGAAATGTTAGTACCTACTTACAAACTACAGTAACATTTTAGTAGTTAGTAAGGTAACATGTTATTAGTTATATTGTAACTTATAATATTATTACTTGTTTTGTTATTTTTGTTTATTACAATTAACTTAACAATACATTAACGTAATAAGGATCAGCTAATTAATCTACCGTTTAGGCCTTAACTGAATTATTTATTATTTGAACATTATTATTGGTTTAGTTTTTGGTTGCGCAGAGATGACTAAGGTAGACCTCAATCACCTTCAAGCCAATAAGACTAAGATTTTGCTAAAAATTGTCGTTGCCTACAGTAACGAGTGGATAGTTGCATTCCAAATGGGTCTCTATTTATCACTCAAATAGCATGGATATAAATGATATACTTAATCCTAATTATATTCCTACAGAGCGGGCGCTCCAAGTCGTCCGTCGCGTCATCAACAGCATCAGCAGTATCAGTGCGCTCCGCGGGCGGGTCGGGCGCCTCACACTCGCACTCGGGAGAATCCTCCCCCGACGTGACGTCACGCGCCGCGCCCCCGCGCCCGCCGCTCACCGACCACTCCGACGACTCCAGCCTCAACTCTGTCGATCTGGACCCGCTCGGTTAGTTCTCACTACTGCCTAACTTATGCACTAAGCATTGTCTTACTCGAACTGTGATCTAATGCCCCAGCCTTACCTTACTAGAACCTTGACCTGACCAAAATTGTGTTCTATTGCCTTCGCCTTACCTCACTGGAACTTTTACCTCATTGAAACCCTCACAACACTCTAACCGTATTCTAATGCCTTAAGCGTTGTATAGCCCGAACTGTGTTCTAATGCCCCAGCTTTACCTCACTGGAACCCTTACCTAACCAGAATTGTGTTCTAATGCTCCGGCCTTACCTTACTGGAACTTTTACCTCATTGGAACCCTCAGAGCACTCTAACCGTATTCTCATGCCCTAAGCATTGTCTTACCCGAACTGTGTTCTAATGCCTCTAGCCTTATGTCACTGGAACCCTTACCCAACCAGAATTGTGTTTAATGCCTCAGCCTTAACTCACTGGAACCCTTGCCTGACCAGAAATATATTTTAATGCCCCAGCCTTAACTCACTAGAACCCTTACCTGACCAGAATTGTGTTATAATGCCCTCGCCTTACTTAAATCGTACTTCAATAGAATTGTGTTCTAATTTTGGTCAGGCAAAGGGTTAACGAACCGCCTAACTAAAATCCAACTGTCTTCTAATGCTCCTGTTTTATGTCGCCCGAATGGTGTTCTAATGTCCTAGCCTTACCTCACTAGAACTGTGTTCTAATGTCCTAGCCTTACCTTATACGAACTGTGTTCTCATGCTCAGTTTAACCTTCTCCGATCTGTGTTTTAATGTCCCGGCCTTAAAACTCGTTTCAAGAACGAATTTTCGTCCTTAATGTACCCACCCTTAAGTCATTCTGTGTTCTAATTCTCTTGTCTGTAACGTGACTAATAGCCTCATTGTCGATAGCAATCTCATCTCATTCAAACCAGTAGAATGATAGTGCTTGGACTTACCAATATTGATTGCACTCGACATTTAGCTCATTACATTATAGGAAAACCTAGCTCATTGCAATAAATGAATAACTTCGAAAAGGGAATTGGGAAAATCTAACAAAAATGTACAATAATAATTTTAAAATCTTATGAGAATATTTGCCCTTATAATACTTATTTTGTCAGCGCATCAGAAGTTATCGTCACGTATTCAAAGAGTTTAAAAACTTGACATGAATGAAATATCCTGTGGTAGACAATGTTCGCCACAATTCCTTCGGGATAGATTTAGAATAAAATAATATAAAAATATCGACTATCAAAGTCGAGATTATTGAATAATGTTTGTCTAGTGATAATATATTATATTAGATTGGAACGATTAAAATTATTGACGTAATATTGTAAGCTATATTCTCTTTGTTAGACGACAAGGACTGGCTGAGTTGTGGTAAAAGTGCAACAGGTTAGTCCTGTAGAATAATATAGTTCTCTAGTTGACATTATCTATGTTTTTATTATTTAATCTGTCGTCTGTTCACTAGCATGAAAAAAAATCATATATATATATACAATAAAAATTTTATAAATATCAATTATGGTGTTACTTCAGATTTACCTATATTATTTAAAATTGATAATTATGTGTTATTTTCGTGATAGTCCTGTGTTTTGATTCGTTGCGCTATAACTTGTAACACTGCTTATTCTGTACTATTTATTATCTGCACATATTTTAGCGTTTCTTAATTCTAAAAAGCGTCACTTAACTAATGGGCACTTTTGTAAGCATAACCGATTCTTTACATATAAAACTTATTGTGCTAGTGATACGCTATTTCCAAGAATTTGAAATAAATAAATGGTGTTTTGCTACAATTTAAGCCGGATTTCCATTTTCAAAAGCGATAGATTTGTTTACTTTCACAAAATGAATTTCAAATTAAATACCTACCTACTCTATTCACAAAATGAACGTTTTTGAAAATTGAATCCGGCCTTAGCGCTGCAAACAGTAAGTACAGCTACCGTAGGGTTAAAGATTATGAAGAAGTATCTATGTGAGATGCTAGGTTATGGCAAGCTCCTGCAAGGTCCATATGCTTGCAGGCGGTGTATACGTGGACAGCGATACGGGGTTGGAATCGATGTCGTCAGCGGAGGCCGCGGCGTGCGGCGGCTGCGCGGGCGCGGCGGGAGGGGGAGGGGGGGCGCCGCGGGACGCCGAGCTCCTGCGACAGGAGGTGTGCCGCCTGAAGAACGACAAACTAGATCTACTCAAGCAGAACATTGTTAGTATACGGCTGGCCATTGTTAGTACATGATTTCTTTTTCTTAGCAGTGTGATCGCCGCTTCCCGGAACCCATTTTACCTACAAGCGTATGTAGACTAGATGTTAGATGGTATATAGAAACGGTTAGTGATGCGCAAGATAACATTTGAGACATGAATATTTATATTTGCAGAGGTAACAATTCATATAAGTTGTTTACTGGTGATCAGTTTGAGTTTAGAAATTATGCCGAATGTAATGATGCGCATCTCTAAATTGTGGTTATTTTTATTTAATGCATAATGTAATAAAATTTTTCTAGTGCCAATATTATATTTTCTTAGTAACGTATAATTCTATTCACATCTATAGGATATTTGACCTCTGCTAACCCAAAAATTTGCCTTGCTTTAATTGTTTGCAAATGCTTTACGCTTTATGTTAATAATGAAAACAATCATGAAACAATTTTATAATTTGTGTTGATATACTTCTGATCTTAATGTCAAGATTACCTTGAAAGTAATGTAAGAAATGTTAGACTTTATAAATATTTGTTTTGAGTTCAAATTAATGGAAGTCCTATTTTTAGTTAGTATATAATTTAAATTCACAAAATGTGAAGCTAATTGTGGGATAGAAAATAATACTTCTTGTCTAAAAATATCTATGTTCTTCACTTGATCCTAATATTAAATAATTTTGGTTCATAATACTTACATTTTTCTTTTAATTTTCCAGACATGGCAAAACGAAATCAAAAACTTACGTGAGAGAGAGATGCTTTTACAAGCGGAGCTGGCCAACGCGTCGAGGGAAGTGAGAAGGCTGAGGGAACAACAAGCAACTGGCACCATCATCCCCAACCCTTCCACACACGACTCCACCGCCTAAACACAACCTTATTATTTCGTCAATAAGGCTCATTTTACAATCATACATTACGTATGTAACAGATCTGATTTTTAAAAAGAAATGACCAAGTAGGACGCAATCTGGGATTAGAAAGGTTTTGCTGAACGAATGCTTAGAGTAACTCAATGTTGCTACTAAATATATGTATTTATGTATGTTGATCTATACGTGCGTATTGTAGCGATCACTTATGTGCAATATTCCGTTCTTATAATGCCACTGTACAACGTCAAAATATGGTAGAGGCTATTATTTAATAGTAACATTTGTATTGTAGAATAATTATTCATTTTTGAAATGTACTTTACCAGCTTTTGAGGGTGGACAGTCATTTGCAATATTGATATTGTTTATAGTAGCAAAACTATTCAGTATATTTATTTACCGAATAAATATCCCAGTTTTCATATATTAGTGATAACTAATAACACTTCTTAGGTCGTGGCTCGACTGACTATTAATGAGAAATGCTAAATCTTCGATATATATACGATTCTATAGCTAATTAGAGAGAATATGATTCGAATCTTTTATATGTTGTTATACCAAAACTGAATTGTTAATGTCTAATGTTAGGCTACTCGCTTTTGTAAATGTTGTGATAACCTAGCTTATTCGAGACATTCTAATTGTTTAGACTCATCACTATGTGTTATGGGCGTAGCCTATTTTTTCACAAAAAAAGTAAAGCATAGGCTGAATAAATCAAATGCCTTTGCCTCAAACGTGAAACCCCCTTGACGTTAAAAATATCTAAAATATCTACGCCCTAAACATTGATACTTTATTGTATTTATTTGATGTAAAGGAATACCACTTGTGTTCTCAAAGAATGTTTAAATCGCAAAATTCTTGCTTATTTAATTGATTAAGAATATCGTTATTATTTTTTATTTTACTGTCTATTACGCTGACTTTATTTGAATTATCCAATACGCGCATTATAAAAATACCCAACTTTTTCTCAAAAGTTAGGTTTTATTTCTTTTATAAAAAATGTGATTCAATTATTTCAAAGTATAATTATCAAACACAGAGTTAGAGAACATTTTGTTTTGAATTTGGAAGATGTCGTTGACTATTTGTGTTGTCAGTTTAAAAATCTGTACAAGTGATTAGATGACAAAAATAACGGTACCTACTAAAGTAAGCCTTGATTATCTAGTAGAAAGCCTATACATAAATATGGTGCGTTAGAAGAAATCTTTAAATTAAAATAAAACGACTCTTATAGTGTGTTAGACATTTGATTGGAAAGCCCAGTACATTGATTTTGTATGTTTGCGTTTCAACTGCACAGTGCAATTTACGTATCTTAAGTTTCGTCTCGCTTAATAATATTATTAATAGCCTTATTTATAAAACTCACATCATATAACAAGTTTCAACATTCACTGTCATTCTATTACAAGTCTGAAATAGAAACTAAGAAGAGTAGAAACACTGAAACTTTTTATACTGTTCCGAGTCGCGGGTAAGGCTATTAAAACTTTATTAATTTACAAATTTAGTTTACCAGTTACTGTAAATATATTCTAAACTGGTCTTAGGCTATTTGATTAAACAGTATTTCTCATAATTTATGCTTCGATTTAAGTTTCGTTTCTCAAGTGTATTGAACTTGAATAATGTTTTGTTGTTTATAATTAATATTTTATACCAAAGTTAACATTCCCCACTAAATAGTTTAGAGTTTTTATATAATTATTACCTTAAAGTGAACCAGTATTCGTAATGTTTCAACTGACGGAACACGCTAACATATTTTCTAAGTTTACATTTAAATTACTTTATTAAATGTAATCATTTAGAGTTTGTTCGACTGTTGATTATTATAAGTTGATTGACACCAACTGTTGATTTGTCTTCACTTAGACTTAAACCAAATATTGAGCGCGGAGCGTTAGAGGAAATAGATTATAATTATAAAAGATACCTATTGAAATATATGAATAGTTAATACTAAATAAATAGTGTTGTTTTATTACCAACTTTCGGCATAACCCTGACCAACTCCCTGTCCATAAACCTAATAATTGTACCTTGGAGGTGATAATTGAGGTGCCAACCACCCATCCATCCAATCATCTGAATGCAGTCTGCATGTATAATTGTATATTGAAGTGAAAATGCATAAATAAACTTAAGAGATGGCACTGAAACAGCTCTAGGAAAGTATGAACATTCATGTGAAAGTTCGTGAGACACATAGAGTTTTATTAATTTCGGCCAGTTTAATTATTCGATCTATGAATGGATTTGGTTAGTAACCAAATCCATTCATATAATATTCATGAGCTACATACAAAATAAGTCGGTCTTATTTTGTATGAAGCTCATGAATATTGAAACCGGCCGTTAACGAGCAGACCAATGGCCGAAATTGGGCACCAATGCTGGTATAAGGCCGACGCGCACTGACGTCGCGGCATGGCACGGCATGGCAAAGGATTTTATTACTGATCAAGTCATTTTCATTCTTATTTCAATGAGTTTAGGATTCATATTAATTTGTTTCGATACAATCGTACCGCAGCCCGCCGCGGCATGCCACGGCGTCCCGCAGTGTGCCACGACGTAATCAGGAGGTAAATAAGTTCCTGAATTCACTTTTAGTAAATCTTGTTCTCATAAATAATGTATCCAGAATTGTTTTCTCTTCGACATATCAGTTTGTATTTGTCGTTCTTCATCTTCAGCAAGAAGTGCTACTGATACTAAATTCCAGTCAATTGGACGCCTCGGTATGACGCGGCATGCCGTGCCGTCAGTCGGCGCCGGCCAATAATATGTTAATGTATATCTATCATCTGGTTGGCAGTAAATGTAATGCATGCCTCCAAGTAATACTTTACGCGTACCTACGGGCCGTTATTACAAATGATACAAACTAATTGGATCTAAAATTGTCTTTCTAAAATCTTCAATGAGTATTTCTGGTTACTGAAATGTTAAGACAAATGACATCAAGTTTATGAAAGGCGCCATCTATGGAGTTTTATGAAACTAGGTCCATCGTTATACAGTTGTGTGGTGCTTCCCAACTTAGTTGGAAGAGATTTTACAGATGGCGTTTTTATTAAATTTGCTCAGTAACGAACGCCATCTGCGTACCAAATTTTTTTTTGTTGGTTAGTCAAGTAGGGTAGCTTAGCCAAGTTTAGCTGAACGTCTGATGAGGGTAGTAATTTGTCTATACCGATCCAGGTAATTACCCTGTGGATAGTTACTCCCATCAAAGGATAAATAATATTCCATCGTCAGTATATTCAAGGGTACCTAGGTAGGTACTAACTACCCTTAACGACTTTTAAAGATCTTCATGACAACCGGTACGGACAGATTTAAGTGCTCTCTAAAGTGTTTTAAAATTATTAATAACTTGTACTGCACCTATATTACCACATTTTCTGCAAATAAACAATTATGATTATGATGATTATCTTCGAAGAGTCAGTGCGGTCCCTGCGTAGTCTAATATTAGATAGCTCCACCGGCACTAGGCTATAGCGACTCTCACCTATATTCTCTTTGGCAAATGCATAGGCACTATAATGCAGTAATGCAGGTGTTTATAGTAGATCTGCTGTGTAATTTAGCTAAACATTTTAATACCTACCTATCCCTGGGAAAGGTACATATGTGTTTACGCAAAGACAATTGAATGAGTTTAAGATTTATCTCATGCGATTTTGCCCAATTTATTTAAAGTTAGCTCCTTGCAAATTAGACAAAACTCAACCGGCGACTTAAAAGTTTTCCATTGTTTACCAAACAACAGTTACTGTTAATCTAAGGAAAGTATAAGAAGGTATTCATTTTCCTAAGTTGTTCTTTCTTTGTTAAAACAAAGCTAAGTAGCATAATGATTAAAACAAAGCTAAGTAGCATAATGATTGAGTTACTGTCTCGACGAGAACCGACTGAATGTTCCATTTTAGCATTCATTCCTTTGTCCCGCTCAGTAGCGGCTTTAGGGGAGGGGGGGGGGGGGGGCGAACCGGGGCGGTCGCCCGGGGCGCCAGGATCCAGGGGCGCCGCAGGCGTCCGGGCCTAATCAAGTGCGGGGTTAAAGGGTACACTAAATGTGTCCGTTTATAAGATTTTTAAAGATGCCTAAAGGGTTGTAGTAAAATGCTATGAAATAGTAGATCTATATACTATGAATTGCGGGGTATGGTAAAGTGAGTGAAAAGATCGCAATGCGCGCTAGGTTGATCATCGGAAATAAAAGAATTAAGTAAAGAATTTATCTCCCTGACAAACAGGTATCTTTTTAATTTAATCTAAAGTTACAGACGTTTTTTTTATGTAGATAAAATGTTTTAACTGATTATGTTATACTATTGGTCGGCAAGGCATAGAATAACAACACCATATTCCCTTCCGTTGGAGAATGTATGAGACGACTAACGAATTGTCAGCGGAAAAGGTGCAGCAGCGTTCCTTTGTGCAGGTAACGATTTTACTGTGGTTGCCAACCTGCATAATATCCAACGTGGTGATTATGGACAAAGCCTACCATGCCTAGTCCATAGCCATATTACGCTTGCGTGTGCAGGCCGCTGCCTCACGGCAGCGGCCTGCTCACTTGGTCATGGTAGTGTAAGGGATGCTAAGAATACCCGGGCTTTAGATAGCTGCCAACATCGATTGAACCTAGCTACAGACAAGGAACTCAGTTGACGGTTGGAAAAGAGTGGAAAGTCTCGATAACCCTTGTATCGGGCGGGCTGCCTATTTTACTTCAGGCATGTAAGCTAACGACCCTATGGTGACGTGGTTACCTCGACAAAAATCAAATGTCTGTGACAACGGGACTGAGATCTGCAACGTCCGGACCCAGGTAGAGTACCTTGCACTGAATTAGGGTTATCGCGTGGAGAATCATGTTTGTGACCGCATAAAGCGCATAATTATGGGAACATAAGAAACAATAGGAGGCAAATGAGTTCAAGCAGGAGACGATCTGCATGAACATGAGCTTGGACGATGGATGTAGATCTGAAAGCGCCCCGACAGTGACACAAATAAGGAGATTTATGTACGAAAGTAACACCCTTCAGTAACACTAGATGAAATAACGCGGGTGTAACCGCGTTATTTAGGGCTATGAGTAGCATCACGCTGATGTTATATAGCCGTATAACGTGATGATATACACAAAAGTAATTATTCCAATCACACCATTGCAGTTACTCCTGAGATTAGCACGTTCAACCAAGTGACGGATAGATACCTAGATGAGGATTTAAGCGCATAGTCGGTACTGTACATCAACTAAGCATAAGGCACATTAGGAAAATATGATTAGTTGGGAAATCTAAACTTTCAAATTATCTTCTGGAACTAATGCGACAGGAAACACCAGAGGCAGCCTTGTTAAACCCTTATTCATCGTGTAGAGATCTGGAGCTCGGCGAAACTGAGAAAAAGAACTCATAGGAGGCGATTGTGCAAAATCCGTGGTCAAAAGTCTTCGCGAAAGTACTGGGAAAGACTCATCTGACAAAGGCGACTACCTCTAGTAGTGATACCTTAGATGCTGGCTGTTTAATACTTCTGCGAATATCTGTATGCTGCGCATGCACCGACGCCTTCACCACTAGCCAACCGGAGCCCTACTTACTAGCTATTTAATACTTGAAGATTTCCCAGACGTAGATGTCGAATAAATCAGTGCGCCTCTCAGGCAGCTTAGTAAAGGCACAGTAAAGGCTCCCGGGGAAGACGGTGGAGCCGCTTGGCTCTTGTGGACTACGAGAAGCCTTTGATTCCATCGAAACTTTATTTTTATATAGCCTCACGCCTGTATACCGGAGGGGATAGGCAGATGTGTAGTATTGAACCCCCATTTCGCCAGGTTATGTATTTTAGGTCCCACGTAAGAAGGGACGAGCCTATTGCCGTTACGCTGGATCATGAAGCGTTTCACAGAATACATCTACCTACTAATTTTAAAATTTCAATAAAGTGGTTGAGACATATGGACGGACAGACAGGTTCCGTTTTTTGCCATTTTGGCCACGGAACCCTAAATAGGGGGGCGCCAAATGAATGGCTCGCCCGGGGCGCCTGGATGGCTAAGGCCGGCCCTGGTCCCGCTGTAGAAAATTGCGCCTAATTGCTTTAAAAGAGTTTACCAAGCTGAAATAAACTTTGCAGACTAAGGTACCTTAATAATTTCTCTGAAGCAAGAGTGAGAAAGTTTAAGTAGGTACTCAAATTTGCCCAGTAATGTGAGTGACCGTTTTGAGAGCATTTTGCTATTAAATAATATATTTGTAGGTTTAGTCTTGAATATTTTTGCTATGCTGACTTTTATATTTTTCTTCAAAACCTTTTTACCGCTCGTGGTTGAAATGCCTCTATCAAAGTTGACGTGAGAAGCTTTGTTGGCAAATGCGAAAAGAATGCGATATGAACCTAAATCAGTCGAAGTGTCTAGGTAAAGTTGGTTTTGTAATTTATTCAAGCATATTTTACAGAACGTGCTTATATTTACATATTATACCTGTGTCTTTCGTTGCGTAGGATTCCAGTGCTACCAAAAAAGTTATTACTCGACTACTTAGCTGTTGTTAGCTTTCCATTTGGGGTAACTACCAAAACGTTATTATGCCGTATCTAAATTGTTGTTGGTTTTCCAGGCTAAGATTAGGTACTTATCTACCATAATAATTTACTCCATATCTAAGCTGTGGTAGGCTTTCAGCCTTTCCAGGCTATGAGAAAGCGTCGGACGAGTAGGTAAATTTATGTGTGTCCCTAGCATAAACCCTTGTTACTCTTTGCAAACAATTTTGAGATGAATACATTTTCAACTTAGATCAATTTTTACAGTTTGCTATCTAATATGGCCGCACTAAGTAGGTACATAGCACAATCCAAGACCACGTTGCTTGGCATTTAGAAGGCTGTATGCTCTAAGGTAACAAGGTAAATGTACAAACACAGACTCCTCAATATCGACATTATCATCACCAGCCTTGTTAATAATCCTTCCCACTGCTGGGCACAGGCCGCTTATCACAATGAGGAGGGTTAGGACAGACCCCCTTAAGATAGTCCACTACGCTGAAAAATGTGAGCTTACACAATTATGTTCAAGATTTGTGAAGTCTGCTAACTTGGTATAGGTAAACAAAAAAAAAATAACATTTACCTATCACAAACATTACTTTGTTCCACTCGTGAGTGGAACTTGACCTTTAATTTAAAGGCTGCCATAGAATAATAAAGACAGATACCTACCAACAGGCTGCCATGCAAAGAGTGTCGGTTAAATCCCTTCCACGGCGCTTATCTACCACTGACTTCTGTACGTTAAATGTGCATTTAATTTTTAAAATCATGACTTGTCTTAACAGTTTCTAGAAATTCAATCAACAATAACCAAAATATCATACTAAACAACGCCCCAATAGAACAAGTAAAATCCTTTAGATATTTGGAAAGCCTCATTACTCATGACTTCGAGTCAGTGCACTCAGGATATTAGAACTCGTACATCAATAGCTAAAACAGCATTTAACATCAAAAATATTTTCGGAAATCAAAAATACCAAGACATATAAGAAAACATTTCATTAAATCATATATCTGGAGTATTGCTCTGTACGGAAGCGAAACGTGGACGATGACTCAGCAAGACCGGGAAAGACTGGAGGCGTTTGAAATGTGGTGTTGGAGGCGGATGGAAAGAATCAGCTGGACTGAAAAGAAGGCCAACGCGGAAGTATTGAGTCTAGTCCAAGAAAAACGAAGCATTTTAGCGGCGGTACAAAAAAGAAGAGGAAAGATGTTTGGCCACCTTATACGACGTGATGACTTTATCAAAAACATACTGGATGGTAAAATAGAAGGTAGAGGTCGACCCAGGAGGGGACCAGGAGGAGCGCGATACACGGATCAAATTAAAGAACAGGCAAAGGTCATGTCTTATAAGGAGGTCAAGGTACTGGCCGAAGATAAAAATTCATGGCGTAAAGTCCACCGACAAGAGCAAAGCTCTTAAATTGAAAAGAAGAAGACTTGCCCGGTGCCTCAGAGAGGACATGAACCCGTCCGTCCCGACTGTCATAAAGATCTTTGACAACCGTTACGGGGAATCAGTTCCCTTGAATACCGATACGTCTAAGCCATATCACTATTATTTTGGTTTCAGGAGTTCACAAGGCAGACGCTGTGCATAATGGCATATATTTTGTCATATTTGGTAAGATTAGGAAGCAGACTCTGGGCTCCATAGCAAAAAGTATTGGATGCTACGTGGAGACCGGTAGGACAATTATGTTGAGATAGTGATAATGAGAGGTAATAAAATGAAATACCAATTTTTTTTACCCAAACCATAAATTAAGACAACAATGTTAAAATTGTGTCCGTATTCCCAATAATCATTAACAAACAAACGTAGCCTCCATATTTAAGTATTTTCGCTTTGCTTCATCAAACTTAAAACTTGAATATGTGACTACAAATGCTATAACTTACAGTATTAGAGTAAGATCCCAGGGCCGCCAGACCTTACTTATTTTCGCAGAATAGAAATGTATAGAATAATGTAGTGTTAGTATGTGCTATGAGCTGATGATAACTCAGTTAGTACAATTTTTACCTAACTTTAGCACCTCATACCTAAAAATTGGCCCTCCATCCAGGCCCTTTACATACTTGAGTATGCGTACACTGATTGCACCTACTAACACTACTTTATTCTATACATTTCGTTTCTGGGAAAAAATAAGTAAGGCGGCTCTGGGATCTTGGACTATATGTGATGAACAAAATTATCGAAAATATTTTATCGCCTCTTCGATATTAATTGCTTTTGCAGACGTAGAATAATCTCTATATTTGATTGTGTTTTCATCGTCAAAGCACACATGTGAGCAAAAAATGGCAATGACTATAAAACGAAAATCACTTTGTATTTACTTTAGACAGAATATTTGTCAGAAATGTTAATGTCGTTTTAATAGTGTTTTCAAAATTAATTCATTTAATTTAAGGATATTTTCAGATTGTATTTTAATTGAGCCGTGTGATCCAAACGCGAATAAAAATTATAAATTTGTGGACAGAATAAAGAATTAACCGAATAACCCATTAAAGTCTCTCTATTCAGTCTTAGGCTGCATACAGAAAGATCTACCTCTACCAACAATGTTGCAAACATTGTTGGTAGAGGTAGATTTAGATTTAGACTTTTTTGGTAGATTTAGAATTTAGACTTTGTAGACTTTCAGTGGCAAACTTCTACGAAAAAACATAGGTACTAAAAACTAACAAACTTTGAGCAGTACCTACATTGAATCCTTAACAATATTTAAATTTCTTACTTAGAAATCTATGTGTCTAAACCTAAACACTATGCCAAAGTTACGCGACCGAAGTCCCGATTTACGTTCCGATGTATTCGGCTGGTATGACACACCATCATAAGTGCTAGAAAGTAGTATCTACTAGAAAAGTTGCCGCTGAACTTACGCTCGACCGAAGTTACGCTGTACGCTATAACGCAACGTAATTTCGGTATAATGTGTCGTCAGTAATTCAAATAGCATTGCAGGCGTACCTAATCATGTCGAACTTTGGTTACGTCACTTCAGCATAGTGTGTAGACACCAAGGCTTTGGCATAGTGTATTTAGACACTAGGCTTTGGCACATTATTTTTATGAATAGTGTTACTTTGTCAAATATGAATCCCTTGTAGGTAACTGACGGATTTAGAATACATCGCGGGTGTCGATCTTGCGGAAGAGATGGAAAACTCGGCATGAATGCCAGCCGGCCAGCGTGGTTTATAGTATTAGGCGGCAAACGAGCAGACGGATCGCCTGATGGTAAGCAATTACCGCCGCCCATGGACTCTAGCAACACCAGAGGAATCACAAATGCATTGCCGCCCCTTCGGTTTAGGAAAAGGGATAGGAGGAGGAGTGGGATGAGGGAGAAGGAATAGGGGATGGGGCCTCTGGCACTCTCACTCACTTAACGAAACGCAACAGTTTAGGTACTGTTACTTTACGTCGATTTTCTGTGAGAGGGTAGTACTTCCCCGGTCGAGCAGGCCCATTCATGCTGAAATCAGTGAGGCTCTACTACCTTGAAAGTTTGTTGTTAGTTGGTTTAGTAGGCCAAATCCTCCTATTGCCTCACAATGCTATTGTGACGCAAACTAGGAGAGATATAATAGGTAAATAAGACATCCTCCAGTCTCCAGGATGGCCCTGAAAGGTTCCATGTAACTTATGATGTGCCCAATGTTATCCTCGCAATTATAGTTGCAAAACTTCTTAAAAATTCGGAATAATTCCGGAATTCTTCTGGGAAAGTTTCTTTAAATCAGAATTATTCAAAACGAATTTAATACATATTTTTATTTTATTTTGCTGAAAAATCATATTTTGCATCGATGGTCGATCGCCGCCGCCCTCTCTGTGCGCCGGCCGGTGCCACCGCGCTGGCGCCGCACCGCGCGCGCCTGACTGCCACGAGTCCTGCGTGGGACGATGGCGGTACGGGGTGCGGTAAGAGGGGAGATGCTTGCCCCGGAGAAGTTTTCCCCCCCGCGAGAAAGATTCCCGAGTACCCCGCAATCGAATGTTTCCGCCGAATATTTCGCCCGAATAATTCAATGGGAATAAACGTGTTTGTGTGTGGTGTGGTGGGTTTTTATTATAAATGGGTTTGAATACGTATATGTTGATGTTTTTATAGGTAGATATGTTAGCCTGCGATTAACAGGATTTTTATACTTTTGTGTTTAGGTAGGTACCTACCTATTTCGAAATCGAGTGCTATTTTTAGAAATGTTAGTTGTGTAATAAAAAACCAGGCCTAGCATATTTGATTTGTTTTTTGAAAAAGGGTTAGCTACCTATGTGTTTGGTTAGTTTGTATGTAGCTCTGTAGGCAACTACGCATCGCGAGTATTCGCGGGTCGCATAGGTAGGTATTAATCATTTACTACCTACTTAACGCGTGTAATAGCCCAGTCAATAAAAACAAATAAAGGTAAACCATGCAAGCAAACAAAGATAATATACAACTTCCAAGCGTGAAATAGTTAGTAAGGTCGATTTTGCTGGTTTTTTTGACAGTTGAAATATTCCCAAAGTTTCGGAATATTTCGGAATACTTCCGAAGTATTCGACGGGAATGATTCGGATTTTTTCCCGCCAGCATCTATACTCGCAATACTAGTTTATTATCAACCTGTTAATAACTAGACAAGTCTAGTTATTATGTTTTATTGTATGCATATATGTATATGCCATTACAGCCTCTCTATTTATTGCGCTACTATCCAGATCAAAACATTGTATGTGATAATTATGTAGCATTTTAAAGACTGTAATATGCCTTGTGTAATTAAATAAAAATAAAAAGCACATTTTTAAGGTGAAAGGAGGAATTCCGGATCGCCTGATGTTTGTCAATTGTCATAAGATTGTAAGCGTTCTCCGCTACTGAATTTCACTATGCATGTCATGAATTTATTCTTATGCACCTGAAAACGAGTTGGGTATCTCTAAAGTTTCTCGAAAAAGTACTATTTTGTCAACGAGTAATACATCCACCTTACGTTAATAATAGGTAAAGTAATACCCTTATTGGAATATAGTTTAAAGGTACCCTTATTGGAATATAGTTTAACGGTACGTAGGTACCTTTTTCTGACTTTATATTTTTACATCATGTAATTTTGAAAAAATATTGTATATAATTTTCTGTTAGGTTAGGTTAGCTTAGGTTTCCTGTACTTTGTATCGAATAGATAGGTACATGTCACACGACTGCCTCGTTGGTCTCGCGGCATAAATGTGCGCGTGGGATTGGGAGGTCTCGGGTTCGATCCCCGGGTCGGGCAAAGTGTGGGGTTTTCCGTTAGGAAATTCTCAGTAGCAGCTCGCAGTCTGGTAATGTGCCCGGTACGGCAATAGGCTCGCCCCCTATTATTTTTTTATTTATTTTTACACTTCCTGCATTTTTAATGCAAAGGCGGACTTAATGCTATATAGCATTTTCTGCCAGTCAACCTTAGGGTGGTGCAGAGATGATTGTGGCAGGTGTATAAACTACAAAGATTGAAATAGTAATCCAACATTATACTACTTTTTATATTATATGTGGGAGCGTCAGGAGGGCTCTCGGAGCAGTCTTCGTAGGTGTTATCCATCGTGGGCGCAATGGCGGCAAGAGATTCAAAATAAAAGCACCAATTTACTTGTACACGCTATATTGCTCGAATTTATAACAATTTGGCACGTAATATAATAAAATATGGAGGATGAAACACGAATATGAATTTGTGAGCCAATAGTTTAGCACGTGCCCGCCCGGTGCAACAGCTGTCAGAGTAATGGACGACTGTCGCCGCGTTTGGCGCCACCTACTACTCTATTTGGGGTTACCCGCTCTTAATTTTATTTTACTACTAATCGAGTAATCGATTACAACCATCGGTAAATTAAGTAACAATTTCTAAGGACAACTTTATGGTTAAATTAAACCTAAAAATCATTCTTAAATAATCAGCGCGCCGTCACGGCCGTCCTGCGTTTTCACACGTCCTCGTGTGTAACGTTCTCGCTTGTGAACAACAAACAGTGATTTACTTCACACTCGTCTTGGCCTTCCTGACCACTTAATCAATTATGATTAACTATTCGTTTCACACGGAATACATTTTACATGTCAAATTTAATTTCGTTGAATGTATCATCAAACAATACACACACACTGAAAAGACAAAATCATTTACGTCGGTTAACGTCTACCACCAAGGCGATGTCATAAAGACTTGTTAGCGCCACACAGGTCAATCAGTGCCACACAGGCCAGTCAGTCAATGCCACACAGGCCAGTCAGTCAATGCCACACAGGCCAGTCAGTGAGAGCAGTCTTTGGCGGCAAGAGATTCAAAATAAAAGCACCAATTTACTTGTACACGCTTTATTGCTCGAATTTATAACAATTTGGCACGAAATACAATAAAATATGGAGGATGAAACACGATTATGAATTTGTGAGCCAATAGTTTAGCACGTGCCCGCCCGGTGCAACAGCTGTCAGAGTAATGGACGACTGTCACCGCGTTTGGCGCCACCTACTACTCTATTTGGGGTTACCCGCTCTTAATTTTATTTTACTACTAATCGAGTAATCGAATACAACCATCGGTAAATTAAGTAACAATTTCTAAGGACAACTTTATGGTTAAATTAAACCTAAAAATCATTTTTAAATAATCAGCGCGCCGTCATATATATAAATATTATGATAATACATACATACATAAATAATACATACCTATAAATACTATAGGCTCGCCACCTATTACGTGGGATCAAAACACTGGCGAAAAGTGGGCGTTTAATATGCCTCTGCCTACCCCTTCGGGGAAACAGGCGTGAGTCTATGTATGTATGTATGTATGTATGTATAAATACTATATAAAATGAATATATACATATATATACGTATATTTAATATACAGTGTAACAAATGTAAGAGATGATGTTTCTATGGTCTTTCAAGTGACAGTTTGATGTAATACTGGCGCACCTTAGCCCTAAACGTGAAACGATTCGTCGCCATCCTAATCTCGAGAGGGAGCGCATTCCAGAGAAGTACAGATTGTACAATGAAAGAAGAATGTACAAGGCTTGAGCTATGAGAAGGACACGAAAGAAGAGAATTATTAGAAGACCGAAGATTTCTGTGCTGGTTGGAGCAGCGGTATTGAAAGTAAGGAGCTAGGTAGCTGGGGCTATTAGATCAATGAAGAAAAGTGAAAAGAGTAGTCAACGCGCGCATATTACGACGCTGACGTATAGGTAACCATGACAGCCGTTTACGATATGGGGACACATGGTCATATTTACGGAGATTGAAAATGAACCGAATGCAATTGTTGAGAAGTCGGTCAAGTTTATTGAGTAGATCTGCATTCAGGTCGAGATAACACACATCACCATAGTCGATTATAGGAAAAACCAAGGTCTGCACAAGCATTGTCTTTGTCTTGACAGGAAGGAAATTCTTCAGGCGATAGAGAGAACGCAGGACACCGGTAACCTTTTGGCAAACGCTTGTAATCTGGGGTTGCCAGCTAAGTGTAGCGTCGATTTCTAAACCGAGATCTTTAACGGAAGGACTCAGAGGTATATTGGTTCCATTAAATGTTACCGGTGGAAGCGATGCCAAGTCCAGCCTGTTTATAATTCTAGAGCTTCCAATGATGATAGCTTGGCATTTCACAGGATTGACGCACAAGCCGTACCTCTCGGACCAATCGCGAATTCTTGCCAAGTCCCGGTTCACATCATCGATCGCATCCGGCAGATCCTCAATTTTAGCCTGCGAGTAAAGTTGTAGGACATCGGTGTACAAATGATACGAACACTGAAGATCAAGGGTAATGAGATTTATAAACAGAGAAAATAAAAGAGGCGAGAGTATGCCACCTTGTGCAACACCAGACTCAAGGTCTCGCCAACTCGATGTAGCCTCATCAACTCTGACAGACTGCTGACGTCCACGAAGATATGAAGAGAACCATTCCAGTGCTTCGGAGGAGATCATAAGATAGGATAGGATGGATAGTAGGATATCGTGACTGACGGTGTTGAAGGCGTTTGAGAAGTCAACCAGGACCAGCACAGTGATCCTAGTGTCCTCCACACCCGCCCTCACATCGCCAGTCACTTTGAGCATAGCTGAGACTGTGCTATGCCCAGGTCTGAAGCCGGACTGGTAGGGACTGAGGACATTGTGTTCATACACAAACTGGGACAGCTGCTTATAAACACAAGCCTCAAGGACTTTGGAAAGGAAAGAGAGGATGGAAATGGGCCGGAAGTGACTAGGAGTGACAGGATTAGTGACTTTGGGCAGTGGCCGAACATATGCTTTCCGCCAAATTTCAGGGAATTGCCCAGAGTCAAGGGAATGGTTTATTATGTGGGTAATAGCAGGGAGGAGGTGGTCCAGGATGGTGATAATCATAAAGCGGCTGACTTCATCGCAGTCAACCGCTTTAGATTTGATTGAAAGGATAATCTTTTTGATCTCAGCCTCAGCAACTGGAGAAAAGCGAAAAGGAGTTATGCTTAGTCGAGCTAAGCTATCTATGTAGTCCACCGTTCGACTCATAGTCTGACGATCAAACTTTGGAGTGGAGACAAAATAAATGTTAATGTCGTCAAGACTAAGCGCTGACGGCGGATCCACACGGCTAACCCTACCGATACCCAGAGTCCTTAGGAACTTCCAGATATCGGTAGGGGAAGAGGAGGAAATGTTGTTGAAAATGTGGCTTCATTTAGCATTTCGTATCATTTGATTACAACGATTCCTAGCAACTTTGTAGAGAACCCAATTTTCATCGCAACGATCCCGCTTGAACTTGCGGAAAGCTCGGTCCCTGCGCCTCATCGCCATCTGAATCCCACGTGTCAACCAAGGTGCGGGCGGTCGCTTGAATTTGATTCGCCTTACTGGGGCATGAACATCGTATAAGTTGATTACAACATCGTTGAACACTTTCAATTTCATATCAACTGTAGCAGCTGCCTCAAGAGGTACCCAATCAATTTTTGACGCATCCGCATGCAGATTATCGGTGTTCATACGTGCAAAGCAACGCCTGTACAGTACTTTGGGTTGGGGTTTAGGAGGCTTGAGGACATAGGAAATGTAGATCAGGTCATGATGGGAGAAACCAGGAGCAGGATGTTGACCGTGAGAGGAAACGAGGAAAGGAGCCGAGGTGAGAATCAAATCCAACCATGTGTCTTCACTGTTGGTATTATGATGTGTTGCATTCAGAGGTAAAATGTGAAGGCCAACAGATTCGACAATGGAGTGGAGTTTTCGGGAACGATGGGAGTTTGGGAGCAGGAGATCGGTATTAAAATCACCCATGATGATGTGATGCTCGTACTCAGACCCTAAAGATTCTAGAACCAATTCCAAATCGGTGAAATAATCGACATTAGGGGGACAGTAAATTACGCCAAGAACGGTCCGCGCTCCTTTGACACAAACCTCAAGGAAAAGAAATTCAGCAGCGATGGAAGAAGAAGCTATAATTTTATAGGGGAAGTCACTGCGTAAGTAAATAGCAACACCACCACCCCTCTTTCCAGTGCGATCATTTCGGATTAGAATGTAGCCAGAAAGGGGGTAAGTGGTGGAAAGAAGTTGAGGTTCGAGCCAACTCTCAGAGACCAGGACGGCATGAACATTTGACTGTGTAAACGCCTCCACAAGATCACTGTAATGACTTGGCAGACTTTGAGCGTTAATGTGGCAAACATTTAACGAATTACGGTGTCGAAGACTAAAAGTTTCACTAATAAAATCGCCAAGTGTGCCTGTCACCGAACAAAAACTGTCGTCGTCAGACAAAGCAGAAGAATTATTTGCCGAGTGGAAAGATGACTCATCATCTGATGCCATAGAAATATTTCAAATGTATAAAATATATATAACAATAAAATTAATAATAATATACTACAAAAAATAAAATTAAAGTACATATATAGCCGGTGCAATGAACACATCTCTGCACCACCCGCCAGCTGACACCAACACAAGACAATAATACACAAATTACACATTAAATATCTTAAAAATTAAAAAAAAAAGCTGTTAAGAGCGAAAACATGATTTCGGAACGCAACCTTTATCAATGACGTTTAACTACACATGTCAATCAAAGCGACAATTCTGACAATGTTTTGATTGAACTGTTGAACTTTGAAGTGCAAAAAATAATTACTTAATTAGAAATTGAAGTTTACGTGGGACTAAAATAAAATCTAGCGAAAAGTGGGTGTAGCAAAATACCTCTGCCTACCTCTTCGGGGATATAGGCGTGAGACTATGTACATATGTATGTCACATTATCTGGGAACTCAACGTGTGCACAAGCGGCTTATTAAGGCTGGTTTTAGTCTTACGCTGACGGCACGCGCACCATCAGCGCTGATGGACGAGATATATGAACTTCTAGGAAGCGTTTTTGATTGTCGCGTAGCTATCAGCGCGCACGGTGGTCAGCGCTGATAGCTACGCAGCCGTACGCGTCGCGCGTCGGCCCCGCGTAGCTATCAGCGCTGACAATCGCTCGAGCGCCTCTACTTTCAGTGAGCGTTTTAGTGTCAAGCGGAGCGGATGTCATCAGCGCGTACAGTCATGGCAAATCGCGAAGTGGATATAGGTCGAGTTATCGATGAGTCGTTCAATCGGTGGTATAGGCACGATTCGTAGGCTGCAATGGACCAGTTTATCCTGTATCTTTGCCAGTAATTCGTCAAAAGTTCTATTTGTCATTCGAAAGTAATTGAAAGAATTTACTTTTGTCAGCCCTCAAAGTGCCATATAACAAGACAAATTCTCCTGCAACGGCTCTCTGCTCAATCAATGGATGAACATGGAGTCATCGTCGTCGCCGATTTTTATTTTTTTGGGACAAAGCAGCAATAATTAATACACTTAGCATTTTGATCGTCGACTGTACAGTAGGACGGTCAGTACGATATTAAAACGAGCCATGCTGAGCCTCAGCGCTGACAAACTACGCGCTGAACTATGAGCGCTGACGGCAAGGGCGGATCCAGCTTTGGCGCCAGGAGGGGGTCACATAGTCGTAGTCAAGTCCAGAACTTTTGGAGAAGAAAGAGAATATAGCGATCATTAAAGGAAAAATAAATAACGGGCGATCTGAGGTCGGGAAGTGGATGGGGTTGCGATTTTAAGGATAAAAAAGGGTTTATCTCGATTGCCAGCAAAACTACAAGTCCTACGGAAAAAACGTCAATGGCAAAGTTGTAGGTACAACGATCTACAACGGTACAAGATAGATCAACGGTAAAAGATCTACAACTTTCGTATTTACATTTTATTTACACAACGTCATAATTTATGTAAAAAATTCAAATAACCAAGTTTTTGGTTTTTTATTTTTAACTTTTACAATAGTTTTTTTCTTTTACACGAAATTCGGTGAAAACTGGCCTTTTTATGTTCCAAACACACTGTTTATGTTTTTTATTTAAAGTATTTATTTTTACGCCTTATTTTGACTTAAATCAAAATAAAACCCTTATTTTCAATTGAAAATTCTCACGTCAATATATCAGCTTTTTTTTTTATTGTTCGGCGTTTTGTGCGTTGAAATCTCTACTTTCTGATGGTAAAAAAATATACATTACTAAGGTAAACGTTTTCAGAAAATGCAACGAAATGAAACAACCTCAAGACCGATTTTTTTAATCATAATGTACAATTTTGAGATATTTATTAAAATCAACACTTTAATTACTCGAAAAACGTAAGATTCCATGCTACATTGATAAGTAAGAACTTAAAAATCGATATAATATACAAAATTAACAACCAAATAAGTTAATACTACTGTTAAAGTTGTTACTACTGCATTGGAGTTGCAAATAAAAAACAATTTCATTTCATTTAATTTAATAATTAATAAGACATCTACAATATTTTGAGAAAGTTATAGAATCTTCTTTAAATTATAGCGTAAGCGTAAACTCCTATTTATCGCTATTTTAAGATAATGTATGTAGGTACCTGAGTGACCCA
Organism: Euclidia mi; assembly: GCA_944739405.2. Lineage (NCBI taxonomy): Eukaryota > Metazoa > Arthropoda > Insecta > Lepidoptera > Erebidae > Euclidia > Euclidia mi. The sequence continues at coordinate 35,081,633 of OX123202.2, read as the reverse complement.
CAGAAAATTTTAGCCCATCATTAGTTATTTTATAGAGAAAAGGGGAAGGGCTAGGTTGATCTGGGCGGTCTACGCTGTAATTTAGAGCAGATTCTATAACTTTCTCAAAATATTGTAGATGTTTTATTATATAGACTTATTTGGTTGTTAATTTTAGTAGTATATTTCGATTTGCAAGTTCTTATCTATCAATGAAGCAAGGAATCTTACATTTTTCGAGTAACTAAAGTGTTAATTTGTAATAAATCGCTCAAAATTGTACATTAAAAAAGCGGTCTCGAGGTTGTTTCATTTCTTTGCATTTTCTGAGAACGTTTACCTTAGTAATGTATATTTTATTCACACCATCAGAAAGTAGAGATTTCAACGAACAAAACGCCGAACAATTTAAAAAAGAAAGCTGATATATTGACGTGAGAATTTTCAATTGAAAATTATGGTTTTATTTCGATATTAAGTCAAAATAAGATTTAAAAATAAATATTTTAAAGTAAAAGCATTAACAGTGTGTTTGGAACATAATAAGGCAAGTTTTCACCAAATTTCGTGTAAAAGAAAAAACTATTGTAAAAGTTAAAAATAAAAAACCAAAAACTTGGTTATTTGAATTTTTCATATAAATTAAGACGTTGTGTGAATAAAGTGTAAATACAAAAGTTGTAGATCTTTTTATTACCTACAACTTTGCCATTGACGTTTTTCCCGTAGGACTTTTTAAGTTTTGCTGGCAATCGAGATAAACCCTTTTTTACCCTTAAAATCGCAACCCCATCCTCTTCCCGACCTCAGATCGCCCGTAATTTATTTTTCCTTAAATTTTTGCTATATTCTCTTTCTTTTCCAATGGGTTTCATCCTACTATAATTTTCTATCGTTTCAAAAATTATCTACACTGGTCTAAAACCTTTGCCATCATACAAAGTTATTATATTTTAAACTAATTAGGGTATGACTAATGAAGGTATGTAGTTACATTAAATCTGTATGGTGACAAAATATATACTTAAATAAAATCTTTATGTTTAATTAGTGGTCCACCTAAGTTCTGGAACCAGCCCAAGGGGGGGTCATGACCCCCATGAACCCCCCTGGATCCGCCCTTGGCTGACGGTGAGCGTGAGACTAAAATCAGCCTTAGTAATAGCACAGGTAATAGCCTTATACTTCCATTCACGTCATTGTACCGCGTAATCTACTCAGAGCTCACATTGCTCATATCATGCTCATATTATATGCCGAGGTTGAATGCATACATAGCTAAAAGTAAATATCACTCTGAAATGCTCTCGTAATAATATTGCCGTACACCTAGCCAGTCGTCTAAAGGAGAAGTCTAGTAATTAAATAATGCATATGTACTAGAGTTTGTGCGTTGGATTACAAATCGGACCATTAGTTCCTGAGTAATGTTTCATCTGACGGAACACGCTAACATATTTTCTAAGTTTACATTTAAATTACTTGATTAAATGTAATCATTTAGAGTTTGTTCGACTGTTGATTATTATAAGTTGATTGACACCAACTGTTGATTTGTCTTCACTTAGACTTAAACCAAATATTGAGCGCGGAGCGTTAGAGGAAATAGATTATAATTATAAAAGATACCTATTGAAATATATGAATAGTTAATACTAAATAAATAGTGTTGTTTTATTACCAACTTTCGGCATAACCCTGACCGACTTCCTGTCCATAAACCTAATACTAATTGTACCTTGGAGATGAAAATTGAGGTGCCAACCACCCATCCATCCAAACATCTGAATGCTGTCTGCATATATATGTATACAAAGTGAAAATGCTTAAATAAAACTTAAGCGCTACCTAGCACTAAGAAACAGGAAAATATGAACATTCATGCGAAAGTTCGTGAGACACATACCTAACGAGTTTTATTAATTTCGGCCAGTTTGAATATTCGATCTATCAATGCATTGGGCTACTAGAGATGTCTGACTTATTTTGTATGGAGCTCATAAATATTGAAACCGGCCGTTAACCAGCAGACCAATGGCCGAAATCGGGCACCAATGCTGGTATAATATGTTAATGTATACCTACCATCTGGTTGGCAGTAAATGTAATGCATGCCTCCAAGGAATACTTCATGCGTACCTACGGGCCGTTATTACAAATGATACAAACTAATTGGATCTAAAATTGTCTTTCTAAAATCTTCAATTAGTATTTCTGGTTACTAAAATGTTAAGCAAAATGACATCAAGTTTATGAAAGGCGCCATCTATGGAGTTTTATGAAACTAGGTCCATCGTTATACAGTTATGTGCTGCTTCCCAACTTAGTTGGGAGAGATTTTACAGATGGCGTTTTTATTAAATTTGCTCAGCAACGAACGCCATCTGCGCACCAAATTTTTTTGTTGGTTAGTCAAGTAGGGTAGTTTAGCTGAACGTCTATGAGGGTAGTAATTTGTCTATACCGATCTAGGTATTTACCCTGCGGATAGTTGCCCCCATCAAAGGATAAGTAATATTCCATCGTCAGTATATTCAAGGGTACCTAGGTACTAACTTTTTTTTTTTTTTTGTTTTACGAGGTGGAAAATCCCTTCGGATCTCCGACTCTTGGGGGAAATAAGAGCCGGAGTATGTGGTGTTTCCACTAAAAACCACCTCGACTTCCGCCATGTACCCGTGTGTCGGAGGGTGGGGCATCACCAAAGCACTCGTCGCCACCCTCCGACGGGTATTGGCCCGCCAGATGGTCAGGCGGGCCCCGAACAAAACCCCCTTGGCGAAGGATTAAGGTGTTGAACTCCGCCGCCAAAACGCCCAGCGGCCGCAGAGGATAGGGAGGACGGCAACGCAACACCGCATCTCCTCTTCCTCTGCGGCCCCACCGCGACGCATCGAATGGTGCGCCCCCATTTGGTCGCGGGAGATAGGGCGCGCGGCAACGCAACACCGACACGCCTCTTCTCCCGCGACCGCATCTGACTGCGAGGGACAGACAGAACTGTCCCCCGCACCCGCACCGTTGGACGCATCCTGCGCAGGCCCCTCCAAGCCCACGCGGAGCGTCCCCTCCTGGATCCCTCTTAGCTTCACCGCGGGTGACCAATCCACGGTTACTGAGCCCCCCCACCACGACAAGGTGGAGATCCCACGGGGGGGACCTAGGTACTAACTACCCTTATCTAATGATTTAAAGATCTTCATGTCAACCGGTAAGGACAGATTGAAGTGCTCTCTAAAGTGTTTTAAAATTATTAACAACCTGTACAGTAATTACCACATTTTCTGCAAATAAACAATTATTATTATAATAATAATAATATTATGATGATTATCTTCGAAGAGTCAGTGCTGTCTCTGATGCGCATTGTTTTATTTATAGTTATTTCTTAGTTTTTGTAAAAAAAAAAAAAATACGGTATCGTAGTTAAAGAAAATGCATGAATGGAAATAGTAGCGTCTGTATGAATTCTATAAGATGATTTACGTATTTTATTTTATTTTCAGTGTATTTATTCAATAATCTACATTTTCCATTTCAACTTAACTTAAAAAATATTGCAAAATCATTAATATTACGTATAAAAGGCATAATTAACCAAATGTGACTTTCCATTCTGACATTTTGGGAAAAAAGTTAAATATTACTCTGCTGTCATAACGTAAAAGGGCACAACTAACATTTTGTAAATCAGGAGAAAAACGAGTTTAAACTTTTTCTTAGTTTTATTAAAAATAAATTATGGTATTGTAGTTATAGTATCGTCTACATGAATTCTATAAGATGATTTACTATTTTTTTTAATTTTTACTGTATTTATTCAATAATCAACATTTTCCATTTGTAAAATCATTAATATTACGTATAAAAGGCATAATTAACCAAATGTGACTTTCCATTGTAACATTTTGGGGGAAAAAGGTTAAATAATAAAATGAAAAGCCATATTAAATAAAACACATCTAACCCCTTGTGACTTCTTCATGTAATCTTAACTAGATATGCCCTTTTCTAGTGCTATCACAAAAATAATTGCTCAATTGTGCCTTTTCAGGTTATTGTACTTTTGTTTATTGTGGTTATAAAACTATACAGAAAATATGAGCAGATAGACCTTTTTCTCCTGATTCCAAATATGTATATAGGTAACTCAATTTCGAAAAAAATTTTAGTTGTGCCCTTTTTCCTTATGACGGCAGTATAGTAGACCTGCTGTGTAATTTAGCTAAACATTTTAATTCATCATATCATCAATATCATACATCCCTGGGATATGTACCTATGTGTTTACGCAAAGACAATTATTGAATGAGTTTAAGATTTATCTCATGCGATTTTGACCAATTTATTTAAAGTTAGCTCCTTGCGAATTAGACAAAACTCAACTGGCGACTTAAAAGTTTTCCATTGTTTACCAAACAACAGTTACTGTTAATCTAAGGAAAGTATAAGAAGGTATTCATTTTCCTAAGTTGTTCTTTCTTTGTTAAAACAAAGCTAAGTAGCATAATGATTGAGTTACTGTCTCGTCGAGAACCGACCGAATGTTCCGTTTTAGCATTCATCCCTTTGTCCCGCTGTAGCAAATTGCGCCTAATTGCTTTAAAAGAGTTTACCAAGCTGAAATAAACTTTGCAGACTAAGGCACCTTAATTATTTCTCTGAAGTAAGAGTGAGAAAGTTGAAATAGGTACTCAAATTTTCCCAGTAATGTGAGTGGCCGTTTTTAAGAGCATTTTGCTATTAAATAATATAAGTATTTGTAGGTTTAGTCTTGAATATTTTTGCAATGCTGCCATTTAAATTTTTCTTCAAAATCTTTTTTAACGCTCGTGGTTGAAATGCCTGTATCAAAGTTGACGTGAGAAGCTTTGTTGGCAAATGCGAAAAGAATGCGATATGAACCAAAAACAGTTGAAGTGTCTTGGTTAAGGTAATTTTGAAGTTTGTTTAAGCATATTTTCAGAACGTGTTTGTATTTACATATTAAACCTGTGTACTTCATTGTGTAGGCTTCGAATGTAGGTTAATACAAAAAGTAGACATCAGAAGCGAATGCCATTTGGCTAGGCCCTCTTACTGTCGTTGGCCCTCTTGAAAGGTAGGACCTTTCAAGAGGAGACGAGGCGTTAGGCGTTGGACGAGTACCTAAAAGTATATGACATGTGTCCGCCAAACCTAAACCCTTGCAACAGTCTTCGCAATATACATTTTGAACTATGTTCAATATTTAGGTAATTCGTCATCTGATAATATGTCCACACTAGGTAGGTAAATATAACAATTCAAGACCACGTGTGTTGACATTTATAAGCCCATCATCATTCATCATCATTCTCCTAGCGTTATCCCAGTTTCAATCTGGGGTCCGCTTACTAGTCTAACCGGATTTGGCTGAATATTAGCTTTTCCACAGAGCGACTGCCTGTCTGACCTCCGCAACCCGAAGGGAGGGATAGCGATGTTACGTGGTTTAGACTAGAATCAGTTTATTTAGAAGGTACTGACGCCCTACTGACTGTCAAAGATTTTCATGACAACCGGGACCGACGGCTTAACGTGCTCTCCGAGGCACGGCACGGGGCAAGCGATAATTTATAATTCAATACGTACATAACTCTGAAAAGTCATTGGTGCGCGCCGTGGATTCGAACCCGATACCCTCTGCATGGCAGTCTGTTGGTAACTCCACTAGGCTATCGCTACATATATAAGCCCATATGCTCTGAAATAAATAGGTAATTATACAAACAATGACGCCCCACTAGTTTATAGAACATCGATATCAGAGGTTATCATCATCAGCCTCGTTTAAAATGTTCCACTGCTTGGCACAGGCAGCATATCATAATGAGGAGGGTTAGACCATACTCCACGCAGGCCGAGTGGCCGGTAGAATTAACATCTCTTTGGAGAACATTATGGAAGGCTCTCAGAAATGCATGTTCCGTCAAGCTCCTTCAGCGCGATAATTATTAACTGAAGACGCATCTAACTTCGGAAAGGCATTGATTTCAGGCTCGAACACGAGATCATCTGCGTAGCAGTCTGTTAATCTGTCCACTAGGAATACTATATCGCGTGCATGCCGCCGTTTTTCATAAATGCCCATTAATAAATCACGGACTCTTAAGATAACTCAAATGCGTCTTTTGCAGTGTAGGTACGCCATTAGGTATACGATACATCATAGCGACATGCAAAAGTAAAAGTAACACAACAGAGCTGAAATTGCTACTCAAAAATTTAAGCATATCTCGCAGTCACGCATATCAATAATGTAGCTTCAATAAGCTATCAAGTAAAATGAGAGTCAGTAATATATTTTATTAGATTTTTCCGTACATCCATATTATCGGCATCGCTCTGTGGAAAGGCTTATATTCTATCATAACTGGTAAGATTAGAAAGCGGACTCTGGGCTCCACAGCAAAAAAGAGTACCTATTGGATGCTACCCGGATGACACTAGGACGAGGACTATTATGAGCTAATAATGAAGAGAGGCAGCGATAGCCTAGTGGATACCTACACCAACGGACTGCCATACAGAAGGTATCGGGTTCGAATGCACGGCGCGCACCACTGACCTTTCGAAGTTAAGTGTGTATTAAATTGTTAATTATCGCTTGCCCCGTGCCTCGGAGAGGACGTTAAACTGTAGGTCCCGGCTGTCATGAAGATCTTTGACAGTCGTTACGGGGAGTCAGTACCCTCAAATAAACTGACACTGACCATGGAATATCGCTACCCCTTTGGGTTTCAGAGGTCAGACGGCAGTCTCTCTGTAGAAAAGTTGATATACTGTCATATCTGCCAGTAAGCGGTCCTCGGGCTCCAAGGTGCGTAGGTCTTGTATGCAACCGGGATAACGCTAGAACTATGATGAATGAATAGAGGTAATGATATAATTTTTAGATACCCAAAGGCCTATAACCAATCCATAAATTAAGGCAACGGTTTTATCATAATACTTGAACATGTGACTACAAATGCTACAACTTACTGTATGTGATGAGCAAAAATATCGAAAATATTTTGTCGCCCCTTCGATATTAAGTAATTGCTTTTGCACACGTGGAGATTAATATTTGATTGTATTTTCAGTCAAAGCATTCGTGTGAGCAAAAGCTGGCACTGACTATAAAACGAAAATCACTTCGAATCTACTTTAGATATTAAATATTTGTTGTTTTAATAGCTGTATTAAAAATCAATTAATTAAGTAAATGGTATTTTAAAGAGTCGCGTGAATAAAGTCGAGTAAATAAATATTTTATAAATTAATTATCGCTAACATAACTGGCGAAGTGTTGGTGTGTAATACACCTCTGCCTACCCCTTCGGGGATAAAAGGCGTGAAGTTATGAAGAAGAAGTTAAGAATGAATAGTTAACCATACACGCCATAACTCTCTATTCAGTCTTAGGCTGCATGCAGAAAGAAAGCTGACAGCTCTCGCCGATCTACCAACAATGTCGTATTTCCAGTGACAAACTTCTTCGAAAAGACATCCTAAAACTTACATTGAATCCATAACAATACTTTAATTTCTTAATTAGGAATTTAATGCTTTGGCACAATATTTTTTATGCCTAGTATTACTTTGTCAAATATTAATCACCAGTAATTGACGGATACAATACATCGTGGGTGTCGTAAGAGCATACTAAGTATCTTGCGGAAGGGATGGAAAAGTCAATATGAAACCCTATGCCAACCCGTCTGCTCAGCGCAGTGTAATATTTACTGCAAGGTTGGCGTAATGGTTTAGGCGGCCGCCTCGCCGCTTGACACTGCGCGAGTGTTGTGGGTTCGATTCCCACACGAGACAACACTTTGTGTGAATCATAAAATGTTGTTTTGTGTCCGTTAGCTGTATGTTTGTAAGGTCCCCCGCGACACAGGACGTAGTCCTAATGCGGGAGCTGTCTTTTAAAAATCAATCAATTGAATCCTCTTATTGTCTCATAATGCTATTGTATTGTGTAGGCAAATTAGGAGAGATATATATTAAATTGTGAAGGACATCCTCCATTACAGGTTGGCTCTGAAACGTTCTACGTATCCTAAGATGCGTCTATTTTATTATCAACCTGCTAATTGTCTAATTATTATGTCTTGTAGTATGCACATATTTATTGAGGTAGATCAAAATATGTACTTAGTATTATTTTAAATTGCATGCATTGAAATATAAAAGAAACACCTTGTAAAGGTGAAAGAGGATATTCTGGATCGCCAGATGTTTGTTAATTGTCATAAGAAAGTAAGCGTTTTCCCACTGGATTTACGACTAGATATGCTGGTGAATATCACTGCGCATCACGAGTTTTTATGCACGTGAAAAGGAGTTCGAAATCTCTAAAGCCGAGAGAGCACTATCTTGTCAAAGAGTATCCACCTTATGTTGGTAATAGGTAAAGTCATTCCCTTTTTGGTATATACATAGTTTAAAGGTACGTATATATTTCTGACATTTACTATTTACTTCATGTATTTTTTTATATTACTGGTAACTGTAATCTATAGGTTTGAATGAAATACATACATGTCACATTATCTGGGAAGTCAACGTGTGCACAAGCGGCTTATTGAGTAATAGCATTATACTTCCATTCACGTCATTGTACCGCGTCATCTACTCAGAGCTCACGTTGCTCATATCATTAAGCCGAGGTTGAATGCATACCAATATACGTAAAAGCAAATATGAGTTTGAAATGCATCTATAACATAGGCTAGTGGCGGATCCAAAATGTTGTTTTGGATAACCTTATTTTGGTTTGGTGGGATCTTTGGACCAAGTGATGGAAGGTTTTATTAAAGGGAACATAAAAAAGTCTGCTTTATAAGATATCCGAGAATTTTGGGGAAGAGGAGGAGACGTGAGTTTCCAAGCCCCCCTAAATCTGCCACTGATAATCGTGCCAAACATGTAGCCACTCGACTTAACGAGGCGTAATTCAATATTACAAAAATAAAACGTTATAAATTATCGAGATTTTGGAGTAGAGTATAGCCTTATTGGTGTCTGGAAAAGCACGTAGGTACGAACCGTATTACCGTGCGCTCTCATTGATCGTCCATGCACTATTCCGTTTCTTATCCTTCATCGTAACTTATTTGCAGACAGTATCTTGGATGTCATTCAATAATTTCCATCCATTTTCAATAATTTTACACTGCACTGCTCAATCAACGAGTCAAGATAACGAACAAAAAGTCAAACCAACTATAGATATACACGCCCTAAGACATGAAAACGGCAGAAAGCGAGCGCTAAAGTAAGACTATACAGCAATTAATCATTTTGTCGAAAGCGATAGATCTCACATGTATCTCGCTGTTGTGATATTTGATACGAAACGCTGATAGGTGCTGTTATGTCGATCGATCTGGTAGATACGGCATACATCAACGAAGTGATTCTGAAGGACAAAGTAGTATGAATTGTTTTAAAACATGTTATTGAAAGGTTTTATTTATTTGTTTATCTTAGTTTAAAAAGGCAACTCTTGCATTAGAAATAAATCCTTTGACGCGGAGGACCATAGAAATTGATGTAGGTTAATTTCCGTGCGGGGGATTTTACTAACATACGACCAACGGACTCAAAGTACACCCAGACTTGAAACAACAATTTAGGGATCACGCAAAGTGTTGTCACATGTGGGGGATCGAACTCACAACATTCGGCGCAGTGACAAGCGGCGAGACGGCCGCTTAAATTACTACGCTATTGATCATTTACTTTAGCCATTGGACATTGAGACAACGTTGTTAGGCTATAGGTACAATTGCCGTCATTGAGAGTCATTATCCAAAGTTCGTGTATCTGAATGTTCGAGCAAGGTTTGGAAGTAGTAATAATGTGTTCAGTTAGGTCTTAAAAACTTTCTTATGAAATTCAGTAATAGATAAAATGCGAACTGAAACAACACTCAGCGCAGTGTAGTTACGAGGTTAGAACAGCAGCGAGGTAGAAACAACTATTCCGTAATGCCTTCAATGTATGTTTTTTACCAAACAAATTCTCTTCTAAGCACTACTGTAATATATTTCTTAATAAATTATAATTTCACACACAATATTCTTGTTCCATTTTCTTATGAAAATTGCTTTGATATATGCGAGCATTCATCTTAGTTACCACCGTACTACAAATTACATGCGAACAGGAGTACTAGCAGTACTAGGTACAATATTATATTATCTGTGGAACAGGTTCGTAGGTACCTACAAGTTAAAATATAATTTCATGAAGTGCCTCGGGGAATTCTGATGCTACTACAATAGCAATCAGTCAAGTAAATAGCTAGAAAGTCTTTCGAGATATTGGTATATGTGATATTTCGGTGCACAAAAAACAGACAACTAGTTAATGAATTCTTGTAAAGTATCTATACATGAATGTTACTCTAAGGGCAAGGTTCTTCTCCTTATGGTTTCGTAGTTTATATACATCATCTTTCTTGGTATCATGATCAAAGATGTCCGCTTGCCTTAAGATAGTTCCTAATTTGAAAGGGAATCCTTGATATATAAATCTCTAAGAAAATCGTGGGAATAACTTGTCTCTTAGAAACAACAAAATGATCTCACATTTCATATCACAAGTAAGATTAAGCTTGCCATTTTCTAGCTGTGAAGGTTATGAGAAAATCCAACCCTAAGTCTAAAAGGTCGTACCTCGTACGTGAGAAATCATCGCCGTAAATAATTGGCAAAGTTGATATCTACACAACAAAATTTAACTCTCTTAGTGTCTAGTTTTTTTGCCTTTATCTACTAAAATCCACAGCACGACTTTTGTAGAACAGTGTTAATTAAAACATGGAAATAGCTCTTAAGCGAGAGAATTTCTTACATAACGATCGGATCTTTGTTTTTAAATACGGCACGTAATTTGTCTCTCCGGCTTCTGCCTTGCTATTCGTTGCATTAAAAGTTGCAATATTAATGAAGGACATTTATTTCGTTTTTGTAGGTAATAGGTAGTATATTAATGCTAAAATGCTACATAATTTTATTATTGTAGTTGCACAGAATACGGCGCTTAGATAGCCGCCTCTTTTCACATAAGAAGGACGTAGGTGTTCTATTGAGCTGTACCATACATGGTACAGCTCAATATAGGTAGTGTTATTGGGACATTATTATTGAAACTCGAAGCAATTTTCCAAATATTATGTTAACATTATAATTTTGGCCAATTCCTTAAATAACAAATAATACGTGTCGCATCCAATAAAATGATTTGATGCGACACGACGTATTATGCGTAGCCACTAGATAGCTGACATACTTATGCATTCCCTGACCACCGTAAGGTTCGCTTCGTAAATATAACTTTGTGTAATTAAACTTAAAACTAAATCATCATTGTCATACAATAATGCTTCGCCCGTGATACAGGACTCCTTTTTGTACGAGAGTTAATAAAAATTAAAATATGCAACGTGGTTTATTTGTAATGGCGACTTTAATTTTACAACAATGAAAGTATTACCTTCATTTTCAAGCTAGTTAAAATAAAGATTAATTGTAAATCAGTATATCTTCGTGATTCATACGTAAATCTTACCTAAGTGTGGCCTAGGGAGCGAACCGCGATCTTTTTAATAAAAAAATTGATATTTAGTTTATTTGCGACTAAATATGTTATAATATTTCAGATTTTTATTTTTGTGACCAGTGCTCTAAAGTTAATGTCGTCTCTGTAGCGGAACGTTTTATACGGATGCTGCATTTCAATATTATCATATAGATACGTGGCAACTACCATTTTTTTTTTTTTTTTTTGTCGTGTTGGAAAATCCTCATGGAGTCCCTCCGCACTGGGGGGAAGGACGAAGGGGACTGTCAGACTCTTACTGACTAAAAACCAACCCGTGCTCCTCATGTACCCATGTGTCGGAGGATAGGGTTTCACCGAAGCATTCCTCGCTACCCCCCGACGAGTATTGGCCCACCAGATGGTCAGGCGGGCCCCGAACGAAGGACGGCAACGCAACACCGCATCTCCTCTTCCTCTGCGGCCCCACCGCGACGCAACGATGGTGCGCCCCGATTTGGTCGCGGAAGATAGGGCGCGCGGCAACCCAACACCGACACACCTCTCCTCCCGCGACGTCACCCGACTGCGAGGGACAGACAGAACTGTCTCCCGCACCCGCACCCTGGGACGCATCCTACGCAGGCCCCACGGGAGCCCACGTGGAGCGTCCCCTCCCGGGATCCCGCTTAGCTTCACCGTGGGTGTTGGACCTCACCCACGGTTACTGAGCCCCCCCACCACGACAAGTCGGAGATCCTAAGGGGGGACGTGGCAACTACCATAGGTGTTAAACTACATGTAATTAACTTTTATAAGTAATGGATGACTTGTACATTCACTATCCATCTTTATCCATTTATTATTACATTCTAATTGTCCTATAATTAACATTCCAACTTTGTAAATTTGTTCGCCTTTTAGTACAGCTGATTAAACTTATTTAATTTAAATCAGTGTGTAACAAATGAGCTTTAGATACTGACCTCTTGGTTTAAGATTAACCCAAATTTGTAAGGAGGAAAATAGGGTGCGTTCGTGGAGTAATTTAGCCAATAAAATGTCCGTAAAGTACGTGATCCTTAACAGTTTGGCTCAGAGTAATGTTATTTTAGTTTGTAATGCCAATAAAATAAATCCGGGTTTCTTATTCCCATAGCGTTTCTGCCGGCTCTCTGTGAAATAAATATGTTTTTCGTACCGATAATTTCCTTACTTGATACTTGATGGCACGGGCTGTTTCCGCAACTCCACGTCTTGGCGTGTATTTTGCGTGCGGGTGGGAATGGTGTCGTCATTCGAGCCACCCCAGCTCTTCGAGGAAGGCCAGTAGACTCGTGATGTGGCCCACGGCCGCCCTCAGGGATGCTGTATCTGGACAGGTACTGCTGCCTGTACTGTGCGAGCTCAGGGCAGTCGAGGAGCAGGTGGGCTGCCGTCTCGTCTGCTGCCATACAGGCCCTGCACAGCGGGCTGTCGGTGATACCTATAGTAAATAGGTGTTTATTAAAGAATCCGTGTCCTGTGTAGGCGGCCGTGACTGTCCGTAGTTGTTGTTTGGACAGCCGGAGGATTTGTTTAGCTATCTTACCGTCTACTGCGGGAAGAGCCTCCTTGGCCTGCCTACATGCTTCAATACCAATCCAGGACTGGTTGTGTTTGGTCCTGGTCCTATTTCTTACCAGGTTGCGATAAAAACCAGAAGGGAGGGGAATAATGGGCTCGGGTCCGACCACCTCTAACGTGGCCCCTCTTCTGGCAAGTACGTCGGCTGCGTCATTCCCTCTTGAGCCACTGTGGCCCCTAATCCATTGCAGTGTTAATTTGTTTAGTTCACCTACCTCTGTTAGTTTCTGGTGGCATTCAAGCGTGAGTGCCGAGGTGATAGTATGGCTTTTGAGGGCTGAGAGGACAGCCTTACTATCTGAGAGGATCCTAATGGATCGTTCCCTTACCTCACGTGCCATGATTGCTGTGGCAGCTAGGATTATGCCAAAACATTCGGCCTGGTAGACCGTGTTGTAGGCTCCCAGCGGTGCTGCGATGTTGATGTTTAAGTCCTCGGAGAATACTCCTGAACCCGTACCTGTATCTGTTTTAGACCCATCTGTGAAGATCGTGAGCTCGTTGTGGTTAACTGCTCCTTCGTGTATGTCCTCGTACAGTTGGATTTTGTATTTCTTGTCGAAAACAAATTGTTTCGGTATACGGTCGCCAATGGCTTGTGTGATAGGAACTTCTTTAAAGAGTGTATTTAAGTTGTTAGTGTGCGGTGTGTTAGTGTCTTTCCAGAGCTTCAGAGCTCTTAGCCGGACTGCCGACATCGTTGCTTCCTGTTGTATGAACAGGTGCAATGGAGGCAGGTCCAGCAACACTTCAAGTGCCGCTGTTGGCGTTGTTTTCATACAGCCCGTGGCCGCTAGGCATGCAAGTCTTTGAAGCTTCTGAAGCTTGTTGGCGGCCGTTATTAGGTTGGTCCGAGGCCACCACACTACTGCGCCGTAGCTTATCATCGGACGTATTATTGTCTTATAGAGCCATAAGACAATTTTGGGGGATAGGCCCCAGCGTTTACCTATCATCTTCTTGCACTGCCAGAAGATGATGCTGGCTTTATTGAGCTTATTTTCCATGTGGCTGTTCCATGTCAATTTGCTGTCGAGAGTGACGCCCAGGTACTTGACCTCGGTAGACAGCTTAAGCTCTGTATCAAATAACCTGGGCAATCGGTAAGTACCCAGCGCGCGTTTGTGTGTGAACATAACTAGTTTGGTCTTGGTCGGGTTTACAGATAATTCGTACTCATTACACCACCACTCTACTATGCGTAGGGCTTGTTGGGTTAGGTCGTACACTGTACTGGTTACCTGACCTGAGGTGAGTATGGTTAGATCATCTGCATAACCTATTGTAAAGAAGTATCTCGCGTTGAGTTTGTCTATGAGTTCATTGATGACTAAGTTCCACAATAGCGGGGAGAGTACACCTCCCTGCGGGCACCCTTTAGTTATCAAGGCTGTCTGAGTGTCGCCTTGCAGGCGCACTACCCTTTTGCTGAGCATGTTTTGGATCCACTGTATGAGCATCTGGTCTACACCATGCCTGGCTAGGGCGTTGCTTATGCTGGAAAAGTTTGTCTTGTCGAAGGCTCCTTCTATGTCGATGAAGGTGCCCAGGCAGATGCTTTTTTGTTGTATAGCAGCTTCTATCTGGTTCACGACCTGATGTAAGGCCGATTCCGTCGATTTCCCTGAGCTGTATGCATGTTGGTTGGCATGTAAGGGTAGGTGCTTAAGAGCCCCACTTCTTAGTTCCCTCTCGCAAAGCCTTTCCAAGGCTTTAAGCATGAAGGAGGTGAGGCTTATTGGTCTAAAGGACTTTGCATGGGTATAGTCTGTTTTGCCTGGTTTTGGTATGAAGATTATTTTAACTTCCCTCCACCTCTTCGGTATATATCTGAGGGCCAGGCTAGCCCTCATAATTGCCAGGAGTCTTTTAAGGACAGGTTCTCCTCCCCATTGTAATAACCCTGGGAAGATGCCATCCAGTCCGGCTGCTTTGAAGGGGTGGAAGCTATCGATGGCCCATCGGAGTTTTTCTTCTGTGACCACGTTGTTTGCGTGTCTCCATTCGTGATCGGTCGCCACTGTTGGTGTATCGTGCCACGTTATTACCTGGGTGAGGACGCAGCCTGGGAAGTGTGTTTCGAGTAGGACGCGTCTTGTCTCCTCCTCCAATGTGGTGTATGTGTTATCCAGTTTACGGAGAGTACCTGGTGCAACCGTTGGTTGCTGGGCCAGTAGTTTCCTTACCCGGTTTGCTTGTTGGCAAGATTCAATGCTCCCACAGAATTTCCTCCATCCCATGGTGCGTCTGAATCTGAGGCATTTCCTGTAGTCTGATTTGGCCGCTTTATAAGCGTCCCAATCTGCGTCCGCGCTTGTGTTCATTGCCCTATTTAGAGACTTTCTTACCTTCTTGCGCTTACGTTCAAGTTCAGCGCCCCACCAAGGTTGTTTCCCCGGGGTTGAAGGCGGAGTGGTTTCCGGGCAAGCTGCATAATAGCTGTCAAGCATCGACTGCGTCAGTATACATACCTGATCGTCGATCTGTACAGTGTCACCCAGTACCGGCGGCGTGGCCGTAAGGGTAAGTTTCCCTTTAAGTAGTAGGACATACTTTGCTTTGTCAGTGTTGTGTGGTTTCCTGCGGGGCTGTGTGGGCTGTATATCGACTTTTATGGAGAAGCTGATCCATCTGTGGTCTGAGCATGATGCCTCTTTCGAGACGTGCCATCCCTTGATGCGTTCAGCCGCTCCTTCTGTTGCGAGAGTTAAGTCGATAATTGTCCGACTACGTTTAGTGACGAAGGTGGGCTCCGTACCTGTGTTTAATAGGGTAAGATTAGTGGTGAATAAGTATTCAACCAATGACATTCCTTTGTTATTGTTGCAGTCCATGCCCCACATTTGGTGGTGGGCATTGGAGTCCGTTCCTATTACGACCTCCGTATTGGTTCTCTCGCACTGGTTAACCAGACGCGTGAGGTCGAACGGAGTCGGGTCTTCGGCCTCGGGCATGTAGACCGATGCGAAAACGACCGCTATACTCCTTGGCTGCTGTATTATTTCGATTTGTATTGCTGTGATGTCTCTGGAACAGAACTCCATTAAAGCTTGGGCTCTGATGTTTTTAGTTGTAAGTATGCAGGTTCTTGGATGTGTGTGGTCAGTAGAAGAGTAAATCTTACCTCCCAGACTGGAGAGGCCTCTAATGAGGCCACCCCTTATCCAAGGTTCCTGGATGAGCACGATGGCTGAATGTTGGACCTCCATCCATTTGCGCAGTTGCGCAGTGGCCGTTTGGCTATGATGGAGGTTGATTTGTAGGCAGCTGACGTCACTAGGCAGAGGGTTCATCTGTGGGTGATGTCCCCTCCCCCCCGACCTTCAGCTGCGTTAGGCCAGCCAGGATGTCGCCAGCCTCCACCCCGTCGTCCCGCCGCACCGGACTCAGGAGCAGGCTCTCATCTTCCGAGTTACCCTCTGCTGACGGGCCAGCCCCCGAGCCAGACGCGGCCGGCTCTGACGGGCCGGATTCCGCGGAGCATCCTGACTGGGTGTTTGAGACTTGCTGTGTGGAGTTGTCGCATCCCGGAGGATGGTCGACATACTTGCCTGTAGAGTCCCGGAACCGGACGTAGACTGCACCCAGCCCCAACGCGAGGCGGCGCTCGTTCTGCACCAGGACTGGGACTTGTACCTCCGGGACGCCCACGACCAGGAACCACCCACCTGACTGTCTCTCCGAGTGCAGCAGAGACCATTTGTCGACCGCCAACCAGGGGTTCTGGAACTCCAGAGCCCGACCTACGTCGCGCACGTCGTCCCAGACTCCCTGTTCGTTCGGAACGACAATGCCGCACCGCACTCTCTTCGGGGCCTCTTCCTGGCCCCTAACCTCCAGTTCGAAGCCCGGTGGTGGGACCAGGAGAGAGACCGCCTCCGTCAGCCAGGTACGCGTTGCCTCGTCGGCGCACCAGAGTTTGAGGACCCCGTCCGCGTACATGGATTTCCCGGTGAACGCAGGGGCGGGGCGTTTTGGGGTTTTAGTCGACCAGGCGTCACTCAGGATCTTCCTTTGAATCTCCGTGAGTATCCGGTCCACGAACTCCTTCGGCAAGTTCCCTGTGCGCTTGCATGTTACTGCAACGCCCAGAGATGCCTTGGAGGCCTGTGCAAAGGACTTACCCTGTATCGTGGAGGAGTCGAGGCGGGGCTTCTTGTGCTCCCCTCGAGGCGAGCTGGTCTCGTTGAGAGCACGTTTGGCCTCTCTCCTTGTTTTCGGCAGTTTTACCTGCCGTGTTTCCTGGTGGTGCTGGGGCTGGATGCCGTCCAGGGTGACCAGCCCGCCGCTTGGCGGCAGGCGGCTTCCCCGTACTGCCTCCGGCCTTCGTACACCCCCTACTGCTGAGCGCAGGCTGCGCGCTGGTCACATTACTGGGACCTGCGATAGCGGCCTGCTCCGCTGTTTTTGTAGAGGCAGCACCGGCTGCGGCAGCGGTTTGTGCCGCCTTCCGCCTTATTGCCAGGCGCTGTCTCTTGTTTTTGTTTGCCCTCTTCTTCTTCGCAGAGCTGGTAGCAGCGGGGCCACTCGGTTGTGTAGTGGGCGGGTGTTGGGCAGGATTGGTGGTCTTGCCCTTACCCTTGCCCTTGTGGTGGCTTACCACTTGCCACCCTGCGAAGGAGGAGTCGTCTGCCCGCTTGATTTCAAACGGGCTGACGATTGTTAGGACGGGACCAGTACTAGCGTTAGCCAGCGCTGAAGTCTCGTCCTTGGGGGATGGTTTAACACCTGCAGCCGAGGCCACGGCGTCAACCATCTGTTTGGTTTTGGTTGATGCGGCGGGAACAGCTTTCGCTGACCCCGTCACAGTTGGGGTAATATTAGGATTTTCGGTATCCATGCAAGTTTACTAAGACTTCATCCCTCTGGCTTCCCACCCTCCATGGAGCCCGCATCAGGGAACGTCATACCGGACGTTAGGATTACCAGAGGGATATAGGAACGCGGGGCTGGTTTACAGCACGACTTCGGGCGCCCGCTTGGGTCAACGGCCTGAGCCGAGTTACCAACTCTAGCCGTCATCCCTCGCTTGCGCCCTCCGTATAGCCTTCACCCACCTCATCAACAGCCGAAATAAATTCCGACTGCTGATGTGGACCCTACGTCCCTAGCCTGTGGCCCTCTGACGAGACACGATGCCTATTTCCCCCGCTGCGGCTCACAGCGGGGGCTACCGTTTAGCTTGAAATCAGGACCAAAGAGGGCGTGTTGCCTCACGGTCACATTACCGCCAGCGCCGCTCGGCTCAATCCCCCAGGACTCCGTCATCCCCGCGTACGGCGCTCGACTGCGCAGGTCCTAGCGCAGGTGGTCTGCTACTCTTACCCGTGACTTTTTACTACGAGCCCACACCCTCCCGACCACGAAGGGCCGTGATGAAGAGATGTGTTCCTGCATGTGGATGTGTGCGCGCATGTGTGTACGTGTGTGTATGTGCGTGTGTAATGTGCCTGTTGTTTGTGTTTCGGCTGGAGGTTTTGGTTGCATCCATTTCTGAAGGAACTGGACCAAGAACGGGCGGCAACCTCGAGAAGGATAGTCCACCAGCCTTGCCTAAGGGATCATCGCGACCTGCGCTACCCCTGAGACCATTCGACACTCCCTGCACCGGACTCAGGTGTAGGGAGTAGAAGTCAGTGCAGTTCAGTGGTGTTAAATATGAGTTGACCTGCAATGATTTTACATGTCTTTCGTATCTTTCCACTTAATAAAATTTTCATAAGCTTTTAAATATTTATCCCGCGACTTTTGCGGCAAAAGGTTATAAACAATTTCATTTGCAGCTGTTTTTATATTCTCTGGAGTAGAATTCATATCACTATCGCTGTTTATTTCCATTATTTAAATCTTTTCTTGCTAAATACGGACTATCAAAGGATTACAATGGTACAAAATGCGTGCAATTTGTTTTTTTTTTGCACTAGGTCGGTTTTATTCAGCCGATTTTTATTTTCAGCCTGTATATTTTTGATCTAATGCATACATTTTATATTAAACTTGATAGGAAGAATCATTAAACCTCTGTGGTAAAGGGGAATGGGCAAAAATTTATGGTACGTGGTACCCGCTCCAATAGTCATCATTAATATATCATCGAAAAGACATTTTGATGCAGAAAAACGTCTACTATGGCGCCTGTCCCTATTTACGTTTGGGAAGCAGTAATCTCACTAAGTTTTATAAATGAGAATTTACTATAAACTACTTATATTAGTAAAATATAAATATAGCTGATATAAGATAGAATTAGACGATGATATAACACACTTAGGATTTTATTATTAAAAGAAGTAAGAAAACAAGCGTTCTTCAAATAAAAACCATAGATTTTAGCAATAAGTGAGTTGATTTAAAACATTACATATCGGTATCAACTATAACAGCACTGAGGAAAGATGCTGGAGCAGTAAAACCCCTATGCCTCGCATAGCCTAGGTACCGTACGATGGACACTACACCACAATTTTTTAATTAGTACAATACAATTAACAGGGCTCTAAGTATCTTTAACTGATCATATTTGTGTAGGTAAAAAAAAACACTAAGTCCCAAAACTGTCCACAAAAATATGTAATAATTGGTAAATGCATTACTAAAACTATGAGTAGTAAATAAGTAGTAGTAAACTACTCCATTAATAAATTCCCCCTGTCCCTCTGCGCCCGCGCCGCGCTCCGATGCGACAAACAGTGCTAAATTGTAATCGGTAGTGAGCGCATCGTTTTTTCAATGGCTTATCAGTTCACATCATGGGAGTATGTAGCTATGCTTCGTGCGTACTTTTTGAGTGGATAAAACGCGAGTGCAGCTGTGCGTTTGTACAGGGAAGAGTTTGGAAGCCAGTGGATCGGTCGAGGCGGCCCTGTAGCTTGGCCGCCATGCTCACCTGACCTCACGGCCTTGGACTTCTTTTTGTGGGTGTACAAAAGTGAGCCGGTTAGTGTCGAACAATTAAAACAGCGCATATTGGATGCTTTTGACGAAGTGAAAAGACAGAAGCGTACGTCTCTCGTTAAAAAACAATTTAATCAAAGGTACCCGTCTGTGCATTGACAATAGTGGTGGACATTTTGAAGGACAGTTGAAATACTTGTAAGTAAAAATTACCTACCTACGTAAATAATAATTTGATACGGGCGGCTCAAAATCGGTCTGTGTGGAGAACATTGGGGGCGCCCTATGTCCAGCAGTGGACGTCTCTTGGCTGACATGATGATGATGAAATTTGTAAATAGCAGCTGATTCTAACTTCATAAATACGCCAAAATTACTATTTTATTTTAGTCCAGAATACCTCCTTTTATTTTAATATTTGTTTACTTTCTAATTACATACCTCCGTATTTAATTACTTGTTAAACGGTAAATTTTACCAGTCCTAAGCCCGGATGAAGTATGAAGGAGAGGGTAGAATTAAGATAATTAAAAAGTAACTACCTACACCTTTTATTTTGCTTCATTTTATTGTCTAAGGCTACCTACATCATAAGTGCGACAGAGAGAATGCGAATGAGCAGGATGGAATATTATCAATGAATTATTGAATGGATTGTAAAATATGACTATGATTTAAGTGAGATTTTCTACAATAAACAAATGATAATAACTTTGTTCTTTATAGATATTATGATTTTTTTACGTCACATATATGATAATAATGTCTTCGCTAATCTGTCCTTAAAGTTTTTGTACTAATTTAAAAAAGAGGTGTATATGTGCACAAGTGCCCATCGTACGTCGCCTGGTTAAACATGTGCAATACTGTTTGACAATATTATTTGCACCGTTGATCAATATATAACAAAAATATTATGTTTTTATAAGGATATGTCGCGATGATGATCTTCGTGTATGCCATAGTCTGACAGATCTTCAAGTGCTCCCTCTTTGTACGTTTCAATTATATACAGACCATTTGATAAATGCTCGGCACAGTAAGATCTTGCCAGCTTGAGTTGGTATGTACCTAGCACTAGTAGAAGCACTAGTAGAATTATATCCTCCTCGTCATTGAAGGGAAGTTTTCTATCCATTGCATCCTCTGAAAATCTACTCTTCTGTGATTAAGCAGTTTTCTCTCTACAAACATATGCAGAAAATTCGCGGTATCTATTTTCTGCCTTATGATATTGACGAATTCGTCTGAGAAGGAGAAGTGCATGGAAAGTCTTACGTAAATGCGTTATTAATAGAAAACATGAACGGAAATGGTTACCTCGGTACTCGTTTTCTTACATCGATAAGTGGTGCCTAATATACTCGTATATGTATGTTTACCGCCGAGGCCACGGGACTGTCTAAACAGGTTACCGTGGCCCTGGGACGCAAAGGAAAACCAAAGGAACAGGGTTTTTATTAGTTAGCAAGACTGTCGTTTATCTCCAAACGCAATCAGATTTGAGACTGGTGGCTATAGTAAATATTGTTCCTCTTGGTAAGACCTTTTAAACGACACTACAATCATATCTATTGGAGCCGGGTATCATTTTGCCCATTCTCCTGTGTATTTTTTCAAATAATATAATAATAATAATAATATTCTACCACATACACACATCACCATCTAGTCCCAACTAGGCAGAGCTTGTACTATGGATACTAGATAATGGAAAAACATACATATATACTTTTCTTTTTGTAAATACATACATATTATACATAGAAACACCCAGACCAAGACAAACGTTTTGTTCAATGCACACAAATGTTTGACTTGAGCGGGAATCGAACCCGCGACCTTCGGCGTAGCAGTCGCTTACACTCCCGCTGCGCCAACCGGTCGTCAAGAATACAAAACAGTGCAGTAATGTAAAACAGTGCAATAATGAAATTTCATACAACTTTTCTGCACTGTTTCGGTTCTAAGCAAAAAATACGTCCTTTGTGATCGGTTTTGAAGTGATTAATGATAACATTACTACGTAGGAAAAAAAAAATTAAACAGTGTACGCTTCTGCAGGAAAAAAAAAAATCTATACCAGCTTAAAACAGAAGTTTATTTTAGTGGCAGTCACAAATATTTGTGTAATTTTAGTGATATTTGTCACTGCTTTGATGGGCATCTTTCGTTTTACAATATATGATGATATAATGCTATAGGTATCAAACACAGGTGATGCTGTTATCAATCAACGCGTATCCGTTTTCTTCCTTTTTTAATAAAATGTTATTGTGCTATTTGTTTCAAAGCATCTATCTGACATGCTTTATAAGAATTATTGGAATGACAGAGTTTATGGGACGGCATTGGTTAGTCAGTGAAACCGTTGGCCCATCCATCTAGCCTACCACTTGGTAAGGGACGACCTGAATCAAAGATGTTGCTATTTCAAGAAAGCACACAATCAGGCCGCTAAAATATTTAAGCCTTTTATAACTTTCTATACTGCAAATCAATGTATGTAACTTACTGTATGCACTTACGGCTGGTTTCAACATTCGATCCAACCATGGATTCGGCCACTAGGAATACATACTTGATATATTTTGTATGATCTTATGTCAAATATTTATAGTCTAGTAGCCAAAACCATGTATAGATCGAATAGGCACTGAACCGACCGTTTCTTTAATAAAAAGTACCAATCTCCAATACACCGCACTTTTACACAGCCGCTAAAATGTCCGTAGCGATACCTATTACGTGTAAGCTAAGGCGACGTTAATGCCAATACGTCGAGGCTTTCCCTTCGTCATGTCTAGTAATGTCTTAACGAGTACTTCTTTATATTTGAACCTCACTTCAGTTTGTATAATCATTATTGGCTTCGTAACTAATTAGAAATTAATTTTGTTACGATGATTATTTTTAAATTATATTTGATAGAAGTCCTCAATCTCATCTCCTGGTAACCCACGGGGAAGATGAATTCGGGTTCATATTTTGTATAACAAATTCAAGGATATGTATATGTCTGTAGACTAGACTGGTAAATTCAGTATTATTATAATAAATATGTACTTGACATTATTGTCACTGGTTCCTGCATACATTGTAAACTCAGCGATGTGTCTTTTACTGTTTTAACTAACTCGTATCGTATAGAGTGGTTTATAAACAAACAAAGAACCTAAACAAGGCAAATTTGTGAAAATCCCTAATAGCTTCTCTAATGCATGTGTGCTTTGAGTGCTTTTTTATGACAGCTACTAGCTAAGCTCACGTCTACTTCCGCGTTATTTATGGCCATTTCTCCGCACCCGTTGCTTATAGCGTGATGTTACATAGCCTATAGTACTCCTCGATAAATGGGCTATCCAACAAAAAACAACGAAAAAATCAAATCGGACCAGTAGTTCCTGAGAGTTGCGCGTTCAACCAAACAAAAAATGCTTTATAAGTTTAGCTTTCCGAGGTATGAGATAAGACAAGGTCTTCAGCTTTTTAATATAAGCTCTCCGAAATATGGGATTAGATTTACCTTAAAACACAAAATAATAAAACCCTCATGTCATGTTCGCTTGTTCTGTAACGTAACTCGTTAACTAAGAACTAGTAGGTTTTTAGGAAACAACCCGCAGCTATGAGGCAGAGTTGCAATTACGTGAAGCCATTTATTTACTTAAACACAAGTTGACTGTTCAGAATAGCAACAATAAGTGGGTAAGTATCTTTTTTAGACAGAAACTAGAGTTAAATTTCATCAACTTGCATTTATAAATATCTACTAAGAAGGTATAGCATGTATATAATGTATGTTTATATTATATGTATTTACGTATAGTTATATTATATATCTATATATTTATATTATCTAAACCGTTCGTATTATTTCAATGTTATTTTCGTATGCAACTACACCACCGCTCCATATTTTTACTTATATCATTCCTGTCCATCTCAAGGTTGCCTGGAAGAGATCGCCCCAGGCGATAAGGCCGCCGATTGTACATTATCGTAGTTTTAAGTCACGTTATAAAATGTATATATATCTATGTATATAAATAAATAAATAAATATAGCATAGTACGTCTATATAAAAATACATAGAAAATTCACACAAAGGTAGAATCTCATATTCGCATGTACACTTTGTGTATATAAATTTTTGATATTATGCTGATAATTTACAGTACAGTAAACATTTTCAACCCAGTAAATATAATTAATTTTATCCGAGATTCGAAGAGGCTCTTATTTTGCAACTCGACAAGATCTAAAAGGCAAGCCGCAATTAATTCTTCATTCTTCTTGCCGATATTTGGTTAACTCGTCGGTTTCCATGACGTCAGACCTTTTCTTGACTTGAGGAAAACGCTCAAAGATACCTGCACAAAGTTAATTAAGATCCTCCGAAAAATAAGGGCGAGTTTTCACCGTAATAAATTACCTGGGTTCATTTATTTTTGTTCCCAAATTATTTATTCATTCACGAGGTCCGCTGGTGTAAAATTATGAAATTATGCACAAGTTTCTATTGCTTGAGTATAAAATATTTGGGTCATTCTACGACTACGTTAAGAGAGCATCTGATGTTAAGGAAGGCAGCGTGATGTAAATGTTTAAAATAATGACTTTTTCCAAAACCGAACTATGTAATCTATGTATATAAATAAATAAATAAATATAGCATAGTACGTCTATATAAAAATACATAGAAAATTCACACAAAGGTAGAATCTCATATTCGCATGTACACTTTGTGTATATAAATTTTTGATATTATGCTGATAATTTACAGTACAGTAAACATTTTCAACCCAGTAAATATAATTAATTTTATCCGAGATTCGAAGAGGCTCTTATTTTGCAACTCGACAAGATCTAAAAGGCAAGCCGCAATTAATTCTTCATTCTTCTTGCCGATATTTGGTTAACTCGTCGGTTTCCATGACGTCAGACCTTTTCTTGACTTGAGGAAAACGCTCAAAGATACCTGCACAAAGTTAATTAAGATCCTCCGAAAAATAAGGGCGAGTTTTCACCGTAATAAATTACCTGGGTTCATTTATTTTTGTTCCCAAATTATTTATTCATTCACGAGGTCCGCTGGTGTAAAATTATGAAATTATGCACAAGTTTCTATTGCTTGAGTATAAAATATTTGGGTCATTCTACGACTACGTTAAGAGAGCATCTGATGTTAAGGAAGGCAGCGTGATGTAAATGTTTAAAATAATGACTTTTTCCAAAACCGAACTATGTAATCAGGTATTTTGTACATTTGTTTAAGATGGCCAGTCAATTAAACTATTTTTACAAAAGTTATTGACGAACAGGGGAGATAATCTATACAGGATAGAGACATGAAGGCCAGGGTAGGATACTTAAAAAGAAAACCGTCATTTTCGTAAGAATCAACTTTAATTAAACACTATTTTGTGATAGTTTACAACTATCAAATCAGACTTGAAGTTCCATACAGTATTTTTAATGTAACTCTCATTAAATATTATGACATAGAAAACAAAATTACTTAGTATCGTTATTCTTCTGTGGTATCTACTTACAAAAATCAACAAAAATCACATTATTTTTTTCTATAATAAACAATTGAAAGAAAATGGCACATAAGTTGTATGCAATATAGTGATGTGACATAAAATATGGAGCATGAATACTCTGGTAACATAACATAAAACTATAAAATAAATTGGAATTCCCGTTTATAACAAAGAAATGAATAAGAAAACAAATGAGATCACGCCTGTTCAAAGACGTAAATACTTTGACCAAAAGCATAATAAATACGCTGCCCTTTCATTTTTATGTTGGGGGCTGGTATGATTTCTATGATCTGATCCTATGAGACGAAAGAAATATCGTCGTAATTAATTCTGAAAATTTTACCATTACTGTCACAGATTTTGCAGACAATTACTTGGACTTCATTATCTTCTTCAATCCCTGTACACATAAGTACGTAACGATATTCTGTACCTTTATGCAAAAGTTTCACCAAGACAAAATCGCCTTTGTTAAATTTATTTTTTAACCCAGATGTTGAAGGTTCGTTTTCTAATTGGCATTCCTTCTCAGGAACTGCATCACAATGCTGAGAAGATGTCTGAGGCTGCTTTGAGATTTTATAATTTATTAGTGGACTGTCATCAGATTCAGTTTCAGATCCATACACATCATTAACATCGAGGCGCGGTCTTGTTTTCATTGTTGCAAAATCCAAAGTACCGAGCCCAAAATGATTGCAGACCTCAAGATCACAGAAGCAGCTTAAGCTCTTCATTGTCAAGCGATTGGGAAGAAATATACTCCCTGTAACTTGATGGACCTTCATAGTGCCTGGGAAAGCTTTTAAATTTTCAGTGCATTCAAGTTCCTGTTCCTTCTTTAAAACATCTTCATCATCAATTGGCACCACTTTTATATTAGGACAATTTTTCTGAAGGGCGTTCGTCAAATCTTCCAGCGACGAAATGTCATACCCAGCTCCAACAAGTCTATTCGCAGTCCTTTTGCACGTCACATCTACTCCATTAGGAGCACCCTTGCCGTGACCGGCTTCGTGGTAATTCCACGTAAAGCTTACGAGATTTGGGTAAAAATCTTGTAATTTTGTAGCTAATGTATGAAACATAATTTTATTACGGTACTGTGTGACCGGTCCATCACTTAGAAAATGTAAGTTGGTTACTTGTGTAGGTAGGCTGTCAAGTATACGCTGTAAATGTGCCCAAATAGCTGTTGGTGAGTGCGACAAATTTTTTGATAGCGTGCAATAACAGAAGCATTTTACCTCTCCATCTTTTTCTTTAGTGTAAACCACGACTGTATGGATGCTTAGCTGCTCTCTCGATCCTCCGAAATGGAACGATTGCACTTCTTCAGCGTATTTTGTTTGATAGTTCTCGCTGAAATCAACATGAATAAAAACATCTCGCTCCGTCAGTGTTTCCTTTTTTGATTTCAGAGCCATATATTGATGCACTATATTGAACTCATGACGAAGCAAAATTTCGGTTTTACTTTCCAATTCTGAAATTAAATCTCGAGGGTATATTTTTCACGCACTTCTTAATTTTTCGCACCATTTTAGTTTTAATATCAACATAATCTTGAGGTACAGATTGCCACTTTTTATAGAGTAATTGATAAGAATTATCAAATTCTTTGTAGCAGAGTTTATTGTTCTTACGGGGCTCACAATCTCTCGAAAGACATGTTTCTGTGTATCTATTGCAACAAATCGTATTTAGAAGGCCCACGTAGTTTGACACTGATATTATCTTAGCTTGGTGTAGACAATTTAAAATCAAATCAATGTTACAGTGTGTTACACACAAGCAAGTTTCACGTTTATCGCAGCGTGACTGAACAACCCAAAAGGGACGGAATTTGCAGAAAAGCGCATATGAAACTTTAATGTTGGACTCTTCTACGAACAGTTTGTGCAAGTTTATTAATGTGTCCAACATAACTCGTTTTTGTTTTTTTAACTCCTTTTTAACCGACTTCAAAAAAAGGAGGAGGTTCTCAATTCGTCGGAATCTTTTTTTTTTATGTATGTTCCCCGATTTCTCTAAGACGCCTGGACCGATTTCAAAAATTCTTGTTTTGATTTAAAGAGTATACCTCCTAGTTGGTCCCATGATCATCAGGTCAGGATCTGATTATGGAATCCTGAAAAAATCGGAGGAACTCTTCAAATTTTATAAGCACATCTGAAGCGATTTGACGATAACAACCCAATGCCGTCGAGTTTGGGCTCGTTTGAGTCGTCTTTACATAGACTTTGATGCTGGATGATTTCTATGGTCTGATGATAGAGCTGGAAGGTAACCATGAGATCTTTGTGATACAACAACCCAATCTCATCGAGTTTAGAGTCGTTTGATTCGTCTTTACATGGTCTTTGGTACTGGATGTTTTCCAGGGTCTGATGATGGAGCAAGAAGGTGGCCATGGGATCTTTGTAATACAAAGACGCAATCCCATTGAGCTTGGGCTCGTTTGATTCGTCTATACATGGACTTTAGTGCTCAATATTTACCAAACTCTGATGATGGAGCAGAAAGGTAGCCATGGGCTATTTGTAATAAAATTACGCAATCCCATTGAGTTTGGTCTCGTTTGATTCGTCTTTACATGGACTTTAGTGCTGAATGTTTTCCAAAGTCTGGTGATAGAGCAGGAAGGTGCCCATGGGATCTTTGTAATACAATAACGCAATCTCATCAAGTTTAGGCTCGTTTGTTTTGTCTTGACAAACACTTTGGTACTGGATGATTGCCGGGATCTGATGATAGAACTAAAACGAACGTGTTTAGGCTAGTAAGTTGAAAACAAAAAAAAAAATACTTGAAATTGCCAGAAAGGTACAGGTCTACATTTCAGAATTGAGGCACGTAAGGAAAGCCTTCCCATCATGTACCACCTAAACTATCCTATGTACCTACTTACCACCTATTACTATTTTTTTATTAGTATACCACTAAAAAGCAAAAATTAAAATTATTTTTAAATAAAAAAGAAAACCGACTTCAAAAATCACTAAGGAACTAAAAAGCAAAAAATAATTGGTTTTGGAGCACAACTTTTTAGACTCGGTGCCAAGCCCTTACGCAAAAAGTTACTAAACAACAACCTATTCAATCAACAACGAAAGTTATATAAAAAAGTGTAGAGGTTTTATAGTCAGATCAGAAATACCTGGCTTGGCACCGACTCCAAAAAGTTATGCTCCAAAACCAATTATTTTTTGCTTTTTAGTTCCTTAGTGATTTTTGAAGTCGGTTTTCTTTTTTATTTAAAAATAACTTTTATTTTGTAACAAAGTCTTTTTTACCGGCGCATACTCTACTATTTGAATCTTCCTCCATGAAATTTTCAATCGTTTGTCTCAAATTTTAATTTTTTTTCTGGCATTTCGCTTTAATTCTACCAATGTTAGTTTTTCTTTTCTTATTTTTACAGGTTTCAATGTTTCATTCTCTAAAACTCTGTATTTTGTCACCAATTTTCCACTTATCATTATCTGAAACAATCTTTTCTCTTTTTGGGTTGAAAGATCCGAAAAATTTCTTTTTAATTGTTGAGTAAGAATCTCTTCACATAATATTTTTTTTCTTGACAATATCTCTTGATTTCGGCGAATTAAGTAATGCCTTAACTTTTGTGTTTGGAGTAAGCTCTATATTTGTTTTTTCAGATCTTTGAAGTCGTTTTTTATAACGTTGTACTGTTGCTTTAAGTTTAGCTATTTGAGCAGTCTGCTTTTTTATTATTAAATTTCTTTCTCGCCTTGTACGGATCGACCTCTGCTGTCCAGCTTACGCTCGTCGATTAATATTTTCACCAAGGAATTCATTGTCCGAACTAGGTGGGGTTTCAGGAGCATTACGGATGTCTTGAAGTGCTAAACGTCGTCTCCTTTGTTTTGCCTTTTCTCTCCATAACTTTCTAGCTTTTCGTTGTTCTCTGGGTGTCATTGTCACTGTCTTAATAGTTCCTTTTACTTTTTTTCTTTCATATTTCTTTTTATCCTTTTCCTTTTGTTGAGCATACTTTTCAGGATCATTTTTTATGCGTTGATACCGCAATCTTTCAGCCTGGCGCTATTTTTCGAGACGTTCCTCACGGGTTAGTTTTTTTCGCGAAGCCATAATCTAAAAAAAATATGAAAATCTTTAGCTGAAAGACATTATGTTGGTTTGTTGACAGGTACTTTAATGGCAGACAATTTCTTTAAGTCAAACTCTTTGGGCTCTTCCTAACAAAACTATTGCCATCGAGCCTATTGCCATCTACGAGGCACATTATTAAACGAGTGATAATTAACATTTTTAATATTCGTATACCCAGGGTACCTGTGGATCGAGCCCTAGACCATCATCTCGGCAGTCCGTTACGTACATAATACATAATGAAAATGGAACAATATTCTTGTTCCATTTTCTTATGAAAATTTCTATGATATATGAGACCATTCATCTTAGTTACCACCGTACAAGAAATTGCATGCGAACAGGAGTACTAGGTACAATATTATATTATCTGTGGTACAAGAAATAACACGATTTTATGAAGTGCCTCAGGTAATTCTGATGCTACTACAATAGCAATCAGTCAAGTAAATAGCTAGAAAGTCTTTCGAGATATTGGTATATGAGATATTTCGGTGCACAAAAGACAGACAACTTAGTTGATGAATTCTTGTAAAGTACCTATGAATGTTTCTCTGAACATGTTTTTTGGTATCATGATCAAAGATGTCCGCTTGCCTTAAATTAGTTAATAATTTGAATGGGAATCCTTGATATATAAATCTCTAAGAAAATCGTGGGACTAACTTGTCTCTTAGAAACAACAAAATTATCTCATATTTCATATCACAAGTAAGATTAAACTTGCCATTTCCTAGATGTGAAAGTTATGAGAAAATCCAAAACTAAAGTATAAAAGGTCGTACCTCGTACGTGACGAATCATCGCCGTAAATTATTAGCAAATATGATATCTACACAACAAAATTTAACTCTCTTCTTAGTGCCTAGTTTGTTTGCGTTTATCTACCTACTAAAATCCACAGCGCGGCTTTCCTAGAACAGTGTTAATTAAAACATGGAAATAGCTCTAAAACGAGAGAATTTCTTACATAAGGATCGGATCTTTGTTTTTTAAATACGGCATGTAATTTATTTCTCCGGCTTCTGCCTTGCTATTCGTTACATTAAAACTTGCAATATTTATGAAGGTTATTTATTTCGTTTTTGTAGGTATTAAATACATACATATCGTCACGCCTTCCATCCCCGAAGGGGTAGGCAGAGGTGTATTTCTACACCCACTTTTCGCCAGATATACTTTAGTCCCACGTAATAAGGGGGCGAGCCTATTGCCATACCGGGCACATTTCCAGACTCCGTGCTGCTACTGAGAATTTCGGGACAGAAAAACCCAATAACACTGCCCGGCCCAGGAATCGAACCCGGGACCGCCCGATCCCACGCGCACATTTATGCCGCGGGACCAACGAGGCAGTCGTATAGGGTTTGATGTCGAGTTTTCCGTCTCTACGCAAAGATGGTATTTGCATCGTGTTATCCCTTAGTCGCATCTTACGACACCCACGGGAAGATAGGGGGTGGTGACACTTGCATTCTATGCCGTCAACCACACGGCATTAAATAGTAATTAATGCTAAAATGCTTCATAATTTTACTATTGTAGTTGCACAGAATACTGCGCTTAGATAGCCGCCTCTTATCACATTAGATGGACGTAGATGTTCTATTGAGCTGTACCATACATGATACAGCTCAATATAGGTAGCGTTACTGGGACATTGCAGGCTCATTATTATTGAAACTCGAAGCAATTTTCCAAATATTATGTTAACATTATAATTTTGGGCAATTGCTTAAATAACAAATGATTTGATGCGACACGAAGTATCATGCATTCGTGAGGGCTTGGGACACAAGCTAGCCACTAGATGGCTGACATACCTATGCAGTCCCTGACCACCGTATGGTTCACTTCGTAAATACCTAGTCTTGCCATAAATATTGTAACAAAGAAAAAATATTTCTTTGCAAATGACATTTATTACTTTTACAGTGTGTTAGTTAAATACATAAATAAAAAACAATTTAAAATATAAAAAGCTTATTCGAAGTGGTTTCCATTGGCATTGCAGTATTGCAATGCCAATGGAAACCTTCCTAAAGTCCTTTAAACGTTGAGGCCAGTTATCAATAGAAGCACGCACTCTTTCCATGGGAAAATTCTTCACTGCCTATCGTATTGATTGTTTTAGGGACTCCAAATCCAAATTATCATGGCGTTTAGAGCAAGCCGTACTATCTAAAACTGACCATAAATCATAATCCAGCGGATTAAGACCGGGACTAGACGACGGCCAGTCTTCAGCTCTGATGAAGTCTGTAACGTTCGCTTCCAACCAAGGCTGCGTGGACCGAGCTTTATGACCCGGTGCCGAGTCTTGCTGGAAGGACCATACTTGGTTATTGAACATGGTGTTGTTAAGGGGCTTAACTACCTTCTCAAGAATGGTTTTTGATACACTTGTGCCAATGTTTTGATACCTTTTTCACAAAATATGGCTGTCACTCCTTCATAGCTAACACCCCACGAAACCATTACTGAAGTCGGATAATGTTATGTAACGTTGCAGCTTTGAACATAAATACGGTCATTTTGTTTGTTAAATTGTTGCTCAATTATAAAAAAATATTTCATCCTGGTTCGGCGTTACACCGAAACCGAAGGTTCCTAGGCGATTTGGGAAAAAATGGACTGTATCTAAAGGATGGCCTGTATCTAAAGGATGGCGAGTTCTGGTCGCCTAGGATTGGAATGGCAGAGAAAGTATGGTATGGTAGAAAGGAACCTCTTACCTTGCACGGCAATCTTCTTCTTTTCAGAAGGGGAGTCTCCTGGTGTTTTCGAGATGAAGCTGCTTGATTCACTCCACTACACAAATCACTTTCACTCGCGAGCGGTTTTGTTGAGTTTTGTATAAGCGGTAATAATTATAGCGGTGCGGTGCGGTATGGCGGACACAATCCCAGCGACTTGAATGTTCTGCGTCGCCGTTGAGCAAGGCGGCCAATAGCGAGGTGTTTCGGGAAGGGATTTATGAAAAGGATCGCTCGGATTGGCCGAGCAGCGACGAACCATTGACGTTGACGTGATTAGTTCTCGATGGAAAGGTAGATGGCGCTACCACATCCGTAAACAAAATTTTTCTGTAACGTCCCGTTGCGTACCGCTTCAGTACTTGTTTCGATTTGACCACCCTATTCTTTTTTAAATTATCAGTTAAGAAATGACCAGTGCGTCTCCTATAGGCTGCAAGTCCTAAATCATTTTTTAAAACACGCGACATGGCTCTAGGTGCTATCTTCATCTCCCGAGATAAAATCTTTTGCTTTCGGACAGGATTTCTTCGAATTCTTTCCCTTACTGCTTTGGCCACCTTTTTCGTACGAACACTACGTGGACGGCCAGGTCTTTTTCTGTCACAAACGAGGAGGTCTCATTGTACCTATTAATAGCCCGGTACACAAACATTTGACTAATACCAAGTGTATCGAGAGTTTTAAAAATTGCTTTTGGCTCCATACCTACTTTGTGTAATGCAATCACAGCGATTCGGTTCTCTTTATCACCCCCATAGATATATTAATTAAACATTAAATCTTATTTATATTTGTACAATGTATTGGCGCCAAAACGAGAAAACACATTACACAATCGTATAAAAAAATGACAGATTCCAAATTCAAATGTGATATGTTTTTATTTTTAATTGTAACTGGTTCGGCGTTACACCGAAACCGGTATGTTCCTAGGCGATTTGGAAAAATTATTAATATTGTGGACTGTAGGATGTGGGTTCTTATCGTCTAGGAAAGGAAAAAGTGAATGAAAATGGGTTCATGGGAGGAATAAGAGACGGGGTTATGGGAGCACACCTTACCTTCGTTCTCTCGGCTCGACAAGATGGCTGTCGTCGGCTCCTTGCAGAATCGGGCTGTAAGCTGATCACTCCGTCTGGATCCAACCCAGAATTATACAATTTCACTGCACTTCACTCGCGGGCGGTTTGTTGCGTTTTTGATATAAAGCGGTAAAAAATATGGCGGTGCGGTACATGTGCTCTGCGTGACACGGATTATTCTAGACTGTTCAGTGTTCCGTAGGCGTGCCTTGGGAGGGGAGTGAAGGAGACAAAGGATCGCTCGTATTGGACAAGCAAGCGAAGAACGATTGACGTTGATGTAATTAATTCTCGATAGAAAGGTAGATGGCGTTACCAGTAACAGTATTTATGGCCAGACTAAGTATAACTTTGTGTAATCCTTACTAATATTATAAATTTGAAAGTGTGTATGTATGTATGTATGTATATATGTTCCGTTTTCACGCTAAAACGGCTGAACTGATTTTGTTGAAATTTAATATAGAGATATATTGGACCATGAAGACGGACATAGGCTACCATAAGTTGCAAAAATTAAACTGGGAGGGATGGTAGGGAGGGTAGAAGTTTGTACGGCACAAATTTACCTCTTGGAAGTAAGAACGCATGCGCTAATAATTGAGTGTTGCGCATGTGCTAACATATCTGTCAGTACTGTCACGTCATACATAAACCAGCCAGTTACATTCAGTACAGCCAAAAAGGTTTGATTACTAATAATACTGTATTCGAAATACTAAAATACTTTTGCCCCGACCTATTACATAAAATTGTTCGCATATATAAACTAATAATTATGTAGTAAATTTAAACGCCTGAAACGATTTCCCCTACTAATATAAAACATGCGAAAATGTTTATAGAGATATATTGAACATGTATTAGAACATGGCTTTGACATTTGACTGTATGCAAGGTGATGTTATTAATATTATGTACCTACCTTTCAGAAGATAACGGTAGCTGTAATGTCATGGATACTGACCGAGTTACTTTGTACCCCATAGAGTTTCTGAAGTCTTTAGAATAATCAGGAGTGTCTTCACACATCTTGAGACTGAAAGTATGTTTGTGTTTCCCCAAATTTAACGCGCGCGAAGCGGCAGGCAAAAGCTAGTTAAACTTAAAACTAAATCATCATTCTCATAGAATAATTTATTCGCCCGCGATACAGGACTCATTTTTGTTCGAGAGTTAATTAATAAAAATTAAAACATGCATCGTGGTTTATTTGTAATGGCGACTTTAATTTTACAACTATGAAAGTATTACCTACCTTCATTTTCAAGCTAGTTAAAATAAAGAATAAAATAAATAAATCAGTATCACTTCGTGATTCATACGTAAAGCTTACCAAAGTGTGGTCTAGGGAGCAACCCTTTTAATTTAAAATTGAATATTTAGTTTACTTGCGAATAAATGTTATAATATTTTCTGGTTTTTATTTTTCTGACCATGCATTGCTCTAAAGTTAATATCGTCTTTGTAGCGGAACGTTTTATACGGATGTTGCATCTCAATATTATCATATTGATACGTGGCATATATAATAGGTGTTAAACTACATGTAATTAACTTTTATAAGTAATGGATGACTTGTAAATTCAGTATCCATATTTATCCATTTATATTACATTATAATTGTTCTTTAATTAACACTCCAACTTTGTAAATTTATTCGCCTTTGCGTACAGCTGATTAAACTTACTTAATTTGGATCAGAGTGTAATAAATGAGCTTTAGATTCTGACCTCTTGGTTTGAGATTGACCCAAATTTGTAAGGAGGAAAATAGGGTGCGTTCGTGGAGTAATTTAGCCAATAAAATGTCTGTGAAGTACGTGATCCTTAACAGTTTGGCTCAGAGTAATGACATTTTAGTTTGTAATGCCAATAAAATAGATCCGGGTTTGTTATTCCCATAGCGTTTCTGCCGGGTCTCTGTGAAATAAATATGTTTTTGTACCGATAATTTCCTTTCTATACCTATTAATACTAGATGGTTTCGTATCTTGGGTGTAATGATAGGTAAGTACTAGGATGAACCCACTGATGTAACTACTATTGAGAGCCCGAGACATAGGAACATTCCATCGAGCTTTCAGCGTGGCGTGTTTTCAAGCTGTAGTTGGGTGGACTTCTTTGAAGTTGCATAGCATTGGACGATGCAATGTAGGCAAATACGGGCCGCTGGCATTTTGTCCAAGTTTTGTATGAAATTTTTCGCTGTTGTTATGAGCATCAAGCAAGCGCAATGCCGTCTCCTGTTGTTCTAAGTTTCTACAACTTAGCAGTAATAGTATATAAACGTGATCGAGCCTCTTTTCAGAGTTAATTAGCTTGTACTCTGTGGGTCAAGTATTTACAGTAGGCATACAACGCTCTGCATATACAGTATAACAATGCTTCCAGAAAGCCTGTGGAGCTGCCGCGGTGCTGCAACATATCAAGCAAACCTATGTATTTGCTGACGCAAGGGTGGACGATTGAAATACGCATCACTTTCAGATGCTTACATAAATCATCTGGATACAATGCGTGTATCTAAGTATCTAGGGCGTAAAGCATTGAGAGGAGGTCAGTTGGCTGACGTGTGAGATTGTACATTCAGCTGGGCAATAAAAAATGTTTATTTAATTTTGTTACATTACACATTACATTTAACAGTAACCAAATAATTAGCCAACAAATAAATTAGAATAATAAGACAGACATCCACCTGCGCTAATTGAATTCCTACTCAAAACAACATCGTTTGTAGTTCGCAGTCTGTTTTCAAATGTAATTGAATTAAAATATAATAAATTTCATTCAGTTTGACGCTTTATGTATGCCAGGTGTCGGTTGCGATTTAAAAAAAGTTGTGTGGAACTCAAGATGTTTTTTTTATCTCAATCAATATTTATAAATAAATCACACCCGTACACAGAATAAATAACTGTCTTGCTCTTATTTCACAGATAAACCTGGCACAATCGCTTCAGTAGATATTCTTGAATACTAACGCGGTCAACTGACCACATTATGCTCAAAATCTATGTTCCGACGATAGCTTCCTAAGCTATAATAGCAAACACAGAAATAGAAGGCAGAAACGACTTTAATATACTAGACACTTTAAACTAACATCTTTGTTGAATAAACGTTTGTCTATTTTTCTTTAAAATTTAAATCTTTACCGAAGAAAATGTTTTTCTACACTAATGCATTTTCGAGAGCGATGCAATTCACTCACAATAATGTTGACAAAACAAGCTATTACACTGAAAAAATAGTCTCTCGACCCGTTGAGCAAGCTGGTGCATCTTGTTACTAGGTCCCTTGAATGTAACTACTTTGGCTAAATATTTTGCAGCGGCTGCATTTTGCTTGCTACTTGTGCATAATAATAATTAATATATATGTAAGTAATGGGGCTCAATCGCGTAATTATTTAAAAATAAATGGAATGGTTAAAATTTAATTTTACTCCATAGTTTTGCAATGAATGGCGCGGTCACTGGGCTTAGCGACAGCGTGTCAGTATTTCACCATAAATACAGTTTAGGTGTTCTTTGTGTTCGTTGGTGGAATATAATAATAATAATTTGGTCAGGGTTTGTCACAAGCGATTATTGGTGAAACTTCAATCTTACGGTATGTGCGGCTCGCGTCTTGATTGGTTCAAATCTTACTTGTCTGGTAGAACAAAATATGTTGTAGTCAAGGGTTTCGAATCTAAACCATATACCGTTCCTTCAGGCGTACTTCAGGGTTCACACTTAGTTCCCTGGCTATTTAATTTGTCTATAAATGACATAGTGTCCTGTATAAAAAATAGTAGTGCTTATCTTTTCGCTGATGATACAAAAATATGTAAAACTATAACGAATTTATCAGACTGCGACTTACTTCAAAATGACCTTGATGCTTTAATGGGTTGGTGTGCTGTCAACAAAATGTATTTCAACACTGATAAATGTTTTTCTATCACGTTTACGCGTAACCATAATATAATTGAAACCAAATATTACATAGATGGAGTAGTCCTCCAGGAGCGAACTGAAATTAGAGATTTAGGAATTCTTTTTGACTCTATATTAACATTTACACCACATATTGACACTATCATCAATAAATCATCCAGAATGTTGGGTTTCATTATACGAAACACTAAATAGTTTCGCAATCCAAACAAAATTAGCAGTATACAATAGTATTGTGCGAAGCCAACTTGAATATTGTAGTGTTATCTGGTGTCCACAATACAATGTGCATCAATTAAGGATAGAACGTATCCAAAAAAGATTCCTAAGACACCTTTCTTTTTCATGTGGGTTACATAAAAAACTTATTTCCTACAGTGACAGATTGAGGCATTTTGAAGATGGACAGTTTATTGATGCGCAGGCCTACTTGCTCTGACATTTTTGTATAAAATATTAAGATATGAGGTACACTGTCCACAGCTTCTGAAATCAATTTGCTTACGTGTTCCAAGCCGAGTTCCTAGACGAGCGCATCTCAATGCTGGACTATTCCATCGCCCATCTGCCAGAACCAACTTAAAGCTGTTTTTTGCTGTGTCTAGATTGTCGAAGATATACAACTCAATTTGTGGGGGATTGGATATATTTTTTGACACAATAGTCAATTTCAAAAAGGCTGTTTTGAGATTGTTGAGGGATTAAGATTTTTTTGATTTTTTATTTTTACCACATGTTTTTCTTGTTTTTCAATTGAATTTTCTTAATTTAGTGTTCTCATTTAAAAACGCATTTAAAAAATCTTGCATTATATAATGTGTTAATCGCTAATACTACGCAAGCTGTGACACCTTAAAATGTTGTACATTTACCTTTGTTACTGCAAATTTGTATATTTAGATGTAAGAATAATGTAACAACTGCTGGCAGTCCAAAATCAAATAAATAAATAATAATAAACCCCCTCTGGGGCAGTCGTCATCTCACCATGAGACTAACGCAAACTCGGAGGGCTGAGTAAGAGCTTTCAAACATCACCTCATCTTGTGATATAAACAAAAAATGTCATCATCATCATCATCAGCCTTTAACAGTCCACTACTGGACTAGGCCTCTCCTTTGAAAGGAGGAATTGGCCTACTCTACTACACTGGCCAAACGGGTTGGTATAGGGTTTGTATCAAGTTTTCCTTCTCTTGCAGTGCTGTTTTCTGCATAATATGCTCCCTCTGTCGACCCATGGGATGATATGGGGTGGTGACATTCCGTATTCTTAGTCCGTCACCACACGAACTACAAGATAAAACGAAAGCTTACAAACCGCAGGGCAGCTTTGTGGCGAGCTGAATGTGTGTGGCCACACTGCGGTCCCGAATGCTTCAGAGGGCCGGTCAGGGCCTAGTCTCCGGCTTGTCTTTATTGACTGGTTGGAGTGGATTTTCAAGAGCGCCCGCAGGACTCTCAACTCTGGCTTGCCTTGGTCGGCCGGTCAGAGAGAAGCTGCAAGAGCTATTAGCTCGGGGGTGGAAGTGTCATTCTCAAGGGCGTAATTACGGGGTAACCCGCTCCGGGTCTCCGTTGTCACGAGACCCGCGATGGCGAAACCGGTGCCACACTGCTAGACACCCCTAGCCGCTCGCACCGGTGTTGCCCTCTGGCTGCCTTTATGGCAGAGTTTGTTTGCCTTGGCGGCTATTAAGAGAGGGCCCATCCAGTGACTTGGCGAGTCACCATCTGCCTCGCAGACGGATGCTATGAGAGACGGCAGGTGCCGTTAATAGCCCATAGTTTCATTATATCGGTCCATTAAACACCCATCCTCATAATCAATTACATTCGATTCCATAATAAACAATAGTCCTACACGTGCTGCGGCTAGTCCATAGTTGTACTTAATAGTCCAGTTGTGGAGGCTCCACTGCATGTGCCCATAGCTGGGCATTAACTGGTTAATCCGTTAATCGTTAATTAACGAAGTTAACATTTCCACTAACGGATTAACTTTTAAGTTAACTTAAGTGTTAACGGACTTGTTAACTTCCGTTAAATTTTTCCAAGTCCGTTAATCCGTTACCTACTATTTACCGCACCGTGCCGCGCAAAACGTGTTCGGACTAGTTTGTACGGGTCGGTCGACAAGTGTGGCACGGCGCGTGCCGCAAGTGAAATGAAACTATATGCCTTGCCGGCGCGTGTAACCGAGAAAAGAATACTGCGAAGAAATTTGATTCATAAGTCTCATGACATATGTGTGTAATTCGTTGGTTTAGCGTTCGGCGTTTAGAGTAGGTTACGAGTGTTTTGTTTGTTAAGTATACAAATACTGCGTAGTTTTTAGATTTTATAGTCCGTTACAGTTTACGTCTGTGCAGTGTGTATATTAAGACTTTATAAGCCGACTACTTTAAAGCGCACCTTTCCTGGTACGCCGGTGACTTTGGCCGATATTGTAAGCCTTAAAAACTATTTGTGACAAATCCATATTTTTTTATTTTCTTATGTCTTTGGTCTTTTATATTTTTAGGACAAGAATAAAAAACATTTGTAAATTATATATTTTTATTTGAAAATCTTACATGAAAATAGGCTGAAAGTGAAAAAAAAACAAACTCGAACAAGTACATTTTTTATCACTTTAATGGCAAATATTTTGAAGCAGGGATCAATGTATCGACAATATTATCCTGTGATTGCAATCGATAACGTACTCTCGCGTTAGCGGCGTGGGAGACTAGTGATCTGTGGACTATGCGCCATACCCGGCACCTCCCATCGGTAAATCATACATGTGTGAGTAGCTAAAGAGTTTGTATACCGGGGCTACTCGCAAATCACGTATCACGGACGTCATTTTAAAACAAACGCTGAGGCGGGTTTTCCTGTCACGCTGATCGCACGCCAACGGTCCACGCTGATGGGTCAATAATGTCAAAATGTATGAAGTAATAACTCAGCGATGACGGCCGACAGCGCTGAGCGGCCAGCGCGACTCAAAAACGCTAGAAGTACTTCATACATACTGATGGGTCAACCATCAGCGCGGGCCGTCGGCGTGCGATCAGCGTGACAGGAAAACCCGCCTAAGAAAGTCGACGCCGTACTGAGCACGTGATCAGCGTCCTGGGACAATCCCATTCACCCGTAACCAGTACGTGATCGGCTGTTAAAGTGTTAAACAATGTATTGTGCAAATAAAAACCACAACATGCAGTTGGATTCCAGATCCCCTAAAGACGAAAATCCGTGGCCACACTTGAGTGATTATGTTCATTTTGTATCCAAATCGAGAGACATGAAATCAAAAGACTCGTTCGACAATGCGGCATTTCTTGGGGAACAGATATTCATAAATCTGTTTATTAAATATAATATGCTATACCCTCAAGCTCTGCAGTTGAACGTCTTTTTTCCACGGGCAAAGATATATTAACGCCAAAACAAGCTTCGCTTTCAGACGAGAACTTCAACATATTAATGTTCATGAAGGCAATACCCACACTATACCGGATGACTAAATTACACACTCTATATAATATACTTACACGTCGTTTTTTTGTTCCTAACCTGTTAATTCCCAAAACCCAAACCAACAGTTCTTATAAAATTCTCATGAAAATAGTTTTTTTACCATGTGTTAACGGATTAATGATTAACGTTAACTTGCGTTAAATCGTCCCAAAGATAGCGCTTTAACGATTAACGAAGTTAACTTTTTTAGTAACGGATAAGCGATTAACGAAGTTAATAATTTGATTAACGATGCCCAGCTATGCATGTGCCCCACTACATTTTAGATTAAAACTCTCTACGGGCCTCTGCACGTTGGACCTATGTCCCCGTGTAAGCCTCCCAAAGGACCGGTTATTCTTTTAATGCCATTTTGGAAAAATAGCCGAGCTAATAGAGAAACATAATAATAATATTATTTATTTATCAAAAAAACACAATTAGGTACATTCAAATATTCTTTTTATATAAAATCAAACTTAAGGCTAGTTAGAAAACTGTATCA
This sequence comes from Euclidia mi, assembly GCA_944739405.2. NCBI lineage: Eukaryota > Metazoa > Arthropoda > Insecta > Lepidoptera > Erebidae > Euclidia > Euclidia mi. The sequence continues at coordinate 35,040,093 of OX123202.2, read as the reverse complement.
CAATAAGTGGGTTCTCCCTTTACAAATTCTTGTTTTGTATTTTAAAAATACCATTAAATAATTATCATATTCGTAAACAAAGATAAAGCATTAAAAACAGTTTCTAATTAATAGGTACATATGTGTAACATTGACGCATTTATTATTAAAATTGCGTGTTGTGCATTTTGTATAAAACTTAAGTGTAACATATAAAACTACGAGTCAGCAGAATCGTGAACAGTTTCAGTGTGTCAGTAATGGTTGTGTTTAGCATTTATTTATAATCATTACATAATTTGCGTGTGCCTATATCCAAACTCGATGAATTTACAATATAATGTTAGTAGGTCGCTATTCTAATAAAGCTATTCTGTTAAGTTTATAACTAATATTGAATGATATGATTATGACCTCCAAATTATATGAAAGTTTAGTTAAAGCGAGTTTAGTATGTAGCAAGCGGAGTGAAGCCTAAGTATCTCCATAATCAACGGTGTTGATATATCTCCTATCTGCCATACTTTTCGCCGCAATAGTTGTGGTTGGTGTGGTTCGCTATTCAGGACTTAAAAATTATGCGAATTTGAATAGGGGTGACTTGAATACATCAGTTATTTCTGAATGACATCTTGCTAGACCACAACGGTCTTCCCAACAGATATATTTCCATAGAGTGGAAGTTACTAACCACGAGTTCTCGTTTTGAATCGCTAGTAGCCAAGTCAACCACGTAAACACAAGCCCTAGATATGAAATTAATGAGAAGGAAGAACACAGTAGCAGCAATAATGCAATGAACATAAATGTGTGTACCAGTACTGAAAACTTTAGAAAACCTCCGAAAAATGCTGATCTCCTCCAGACAAACAATCACGGACCTACAACATCACAGTCTTTACCTAAATTATAGTTGAGCGAGAATGTCAGTTTAGAAAAAAAATTATGTATGGTAATTATTTTTTGGCTCTGGTCACACTATGAACTGACAAATCCTTCTCATTCTCTTTCCGCTTAAACTTGGTTCTAAACACACCGTTTTTTTTCTCGTGTGATTTGTAAAATTGATTTAAATTGTGTAATAGCCTTGCAATTACCGCTATTGGATTTGCCCCCCAAAGGTTGTGAGCGATTGATAAATTTGTTATATATATTGAACGTTGACAATTGTGAATCCTGTGTCAACGTGCCTCGTGCTGCGTGCCTTGAAGACGCCGCGTTTGGAGTCTGGTAACTAACGATAATACCTCAGTTTTGGCCAAAATTAGTGTGTGTAATTATCTAGGTTGCCTCCAGGCCACCAGAGAAGATCCCCAGGTAATTGATTTGTTTAATTCTTAGCGCCAAACTTGGTCACATATTTCAGACATTTGACTGTCCTAAACAGTTGGATGAATATAATTAAGCTTCGACTGCGTCTGCAAACCATGCCCAATCTGTCTAGGGCAATCTCTGAACAAAATGTCTTCGAGAAACTAAATTAAATTATGAATTAAAACCGCTATGTTCTAAATTTACAAATGTGCAATATGCTGATATGAATTTTAGCTTAAGTAGACCCCGCCGTAATTTATATGCACTTCATGTATGCAAATGAATACTCAAGGAAGTACTAGCTATCGACTATCAAGCACGGTCTAGTCTAGGGAATATCAATCAAAGTTGAGTGCAAATAAGCCTATTTTATCAGATAAGTCGACCCAAACAGACGCAATTGAGTTTACCAGTTCTTTAAATTAAACGCCTATTAATATTGAAAATGATAATGTAAACAAAAATGATGATATATTTTTTCGTAACTTAAACATTATATGTACTTCACCAAAATATTGCCGGTTTGCTCAACAAATCAGACACCCTCACGGTTTCATTAGCCTCTCTCGCTGAAAAGAAAAAGGGAATAGACATACTCTGCATAACAGAACATTTTATCATCATTGAAAATCATCTTGATATTCCGAATTACCATTTGGCAGCATTCTATGATAGAGCAGATATTAAAAGAGGTGGTTCTTGTATACTAGTAAAAACGTACATTCATGGCAAGAGTTGGCTTATATAGCCAAAATGTCTATAGATGGTGTCTTTGAGTGTTGTGCAGTTAAATTGACAGACTTTAAGATAGTGGTTATAGCTATATATAGAGTACAATACCGAGTAGATTACATGTTTTATCAAGAACTAGAGCAAATATTAATTGAAATAAGTAAGCTTAAATATGGTAACATAATAATAGCTAATAATTAAAATTTAAACTTCATGTGAATTATATCATTTAATTAGAAAATGTGGCTTCTATTTGGATTGTATTTGAATTATCTGTTTGTTGCTGCCTAGTAAGGAGATTCATAAGTTTGCAGCATCTATAGCACATAGGTACTATGTTTCCTTTCTTCGTTCCTCGTAATGCTAAAGTATAGAAGATTATTTATTTTTCTTTTAAAAGACACTTCCCACACTGAGAATAATTCCTGTGTCGTGAGGCGTTTACAGACATGCAACCAACGGACACCCAGACTCGAAACCGAGTAGATTACTTGTTTTTAATTGAAATAAGTAAGCGTAAATATGGTAACATAATAATAGCTGGCGATTTTAATATCGATGTCATGAAAAATAATAACATTACGTAAGACCTAAAGTGTCTTCTGCTTAACTTTAATTTAACCTTAGCGATAGAATAGCCCACCAGATTAACTAGTCAGACTTGTATTGATAACTTTGCACACAATTTCGGCACGTCATGCACTGCGTATATAATAGAACTTGCTTTATCTGATCACACAGCACAGGTCTTAAAATACCAGGTGTCCAAATCCTCTACACTAAAGTTTTGGCGCAAGGAACGAACAGATTATTCCGTGCCAAACATAATATTTTTATAACTTTATTAAAAGCTTAACATTTGACGAAATCTATGCCACTACGTAATCCTAACTTATTCTTAGAAAATTTCAAATTATTTTACAATCTATGTTTTCCGATTAAAATTGTCACTATAAAGACTGCGAACAGAAATTACTTGGATTTCAAAAGGGTTATTGTGGTCTTACAGACTTAAACCGACGCCAGCAACTAAAATACTCTTTAAAAATTATTGTAAGCTATTTGGAAAGATAATTAGATTGACTAAACGAGCTCAAAAGATCCATAAGATTAATACCTCGGATGATAAATCAAAAAGCACATGGCAAATAATAAACAGTAAAAAATACAATATACTAATGAAAATAGTTCTAAAATTGAATATAAATAATACTACAGTTGAAGATCCAAAATTATTATAACAATTATTTTGTCGATAAAATAGCTCCTTGCCTTGCAGGCCATTTTTAGCAGTAAAATTATACCGAGAAAGGCTCGCCTTGCTATACTGCAGGGAGTTTTGGCGCCAACACTAACGTATGGGAGCGAATCGTGGGTATGGCAGGAGAAGCATGAAAGTAGAATTAATGCTGTGGAGATGAGAGCTTTGAGGATTATGTGCGGGGTAAGAATAACAGATAAGGTGAGAATGTGAGAAATAGTGTTATTCGGGAAAAGTGTGGTTTGAAAGAAGATATAGTGACAAAGATTGAGAAAGGTATGTTGCAATGGTTTAGACATTTGGAACGGATGGATGAAAGAAGATTTACGAAAGAAGTGCATCGAGTAAGAATGAATGGAGATGTCGGTAGAGGACGCCCAAGACGGACTTACGCTGACCAAATTGGTCACGTACTGCGGAAGGGCCAAATCAAATGTAACCATAACTGACGAGCATGTATGACGAGGTTAATGAATGTCGAAGAAGCGAAAAAGGTATGTTTGAACCGGAGCATTTGGCATTCCATAGTCTCTGCCTACCCCAATGGGAGACAGGCGTGACGTTTACATAGAGATAAAATAGTTCCTATGGTTAACATTGAAGGAAATACTAAACGTGCCAAGGCAAGTATAAAAAATAGAAAAGATTCTATATACCCCCAAGTGTGCCCCAAGATATAGAAAAAATAATAAAAAACCTTAAAAATACAAAGAGCGTAGGCTACGATGACATAAAAATGAAAATAATTAAATCAGTAAGCAAACTTAATAGTAAGCACCTGAGCTATCTTCTCAATCTAATAAATCCAAATCTGAATCAATAAATAAATTAAATTAAAATTAAATCTTAGCATTAGTTCTGGCATATTTCCGGATATTTTGAAAACTACGGCAATAAAACCAATTTTAAGAAGGGGGACAAGAATCTTATAACAAACTAGAGGACGCCAGCAGCTACGCCTGCATTTTTTATAAATTTACCCGTTTTGGCCGATCCCGTAGGAATTTCGGGAAATCCCTTCTTAGTGCACCCCTACGGTCCCCAAGGAACATGCATGGGGATTTTCAACTTCCTGTGCCCAATAGTTTCGGCTGTAGCGTGTCTGTCAGTCAGTCAGTAACGCAAGGATTTTATATATTAAGATTACAGACCTATTGCATTAATACCAGTATTCTCGAAAATCTTTGAAAAATGTATATATACATACATACATAGTCTCACGCCTATATCCCCGAAGAGCTAGGCAGAGGTGTATTTCTACATACACTTTTCGCCAGATATACTTTAGTCCCACGTAATAAGGGGCGAGCCTATTGCCGTACCGGGCACATTTCCAGACTCCGTGCTGTGCTACTGAGAATTTCGTGACAGAAAAATCCAATAACACTGCCCGACCCAGGAATCGAACCCGGGACCTCCCGATCCCACGCGCACATTTATGCCGCGAGACCAACGAGGCAGTCGTATAGGGTTTGATGTCGAGTTTTCCGTCTCTACGCAAAGATGGTATTAGCATCGTGTTATCCCTTAGTCGCCTCTTACGACACCCACGGGAAGATAGGGGGTGGTGACACTTGTATTCTATGCCGTCAACCACACGGCATTATGCCGTCAACCACACGGCATATACTCACCTGTATAACTATTTCGAAATTAATAAAATAATTTGCGATGAGCAAAAAGGTTTTAGACAAAATTCAACTATAAACATGGCTATATATATTTTTTTTTGAGTAAAACAATGGAAAATATAGACAAAATAAATCCGGTTTGCGCGGTATACTGCGACATGACACAGGCCTTCGATCTCGTGGATCATAATATATTAAAAAGGATGTTAGAGTTCTATGGTGTAAGGGGAAATGTCCTGAGTCTTATATCGACATATCTCTCAAATAGGAAGCAAATCACCACTATATCAAGAATAAATGTAATAACTAAGCGGGAAATTATCTATACATCAAATGAGCCGTTTGTTGCGCACGGAGTGCCACAGGGCATCGTGCTTGGCCCTTTGCTGTTCATGATGTATATTAATGACTTGCCTAACGCTATTCACCACCCTATGACCATTTTCGCAGACGACAGCACCGTTATAATTCCGTGTACAAAACAAGATGATTATGAAAATGACATCGATGAATCTATATCTTTAATTATAAATTGGTTGGATTATAATAATCTTAAGATAACTTTCAGCAAAACACAAATAATGCACTTTTTTTCCCAACGGAATAAACATAATAGACAATTAAATATGAAAATCTCAAAATAAATGGCGTAGAAACGACTTAATTTCTTGGCTTAACTATTGACAAACAACTCAATTGGAAAGAACATATGTGGATGGTTTGTGTAAAAGAGTAAGTAGCAGTTCTTTTGCCCTTTATAAGCTCGAACCGTCAGTGGACATCCACGTGCTCCTTACGGCTTATTACAGCCTATTTTGTTCTATGCTGAGATATGGAATTATTTCTTGGGACAACTCATAAAATAAAGACATAATTTTTAAACAACAAAAACGTTGCATTCGAGCTATGTTTGGGCTGCAACCTACGGATAGCTGTGGGCCATATTTTATAAAGTGCAAAATGTTAACGATCCCTTCACTGTACATATCAGAATTAGCTCTGTTTACATCATACAATTTTATTAAAACGGGTCTTATTCGCGATATTTAATTAATTTAAGGTATAAATACCTATATTTATACCTACCTAATCGCAAAAGTTTGAAATCGATTATTAGCTCTGTTTGTTAAAACCAATCCACAGCTGTTTCCACGTTTGTGTCAGATTTCGGAACGTAGCCGACAGTTTGATAATAGATTGTGCCTGCATACTGCTAGGACTGCGTTGAAAATGTCAAAGAGCGTATTTTGTATGACTCCGGCAATTTTCAACAAGGTACCGAACTCCTAGATAAAGAATTAAACGCAAACCTTTTTAACATAAAGTTAAACAGTTTATTGGCAAATAAGTGCTATTATAATATTGACGACTTTCTCAATGACTCTGACATTTAAATAAACCGTAGATATGTATAATGTATATTTTATAATAGGCTTGTGTCATAAAATGTAATTAGCGATTGATTCGTTCCTTTATTAGAAGTTAAACTGAAATACCTGAGTTTTTCTTCAAAAATCGATCAGCAACATTACTAATTACGGCTTTTTAAAAACCTTTTTGAATTTGACACGAAAACGCTGTAAACCATAATCGTAGTTGAGGGATATCACAAAGTCCTAAACAAAACAAACCGTGAATGAAGTCTGGTCTGATGTACCCACTTTTATTTTGTTATATTCGATTTGACAGGTAGAAAGTTTGAAGTTTTAGTTGTATTTACTACTAAAACGTCAACAACGTGAATGGCGGGCGTACTGTTTGACGTAATGCTCTCTGATTGGTGTTCACTATCACAAGAATAAATACATTATTTTTATTTTTAGAATCCTAAAAATAACATTAACCTTACCTTTTTATAATAAATAATAAACTTTATTGACATCTTAAAATCATAATGAACCTATAGATACTACAATCAAACCGATTTATTCTTAGTGGACACAAGCCTATTGTGACATGTCTTTTAGTCAAATTCAAATTCAATTCAAAATACTTTATTCATTTGGGTCACAATGTGACGCTTATGAACGTCAAAATAATAAATTTATAAAATAATTACTTAAAGACTCTACATTTACATTTAATGCCACGTTCGCAAAGCAATAGGTAGAACCATGAGAAAGAACGGGCAATAAAACTCACGGTCACTCTTTTTCATCGCCAGGTTTTGCATAATACACATAATTTACATTTTGTAAGGTGCTGCAACTGTTACACCTTCTATATCACTTGTATATATTTACTGTACATAATAATACTCAAGCATAATACTTTTGATGTTCATTTGGTTAGCCTCCTCAGAATAGACATGGTGAAACAGGAGCATCCACTTACATTATATATACCTAATAATGCAGGCAATACGCGTAAGTGATCAGACCCATGATGGAAATGATGCAGTTAAATATTAAAATCTAATACCAGCCCGCAAGACCGTCATCGACCAGTCATCGCAAGTAGCACCCGTTCACGAGTATGACGCATGTGCCAGCCATCATCCCTCTCGCCATATTAGAGGGACAGGGATGACCCGACACACGACGCCACCACAAGAAATGACATTTTAGTGAGCATGACGATAACAGTATACGAACCGGCAGTCAGAAACAATCTATTGGTATACTGACCATGACCGCCAATTACCTCCATTTTCCAGATCATTATTATTAACATAAATTAGTGGAACGCGTGAAGGAATGCAAATGTAGAAAGAATTTTGTGAAGGTGACAAGTGAACGATATGATCAGGGATAAATAATGTTAAACTACATTCAACAAATCATAATAATATCCAAATCTTGCAAAAATCATATGTTCACGAGGCACCTCCACTTAACATGTTACTAATTAAGAAGAGAGTATTTTACACAGTCATAAAAATAACAATAATGGTGAATTTAAAAAAAGCAACTAGACGCATGATGTCTTGTCATCTAGAAATTCTTTAATAGTGTAATAACCCCTTTTTAAAAGAAAATTCCTAGTAGTGGTTTTAAATTTGTGCAGAGGTAAATTCATTATTTCCAGAGGTAATTTGTTGAAGAATTGTATACCGAGTCCCGCAAATGAGTTATGAACTTTATGTAGACGGTAGTTAGTGCCCACTAGTTTATGCTTATTCCTTGTGTTCACTTTGTGCAAGTCACTTTTTTTACGGTAAAGAGTTAAGTTTTTCTTAACGTACATTAAATTAGCAAATATATACTGCGATGCAACTGTAAATATTTCTACTTCTTTAAATTTATCTCGTAAAGAATATCTAGCACCTAACTTATATATTGCACGTATGGCCCTCTTTTGAATAACAAAAATTGTCTGAATATCGGCCGCCGTACCCCATAATAGTATTCCGTAAGACATTACACTGTGAAAGTAACTAAAGTAAACTAGTATAGCAGTATCTACGTCTGTGAATTGGCGAACTGTCCTAACTGCAAATGCTGCAGAACTAAGTTTGACTGCCAGACAGGATATTTGGGCGCCCCACTGAAGCTTACAATCTAAAGTTAAACCTAAAACTACAGTTGAATCAACTAGGTTAATTGTTTCGTTTTTTTAAATTATATTAGTAAGAACATTTTTGACATTCAGCAAAGTGAATTTCACACATTTTGTTTTGCCAGAGTTGAGTAGCAAATTATTTGTCGTGAACCAATGTAGTACTTGCGCAAGAGAATTATTTACGCTGTCAATGTTACTTGTATTACGATCAACTTTAAAAATAAGTTAAGTATCGGCAGCAAAAAGAACAATATTACATTGATTTCTAACAAAGAATGGCATTTCATTAATATATATTAAAAAAAGAAACGGACTAAGAATAGAGCCCTGTGGAACGCCCATTCCTACTGGCAAACCTTGAGACCTACTTCCACTAACATCTACATACTGAACTCTATCTCTAAGGTAACTGGCAACAAGATTGAGTGCGCTATCTCGAATACCATAATGGTTGAGTTTACGTAAAACTGTATCATGTTCAACACAATCAAAAGTCAATCCTTGTCAATCCTTTGACAAGTCGCAAAAAACACCAATGGCATCCTTCGAATTTTCCCAAGCGTTAAAGATATGTTTTAATAGAGTTACATCGGCATCAACGGTGGAGCGACCCTTAGTGAAGCCATACTGCTCACTGTGCAAAAAATTATTTGTGAGAAAGTGGCTCTCTAACTGATGCAAAATAACCTTTTCAAAAAGTTTACTGATTGCAGGCAAGATAGGAATTGGCCGAAAGTTACTAGGGTCGCTCTTGGATCCTTTTTTGAAAAGTGGTATCACCTTGCTGTGTTTTTCATTAAATCAGGAAATACCCCTTTATCCACGCATCTATTAAATATTGCAGCTAAATATGGAGCTATGCTAAAAATGATTTGGTGAACAAGACTAACTAAAATACCCCATAAGTCAATAGATTTCTTAATATTGATGGTCTTGAATGTCTTGAGGATGTCATTGGTGTCAATGTATTTAAAATTAAACAGCACATCACACTCATTCACATTGCCCCTAACTAATATCTCTGCTTTGCTTGGGCATGAGTCTAAACACTTGGTTGTTTTCACTGGTATTTTTATGAAGTTGTTAAAAGTCTGAGCAACATCAATTTTCTTTGTAACTATTTCTCCATTACATTTTAATTCATAGCTATTATCTGCTAACTTAGCTCGACCAGTCTCACTGTTAATAATGTTCGAAGTTGTTTTTATTTTGTTCTTGGATTCTTTAATTTTATTACTTATAAATATAGACTTAGCTGAAGCACATGCTCTCTTAAAAACTTTTGAGTAATTTCTTACATATTCAATAAATGAAGGATTAAAATTGTATTGCTTCATACCATACAGATCATACAACCTAGATCTACTTTTGTATATTCCTACTGTTGCCCAATCACAAAATTTAACTTTAGAGCTCTTGGCAAATGTCTTCTGCTTAAAAATTTTATTGTACTCATTTTTAATAACATCAAATAACCACTTATATAATTCATCTGGATCATCGTGAGTTAAGTCAATGCTGGCGATCTTAGCAGCAACATCATCACTAAAGCGATTAAGGCGAGCAGAGGTCATAGGCCTACATGTGATTTTTGGTACTGTAGGGGTTGTATTAGTTGGAATTACAACCTTTTGTCCACAGTGATCCGATGTCAAGTCACTCAAAACAGCTTTACTTAAGTACAAACAATTGCAAAAAATATTATCTAAGCATGTAGAAGAATGCAAGGTAGTTCTGGTTGGTTCAGAAAATAAAACATTCAAATTAAATGACATAAATAAACTAACTAACCTAGTACAAGTTGATGATTGTTCTAACAAGTTAACACTAAAATCACCACATACGATTATTGACTTCCTGCTGGAACTTAAGTGTTTTAAGACGTCCTCCATGATGCTTTCAAATTGGCTAAAGTCACTTTGCGGTAGTCGGTATACACAGACTATGACGTGTTGCTCAAGTTTAACACAAGATATCTCAGCGTTGCGCTCGATAGAAAGTTCGGCTATGTCCTTTCGTTCTTTATATTTAATACTATTACAAACATATATGAGAGAGCCACCACGAATAGCGTTCTTTCTTACGAATGCACTAATCACTGTATAAAATTCATTATTTAATATTAATTGGTCACCTCTTAACCAATGTTCCGTAATGCATAATACATGCAACTTATGTTTCTTTAAAAATAAATCTATCTCTAATTATTTGCCAGATAGGCCTTGTATGTTTTGATGAGCTAAGTTTAAAACACATGAATGCCTATCTGTTGTCTCATCTAGTAGTTTAAACTAATAGATTTGTCAATACTACTATTGGTATAACTATTATCTACCAAATTCCTAATTACTCTAGTAGTACTGCGTTCACTATGTAAATTAAATGCTAATAATTTAGCAAGTTGTCGCCTATATATAAAAGAGAGATACATAGTATATTTTGTTAAAAAGAAATTACTAATAAAAATATTAGTCAAAAAATAAAATATGGTCACTATGACTACAAGTGCTATTATATAATAATAGATTCAATTTACCTATCTGGTTATTTTCTTTATAAGATAAGTTATTGGAATATGGTAATGCACAGACAATAAAATTGCACCCCACTTTAGAACTTTGTTCTATCATAATATCTGATAAAGCTAATATTTCTTTCTTGGTAACTAGTAGGCTATCCCCATATAAAATTATAACTGTAGAATGTTTATTTAGTCTAGCATAGTTTAATTTATTAATTAACATAGACATTCCTTGTCCTGGTTAACAAATATTTTGTATTGACCGATCAGTATAACTATTAATCAGGCTACCCATACCAATTCCTAATTGGCCAGAAAAAATTAAAACATTGTTATCTAAAACCTTATTATTTTCATTATGTAATAATGTGTCAGAACCTGAACCATGACATGTTTTCGAAGGATATTCATCTTGAAAGTCACTATATAACTTGGTTGTACAATTAGGTGAAGCCTCTAACTTATGATTTGAACAATTTAAACAGTAATTTGGTCATAGAGAGCAGTTGTTTTAGATTTTACAGTAACAATATAGTGATAATATTATAATACAGCAACATTTAATTTTAATAATTTTAATATTCTGATTTTAGTAAATAATTATAATGTTATGTGTTGTAATTAATTTATATAATATATTTTAATTGGTATCATAGTTTTAATCTAATGTATTATCCTATCAAGTTGATGTTGTAAGTAATAATTATCTGGCATGTAGGTACGTAGGATTAATATGTTTCTCATTTGTTAACATCATCATTATGTTCTTAGTTTGAAAACGTTTGAATGTCTAACTGAACGGACTAAACATATTGAAACTATAATATTTTTAATGTAACACCAAATGTACATATGTTTTACAAATAAATGGATCTTTATCTTTATCTCATCTTTATCTTATTCTGTTTAATAAAAGGCTTAATTGATAATGAAGCGTGGGTCGACAAGAGCGCCCTAAGTGTTATTAGAATTTAAACTTCATGTGAATTATATCATTCAACTAGAGGACGCCAGCAGCTACGCCTGCAATTTTTTTTTAATTTATCCGTTTTGACCGATCCCGTGGGAATTTCCGGAAATCCCTTCTTAGTGCACCCCTACGGTCCCCAAGGAACATACATGCCAAATTTCAGCTTCCTGCGACCAATAGTTTCGGCTGTAGCGTGTCTGTCAGTCAGTCAGTAACGCAAGGATTTTATATATAAAGATAATAATATTATCATTTAATTAGAAAATATGGCTTCTATTTGGATTGTATTGGAATTATTAATTTATTTATTTAAAACTTTATGTACAATACATTTGTAGGTACAATGGCGGACTTAATGCTAAAAGCATTCTCTCCCAGTCAACCATAGGGTGATGCAGAGATTGTCATGGTAGGTGTACAAAATAGTTATAAAGGAGGAGGATATAGATAGGATATAGCAAATACACATAATAATAAAGAAATACAATACAACATAACATATTATATTATACCTAATAAATATAAATACGTTACATACATACTTAATGTATAAATATTATTAAATATATATACAAATTATATAAATATCACTATGATTGAGATGATTGTGCCAATAATAAGCTTCGAATGTGGTTTGGCTTTGAATTTGAATGTCCAGCGGTTAGGAGCCATTCTGATCTCTAAAGGAAGGGAATTCCAAAGGAGAACTGATTGGACAGTGAAAGAAGAGTGTACAAGAGCAGAAGTGTGGGAGGGACATAAGAGTAATAAGTTATTAGATGAGCGAAGATCTTTAGAATGATTGGAGCTCAGATATTGAAAATTAGATTTTAGGTAGGTGGGGGCAGTTGGTGAATGAAGCAGAGAGAAGAGCGTTGTGAGAGCACGCACACTACGGCTCTGACGAATGGGCAACCAGTGTAGATCGGAACGGAAAGTAGACACATGGTCATACTTACGAAGATTGTAAATAAATCGAATGCAGTTACTAAGAAGACGGTCAAGTTTATCGAGAAGGTCTGCATTCAGGTCAAAGTAACAAACATCACCATAATCGATGACCGGGAATATCAAAGTTTGCACAACCGTTATCTTTGTCTTGACAGGCAAAAAATGTTTTAGGCGGTAAAGAGACCGCAGGGTCCCAGTCACACGCTTGCTCACGTTAGTGATCTGAGTTCGCCAACTTAAGGTATTGTCGATATGTAAACCTAAGTCTTTTACTTTTGATGTAACTTCGATAGGAGTCCCATCAAATTCAATCGCTGGAAGAGTTGATACCTCTAAGCGGCTCATCATACGGCTACTGCCTACTATAATGGCCTGGCACTTTGAATGATTGACGTACAATCCAAACCTATCGGACCAATATTTGTTTGCTGCTAGATCACGATTTACTGCAGCAATGGCAGCAGATAGATTTTCGATGCTGGCCTGAGAATACAACTGCAAGTCGTCGGCATACAGATGGTAGGTACACCGAAGGTCGAGGGTTATGAGATTAATAAAAAGAGCAAATAGAAGAGAAGATAAAATACCGCCTTGGGGAACGCCAGAGTCGAGAACACACCAAGATGAAAGGGCTTCATCAATGCGGACCGCCTGCTGACGTTCACGAAGATAAGAGGAGAACCAATCCAGTGCTTCGGGTGAGATCATAAAGTGCGAAAGAATAGATAGGAGGATGTCGTGACTGACGGTATTAAAGGCGTTCGAAAAATCAACCAAGACTAACACAGTAGCCTTGGCATCCTCAACGCCCGCCCTAATATCGCCAGTCACTTTTAGGAGTGCCGAGGTAGTGCTGTGTCCTGGTCTAAAACCTGACTGGAGAGGGTTTAATAAGTCGTTGACGTAAACAAAGTGAGACAGTGGCTTATGTACACAAGCCTCCAGCACCTTAGACAGAAAAGGAAGAATAGACATAGGACGGAAGTGACTAGGCAGTGATGGATCAGGGATCTTAGATAAAGGACGGACATAGGCTTGGCGCCATAAGGAAGGAAACACACTAGAATCAAGGGAAAAATTAATAAGGTGGGTTATCGTAGGTAGAAGCTGGTCTAAAATAAGTACTAGCATTCGGCGACTGATGTCGTCGCATCCTACGGCCTTCGTTTAATGGCTAGAATAATCTTTTTGATCTCACCCGAAGCAACTGGAGAAAACGTGAAGAGATCTGTATTAATACGGGGCAAGTTTGCTACATAGTCAACCGTCTGACTTTGGGTTAGACGATTTAATGTAGGAGTGGTCGAGAAATGTCGATTGATATCGTCTAAACCGATGTCATTCGGCATGAAAAGACGTTGCTGCTTAGCAAATTTACCGATCCCGAGAGTTTCGAGAAACTTCCAAGTAGCAGCAGGAGAGCTAGGTGAGATATTTTCGAGAATATGGCGGCGTTTGGCGTTCCGTACCATCTGGTTACACCGATTTCTTGCAGTCTTGAAATATGCCCAATTTTCGTCAGAACGATCTTTCTTAAATTTGCGAAATGCCCGGTCCCTGCGTCTCTTTGCCATTTTGACTCCCGTGGTCATCCAAGGCGCTAGTGGACGTTTTAATTTAACCTTTCTGATTGGTGCATGTTTATCGTATAGCTCAACTAATACGTTGTTAAATATGTTAATTTTATCGTCTATAGAAGTAGCCTCCAGCAAAGGTACCCAATTAATTGCAGATGCATCCTCCACTAATTTATTTAAGTTAATCTGAGCAAAGATACGCATGTGCAATACTTTGGGTTGAGATTTGGTTGGTTTTAGGTTGTATGAAAGGAATATGAGGTCATGATGGGAAAATCCAGGGACAGGGTATTGGCCATGAAAGGATATAAGGGATGGGTTAGACAAAAGGATAATATCGAGCCAGGTATCCTCCCCATTATTATTGTGGTGAGTCGCTTGGAGTGGTAAATTATGGAGACTGGCTGACTCAATAATATGGAGCAGTTTACGGGATCAAGGAGAGTGGAGATGAAGGAGATCGGTGTTAAAGTCACCGATTATTATGTGATGCGTATATTCTGACCCTTAAGATTCCAGAATCGTTTCGAAGCTGGAGAAGTAGTCAAGAGCGGGGGACAATAAACGACACCTAAAATAGTTTTAACTCCCTTGACAATTACCTCTAAGAAAAGATATTCAGCCGAAACTGAGTTAGAGGAAGAAGATTTGGCTATAATTTTATAGGAGAAGTCACTACGAAGATAAATAGCAACACCACCACCTCTTCTGTCTACACGGTCATTGCGTTTAAGAATATAACCACGCAAACAATATGTGGTGGATAGCAGCTGTGGCTTAAGCCAAGTTTCAGAGATCGGAATAGCGTGAACATTGACATTTCTAAACGCTTCTAACAAGTCACTGTAGTGGCTTGGCACACTTTGAGCGTTTAAATGACACACGTTTAGTGACCGATTAGACCTAACGTTAAACGTATCACGCACAAACTCACCGACGCGACGGTTTTATCTGGCACGAAACAGAAACTGTCCTCAAATGAATTATTGGCACTATTGGCAGAACAAAAGGATAAATCATCGTTATCAGATAACATCTAATTATGTATAAATAAATAAAATATGTACCTATAAATAGTATACCTATATAATATTAACATACATACATACATAGACTCACGCCTGTTTCTCGGAAGGGGTAGGCAGAGGCATATTAAACGCCCACCTTTCGCCAGTGTTTTCATCCCACGTAATAGGTGGCGAGCCTATTGCCGCTTATCGGGATATTTTGTTTGCCAGAGCCTCGTCCGTTGATCGGCAGGTGCACCACTTGCAGGTGAGGTTGGCTTGGGACCCTAAGTTCTTTGTGGGAACCCTATTAATAAATACATTTTAACTAGATAAACTCAAAATAAATACTATTCCGTATGCAATTGTAATACAAAGCGTACCATCTCTGCACCACCCGCCAGCAAACTCACAAAATTATAACAATAAAAGATTAAAAACTTATTTTATAAAACAATACATAGCTATCACTAGACATTCGTAATTTATTAGTAGATAAATGAAAGGAAAAATTCATCATCATCATCATCAGCCTTTAACAGTCCACTGCTGGACTAGGCCTCTCTTTTGAAAGGAGGAATTGGCCTACCATACCACGCTGGCCAAACGGGTTGGTATAGGGTTTGTATCAAGTTTTCCTTCTCTTAAAGTGCTGTTCTCTGCATAATATGCTCCCTCTGTCGGCTCTTACGACATCCATGGGATTATATGGGGTGGTGACAATCCGTATTCTTAATCCGTCACCACACGGAAAAGGAAAAATTATATAGTATGTTTTCTGATTTTAGAGTTGTAACTAAACGCGACTACAGAATGTATGTACATTTTAACACAAAAGTGGGTAGTTGAATATAAACGTAATACTATTGTTTAGTTTAAGTTCTGTAAGCATAAAAAGTAAGGAGACGTGTGTTGATCTTCAGATAGCACATAGTTAAAGTGATATTTGTGTTTTGGATGAATAATGATTGTTGTGATTTGATTAAAACAAGGTTAGTGTGTGTGGTTAGTTTCGACGTGTTAAACTTTTGGTCGCAGCTATGGTGCCCTTACTTGGAGCGCCTGTCGTCGTCGCAGATGTGGTGGCCCCTGTTGCCCGTGGATGCTTCTCAAGCAATGGGGTTAACTCGTTCATAGTTGTGACCTTTTTTCGGCTGCCGTCGGGTGCCTTGATGACAATAACTCCATCTTGAGTCCAACATGACCGCATTCCAAAGTGAACCCGAGCCCTGCTGAATGTATCCTGACGAGCCTTCGTTAAAAACTCCTTAATGGATATTGGAGTGCCTTTCAGTGATGTCTTCGCTCTCCAGACCGCAGCCCTATGACCCAGATTGCAGAACCGCACAAGTATGGGCCTCGGTCGATCTTTAGAGGGGTTGCCAAGTCTATGCGCTGATTTGATCGCTTCTGCAGAGATTTCTTTCATAGCGAGCTTGGTGTTGAGAATGTCCACAACAATATCCTTACAATTCTCCTTGTCAACTTCACTGATACCGGAAAATATGAGTGCCTTCCGACGATCCCTGGTCTCAATGTTGTCACACAATCTTGCACACTCATTTATTTGGGTTCTAAGCAAGCCAAGTATACTGAACATCAGCTCCCTGAAGCTCCGAAACTCTTGAGCCACCTTTGCGACTGTATCCTTCGCTGGTCCGCTATTTTGGATCTGTGCTTCGAGTTCTCCCATACGCCATATAAAGCAATCTTCAAGGGATTTCTGAGCTGCCTGAATATCCGATATTTGCGCCATAGTGTGGTTTTTATAAAGATAATTTTCTTGTAGTGATATGACTGTTGGTCGGTGAGTCAGCTGGCAGGTGGTGTCCGGTGAGTAAGGTTTGTTCTTACATGCACAGCATCACAAACGTGAGTACTTACAATATAAGGACTTGGCCTCACTAATGTGTAAAAAAAACTGTGTTAAATTAATTATTAACTTTTAAAATTAGCTTTCAAAAATTTGCAAAAATCTTATACGTCCGATAGTTTTGAGCACCTACCGCCGAAAAAATTATCTGTTTGTTGCTACATAGTAAGGTGATTCATAAGTTTGCAGCATCTATAGCACATGGGTATTATGTTTCCTTTCTTCGTTCCTCGTAATGCTAAAGTATAGAACTTTATTTATTTTTCTTTTAAAAGACACTTCCCACACCGGGAATAATTCCTGTGTCGTGAGGCGTTTACAGACATGCAACCAACGGACATCCAGGGGGCTTATTCACTATGACCATTTTGAAGTCTTAACGTGTTTTAACGTGCTAGTTACCCACGTCGGCACGTTATTGGCTTAAACGGTATTCACTATGCCAACTTCAAGTTTGACAAGCACGGTAGCGCACGTTTCGGACACGGTTTTAGTTGTCGAAATTCCGTGAGCTAAGAGGTCACGTAACATGCACGTAACGCGTTTATTATAAAACGATAGAGGATAAATATGTACTAAGTTTATTTGTTTTATATTATTTTCAGTGTCCGTTAGTGGTTAAATGCTAAGTTTATTTGCTTTTTTATTTACCAGTGTCCGTCTCAAAGTTATTTAATTAAATATTATATTTTATGAAAATTGACGCCTGTCGCTGGCGCCAGCGTCTCACTCGTCTTCGAATAATAATAAATCCATTATGATTTATTAGATTCTGTTAGAATTGGGCTATTTGCTGCACTAACCACACTTATATTTTTTATATTGAAGCGTGACTGCAACTGTCATGTCTGTCATCAATGTCATCATTATGTTTTCGTTCAAAAATTGACTTAAGTACAAAAGATGAACTAAACTTTGAAGATCAATTTTTTATTTTGAGATTGTTCCTGGCGAAATTGAACTAAAATAATATAATTTAAGTTTTATTAACCTTTTTTATTTGTTCTGTAGCTTATACTGGCAATTACAAGTTAGTAAAATAATATTTATAAAATCGAAATTGAGCCGGCAAACCGGCATTAAGATTTATGAAAGAATGTTGTGAAATTGATAACTAGGCATAGACAAGTTGTCGTATGGCATACTGAATACAATATTTTGATTGACGTGGTACTGTTAGGCGGCAGCCGCTGATTGTCTTTTAAAAAAAAAAACACCAAAAGTTCCAAACTACCGAATTTATTACCGAAAACGATACAACGTATTTGACCTCACTTTTCTCTTCACGAAACTACACGCGGGAACGCGGTTTTAGGGAGTACTGGTCGGTACTGATGTATGGCTGTGACTAACTGAATGCACATGGGCACAAGCTTTTATATTAAAATAATAAGATTACGTTTGCAAGTAATTACATAGAGAAACTGGGTATAACATCTCCCCCCTTTAAATGGAGCTTTATCCCAAGATGAAGCGAAATTAAGAGAAAAGAAAAATGAGGCTTACATGATTTAGTAATGTTAAGATCTAGTATAAAATTTAACATAAGATTTAGGATAAGTTCTTGTATAAGATTTAGCATTATATTTTCTTATAAGATTTAGGATTATAATTAAACAATTTTAAACATTAAAATAGTAAAAATGAAATTGTATAGAAATAGTAAATTATAAAATTGTTTATGAAAACATAAGATATAGTATTAATATTACCAAAAATATAATTTTTAGTTATTTAAATTTCTGTTAGAAGAATATCTAAGGTTATTATCATCATCTGAATTAGAGTGTTCAAACATCTCAATGGAATTACTGATTCTGTTTTCATTTTGTACAGTTCTTCTCGTGTTACACTGGTTAAAGATTTGGATGCAACAAGATTCTTTCTTAAGATTAAAATAACGATTATATAATTGATACAGAATTAGTAGGAAAATAGCTATGATTACAATATAAGAGAAACTAGAATAATAAGTTGCATATTTAACAAAATGATTTTGTTGTTGGAATTTATTTATTTCTAACTCGAGGTCATCTAATTTGTGATATGTATGTTTTAAAGAGTCTAAATCAATGTTACTCAATGATAGTGGTGACAATAGTGGTAAGGTTTTGTTTACAATTTCTTTGTTACAGCAATCATCCTTAGTGATATCAAAGTCAATTAAAAATTGTTTTTTATAAACAGATGTAGAAATTGTTGAAGGTACAAATTGCAATGTTTTATAGTAACCAATACAATCGGGCGACAATCTTAGTATACCTGTACCTAGGACAGAGTAATCTTTGATATCTGTTTTACATTTCACAGTTAATTTATTAGGACTGGACTGTACATAAATCCATTCATTATTCATAAGTTTATGCCAGATGTCGATCTGACCATATAATACTTTATAATCACACATACTGGGTATTGACAATAATACCTCGGTTAACAATTTTGTCTCACAAGATGAGTGAGAGCTACTAGAATAGATAGTGACTAATTGACAAATAGAAAAATCATTCTTAATTTTGAGACATTTTTCAATGTTCATATTAGACAACAATGCATAATTTAGTCTATCATCTGTGATAGCGAGATAAGGGTTTGATGGATGGATAAGGGCAAACGCGTTAGGATTAGTGTGATCTGGTGGGGTAGGCAGAGGAATCATTTTATAAACATTATACTTAATTGGAGAGATAAGAGGGATTTGTAAAATAAAGATAATTTTCTTGTTATAATAGTATGAGGTTAACGTTGATACATCAATTATAGTGTGAATTGTTTCTATGTTAAGAGGCACTGGGAAATCTAAACGTTTATTCATAACGTTGCTTTGCTTTGCTAATTCCTTTAGGAGGTTAGTAGGAGTGATAACAGATGGGTGAAGGACGTTAGCTTTAGCGAATAAGATAGAATTTAGGACAGAGTCTAAGAAATTGGAGATAGTTAAAAGAGAACCTTCGATTATATTTACTAAATTATTTATCTTAGATATATATATATATAATTTCATTATTATTTTTAGTCGTTTGCGACAAAATATCATTTAACTTATTAATTTGAGAAGTTAACCTAATTTCATTTTTATTTAATCTAGAAATAGTAGAGTTAAACGTATTAATAGAGGATTTTACGATATGAATATTTTCTTTAATTAAATTGAACAATTCATTCTCGTTCTTTTGACACGCGTCGATTGCGGCATCATATTTACGCGCATCGTCAGCATCTAATGTGCCAAAGAAAAACTTTAAGACTTCGCCTCCAAACTCTAGCGACCTTTTAAATCTATTGGGCGAGTCTGTAGATATAATATGCGATAGAGAATCTAATTTTATCAAGTTAGCTTGTAAGTTAATCTCGATAGGACTAAATAAATCTTTACATTGTATAAAATCATTTAACTGAGATCTGATACAGAGGTCTAGTGTACTTTTAATCAAATTATCAATATTATTTAGATGAGGTTCAACTGATACGATATCTATGTATGTTATAACTTTCCAATAGTCATCATAAAAATAAATTGTTTTGATAGGGTCGAAATAGATTCCAGGGCTGTGCACTATCGGAGTTAAGGTAGGTTCTGCGAAGCTGTGACGACATAGCGTTCTGAAACGAGATAGTAACTAAGTGTGAGCGGGTTTGATTTCGTTTGTGTGATATTTAATATGCCTACGGTTAATACATATAGTGACATTATGATTACCGTTTAATTTTATTATCTTATAGGGACCTTTCCACACTGGAGATAAGGCCTTTCGAAGTCTGTGGTGATGTTTAACGTAAACCATATCACCAACTTTATACGATGTGCTACGGCTAGACTCGTCATAGTACCGCTTGGAAGCTTCTTTACTATTCGAGATATTTTCTAATGCCTTCTGGCGACTAAATTTCATTCGATATTGTAAAGCGCGCACATATTCGTGGTAAGTATTATTATCATTAGTTTCATACAGAGAATTAGGAATGACGGGTTTATAACCAAACAAAAGTTCGAATGGAGTAAATTGAGTGGTAGTATGAGGAGTAGTATTGTAGGACAATAGGGCAGTTGCTAAGTAACAATGCCAGTCGTTCTGGTTGTCGTTCACAAATGATTTTAGGTACTCTTTGAGAGTAGCATGACTACGTTCTAGGGCTCCGTTTGTTTGCGGATGATAGGGTGTAGTAAAGATAGATTTAATTTTACAAATATGTGTAACCTGCCTAAAAAGGTCAGACGTAAAGCATGTACCTAAGTCGGTAAGTATTGTTTTAGGGAAACCAAATAGTGACATGAAATGAATTAAATTACGCGCAACTTCGTCGCTAGTAGAGGAAATCATAGGATAAGCACAGGTAAATTTAGTAAGATCGTCTTGTAATGTTAAGATAAATCTGAATTTTTGGAAACCAGCTTCTGGTAGTGGTCCTACTATGTCTAGTGCTAGTCTCTCGAGTGGTCTAGTACTAGTGGACGTTATCTCCATGGGAGCTTTATTTGATAAACGTAAAGGTTTATTGACCTGACATAATTTGCAATTTTTAACATATTGTTCGATATCTGAGCGCATTGATTTCCAATAATTTGACGCTTTGATACGACTCAGCATCCGTTTTGAACCTGGATGTCCCGCAATGGGTGAGTCGTGATTTTCTTGTAGAATTTTGGGAACTTCAGCTGGGGTAGGATATATGATTTGGTTTTTGTAGATATGTATCTTAATATTAGTATTATGAAATATAAAAGTAAGCATGTTATAAATTTTATTATAAGAAAGTTTAGAGAATGGTTCACTGAAATCAGATATCGCGAGCTCGGATTCATTTGTATCTTGATCCTTAATATAGTCGCGTAATTTTATCAAGAGATTATAAATTGTTTTATAATTTACTTCATCGTAAAGGTGAACCTTAGTAAATAGGAAATAGTAATATCTTCCGTTTGATATAGTTGAACATATCGAATCGGATTCGCGTTCGGATGCGATTATATCAGCTGAGTTTTCGATTTGGGAAAGAAGATTTTGGCAATTTGGCATTGAGTTGTCGAAATCTAAAGATGTTGGACAAGCTATCATTTTACATTTAGTGAGATGTAAGGCTTAAAAATGTTCTTCAATTTGAGTATTTGTAGTGGGAATAGCTTTAGTAAATTTTAACTTAAAGTAATGCTCATAAGATTGATTATTGAAACTGTTACTACGTGTGATAGCGAGTATCGGATGACGCGACAGAGCGTCCGCGTTAGAATTAAGTTTGCCTTGTTTATAAACGATTTCGTAATCGTATTCTTCGAGTTTTAACCTCCAGCGAATGAGTCGACTACCGGGGTCTTTAACATTAAAGAGCCAAACAAGGGGTCTATGATCTGTTATAATTTTAAACTTATTACCATACAGGTAAGGACGGAATGTTTTGACTGCGAATAGGATAGCTAATAATTCTTTCTCGGTGGTTGAGTAATTACCCTCGGCTTTATTGAGTGTCCTCGACGCATATGCAATGGGCTTATCTTTGCCAATCGGACCTTGAGAGAGTACTGCGCCTACGGCGTAGTTACTTGCGTCTGTAGTGACGAGAAAAGGTTGAGAGAAGTCGGGGTATTGAAGTAGAGGAGCTGTAGTTAATTTTTCCTTTAAGATATCGAAAGCGTTTTGTTGTTCGATACTCCAATGAAGGGCAGTATCTAACTTGGATGTGGGTTGACCTTGAGTTTCGGGCTTAATACCGTGTCCGTTGGTCAATTGGAGTTTGGATCGACCTTGAGTTTCGGGCTGGTTACCGTGTCCGTTGGTCGTATGGATTTTGGGTTGACCTTGAGTTTCGGGCTGGTTACCGTGTCCGTTGGTCGTATGGATTTTGGGTTGACCTTGAGTTTCGGGCTTTATACCGAGTCCGTAGGTCGTTTGGTATTCGAATTGACCGCGAGTTTCGGGCTGGTTACCGTGTCCGTGGGTCGTATGGATTTTGGGTTGACCTTGTATATGAATTAGGATACGAATTAGCATACGATTTAGGATAAGACTTAGTATAAGAATTAGGATACGAATTAGTATTATAAGATTTAGGATACGATTTAGGATAAGAACTAGTAATATTTGACTGCTCATCTGGCAGATGTAAGGTACAAATATTTGTACAAGATTTAGGAAGATTCGGCTGCTCGTTGGTCAGCTGAGATATAAAAGATTTAGTATGACTCAGTCCCTGTTTGCAGGCGTCCTGAGATATAAAAGATTTAGGAATAGAATTTGTGCCATTATAACTAAAAGATTTCGGTAGGCACGCACCCGAAATCACTCTGTGTTTAAATCATCGTTATTGTGATCGCAACAATGTACGGTATGTATGCGTGTACTGCTATTCGGTGCATGTGAACCGGCGGCGCTACTTTGAGCTCGTGTGGCGGCGTCAGGTTGAGAGTTGTGGGAACGGTTCATATTATTATTATACTGACGCTTACGACACTCCGTAATAACATGACCTTTATGTTTACAGTAAGCACAAAATTTATTAAAATTTGGGTTATAATTATTACCTGAAAATGACGAGGTAGGATTTGGGACATGGAAAGATTTTTGTGCGGGGAGATTAGGAGATTTTTGGACAGCTTGGCTAGATTTTTTCTTGAAACACTCAGTAGCAGTATGACCTTGCTTTTTACAGAAATTACAAAATTTGGTATTACTAGAACGTTGGGATAGGCGATTTAGATTTAGTAACTTTTCCTCTTCCACGGCATGCGTTACCGCGTTATTTAAGGTGGAAGGGTTACGACAGCGAACAATGTTTGATATGTCGGAGTTAAGTCCCATGATAAAGGTGTTAAGTGCAAGGTCCTCCATTGCAGCTATCCTGCCAACTAGCTCTGTTGGGTTGGAACAAGAATAGTGGATGTCGGCCTGGATTCGGGTTAAGCAAGCTTCTATTCTAAGAGAATATTGCGTAACAGTTTCATTTGATAACTGTTTGCAATTTTGTAAGTCTACGAGTAGGTGTGAGCTATGCTTCCTTTCACCGAAAGTGGATTTTAGGAATGCTTTTAAATCTGTCCACTGGGAAAAAGTTTTAAGGCTGCACGCTAATTGTGCTTTACCCTCTAACTGCGAGATAATATATTTGCACAATATGCCTTGTTGCTCAGTTGCTGCCAAGGACATGGCATTGTCGCAATTAGTTAGGAATGCAGGAAGACTTTCGCGGTCTCCCTTATATGGCTTTATGAATTTTGTGAGCACACTTAAGGTGACCTTGTCTTGGGATTCGTTTTTAATAGACATGATTTAGGATGTAGGATTTAGGTAACGATATAGAAAACTATGTAGGTTTTTAGGATAACACGATATAGGATAAAACGATATAGGATACACAGAGATAGGACACAGATTATCACACAGAGATAAACACGAAAATACAGACACAGAGATAAAATTAAGATAATTAGAAACTACTTACAGAATCAGCAATATCAGGAACATATTATCTAAAATGAGTCACAGCTACAATAATTTTGAGTTCCGTTGAACGATACGCGGGCGCGACCGAAGATGGCTTGACGGGCGGCGTAAAGATCACGTAGCGTTGATGCGTAGATGCTGATGCTGATCTGATGACGGCGTGTAGATGGAGAATACCGGTATTTCTACGCCGGTAGGAGATGGCAGAGAGACAGAGACAGACCGGTCCCGGTGAGACGTCGGAAGAGAGGTCCACGGAGATGTAGTTTCGTGCTAGTGATGCGGGCTCCCGATGCGGAGGCTTATCGTCGACCACGAGGTTTCGGCGATGGTGCAGGCACGATGTAGAGGCTTACTGTCGACCAAGAATTTCGGCGGTGGTGCAGGCTTGACGTGGGAAGAGGCTTACTGTCGACCACGATGTTGGACGGGTGTCGGATGCGGGCTCGGCGCGAGAGGCTGAGACTGACCGTCGATCTCAGTGACAAAAACGGCGACCACGGATTCGGATCTCTGGGTTTATACGGAAACCACTTACGAGATCCCACTTCTGACACCAATGTTAGGCGGCAGCCGCTGATTGTCTTTTTAAAAAAAAACACCAATTTCCAAACTACCGAATTTATTACCGAAAACGATACAACGTTTTTGACCTCACTTTTCTCTTCACGATACTACACGCGGGAACGCGGTTCTAGGGAGTACTGGTCGGTACTGATGTATGGCTGTGACTAACTGAATGCACATGGGCACAAGCTTTTATATTAAAATAATAAGATTACGTTTGCAAGTAATTACATAGAGAAACTGGGTATAACAGTACGTCACGTTACTGAATCACGTTTACGTCTAGTGCGCTTCACGACGACACACTTCTTGAGCATGGTATTTCAGTGGTCATAGTGAATAAGCCCCCAGACTCGAAACAACAACTTATGGATCGCACAAAATCGTTTCCCGTGTGGGAATCGAACCCACAATACTTAGCGTCAAGCGACGAGGCGGCTGCTACGCCAAGCGTGCAGGCAAATTATAAACTTATAAAAATCGTTTAGTTCAATAAACTGCCATTTTAGGAAAAATGTTCTGTAGGCTTAATTTATGAGCCCATAAATAGGCTAGTTGACAAAAAAAAAATTATAAGTCCGTCCTTTAGATTATTCAAAAATAAGCGATACGTATTTTTTATTTTAGAATATACATCTATACGGGAGTTAACGCGAACATGCATTAGGTATTTACATACCTTATTTTTGCTTGACGTTTCGAGACGGTTGCACGTCCCGTGGTCGCAAGCTGACTGGTGTAGCGATGTCTTTGTTAATTCCCGTATAGATATATATTCTTAAACATGCAACGCGAGTATTTAAAAGTTTCTATTTTTTATTTGTAAATTAAGCCAAAAATGACCAAGATATAGC
Source organism: Euclidia mi (assembly GCA_944739405.2). NCBI lineage: Eukaryota > Metazoa > Arthropoda > Insecta > Lepidoptera > Erebidae > Euclidia > Euclidia mi. The sequence continues at coordinate 35,013,919 of OX123202.2, read as the reverse complement.
TCATTAAAGTTACGTATAACGTCACGCCGTGCTGCATTTTTTCGCACGGGGTGACGTCACACGTAACTTTAATGGGCTATACCTTTGTTATTTTTTATTTAATCGAAAAAAGAAAAAAATACGTGTCCAATATTTTTTTATAATCTAAATACGGACTAAATAACATGTAATTATTTTGACCCTGGAAACTACCCTATTCATTGGCGCCACTGGAAAGGTTTTAAATTCAACCCTTGTCATGTTAGCCACTTATCAATGAAATTTCATTATGTAGCTTTTCTGGTCCATCACTGTGGTAGAAAGTTGTGGAGCTATATCGAGTCATCTAATTTAGTTTGCTATTTACAGGAGCAAATCAACTTTTGTACCTGTCGTCTATGTAGTTTGAGGTAATGTTTTCTTTTCGCAGAAGTTGTTTTGAATTAGGCTTTAAATTAAAAAAATAACTCGATCGAAATGGGTATTGAATATTTAAGGGATAATTTTTTAATGTAATAAAATATATTACTGTTGACGAGATAAATACACAAAGCAGTAGTTGTAAGCTTTTGCTAAAAAGGCAATACGCAATGTAACAAATTTATAGTCCTTAAACCGGTGTGATAACTACACAGTTATAATTTATTGAGTACTTACAGTAACAATATAGTCAATTCGATTTTTATTTTAGGTAAACAGATCTACTCTTTTATGAAAACAATTGGAGAAGTTGAAAGTAAATGTAACAATAAAATGTAATCGATAAATGAAGTAGCTAACTTTAGTTATCAAATTGTTTTTTATCGTCACATATATGTAGCTGTTTACAATTCAATTATGGTATGAGTTCGTAGCTGACTGCAGACTGGACCAGCAGGCGTCATGTCGCCGCAACACGTCGTCGCGAAGTGTCACTATAGCCATTATTTCGAACCCAACCGTACCTCAACTATACCATACCTCAATATGGGTATCGAATGAAATGGCTTAATTGGTAGAATAGGGGTCACATGAACTAACAACAAAACTAAAAGCTTGAAAATAAAATAAAATAAAAACATTTTATTTTCAACGGTTTTATTACAATAAAAAATTTGATTTATCCAGAGTAAACATTATGATAGAAATTTCACGTGTCCCAGATCGATGAGAAGATTGGTGCGATCTGGTAGCTAGGACTTACCGAATTATTTTTTAGCTTTTAGTACATAACCTAACTACATATTTTTTTTTGTAATAAAACCGTTTAACATATAAATGTTTTTATTTTATTTTATTGTAAATTCTTATATATTATTCATAGAAAAACTCAGCAAACTCAAACCAAGACAAATATCCATGTTCACGCACACATATTTGACTTGATCGGGAAGCGAACCCGCGAGCTTCGGCTTCGCAGTCGTTTGCACTCTACGCCACCGGGTCCTCAATATGTAAAATATTGTCAATCTAGACATTGTAAATATATAAAATGTGCAATGAAATGAGCGTTAATGGTTACGGTAGACCATGGAGACATGGTCCGTGATTGCGATTCTAACAATTGCCACTGACAATGTGCTAAGAGAGGCTTTTTTTTTACTAGTCCTAAAATGAAGTAATTGCCACCTCATTACCACTAATATGACATCTGCGTTATCAGATTTAGTACAATGATCATAGCAGTTACGGAGAGTCATGAAATCTTGGCGAAAGTAAAACTGTGTAACATCTGCAACGAATTAAATCAGAATGTTATTACCGGGTTGGTATGCTAAATAATTAAACAGTGTACACCTCGGTAGGAGATAATTAATCTATACCCGCTTCAAACAAAAGCTTATTTGAGTGGCAATTTGTCTCCAATTGTTGTATAATGACTATATTTGTCACTGTTTTGATTGGCACCTTTGGTTATACAAATAATGATGCTATATCACTCCCTGGTGATGCTACAATTAATCACTGCGTAGCCGTTGTTCTTCCTTTTTAACTTAAATCTTACTGTGCTATCAAAAAGATCCTTTAAAACAATTATTGGGAATTCACGTGCGTTTGTTACACTTTCACTGTCGAACAACAGACACTATAGATAATCGATAGTTATGGGCAGAGTTCATGGGACAGGGCATTGGTTAGTTAGTGAAATCGTCGGGCCATCTAAACCTAAGTGGTAAGGGACGACGCGAATCATAGATGTTGCTATTTCAAGAAAGCACACAATTAAACCTCTTCAATATTAAAGCCTTAAAAATAAAGCAATTTCTATATTATGTATCTATGTTGTATGCACTTACAGTCGATTTTAATATTCGATCCATCTATGGATTCGGCTACTAGCAAAGACTAGTAAACTAGTCTCTGGTACTAGTCATATTTTGTATAGAGCTTATTCAATTATGTATAGTCTAGTAGCCAAAGCCATGAATAGATCGAATATTGAAACCGGCCGTAAACAAAAGCACCAATGTCCAACACATCACACTTTTATACAGACGCTAAAATACTCCTAGCAGGTATTACGTGTAAGCTAAGGCGACGTTAATGCCAATACGTCGAGCCTTTACCGTCGTTATGTCTAGTAATGGCTTAACGGGTACTTCTTTATATTTGAACATCATTTACAGTTAGTATAATAGTTTTGGGTGCGTGAGAAATGGCTTTAACTGGTAATAAATTAATTTTGTTAAGATGATGATTTTTTAAATAAATTTGATAAGAAGTTCTACATAATCTCCTGTCATGTCCTATGGGGGATATTAATTCGGCTTCATATTTTTATATCAATTTTAAGGGTAATGTATAGTTAGGTCTGTAGGCTAGTTTTCAAGTCAGTTTTACAATAAATAACGTCTTACCATGTCTCTGATGTAATCTGGATTAATATACAAACTCAGTAACATTTGTCTTTTACTGATTGCGTGATCTTATAAATAATATCTACCCCCGCGGCCCGCCTTATATAAAAGTGAATACGTGTAAACCAAATAGTTGTTCGAATGTATATTCTTTGAGTGCTTTTTTATGATCGCTACTAGCCCGCGGTTACTTCCGCGTTATTGAGGGCTATTGCTGCATGGCTCATACAGCCGGTTGCAGAAACGATATTTAAAATTTTAAAACGAGATTAAACCCTAATCTATTATTAAGTCGTTGCACAAAGCCAAATTCTTGTAAAATTTAATCCTTTATTAAATTTAATTTAAGAAGAGTCAAAGCCTACATTAAAGCGCGTTTTACGTTGCACAAACAGCCATTAGCGTGAATTGACACGTGAGAATTTTAAATATGACAGATGTGAATTTTAAAATCTAATGTGAGCTCAGTGAGGTATTAAAGCTCTATTGTTGTTGAATTTATCTCTGTTCCATAATATCTTATTGTACATTGAAGTGTTTGTTGCCAAATATAGCTCTATTAAATAATATATTTCAATGCATTGTAGAGTTTTACGGTATTGAAGTGGTTTACAATGAATACCTAAGTTATGTCTTAACTAGTCTTTCATCTTTGTCTGATCCCGAAGAAGATTTTCCTCGCGGTCAAATTCCGGCAAGGCGAATATATTTTCAAGGCATGACGGCGGAGAATTACGTATTACAGGGTACCCATAGAAGCAGATGACCAAATACGAAACATTGTAGATTAGGAGGTTTTAGGTGGTTTTAGAAGGCTTTAGGTGGTAGAGCTTTGCTGATTTCAGCATGAATAGGCCGGCTCCACCGGGGAAGTACTACCCTCTCACAGAAAATGGATGTAAAGTAACAGTACCTAAACTGTTGCGTTTCGTTCGGTGAGTGAGAGTGCCGGAGGCCCTAGCCCCTATTCCTTCTCCCCTATCCCACTCCTTATCCTATACCTTTTCCCAACCCTAAGGGGTGGCAACGGACTTGTGACTCCTGTGGTGTTGGTTGTGTCCATGGGCGGTGGTAATTGCTTACCATCAGGTAATCCGTCTGCTCGTTTGCCGCCTATTACTATAAAAAAAGGAACCCATGTCTCAAAGAAATAAATAATTATGTTGATGGTCAGACACAGTTTTTAATTTGTTTGAGGGTTTTTGCCACAGGAGCTTATCAACTGAACAGGTATTGGGTGATTATCAAATAAACACAAATCCCAAATTGCCAAACAGGAAAGTTCTACGTCTACATTTAAGATCTACGGCGAGTTGCAGCTAGAAATTGATGGATTTCCACGTGTCGTAGGCGCTTTGGATTGTACTCATGTTACCATTATTACCTATTAGCAGAGGAGGTCATCATCCAAGCTATAGATACCAGTGCAAGAAGAGATACTTCTCCATAAGTGTAAAAATAATTGTCTTTATTCTATCTAATTGAATTATCACAATAAAACACATTACAAACAAAATATATAAAAATATTTCTTTATCGTATGCAATTTAACCAATATGTCTTGAATAGTATAACAGCTTATTTCCTTCTCTCTTCTCTCATTTTGTGACTTCCACATAAATGAAATAACTGGGCATTTTCATATTTGATTTTATGTTAATACAAAATACAATAGTAGCATATGTATTCAGGTTATAGAAAATCATCATTCATGAATGGTTAACTGCATTATATGGTCAATCATTATAATAAGCGCCAGGCTCCCTCTTTGTATGAATTTTCTCGGCTTTTCAGCTCAAAACGTAACAATTTTAATTAAAATCGTAAAAATGATTCAATACAACAATAACATAAACATGTCAATTTTTGACAAAAGTTTTGATAGTCTTGACCACAGATTTACTATAAATATGTATATTTAGAATTACACCTCTTTGATATATGTGACCATTACGTTTTGTTTAATGAAATTTTTACTCATAGTACATTTCATAGATTATTGTGCATATAACTAAACGGAAATGTTCACTCTTTTCGTTCACTTGTAGGCATTAGTTCTTCATTAGTTAAATGATGTTTAATCAAGCGTAAAATGTGTTTGTGCAACGCCATTAAATTATGACACACATTAGCGATAATCTCCCTTTAAGTAATAAAGAATTAATTTGAAGCTTTCTGCAACCGGCTGATAGAGTGATATTATAAAGCCTATAGTCCTTCTCGATAAATGAGCTAAACAAAAAAAAAATATTCAAACAGGACTAGTAGTTCCTGAGGTTAGCGCGTTCAACCAAACAAAAAAGAACTCTTCATTTGAATTATATTAGTTCTCCGAGACATGAGATTGGATTTACATTAAATCACAGCATAAAAATCCCTCACGTCTGAGGTTCACTTATTCTGTAACGTAACTCGCTAACTAATAACTAGTAGGTTTCTACGAAATAGCCCGCAGCTATGCGGCAGAGTTGCAAGTACGTGAAGCCATTTATTTACTTTAAACACAAGTTGACAGTTCAGAATAGCAACCATAAGTCGGTAACTATCTTTGTTAGATTAAAACTAGAGTTTAACATGTCGAAAATATCTAATACTAGACGTCGCCAGCGGCTTCGCCCGTGTCAATTATGCATATTAACCTTCCTTTTGAATAATTCTATCTAGTAAAAAAAACCGCGCAGTTTTTAAGATTAAGAGAAGCATACATAGGGACAGACAGACAGAAGACAGACTTTGTTTGATACTGTGTAATGATGAAGTACAGCATCGGTTGATACATATGGTTTATATATAACTGTACAATTATTTTTTTGTTGGCATATGTCACTGACAATCGTAATAGCTATTAGTATCGTCCTAGCGTTATCCCGGTTGCATCCTAGGCTTACACGCCCTAGAGCCCGAGGTCCACTTACTGGTTTAAACAGATACGACAGAATATATCAATACAAATATACGGAACAAGTGCCGTCTGACCTCTGCAACCCAAGGGTTTAGCGATATTCCACGGCTTTAGACGAGTTTCAGTTTATTTGACGGTACTGACTCCTCGTAACGACAGCTGACAAGCTTCATAAAAGCCGTGACCAACGGTTTAACGTGCTCTACGAGGCACGGGGCAAGCGATACTTAACAATTTAACAATGTAAATAATGGCGTATTAACGTTTTTTTGCATACAAACACCGAATTGAATAGTAGGCCCGGCAACGAAAAAGGCTGTTTTTGTCTTGGTTTAGATTTTAGAATTAATAACTATAACAATAAGTACCTAAGTAGGTAATTTAGAAAACATATTTTGAAATCATAGAAAGCTATTCAATTTTAAATCGCTATCTCAATTATGCCTGTTCATATTTACGTTTTCGTCGTTTTAAAAACTCATCTGTACTGTCTAGTACGTGTCCTAGTTAAAAAAACGCCTTGCGGACACGCTTCTGTCGTGCCTATAGATGGTCCATAGTGAGCTATTTTCGTGATGGTTTAAAATTCTAAATAATAATAAAAATACCGGTGTTGCCCTCTGGGTGTCTTTATATCAGAGTTTGTTTGCTTTGGGCGGCTGTTTAGAGAGGGCCTATCCAGTAAGTTGGCGAGTCACCATCTGCCATGCAGACTATTAGAGTATTGTATTGTATTGTAGCGCTCACAGCGAGGTTTGGCTTGCCGTTCGTAACAGATCGGCCAAGTTAAGCAACGCTTGCACAGGTCACCACTTGGATGGATGACCACGTGTGGCATTTACATCTGAGCGCTACCGTGCTTTGGAGGGCACGTAAAGCTGTCGGTCCCGGTTCTTGTTTCAGGATAAGAATCGTTAGGCCATGTCGGAGGCCTTCGGGCGGTCTGAATACTCCGACACTAGAGTTGGCCACACACTCATACGAAAAACAAACAAAACAAGAGTATTACTGGCAGGTGCCGTTTTTCATCCATATCCCAATTAAATTAGGCTCAACATATTACAATAGTCTTGCATGTTTTGCGGCTAATCCATAACTGTACTCAGTAGTGCAGTCGTGGAGGCTTCGCGGCATATGTCCCATTTTATATCAAAGCTCTCTACGGGCCTCTGCACGTTGGATCCATATCCCCGTGTAAGCCTCCCAAAGGTCCGGTTATTCTTTTAACACCAAATGTTAGAAGAATAGCCGTGTAACAGAGACACATAATAATAATAATTCCACCACATTCACACAACACCATCTAGTCCCAAACTAACCAGGAGCTTGTACTATGGGTACTAAACAATAGATAAACATACATATATACCTTTTTTGTAAATAGATACATATTACACTTACATATAAATACCCAGGCGAAGACAAACATCCATGTTCAGGCACACAAATGTTTGAGTTGTGCGAGAATCGGACCCGAAATAGTGAACCATTCCGAACTGCACACGGCACAATAGTGACACTTTAGGTTGTTTATAAAACAAAACCCAGAAATGACTATTTATTTCTTAGGGTAAAATACTTCGTAGCTACATACGTACATATAACAGCTACACAGAAAACTCACACAAAGCTAGAGCGAGTTTCATATTAATTGTACAATATAGTAAGATAGTCATTTTCTGTAAGTTCATTTTCGATATTAAGCTGGTATTTTATATACTACCTAAATACTTTAAACCCAGAAGTAATATTTAATTTTAACCGAGATTCAAGGAGGCTTTTTATTTTTCAACTCAACCATATCTAAAAGGCCTCAATTAATGATTTATTCTTCTTGCCGATATTTGGTTAACTCGTCAGTTTTCATGACGTCAGACCTTGACTTGTCTTGAGGAAAATGCCCGAAGGTACCTGCACAAAGTTAATTAAGATCAGCTGAAAAATCAGGGAGAGTTTCATCGTAATAAATTACCCTGGTTAATTTATTTTTGTTCCCAAATTATTTATTCATTCACGAGGTCCACTGGTGTAAAATTATGCACAAGTTTCTATTGCTTAAGTATAAAATATTTATTACTTTGTAACATGTTCGTTTGTTTAATCTACATCGTCATTGTAAGTACAAAGTATTTTCACACTTTGATTCCACCCTATACCATTATTATAGTATGAATTTGCAATGCAGTTCAGCCATATTTTCAAATAGATTTTGTATATAACTATACAAAATTCTATAGAATTTCTAAAATGTCTTTAAAAATTATTGTACCACGTTTCCATTAAACAAAACGTAGCTTCTAAATTAAGTTCCATAATTTCCTAACAATCAATTCCTGTAAAACAGAGGCATGCAAATTTATAAAATTTGTGAATACTAGCGATAGCCTAGTGGAGAGACCGACGGACTGCCACGCAAAAGGGCTTGGGTTCGAATCCACGGCGCGCACCAATGTCTTTTCAAAGCTATGTGCGTATGAAATTGTTAATAATCGATTGCCAAGAAGGAAAACATCGTGAGGAAACCTGCATGTCTGAGAGTTCTCCATAATTTTCTCGAAAGACATGAGAAGTCTGCCAACCCGCACTTGGCCAGTGCAGCGTGAATTAAGACCTTTACCTTCTCATAGTGCGAACAGGCCCATGCCCAGCAGTGGGACAATTTATATATAGGGCCCATGATGATGATGATAAACGCATGGGTCGGCATTCTATTTATGAATTTCATTATGATACATTTTTGGTTTAAAAGTTATTCCAAATCATATGATTACATTTTTATTTGTTTATCTTATGGTATTGTCGGGTTTATATATTTAGTAATCAGATCGATAACTAATAACGTGATGATACGATAGTTTACAATCTGTCAGCATTATCTTTAAAAACAAAAACACTCAAGCAGTATCTGCCATTAACGCTTTTGATAACTCCTAAACATTATCATTATCATCGAATAGCGGTCCTAATAACTTAGAGGAAAATAATAAATAAAGCATTTGGAAGAAGTTTTTCTTCCAAGACAATTTATTTTCCAGCCATGCCCAGCATTTCCACATTTCCTTCTTTGTAATCTAATCTTAATATCTCTATCATTACAATAGTGAAATATGATCCTGCCATTCGGTATTCCACTATAAGTAGGTAAGTATCATTTATACACTTAAATATGATATACTAAGAACACAACTCTTACTTCCCTAAGACAGGTATTCTACTATGAAAAATGGCAACCTTTCGCTGAGAACACTATTTAGAGCAGTAATATCAGCCCTTCTGCATACAAATGTGTGCACATAAAATATTATGAGTGTTATGTAATAAAGGCCAACAACGGCTTATGTTTTATTAGACCGAGTGTGGACATGACCCACTTTTGACTATTGTTACAATATTTTATAAGGTGATTGATTAAAGGTTTGCGTTTGTTAAAAATGTATTGCAATATATAAATGTCGAACAGTTTGTTTGCAAAACAAAAGCATATACATATACATTTATCTTGTTTTATTTCGGATATTTTTTTGTGTGTCTGAAATCATTCAGACCCATAAGTATTGTTTGAGTATGCCTAAAGAAAACAGACACGGGGCGGCGCCGGCAATACTCATAAATTTGCTTTTATCATTATAAGCAACAATTAGTCAACTCCATTTATCGAAGGATTAAAAAAAAAAGAAGATAATAGAGAAAGGATTAAACTCGAGATGTTCCCGTAACTTTACATGCGGAAACTGAAGATGACAAATGTTTTAAATAAATATCGTGATAAATTTAAAATGCAGTGTGTATTAGAGACTCATATTGAAAATATTTGGTAATTTTAATACACATTATAACAAGAAAATACTATTTATAATATATGCAAATAACTTTTTATTCCTGTAGATACTTATTTAGGCAACTCAGGGACAACCATTCAGAAGATCTTGCATGAAGCACTTGGTGTGAGAAAGCTAGTTTGCTGTTGGGATAATACAAATAACAATATACTGTTCCAGCTCAATGCAAAAATGTCCTGCAGTTCGTTCTACAGACAAGGTACTCATGTCCTTTCGTTCCTTACACGGTAAGGTATTTGAAACTAGTATCAAGAATCCACCATGGATAGCTTGACTTCTAGAGCACTTTGTAAAGCAATTTGCATAATGTTATTTAAAAATTTAATTTGATAATCCTTCAACCAGTGCTCCGTTTTGCACATAATTTTTATATTGTGGCTTTCTAAACATAAACTTAATTCTAAATATTTGCCAGATAGACCCTGTATATTTTGATGTGCTACATTCAACTGTCAATGTCTACCATTTGTCCTATCACTATACTATCCTACCTTTGGACGTATACACGTATGCTTCATCGGTCGCGAAAACGGCATGATGTATTGACGATTTAATTCCCGCACGAGGCAAAGACTAGGTGTGTGATCCGTAAAAATGATATTTTCGATTTTGGGCGTAATTGTTTGACACAGGTCAGCTTAGTGCGAGATGTCCTAAAAAACATATATAGTAGCCAGACTAAGAAACCCATTTGTAGATCACGTAAAGTCTATGTGCCAAACGCACGCGACCACTAATGAATAATTTAAAGAAATACGAAGCCAGACAAACGTTTCTATAAAACAAGCCACTATATATAAATTTACCTATAGTCCACAATATATTTTGTGAAAGCAATCTTGGAAGACCTAAATCTGATTCCGTTATACAATTTCGTACAAAAAACAATCAAGCTGTAATCAAAATATCATGGTTACAAGAGCCTTCTAAGCTTTCTGCAATTAAGAAGTCAAGGAGAACAAATTACTTGCGAGAGGCAGCTAGACGAAGAACATGTTCGTCCTAATTGTCTTGAACGCTACTGTTTCTATCTAACGTTTGTTTCTAAGTCCGTTTTGATAAAGCTGAGACAAATTAGTTTGTTCTATTTTATTTTTGTTCTATTATTTTATTTATTTTTTGCACATTGATGGTCTTATCAATCTATCGCAAAGTTTCTTTTTTTAATTTTTACGTTTGCCGTTGTGTTTAGATTTTGCGTAATCCTAGATGACAATGCGTCCAGTAAGCGGTAAGAGACTGTACAATAAGACTATAGAAAAGAAATAAAAACTTATATTCATCAAGCAAGTTTTACATCATGTTCAGTCTACTTTCCGAGAATCTCTGGATGCAATCGTACATAGACTGTACAACATGTTTCACTTTTCAGTCTCCAACAAATCTAGACTCAAAGTGTAAGTATACGTGTGTTATAAAATATAACAAGCTTATCATTTTTCCCACAACGACTTATTTACCCAAATCATTTTCACAACGGAAACGGCTTTATGAGCACCGAACGATTCCTCGATTTCCACTCGCAATTTATTTGTGTTTCGCGAATCGGAAAATATTGCCACACCCTTCACAGGTTATTATTTTTTTTTTTTTATAGTAATCGGCGGCAAACGAGCAGACGGATTGCCTGATGGTAAGCAATTACCGCCGCCCATGGACACAAACAACACCACAGGAGTCACAAGTGCGTTGCCGCCCCTTGGGATTGGGAAAAGGGATAGGATGAGGAGTGGGATAAGGGAGATGGAATATAGGGCCTCCGGCACTCTCACTCAACGAACGAAACGCAACAGTTTAGGTACTGTTAATTTACGTCGATTTTCTGTGAGCGAGTAGTACTTCCCCGGTCGAGCTGGCCCATTCATGCTGAAATCAGCAAGGCTCTACTACCTTGTGAAAGTTATACACGAATAAAAAGGTTGTGTGCAATCGTAAATACATTATTCTCTGTACTTGAGTTTTATAGCACGTATGTATGTTTAAACCATTAAGGCGTAAGTAGAATACGGTAGTTGACTTCTAGCAAAGTAATGAGTTATTTATTTACTCATATTACCTATAGTAGTAGAATTAAGGTCATGTATGAAACAATGAGTGACTGGCTGCAATATTATGAACGTATTTTTTTATATGATTTTCTATGACATAAAGCCAATTGTAAATTGATTATTTATTCTCCGAAGGCTCTTAGGATTAGCAGTAATACTTAACCTTTTAATGGATGGTAAATATAAATGTAAGTAACGATGTAATGAATCTGTGTTTATCTGAAAATTGAAGCCCGTTTGTTGTAGCTTTGTTTTTATCTCGTTAAGGTATTTTTAATTAAATCGCTGTACAAGAGGTTTTATGTTGAATTTATACCTACTGCTTAAGGGTTGTAAAATTTTATATGGCGTTAGCTTTATTAGATTGGAATGACTTCCTTATCGTGATTGACGGCTCTGTCTAAACTTCATGGCCGTCTTTTGTGTTAAATTGTATGTATAACTAGATGAGCCCGCGGTTACACCCGCGTTATTTAAGACTACTACTGCTCTGCTCCCGTGGTTCATAGCGTGATTTTATATAGCCTATAGGCTTCCTCGATAAATGGGCTATCTACCACCGAAATAATTTTTCAAATCGGCCCAGTAGTTGCTGAGATTAGACCGTCCGAGCAAACAAACAAACAAGTCTTCAGCTTTATATTAGATACTATTTGTGGTTAGATGAAACAAGACTTGTCTCTTTTTTTATCTGCCACAAGTATGCAGTCATGTGAATATTTTCCTCTGGTTAAGGAACTGATTCAATATGAATTGCTCACTGGTTATCGTGAAATGATTTCAAGGCACATCAAAGTACAAAATTAATACGAATCGATCGACCGATTATTTTCTATGCGGATTAAAACTAAACCGTTTATTTCTTTGCAGAAACAACCACGCCATTACCGCCCTTGCAATTTACAATTCTGTATCTATCTATCGTCAAGCCTGTCTCCCATTGGGGTAGGCAGAGACTATGGACCGCCAAATGCTCCGGTTCAAACACAGCTCTTTCGCTTCCTCGACATTCATTAACCTCATCATACATGCTCGCCAGTTATGGGTACTTTTAATTTGGCCCTTTTTAGGTTTCCGTACCTCGAAATGAAAAAACGGAACCCTTATAGGATCAGTTTGTTGTCCGTACGTCTGTCAAGACCCATTTTCTCAGAAACGTGTGAAGGTATCAAACTGAAATTTATATCAAATAGTCAAGTCTACTGTCCCATAAAGCTGTGAAAGAATCAAACTTCTAAACCAACGCAATCAAAAGATACAGCCGTTTATGCCGCAAATTTCCGCAATTTTCGAAACTCGCAAGGGAATCAAAAACCTACAGGGTAACCTACTTCCCGTGAACTCAGAATCTTGAAATTTGGTACGAAGTAATGTCTTATAGCACGAATAAAGGAAAAATTGCGAATGCCGTAAATTTTTTGTTACATCATATTAAAAATATTTTTAGTAATTTTAAAGTTATTACCATTTTCTCATGAACGCGTAGAGGTATTATATTGAAATTCATGTGAAATACGCAGGTGTATAATACCTTTAATCTGTAACGAAATAAAACTTCTATGTCAACGTAATAAAAAGAAACAGCAATTTAAGCCGCATATTTTCTCGCAACTGAGTTGTTGCGAGAAAATATCAAAACCTACAGGATACTTCCCGTGAACTCAGAATCTTGAAATTTGGTACGAATCAACGTCTTATAGCACAGATAAAGGAAAAATTGTGGAAACCGTAAATTTGTAGAAACATCAACAACAACTTCCAGTCGATCTAGAATCTTCAAATTTGGCATAAAGCAACGTTTTATAGCACATAGGAAAATTTCGAAAACCTTAAATATTTAGATACATCACATATTTTTTTTAATAATTATATATACCTGCAGGTTTGTATGGAACCCTCGGTGTGCGAGTTCGACTCGCACTTGACCGGTTTATTTAGTATGTCACCTATTTGGTCGGCGTACGTCCGTCTTGGGAGTTCCCTACCGACATCCCCATTCATTCTTACACGGTACACATCTTTCGTATTTCTTCTTTCATCCATCCGTTCCAAATGTCCAAACCATCGCAACATTCCTTTTTCAATTCTTGTCACTACATCTTCTTTTATAAAAACACACACTTCTCTGGTATTACACTGCTTTTCACTTTATCTATCAGCCTTACTCCGCACATACTCCTCAAAGCCTTGCTTACATTCACTTTCATGCCCTTCTTCTTATACGCCTCATTCATTACGGTGACCATCTGCTGTAAATCAGACGCTAACGATGCAAAAAGAGCCTGATCGTCAGCGTATAGCATGGTCTTAAACACAGATTTACCCATTCTTAATCTGCGTTCAGACTCTTTCAGATCGGTCAAACAACTGTCCATGAATAGATTGAACAGCCAGGGAGGCGCTACACATCCCTGTCTAACACCACAATCAATGTTAAACCAGTCCGTGTAGGCCCCGTTTATTCTGACACAGGCACTTGAATCCCTATATAAGGATTCAAGTGCCCGTATCGGACTACTGCTCACTCCATACACAGAAATTGTTGACCAAAGTTCATCCCTCATCACTTGATCGTAAGCCTTTTCCAGGTCAATAAAGGCGCAGAAAACCTTCTGGTGTTTACTTAAGACTTCCTCTGCAATGCACCTTAAGGTGAAGACTTGATCCGTACATCCCATTCCCTTTCTGAATCCCGCTTGCACATCCCAAATTTTTTTGTCTATCACGCTTTCGATCAGTATATTTGCATACAATTTGCCAACAACACTCAGAAGGCTGATACCGCGATATTTATTGCATTCCTGCTGTGACCCTTTGCCCTAGTACAGTGGCACAATTACGGCTTTGTTCTGATCACGTGGTACACAATCGGACCGCCAACAATTATTGAAAAGTAGGTACAGCAGGCTTGCGGTGACGCCTTCCCTTACCTTGAGCATTTCAGCAGATATCCTGTCATATCCCACAGCTTTACCCGTTTTCATACTTTTCATTCCATACCGTATCTCTGCCATACTTATATTACTTTCACAATTATCTTCCTCATTCGCTACTATATTCCTAGTGTCACTTTCTCCTCGTTCAAACAAAGTCTCAAAATACACCTTCCACTGATCCAAAACTTCCCCATGCTCTCTTATAATATTTCCATTTACATCCCTTATCACACCAACTTTCGAATCTCTTGCTTTGCCCCGGGCTGTTCTAACCAAGTGCCAGAATAATTTTATATTGGCTCGAAAATGCTGAGAAAACTTTCTATCAAATTTATCCTTACATTCTTCTTTCTTTCTTCTCACTGTCTCTTTTTCTTTATATTTCAACCTGTCATACTTTTTTTTTACTATCCTATTATTGTCAGTCACACAACCTTGTATCCTTTTGTTGGCTTCTATGGCCAGCAAGTCCATCCATGCTTTGCGCTTTTCTGCGACCACTCCAGTTACTTCCTGATCCCACCATACGCCTCATACTTGTGTAGCTGTCTCTGTTACTCCATTCTTAAACTCTTTTAAAATTTCTTCAATCTCGCAATCATCTTCCTCAAACAATTCCTTCTTCCAATGCCTCTTTATACTGACTTCGTACATCCTCTTTTTCAAATCTTTCAACTTTCACTCTTTCTATGGCAGATGAGTGTATGCGAGGACGATGGCACCATTTAGTGATTAGTCCCGCTATGCGGCTAACTACCAAAAAATGGTCAGTACCCACATTTAAGCCTCGGTACACTCTAGTATCTTTCACTTTTGCTTTCAAACGTTTATCTATCACAAAAAAATCTATCATACTTCGTTCTGTCTGCCTTTGCCATGTATACATATGAATTATCTTGTTACTAAACAGAGTGTTTGTCACCACAAGCTTTCTCTCCATACATATATCCAGTAAACTTTCACCATTTTCATTCACTCTCTCGTCACCAAATCGCCCTAGATGAAAGGGTTCATAGCCATCACGACACACACTTACCCAACCATTAAAGTCACCTAACATAATTATTCTTTCATTATTCTCACACCTAGAAAGCACATCTGACGGATTAAGAATACGGATTGTCACCACCCCATATCATCCCATGGGTGTCGTAAGACCCGACAGAGGGAGCATATTATGCAGAGAACAGCACTGTAGAGAAGGAAAACTTGATACAAACCCTATACCAACCCGTTTGGCCAGCGTGGTATAGTAGGCCAATTCCTCCTGTCAAAGGAGAGGCCTAGTCCAGCAGTGGACTGTTAAAGGCTGGTGATGATGATAGCAAGCACATCTGTTACATTATCCCAGAATTCCTGTCTTACATTTAACGGTTTGGACATGTGGGATTGGCGGAAGAAGACTTCTATACGTTTTCGGAGCAATTTACACAACAATGGGTATGTCCAGAGTGCGTTTGCTCTTATCCCAAGCGCAATAATCCAGAAACACCGGTGAGGAGCAGCTTTGGGTTGATGGCATATACACCAAATGAAAACATAAACACTCGCAGAGGTAACCGATTGAAAACAAAATATGAATCGATCGTTGAGGCGGATTACGAAAGTATTTTAGGAGAAGAAATTAGAGCGTTTAAGCTGGAAGTATTCAAACGCTTAGACGCACAAACCAATCTTATTAAAAATCTTCAAGAAATATGTTTTAATACAAAAAAGGAATTAGAAGAAATAAAAATGAGGGTAAGTCAAAAATACTCTGACCAAGGCGATTTATTAATTCAAAGCAATGTAGGCGTGAATAATAGTGAATCAAAAAGCTTAAAATCTAGTGAGCTCAATTCAGCATCAGAGAGTTCAATTACATTCGCAGAGGTGGCACGCAGTAATAAAATACATAATAAACCCAAATCTAATAGCATTACTACCCGCGATAATAAGACGCGAGAGGCCACGATAACGGAGTCTGTGATGTCAGCGAGCACAGTAATTACGGAAGATAATCAATTGATCGATAAACCTCAGATGACTTCGCAGGTAAAAATTACTACTAGAAAAGAGAAGCAGGAGGATAGGAAGAAGGAGTCGAATGATGTTAAAAAGAAGAAAAGCTTTTTTCAACCGAGTATAGTTAAGAAAGGGAAAAATACAGACTTAGAGAATATAAAGGCTACTGAAAAAAAGAAACATCTTCATGTTTGGCGATTAACTCCTGAAACTACTATTGAAAAATTAACATCGCATATTAAAAGTGTGTGTGGCTCAGAAGTTAGTCTAAAGATAGAAAAAATTAAACATAAGACGGAAAGAGACTATGCATCTTTCGTTATCTCAGTACCAGAGTCAATGTACGAGAAGTTGTGTGAGCCAAACGTGTGGCCTGTTAATGCCGAATTTGCCGAATGGATTTGGTTTCGGAGATCATCGGCAAGACCAGCCGAACCACAAGAAAATTTATTTTGAATTCTATTACCAGAATGCTAGAGGACTGCGGACAAAGTTGAGCAGTTTTTGTAATAATATAGAATCATTGAGTGCCGAAATATTTGCAATCACGGAGACAGGTTGTAACGATTCGATAATGGATGCTGAAATAATACCACCAGGCTACCAAATTATACGATGTGACCAGGCGGACGGACGAAAGCAGGGCGGAGCGTTTCTCGTGGCCACACACGGTCTCGAGCTGCGACAGGTAAACACACCGGGTGACGTTAACATTGATAAATGCTCATTCGAACTGGTTTGTGCGACTGTACACTTAAATTACAGATGTTTATTTTTATGTTGCGTAGTTTATATGCCACCAAAGACTAATGAATATGAGTATATGATATTTTTTAGGATAATTGAACAACTTTGCATCAAATATAAACCAATTATGTTGTTGGGAGATTTCAATTTAAACTCGAGTAATGAAAATGTTAGGAATTATTATCAATATTTTTTATCCTTTTGTGAATTAGCTCAGATGAATGAGGTGCCTAATTGTTGCGGACGACAACTGGACTTGGTGTTGTGCTCAGCATGTTTGAGGGATGGAGTAATGGTACGCGAGGCGGATGATCCGCTGGTGCCGATAGATGCGTATCACCCGCCACTCGTGATAGGATTGGGGCTTCCCGGCAGCTCGCGGCCTGCCCGGACTCGCGCCGGCGAAGCATCCGCCGCTTCGGACAGCCAGGTACACCGAATAGATCCGCAATGGAATTTAAAAAAGCTGACTATCACCTTTTATATTCCTCATTAGCGGCCGTGGATTGGAGCCGGATGTATGCAATGCACCAACCATCAGAAGCTGTTGAGTTTTTTTATAATATTTTTAATAGCGTAGTTGACAGTTGTGTACCTAAAAAACAACAAAAAGCTGTAGATGGTCGGTACTACTATCCGGAGTGGTACACGAAAGAAATAATTAAACTAATACAGTTAAAGTCAAAACTTCATAAAAGGTATAAATGTACAGGTTCACGGGAAGACTATGATGCTTTTTCAAAATGTAGGTCACGAATAAAAGATAGTATTTCTCGCGAATATCACAGTAATCAGCTTAAAGTGCAAAATGAGTTAGCTAAAGATCCTAAGTCCTTTTGGAATTACATTAACACAAAGAAAGGACCCGTTAGTAGTAAAAAAGTTCTAAAAGAAGGAACAGTATTATCTGACCCGCAATGTGCGACAGCATTTGCGGAATACTTCTATTCGGTGTACCATAGCGAACCGGCGCGACTCGACGTGGACGAGGCGGTGGCGGCGGGTGGAGCCGGCAGTGCGCGCGTGCATGTCCCGCTGCTGACGCTCGATCAGGTGTGCACGGCATTAGCTCGACTTAAACCAAAGCGATCAGCTGGACCAGATGGTATACCGGCATTTGTTATGCGAGATTGCCGCGCCGTATTGGCAGAGCCGCTCGCACATCTTTATAACTTATGCCTGCATGCTTCCTATTTTCCTGAAAGGTGGAAAGTCACGCGCGTCATACCTATTCCAAAGGGGGGTGAAGGATGCACTGTGGAGTGCTTTAGACCAGTGGCAATTCTGTCTACACCAGCCAAGGTATTCGAATCTGCCATTCAACGAAATATTCAAGAGCAAATAGCATCACAACTCTCTGACGCGCAGCATGGTTTTCGGCCGGCGCGTAGCACAACCAGCAACTTGCTGAACTCCATGACATACTTGGTTCCCCATATGGATGCAGGAGTGCAAGTAGACGCCGCCTACTTTGATTTTAAGAAGGCGTTCGATTTGGTGGATAACGATATATTATTATCCAAATTGGCGAGTGTCGGGTGCACTCCAAAATTGCTGCATTTTTTTGCCAGCTATATGAGGGACAGGCAGCAGTATGTAGACAACAGAGGTTGCCGATCTGAGCCATATTACACGAGGTCAGGCGTGAGTCAAGGCAGTAATCTCGGTCCATTACAGTTCATTATAATGATTAATGATCTGCCTGAAGTCATTAAAAGTAGTAGGTGCCTGTTATTTGCGGACGATCTCAAGTTGCTCTTGGCTATTGAAAATGAGGACTATTGTCGTTGCCTACAGCGAGATATCGATCGAGTGGTGGAGTGGAGTCGAAAAAACAAATTACAATTTAATGTAGCGAAATGCGCAGTCTTAACATTTAGTCGGGCAAGGACATCACTCCGCTACAACTACACAGTTGACGGTGAGCAGATGAAAAGAGTGGAATCAGTGCGAGACCTAGGGGTACGAGTGGATAGTCAGTTGACCTTTCGGCAGCACATAACAGACGTGTGCAAAAAGGCATACAAACGGCTGGGATTTGTGCTTCGCACAGCAGTCTCTTTTACAGACATAAAGGCCATCTTAGCTTTATATAATGCTTTAATTAGAAGCCAATTAGAGTTTAATTCCGCAGTATGGTCTCCGCATGAGACCAAATACAGTGTTATGTTGGAGCGCATACAAAATAAATTTATAAAATTTATTTATTTTAAACAATATGGGGTATATCCCTTCTATCCCTTGATGTATCCAACCTTGTTTGTGTTAGGCATGGTCGGATACAATAAGTTGGAAACTAGAAGGGATTTATCACTGGCACTCTATGTTTTTAAATTACTCCGCGGTAAAATAAACAATCCAGGTGTACTAAAAATGATATCATTATGTGTCCCTAATGGATACGTTTACCGGCGTCGTCGGCCTAAGCTATTGGCGGTGCCTAGCAGTAGAACTAAGCTGTTGAGTAGGACTCCCTTGACAAGAACTATTAACATTCTAAATCTGAAGGCCAATTCTGGTAATTATATTTGTTCAAATTCCAATATCGATCTAGTCTCGGCGTCATAAATGGTATTCTCGTAACTTAACTGACACTTGAATCAGATCGGGACTACATCGAAAGTTGAACCAAGTGTGAACTAGTGTGAACGGTATTCTGCTAATTATTAGTAGAGCAGGTAAGGTATTTCTAGTTTTTTCACAGTGATACCATCGTACATAATATAACCACATGAGTAAATAAACCGAACAGAGAAACAGCTTCTTAAGAGCTTGTAAATTTGTTACCTATTTTGGTAGGGTTGTCACAATAGGTTAAGACAAATCGCTTGTTCGGTATACGACAGATTCTGGAATGGACAGATTCGTGATTCGGCAGATTTCCAACTCGACAGATTCGTGAATTGGGCAGATTCTTGGACTCGACCGATTCGCTATACGGCAGAAGTACAGTTGTAAATAAAATAGCGAGTGGAACCAAAAAAGCATGCACCTGAAACTTTTAAAAGCACGGAATAAAAATATACATTTGTTACCAAGGACACGACGTAATGACGTGATTTATTTGACATTCCCAACGATACCACTACTAGTGTTGAATATTTTTCTGGTAATATTTATGATCTATTTTGCTAATAAACATAGGAATCTCCTTTAGCTATTATGTGCCACTAGTTTTACCACGGGGATAGGTATCTAAAATAAGTTTAAAAAGAAATTGTGTAAGACAAATTCATGTCTACAAAACAAATGACTATAAAATGATCAACCATCGATAGGGCTTACAAAAAATAGGTGCATGCGATTTTCGACCTTATTGACAATTCATGACAAACTTATTTTTGGTATTTTCTTGCTTTCTGACATTGATACGTTAGTAAAATTATAAATTCTGAGTTACGTCAATAAGGTCGAAAATCGCATGCACCTGATTTTTGTAATTCCTATTGATGGTTGATCATTTTATAGTCATTTGTTTTGTAGACATGAATTTGTCTTACACAATTTCTTTTTAAACTTATTTTAGATACCTATCCCCGTGGTAAAACTAGTGGCACATAATAGCTAAAGGAGATTCCTATGTTTATTAGCAAAATAGATCATAAATATTACCAGAAAAATATTCAACACTAGTAGTGGTATCGTTGGGAATGTCAAATAAATCACGTCATTACGTCGTGTCCTTGGTAACAAATGTATATTTTTATTCCGTGCTTTTAAAAGTTTCAGGTGCATGCTTTTTTGGTTCCACTCGCTATTTTATTTACAACTGTACTTCTGCCGTATAGCGAATCGGTCGAGTCCAAGAATCTGCCCAATTCACGAATCTGTCGAGTTGGAAATCTGCCGAATCACGAATCTGTCCATTCCAGAATCTGTCGTATACCGAACAAGCGATTTGTCTTAACCTATTGTGACAACCCTACCAAAATAGGTAACAAATTTACAAGCTCTTAAGAAGCTGTTTCTCTGTTCGGTTTATTTACTCATGTGGTTATATTATGTACGATGGTATCACTGTGAAAAAACTAGAAATACCTTACCTGCTCTACTAATAATTAGCAGAATACCGTTCACACTAGTTCACACTTGGTTCAACTTTCGATGTAGTCCCGATCTGATTCAAGTGTCAGTTAAGTTACGAGAATACCATTTATGACGCCGAGACTAGATCGATATTGGAATTTGAACAAATATAATTACCAGAATTGGCCTTCAGATTTAGAATGTTAATAGTTCTTGTCAAGGGAGTCCTACTCAACAGCTTAGTTCTACTGCTAGGCACCGCCAATAGCTTAGGCCGACGACGCCGGTAAACGTATCCATTAGGGACACATAATGATATCATTTTTAGTACACCTGGATTGTTTATTTTACCGCGGAGTAATTTAAAAACATAGAGTGCCAGTGATAAATCCCTTCTAGTTTCCAACTTATTGTATCCGACCATGCCTAACACAAACAAGGTTGGATACATCAAGGGATAGAAGGGATATACCCCATATTGTTTAAAATAAATAAATTTTATAAATTTATTTTGTATGCGCTCCAACATAACACTGTATTTGGTCTCATGCGGAGACCATACTGCGGAATTAAACTCTAATTGGCTTCTAATTAAAGCATTATATAAAGCTAAGATGGCCTTTATGTCTGTAAAAGAGACTGCTGTGCGAAGCACAAATCCCAGCCGTTTGTATGCCTTTTTGCACACGTCTGTTATGTGCTGCCGAAAGGTCAACTGACTATCCACTCGTACCCCTAGGTCTCGCACTGATTCCACTCTTTTCATCTGCTCACCGTCAACTGTGTAGTTGTAGCGGAGTGATGTCCTTGCCCGACTAAATGTTAAGACTGCGCATTTCGCTACATTAAATTGTAATTTGTTTTTTCGACTCCACTCCACCACTCGATCGATATCTCGCTGTAGGCAACGACAATAGTCCTCATTTTCAATAGCCAAGAGCAACTTGAGATCGTCCGCAAATAACAGGCACCTACTACTTTTAATGACTTCAGGCAGATCATTAATCATTATAATGAACTGTAATGGACCGAGATTACTGCCTTGACTCACGCCTGACCTCGTGTAATATGGCTCAGATCGGCAACCTCTGTTGTCTACATACTGCTGCCTGTCCCTCATATAGCTGGCAAAAAAATGCAGCAATTTTGGAGTGCACCCGACACTCGCCAATTTGGATAATAATATATCGTTATCCACCAAATCGAACGCCTTCTTAAAATCAAAGTAGGCGGCGTCTACTTGCACTCCTGCATCCATATGGGGAACCAAGTATGTCATGGAGTTCAGCAAGTTGCTGGTTGTGCTACGCGCCGGCCGAAAACCATGCTGCGCGTCAGAGAGTTGTGATGCTATTTGCTCTTGAATATTTCGTTGAATGGCAGATTCGAATACCTTGGCTGGTGTAGACAGAATTGCCACTGGTCTAAAGCACTCCACAGTGCATCCTTCACCCCCCTTTGGAATAGGTATGACGCGCGTGACTTTCCACCTTTCAGGAAAATAGGAAGCATGCAGGCATAAGTTATAAAGATGTGCGAGCGGCTCTGCCAATACGGCGCGGCAATCTCGCATAACAAATGCCGGTATACCATCTGGTCCAGCTGATCGCTTTGGTTTAAGTCGAGCTAATGCCGTGCACACCTGATCGAGCGTCAGCAGCGGGACATGCACGCGCGCACTGCCGGCTCCACCCGCCGCCACCGCCTCGTCCACGTCGAGTCGCGCCGGTTCGCTATGGTACACCGAATAGAAGTATTCCGCAAATGCTGTCGCACATTGCGGGTCAGATAATACTGTTCCTTCTTTTAGAACTTTTTTACTACTAACGGGTCCTTTCTTTGTGTTAATGTAATTCCAAAAGGACTTAGGATCTTTAGCTAACTCATTTTGCACTTTAAGCTGATTACTGTGATATTCGCGAGAAATACTATCTTTTATTCGTGACCTACATTTTGAAAAAGCATCATAGTCTTCCCGTGAACCTGTACATTTATACCTTTTATGAAGTTTTGACTTTAACTGTATTAGTTTAATTATTTCTTTCGTGTACCACTCCGGATAGTAGTACCGACCATCTACAGCTTTTTGTTGTTTTTTAGGTACACAACTGTCAACTACGCTATTAAAAATATTATAAAAAAACTCAACAGCTTCTGATGGTTGGTGCATTGCATACATCCGGCTCCAATCCACGGCCGCTAATGAGGAATATAAAAGGTGATAGTCAGCTTTTTTAAATTCCATTGCGGATCTATTCGGTGTACCTGGCTGTCCGAAGCGGCGGATGCTTCGCCGGCGCGAGTCCGGGCAGGCCGCGAGCTGCCGGGAAGCCCCAATCCTATCACGAGTGGCGGGTGATACGCATCTATCGGCACCAGCGGATCATCCGCCTCGCGTACCATTACTCCATCCCTCAAACATGCTGAGCACAACACCAAGTCCAGTTGTCGTCCGCAACAATTAGGCACCTCATTCATCTGAGCTAATTCACAAAAGGATAAAAAATATTGATAATAATTCCTAACATTTTCATTACTCGAGTTTAAATTGAAATCTCCCAACAACATAATTGGTTTATATTTGATGCAAAGTTGTTCAATTATCCTAAAAAATATCATATACTCATATTCATTAGTCTTTGGTGGCATATAAACTACGCAACATAAAAATAAACATCTGTAATTTAAGTGTACAGTCGCACAAACCAGTTCGAATGAGCATTTATCAATGTTAACGTCACCCGGTGTGTTTACCTGTCGCAGCTCGAGACCGTGTGTGGCCACGAGAAACGCTCCGCCCTGCTTTCGTCCGTCCGCCTGGTCACATCGTATAATTTGGTAGCCTGGTGGTATTATTTCAGCATCCATTATCGAATCGTTACAACCTGTCTCCGTGATTGCAAATATTTCGGCACTCAATGATTCTATATTATTACAAAAACTGCTCAACTTTGTCCGCAGTCCTCTAGCATTCTGGTAATAGAATTCAAAATAAATTTTCTTGTGGTTCGGCTGGTCTTGCCGATGATCTCCGAAACCAAATCCATTCGGCAAATTCGGCATTAACAGGCCACACGTTTGGCTCACACAACTTCTCGTACATTGACTCTGGTACTGAGATAACGAAAGATGCATAGTCTCTTTCCGTCTTATGTTTAATTTTTTCTATCTTTAGACTAACTTCTGAGCCACACACACTTTTAATATGCGATGTTAATTTTTCAATAGTAGTTTCAGGAGTTAATCGCCAAACATGAAGATGTTTCTTTTTTTCAGTAGCCTTTATATTCTCTAAGTCTGTATTTTTCCCTTTCTTAACTATACTCGGTTGAAAAAAGCTTTTCTTCTTTTTAACATCATTCGACTCCTTCTTCCTATCCTCCTGCTTCTCTTTTCTAGTAGTAATTTTTACCTGCGAAGTCATCTGAGGTTTATCGATCAATTGATTATCTTCCGTAATTACTGTGCTCGCTGACATCACAGACTCCGTTATCGTGGCCTCTCGCGTCTTATTATCGCGGGTAGTAATGCTATTAGATTTGGGTTTATTATGTATTTTATTACTGCGTGCCACCTCTGCGAATGTAATTGAACTCTCTGATGCTGAATTGAGCTCACTAGATTTTAAGCTTTTTGATTCACTATTATTCACGCCTACATTGCTTTGAATTAATAAATCGCCTTGGTCAGAGTATTTTTGACTTACCCTCATTTTTATTTCTTCTAATTCCTTTTTTGTATTAAAACATATTTCTTGAAGATTTTTAATAAGATTGGTTTGTGCGTCTAAGCGTTTGAATACTTCCAGCTTAAACGCTCTAATTTCTTCTCCTAAAATACTTTCGTAATCCGCCTCAACGATCGATTCATATTTTGTTTTCAATCGGTTACCTCTGCGAGTGTTTATGTTTTCATTTGGTGTATATGCCATCAACCCAAAGCTGCTCCTCACCGGTGTTTCTGGATTATTGCGCTTGGGATAAGAGCAAACGCACTCTGGACATACCCATTGTTGTGTAAATTGCTCCGAAAACGTATAGAAGTCTTCTTCCGCCAATCCCACATGTCCAAACCGTTAAATGTAAGACAGGAATTCTGGGATAATGTAACAGATGTGCTTGCTATCATCATCACCAGCCTTTAACAGTCCACTGCTGGACTAGGCCTCTCCTTTGACAGGAGGAATTGGCCTACTATACCACGCTGGCCAAACGGGTTGGTATAGGGTTTGTATCAAGTTTTCCTTCTCTACAGTGCTGTTCTCTGCATAATATGCTCCCTCTGTCGGGTCTTACGACACCCATGGGATGATATGGGGTGGTGACAATCCGTATTCTTAATCCGTCAGATGTGCTTTCTAGGTGTGAGAATAATGAAAGAATAATTATGTTAGGTGACTTTAATGGTTGGGTAAGTGTGTGTCGTGATGGCTATGAACCCTTTCATCTAGGGCGATTTGGTGACGAGAGAGTGAATGAAAATGGTGAAAGTTTACTGGATATATGTATGGAGAGAAAGCTTGTGGTGACAAACACTCTGTTTAGTAACAAGATAATTCATATGTATACATGGCAAAGGCAGACAGAACGAAGTATGATAGATTTTTTTGTGATAGATAAACGTTTGAAAGCAAAAGTGAAAGATACTAGAGTGTACCGAGGCTTAAATGTGGGTACTGACCATTTTTTGGTAGTTAGCCGCATAGCGGGACTAATCACTAAATGGTGCCATCGTCCTCGCATACACTCATCTGCCATAGAAAGAGTGAAAGTTGAAAGATTTGAAAAAGAGGATGTACGAAGTCAGTATAAAGAGGCATTGGAAGAAGGAATTGTTTGAGGAAGATGATTGCGAGATTGAAGAAATTTTAAAAGAGTTTAAGAATGGAGTAACAGAGACAGCTACACAAGTATGAGGCGTATGGTGGGATCTGGAAGTAACTGGAGTGGTCGCAGAAAAGCGCAAAGCATGGATGGACTTGCTGGCCATAGGAGCCAACAAAAGGATACAAGGTTGTGTGACTGACAATAATAGGATAGTAAAAAAAAAGTATGACAGGTTGAAATATAAAGAAAAAGAGACAGTGAGAAGAAAGAAAGAAGAATGTAAGGATAAATTTGATAGAAAGTTTGAACTATTAACATTCTAAGTCTGAAGGCCAATTCTGGTAATTATATTTGTTCAAATTCCAATATCGATCTAGTCTCGGCGTCATAAATGGTATTCTCGTAACTTAACTGACACTTGAATCAGATCGGGACTACATCGAAAGTTGAACCAAGTGTGAACTAGTGTGAACGGTATTCTGCTAATTATTAGTAGAGCAGGTAAGGTATTTCTAGTTTTTTCACAGTGATACCATCGTACATAATATAACCACATGAGTAAATAAACCGAACAGAGAAACAGCTTCTTAAGAGCTTGTAAATTTGTTACCTATTTTGGTAGGGTTGTCACAATAGGTTAAGACAAATCGCTTGTTCGGTATACGACAGATTCTGGAATGGACAGATTCGTGATTCGGCAGATTTCCAACTCGACAGATTCGTGAATTGGGCAGATTCTTGGACTCGACCGATTCGCTATACGGCAGAAGTACAGTTGTAAATAAAATAGCGAGTGGAACCAAAAAAGCATGCACCTGAAACTTTTAAAAGCACGGAATAAAAATATACATTTGTTACCAAGGACACGACGTAATGACGTGATTTATTTGACATTCCCAACGATACCACTACTAGTGTTGAATATTTTTCTGGTAATATTTATGATCTATTTTGCTAATAAACATAGGAATCTCCTTTAGCTATTATGTGCCACTAGTTTTACCACGGGGATAGGTATCTAAAATAAGTTTAAAAAGAAATTGTGTAAGACAAATTCATGTCTACAAAACAAATGACTATAAAATGATCAACCATCGATAGGGCTTACAAAAAATAGGTGCATGCGATTTT
This sequence comes from Euclidia mi, assembly GCA_944739405.2. Classification (NCBI taxonomy): domain Eukaryota; kingdom Metazoa; phylum Arthropoda; class Insecta; order Lepidoptera; family Erebidae; genus Euclidia; species Euclidia mi. The sequence continues at coordinate 34,986,644 of OX123202.2, read as the reverse complement.
CGACCTTATTGACAATTCATGACAAACTTATTTTTGGTATTTTCTTGCTTTCTGACATTGATACGTTAGTAAAATTATAAATTCTGAGTTACGTCAATAAGGTCGAAAATCGCATGCACCTGATTTTTGTAATTCCTATTGATGGTTGATCATTTTATAGTCATTTGTTTTGTAGACATGAATTTGTCTTACACAATTTCTTTTTAAACTTATTTTTCAATTTCCCATACAATGGCAAAATTCATGTTTTTGTTTTTGAGTTTTTGACATTACCTCTGAGATTAACAAGAGATTATAAATTGATTATATCGAAATTATACTGTAAGGAGATTAAGTGGAGCAGAATACCAATTGTGAGTCAATTCAAAATTAAATCGCAGTTCAGTCAAAATTCAGTGTCAGTGTCTGTTAAATACGAGAATTGGCCTTCTGGTTGCGGACAAAATTGACTTATTTCATTGTTGACTGAGCGAGTTCACAAAGGTTTCGTTGCACACTATATGTTATTGAGGATGGATAACATATTAAATATTCAGCAAGTTTTGTTTTCATATACTTATTTTTTAGTTAATAATAAAATTACATTAATAACTAATATTAAATTAAATTTATTATTGACGAAAACAAATCTGTTGGCTGTATTCTTGAAGACAGATGATTTATTTTAATTATTATTGACTTCTATGGAGTATTTTATTTTATTATATAAGTATTAAGAATGAATTTAATTTATTACTGACCTGTAGATATTTCTGTAATCTTATTATTTATATATGATTTAATTATTTATTGTCCAATTGATGACCTTTATGTTATTTTTAATGATTTTTATTGATTATTGACCAATTGATGACTTATTATATTATTTTATAATTATGAATCTAATTGATTATTGTCCAATTGATGACTTTTTACGACATTATATATGAATTTAATTGATTATTGTTATTTTAAAGGAATTTAATTGATTACTTATTGTCCAACTGATGACCTGTATGTTATTTTTAATGATTTTTATTGATTATTGACCAATTGATGACTTATTATATTATTTTATAATTATGAATCTAATTGATTATTGTCCAATTGATGACTTTTTACGAGATTATATACATATGAATTTAATTGATTATTGTTATTTTAAAGGAATTTAATTGATTATTGTCCAATTGATGACGGTTTATGTTATTAACTATTATATTTGACGACCGGTTGGCGCAGCGGGAGTGTAAGCGACTGCTACGCCGAAGGTCACGGGTTCGATTCCCGCTCAAGTCAAACATTTGTGTGCATGAACATGGGTGTTTGTCTTGGTCTGGGTGTTTCTATGTATAATTTGTATGTATTTACAAATAAAGAATATATATATGTATGTTTATCCATTATCTAGTATCCATAGTACAAGCTCTGCTTAGTTTGGGACTAGATGGTGATGTGTGTATGTGGTAGAATATTATTATAAATATTATAGGTATGTATGTATTTAAGTGATTAACTATTGTACAATTGATGAATTTTATGTTATGATTACTTATGATAAATGAATTTAATTTATTTTTGACTCTAGGTATAGATTAATTATGTTATGAATTTTATTTTGTGATTCGATTTTTTTTTGTTCTTATATAGATAATTATTTTAACAGCCTTATTGGAAATGTAATTAGTGCATGCGATAAAGTTGACTACACTCCCGAATTGGGGTGACCTGTAATGGTAGATGTACTTGTGAGTGTAATAAATAAATAAATAAAATAAATAAAAATAAATAAATGTCTGCAGCATAAACAGACATAACAAAGACTTTAGTTAAGCCGAGTTTTAGTCGCACCCAAAGAAGCCTGGAGTTAACAAATTTAAATTCTGTCACACACTCATTCATCCTATCTGATATAATCATTCCAACTCCTCCTAGCTCTTGACCTTTCTTCTTAGTTTCACTCACTCCTAGTATATCAATTTTTCTTACATCCATTATATCACACAATTCATCAATCTTACCATCCACACCTCCACATACATTCACCGTTGCAAACAGGCATTCCCTAGCCCTCCTTTTGCCTCTGTTTGACGGGGAGACTAAACGTGACGTGTGGCAAAGCGCATCGCCGTTGGGAATTTTGTCTCCCCCCCAGATACAATGGGATAGTCTGAGCGACGATGCTCAAAGAGGGATTCTCCGGTAGGTCCGGTACCCTCCTGGGGTAAAGTAATATTTAATCTACTAAAACTCATACTGCCATCTTTTCCACCTGTACTTCGGATTGGGAAGGGAAAGGGAATTTAGGATAGGGTAAGGGAGTGTTTAAGGAGGTTTGTGTTTGGAGCGGAAGTCAAAGGTAACGAAGGATACCGCAATCACAGAAGGGGATATTGGTAGTAATTGCGTCAGCTCGGACAGATGTGTAGAGCGAAAGCACACCCTGGCTGGAGCTGTTACAGTGCTCGCGTTTGCCCATAGTCGCCTCGTACGACACCCTCGGGACAGAGTGGGGTGGTGATCTATCGTATTCTTACTCCGTCACCACCCGGAAATTACAATAACCGTAAATTACAATAACCGTAAATTATAAAATAGAGCTAGTATATTCCAATCCATTTGTGTATTCCATCAGTGTGCAAGTCCATTCATCAATAAACGTCATTTCCTGTTGAATAAAAACATTTGTAGTATTTGCTCGTTAGTTTCCGGCGAGACTCTCTGTACAGGAAGTAGTGAAATGTACACAACAAATTTACCTTTTTTGTTTTGTGTGTGTGCGTGCGTGCGTGCGTGTGTGGTGTGTGGTGTGTGTGCGTGCGTGCGTGCGTGCGTGCGTGCGTGCGTGTGTGTGTGTGTGTGGATTTCGCGTGAAGGTTTTACTTGTGTTTTCCTTGTTTTTACGTAGCCAAACTTATTTCTGGCTTAGCTAATAAAGTAAACATAATTATAGTTACTTATGGTACTGAAATGGTCTGGTTTAATTTTTCACCGCTCCAAGATATATACAAATATTCATATCTTGAAAGATACGTATAATATTAGGTACACCTCTGCCCCTTCTGGGATACAGGTGTGAGTCTAAAAATAAATCAATTTGATATCCTTATGTATTCCTTGAAATCGTGTTTGTGTGCTACTTGTTTATTCAACTGCATTGTTTGAGGCTAGTTAATGGTCGAATACTAACATACATCTATGCGTGTGTAACACATGTAAGCAGATCTACTCACGTAGCGCCACTATAGTCTGTTGAAAAGTTAGATTTGGGGTTGCATTTGTCAGAGGAGCCACTTTTAATTTACAGATGTGTAGGGAGGGCTAGGGTAAAGCTTGATCCAAATTTGTGGGGTCGTACCTCATGTCCATCGGCCGCCATCTTGGAAAGAGTGCGGCCGCGGATGGTTTTTCTTATTTATCTCGTAAACTATTGATCACACAAAGATCTCGTTCAAGCATATTTTGCTGCAAATTAAATTCTCTACAACTTTGGTTTTGATACTTTCTGTCGTAAGACTGATACCGTTGATATGATATGATATTGTTTTCTTTAAGTTTCTTCATGATTACTGTGTCTTTAGTCTTTTTATGAGCTAGGCTACGACTTATGATCTAATAGAGCTTTGGTATTCAATTATTGATGGAAAACTATAGAAAAATCGCTTTTTGTCGGTAAATCATAATTGCCATTGATTTTTCCAATTATTAAGCTGCATCTCACCCCAGAGCATTGAGGTGCTGCAAAACATTGCAGTTTCCTTTGCAAGGGCGGAACATCAACTTCAGAAGCTCACAGAGTGCCGCAGTTTGAGAGTTTTGTCCATATTTTGCCAACCCCTGTTTTCATGGTCGTTGTAATGAGTAAAAATTGGAACTTACGGTTGTCTTGGAGGCTGCGGAGTCAAGTTCAAGTTAGAGGACTGGCTCTTGTTTTGGATGTAGTAAAGACAAATTGAATGTATTTTTTTGTTACTGAGGACGAAAAGCTAAAACACATTGAAAAGATTTTTTTTTGCCAATTGCATTCGATTTTTGGTTGTAACAAACGTTGTAGAGAATTTAATTTGCATCTCATCATGTTTTGAATTTTTCCTGTGCGTCCAATAGTTTGCCAGATATACTAGAAAACCCATCTGTACCACTCTTTTCAAGATGACGGCCGCATGACAAGGGCTGCAACCCCACAAACTTGGATTTAACTTTACATTAATTTGGCATCTATGAAATAAAATTGCATCCTCTGAGAAATGCAAGCTAAGCCCAAAAAAGTGAAATCTCAATGGACAATTACAAGCTGTTCGATGTCCGTGTTCACAACAAGTTTGACATACAGATTGACAGCTGTGGATGCGGTGTGCGCTTCCTCAGCATTCAGCTCAGTGGCGTCCATTGTAGACTGAAATCTGAACAGTATTTGATGCAGGTATAAAAGTAGAACAAATACTGAAACAGATATAAGTAGGAGCATGCAACTCTACAAAACAGTGTATGTTATTCAAAACGGCACATTTGTTTGACAGTGTTATTGTAAACTTGCTTAGTACGATGTATACGACACAAAAAGTAGACCAAAATTTTGCCAAAGGTCTCAAGTTCTTAGAATTGTAGTCCCTTAGAGATCATTTGTTATAATGTTAATAGAATTACACCTTTTGGGCACGTTTTGATATTGTGTTTGAAGACACAAAAAGCGGACCTACTTACTTTCATTACTAACGAATTTAAGAGACGTTTGGCGTAATTGTGGTCACCTGTCTCGGCCAGTGGCTCACGAGTCGTGCATGCATCTGCATTTGCATGGACCACTTATTTGTGTATGTGCAATTCTTGAAGCCCATAAAGTGTGTTGTGTGGAAACAACGTGGAAGGAACGGGAACAATTTGTGAGCTAAACAAATTGCTGTTCCGACTAAGGATATTGTTTGTGTCCATTGCTTGAATGGTTCTGAAGTCTTCTTCAATACAACAATGTATCCTAGTAACAAAAAAAGAAAATGCTGAATATACAACATAAGTACATATTCTGACCAAATGCTTGCCAAGACAACGACAAATACAATAACTTCATTATTTACCAAATTGAATAATCCCAACATACGTCTAGAAACAAGTCTGTTAAGTAATGTACCTAATTTTATTCAGCGAGCCACACTATTTCGTGTAAGCCTGATAATGATACACGTGGGTAATAATATTCATAGTGATGATAACATTCGCTCGAAGTAAAGATGGTACGGTGAAAATAAAATATATAGTAATAATCTGTTGTACAAATGTTCCCCACGTTTTAAAAACATTCAATGCTAATGTTTTGCAAAATTAATTTGTTTTAATGCTCGCTGGCTGAAGGCTGAAGACAGGGCTACATGGAAGAAGCTCCACCGACTAGAGCTCAGCTCACAATTATTTTGCAAAGCTAGGTTCGTCACACGAATTGATCGCATGCGGGCTTTTGTGCATAGTAACATTTTCAAGCGTCCTCGGCGCGCGCAGTAACGCTATCTTCCCTAAAGGAACATTTGGTTCCTTAGATCTTCGTGACGTAATATATTTTTCCCGCGTTCCCATTATATGGAAATGACACACAAAATTTCCGTTTCTATGCAATTCTATGAAGCGGTAGTTTCACGTATTCCTTAATATCCATGGTAAATACTAGTGAATGTTATGTTATGATGTTGTGCTGAAGCATGTTGGACTACTACTGAACTTAACATATATCTATAGAATAGTCTTACCTATATCTCGACACTGTCATAGAACAAAGTTGCTTCTACAAAATGGCTACTTTACAGGAGACCACTTTAAACTTTTGAATTTAGATTTTTGGGCATAACTTTTTACTTAATTGGTTAAGAACATTATAATTTCCAAATAGCTTTTACAATCTGTTTATAACTATATAAATATAACAATCGTTATATACAGACAATAACTATTATATTTTATTTATTAATAAAGAAAGTAGCCTTCTTATGTAAACTTTCAGCTTTGTTCTTCGTACTTTAGAGTAGCATAATATATTATGTAAGTTTATGACGTTGTCCTACGGAAAATGAAGTCATATAAATACATATGTCACTTTGTTCTACGGTATTTCCTGTTTATTTCATGTTGTATGTTATCTTTTCTTCATAAATAGTTAAAAATATAAAATAAATATAGCAATAATCTACGTTTTTAGTGTCAAATATAAATCTATGACAAAAAAATACTCGTAAAGTTACTTGATTTCAATTACTTGGTCATTTAATCACAAGATTCAATAAACTTATTGATAAATGAGTCAAATTCTTTTTATATACAACTAATTAAGTAAATATTTATAAAATGTTGTTATTAATATAAATTAAGTTTAACAAGCAGCGATAGCCTAGTGGAGAGACCGACAGACTGCTACGCAGAGGGTCCAGGTTCGAATCCACGGCACGCAACAAAGACTTTTCGGAGTTAGTTAGTTACGTATTAAATTGTTAATTATCGCTTGCTAAACGGTGAAGGAAAACATCGTGAGGAAACCTGCATATCGGAGAGTTCTCCATGATGTTCTCGAAAGACATATGCAGTCTGCCAATCCGCACTAAGCCAGCGTGGTGGACTATGGTCTTACCCTCTCATAGTGAGAAGAGGCCCGTGCCCAGCAGTGGGACAGTTTATATATAGGGCTGATGATGATGAAGCTTAACAAAAGCTGTAAACCCTCTAAAACATCTGATAATACAGCTAATCTAGGAATAATTCTAGACTAACGACGGACGTATGTTCTATTAGGGCATGAATACTGTCCCCTTCGTTTTGTGTGTAAAGGAGAGAGAAGAAACACGCAAAATAAAGGTGACAGTGTTCGCCAAAAGTATATGTCTTATCGAAATATGTTATTTTTTGCAGCATAAGTGTAAAATAATAAACACATGTAAACTTTTAAACACTCGCGTTGCAAGTTTAAGAATATATACACGGGAAATAACGCGAACATGCATTAGGTATTTACATACCTTATTTTTGCTTGACGTTTCGAGACGGCTGCACGTCCCGTGGTCGCAAGCTGACTGGTGTAGCGATGTCACGTCTCCGAGTGCGAGGTAGAAGATTCTATTTCTATCCCCGGGTCGTTGATTTTCGAAGTACCGGCGCACAACACACTAACCGTATCTGTATATTAAACACTCGCCGACTGCGCATTAAAGTGGGGTGTTGTTAGCCAAATCACTGGATTCCACGCCGATGACAATTTGAAGCCCTCTTCCCGATGGAAATTTTTATGTTTTCTGATTTCGATCGCTTCACGCACAACTCTTGGGTAAAAGTGGCGTTTCGTGGAGATGATTTGGGCACGATGAAATTCAATCCAGTGATTGGTGCCCGATTGAAGTAAATGTTCCGCAATCGCCGATTTGTTCGTTTGACGGTTCTTTACAGCTGCGATGTGCTCCTTTGTACGTTTAGCGATAGTCCGCTTCGTTTGCCCTACGTAAGAGCTTCCGCAGCTGCAGTTGATTTTATAGACACCTGGGGTTTGTAGCGGTAGAACATCCTTTGGTGTGCCCACCATGTTGTATACTTTGGCCCCTGGTGTAAATACGGTCGAAATAGAGTAGTTTTTTAACTTGGCTCCAATTTTATCGGTAACACCTCACCTAATGTAGGTCATGTAGGTCGCTTGTCTATTAACGCTGGATGTTTTTCTCGCTTGATAGGCCGCGTCATTCGTCGTTGTACCTGTTATCCGTTCTTAGTACCTCCTAAACATGGTCTAGCTCTAGCTTCAAATGCTCAGGGTCACAGAGGTCATGTGCTCTGTTTTTTAGTGACGTCACAACGGATTGCAGGTGTCGAGGGTGGTGGTGCGACGTGGCGTGCAGTAGTATCTGTATGTCTTGGCTTCCGGTATACGCAGTGTGTTAAGGACCCATCTGGTCTCACAGTCACTTTGACATCCAAGAATGACAACGATCTGTCAGTTTCCATTTCGTACGTGAACCTCATTTTCGGATGAATGGAGTTAAGGTGTTGCACATATTTATCTACTTCCTGCTTATCTCCTTTTATGATACTAAAGATGTCTTTTCCAAAGCCTGGTGGTCTTAGGTCCGATGCTAAGTGGCTTTTCCTCAAAATGTTCCATCCAGATATTAGCCAGTACTGGGGTTACTGGACTCCCCATTGCGACACTATCGATCTGGAGGCAATACTGGCCTTGGAAGAGGAAGTAGTTGCTACCTAAGCAGTGTTTTAGTAGATCAATACAGTTGTGAGGCATATCATTGTCACTCAGTCTGTCCCTCACTACGTCCAGACATTCCCTTATTGGAACATTGGTAAAGAGCGACTCAACGTCAAAGCTTACCATTACATTTTCCGGTTCCAATCGGATGCTTTGTACGATCTGGACGAAATGAAGCGAGTTCTTAACGACAGACGGTGTCATACCGACTAATGGCCCCCACGGCCAGCGTAACGCGCAGAATACGAGCACTGATACAAAACTTTTGTTTCGGTAGAACTGTCTCGTAACTGCGCATTTCTACTAAAAGGAAAGATATTGACATGTTATTCCCAGATGTATGAGACCGCTCGTCATTTCTTTTCGAACTTCATACGAGTGATCTTGTTTCTTGGAAGGACGATACAAGTAAATCTTAAATTAGCTTTGTTTTGACGTTTGCACTCCTCAACATTTTTTTGTAATCACATTGTTGAAGCTTAAATTTTGATAATATTCTGTACATAAAATATTTACCTCTGGTTGACTGAAATAGAACATGAATCAAAATGAGCTTTAATATATTATTATAATTTGCATTAGAGTTTCACACCACAAAATATTTTTTTTTGTCTAATAGGCGGCAAACGAGCAGACATATCGCGATGGTAAGCGATTATCGCCGCCCAACTACACAAGCAAAAATGGGCAAAATGTAAGTAATTATCTTTAAGGATGCCGATCACAAGTGTAATCTTTAAAGAATTGAAGATTTTTGCAAAATATAATCCTTAGTCAAATATATTAACATAATAATCTTCTTAATCATTAATCATGTGAGCATTTTGGCCATCTCTGGACACAAGTAACACCGAAGAAGTCATAAGTGCGTTGGCACTCTTTGGGATAGGAAAAGAAATAGGAGGGGGAATGGGATGAGGAAGAAGGAAGGGGCACTCCTACTCATCGAACGAAAAGCAACATTATAAATACTGTTACTTTACATCGATATTCTGTGAGAGGATAGTACTTCCTCGGTGGAGCTCGCTTATTTATAGTGAAATCAGCAAGGCTCTACTACCTATGTATATTAAATAATTACGTGTTACTCTATAACAAGCATTACAATTTCTTGCAAATGGAGACTATATTACGAACATATTTTAGTTAACCAATGTTTGGTCACATCTCATGTTTTACAGTAGTTGGTCTCTTGCTGATTTAAGTCTGTTATTGTAATAAACTGCTATTTACTTGCTTTTGCGAGATTGTTGCTATCGTGTAGGTCAACAACAACTAGTCGTAACTTTTTGGTTGGTTAATGCTTTAATAACGTTTGTTGATGCTTTTCAAATGAATAATGTAACTGAATACGTGCGTAGCCAGGAATCTGTTACAGGAACAGGCGAGAGATAAGATTGTTCAACATGCTGCTAAAAAGTTTCATCATCATCAGCCTTTGATAGTCCACTGATGGACTAGGCCTCTCCTTTGAAAGGAGGAATTGGCCTACTATACCACGCTGGCCAAGCGGGTTGGTATAGGGTTTGTATCAAGTTTTTCTTCTCTTGCAGTGCTGTTCTCTGCATACTATGCTCCCTCTGTCGGTTCTTACGACACCCATGGGATGATATGGGGTGGTGACAATTCGTATTCTTAATCCGTCACCACACGGACAGAAAAAGTTTATTATTAGTCAAATGATGAATTTGACTGCACGGTTAGCGTGGTAGTTTAAGCGCCCGCTTCGCCACTTGACATCACGCCGGGTGTTGTAGGTTCGATCCCCACACGAGACTACACTTTGTGTGATTCATAAATAGTTGTTTCAAGTCTAGTTGTACATTGCCTCCGTTAGTTGTATGTTTGTAAAGTCCCCCGCGACACAGGGTTTAGTCCCAGTGCAGAAGTTGTCTTTGAAAAAAATAAAAGAAATACCTTAATGATAAAAATACACTGCAAGCATTACTTACTCTATCCAGTCTATAACGTATATATTGTAAAACAACCTAAATAACGAGCACTTATTAAAAAAAATCGGTTAATTAATTATAAAATGGTGAGGTGATGGATTTACAAAGTTTGTTGTTTTAAAAGCATGTTTAAATAATAACACTAATCTGTGAATTTAACGAATTGTAGAACTTGTATGCATTATTTAATTAAATTGGTGTTAGATAGCTGGTTTTAAAAATATTTTAATCACGACCATGAATACAAATAAATAAATACTTTTTCTAAGAATAAAAAATCCTTAGAAAAACAGGCAGTTTGTGTCCAGAAGTCTAAACGTCACTTACGAGTGAGTTTTAAAACTTGAGACTGATCGCAATAGTTGATCTTTCCGTGGATTTGGCTTCTAAATATATTTAGTTGACATAAACTACATTCAAAATATCTAAATTATGTATCTCTAGTAGCTAAATACAGCGGCCGTAAATATATATAGGTAGCAATCTAGAGTTAAAAGGGCATTCAAAATCCCGTCCAAAATTTGCATTCGTACCAGCGAATGAATAACGCAATTATTTTGCCACTAACGGTTTAAATTTGACCTTCAACCTCTATAACGATCGAAAAAACGTTATATGTTTTCGTACGAAATAAAAATAAACATTTTTTTATGAATAATCGTATCAGGTCATAAGATGAAAGTGCTTTTTTACAGAATATTATCATTTTTATGAGTTAATAATGTTGCGGCAAATGTTTTATGTTCCCAAATCCCTGGATGATATTATATAAACCTTATTTCCGTAGCGGTTTCTTGAGTTATTATATTTTATACTATTATTCTACCAATTTCTTGAAAAGAAATCATATTTGTATATTTTACTGTATGGCATAACACCGGTATTTGGTATATTGACAAAGTTTTACAGTTTTTTAAACATAAAATACATTCACATACCACACTATTCAACAAATCTGAGATTACAAGATACGCCTACCAATCTACCAAGACCATTCTTAAACTCGGTTTAGGTACTTGTGCCATCGAACCCGACATAAAAGTGTCAGCTCAGGAACGGGCGTAAAGCTTTCTTTATTCTGGCTACCGTACTTATGCTAAAATATTTGTTCTATTTGCTATCGTCGGTAGGGTTGTTATAGCCACGAAGTCAGTAAACATTTTGGAGCTTCAGCGCGGCTACGCACTACGTCCGATCCGAACTCGAACAGAGCCCCTCGAAATACGGTCCGAAGAAGTTACAGAACTATTTTTATGTTACGTTACGCACAAGATCCGTTATCCGCTATCCGATTTTTGTCAAATTCGATGCGCATATTCGTTTTCACGGGCTCGGATCGGATGTAGTGCAAAACTGCCTTTGAGGTCCTTCTACCCATGGTCGGACAGAGTCTGTGATTATGTCTGCGTACATATATTCCATTCGAACTATACGGACATATTTTATGTAAACGAGTGCATGTAAAATGTACACAGCGATACTTTTGAGCTTCAGACGGATCATTCAGCAAGCCAGTTCACGTTTCAGACACGTCTCTCTGTCGATAAACCTTTGTGGAGTAACTTATTAAACGATTACTGTAAATTCTTAAATAGTGTACCTCTCAATGTGAATATATCCACACAACAGGTAGGGCCTGTTACATGTTACATATTGTTGAGAAGTGGATTTCTAGTTGCTTTTTCATCACTACATAGTATAAAACAAAGTCAGTCTTCTGTGTGTCTGTCTCTATGTATTCTTAAATTTTAAAAGCTACGCAATAGATTTTAATGCGTTTTTTAATAGGTAGAATGATTCAAGAGGAAGGTTTATATGTATAATTGACGCGGGCAAAACCGCTGGCGTCGTCTATGTAGTTTTCAATAACATCAAACTTGGGCAGTTAAATATTTTAGGCCATATTTATTTGAAAGAACTTTTATAATAATGACTGACCACAAACCTTGTTTATTTGTTTGGCATGAAATATCCATCTAGTCTAGTTATTCAAAGGAGAATGACCAAAACTGGGCTATTTTGTGGCACGTTTGCTTTGAAACCATTCATATCTAGAAAATCTTCTTTTATTTTATAATTATATATATATTAATTTTAATTTAAAGCGAAACGGGGATTTTTAGTTGAAAATTAAAAGTATCTGCGTTGTTCCGGTCGTGACATCGCCATTTCATTATTCAAAACTCATTTTGCATATTTAGGCAAATGTTTACAGTTTCTTGCAAACCCCTTTTAATAGGGAAAAATTACATTCATAGTGAAAATAGGGTAACATAGCAAAAGTTCTAATTAGCAAAATAACACCAAAATCTTGTAATATTTTGAAAAATGATTTGTGGTGAAATATTTTTTATAGATAATATGTTTATCCTTTTTGCAACACATTACCCACGAAATAATGTTATATTTGTAAGGAATATTAAAAAGCAAGTTTTGTCTGTAACAACTAGGGGGCAAAAGAGAAGAATGGAAGAGAATTGTAAGATAGAACAGACTGATCTTAATAAAACACTGACAACTGGCCTGATCACCCATGAGTTGTGGAGTTATTAAGTCGTATGATTCTATTGAATTGAAGTTATTAGAAGAAAAAACTGTGAAGAAGTAAAGGGCAGAAAATTTAGTGCTAGATGAAAAGTATTGTTTTATTTATATACCTAGCAAAATTCTATTAGGAATTAACCTTAGTTTTAGGGTGCATTTCTCGCGAGCCGAATTTGCAGCTAAGTTAAAAGAATTATGTGAAAGAATAGAGATTAAAGAACTATGCATAGTGAAAGATGATAGAAATAATGAGTTTATTAAGATTTGTGTAATGAAATTAAACTTTTGAAGGAATGGACCGGTCCTCGTATATGTGTTTTGAAAGGAATTAAAAGCATTTATGATGACAAAATAAAACAGTTTATTTTGAATGATTATCACTTATTGTTATTACCCACTAGTATATATAATATACTGGTATGTATAATAGAATGGCAAATAACATAAAAATAAAGTGTTACTGGCCAGGTTTATACAAAGATATTGTTAAGTTTATAAACAAGTGTGAAATGTGTCAGAAAAATAAACAAAGTAAATATACTAAACAACCATTGACTATGACTACTACTGCGAAAACTGTTTTTGGGAAAAAAAATCTTGATCTAGACAAACATGAGTTGACCTTTAGACAAAGATGAGTTTGGAAACTGTTATATTTTAACTCTTCAATGTGAGTTAAGTAAATATATAGAAGCTTATCCACTACCCAATAAAGAAAATGTAACTGTTGCAAAAGCTTTTGTGAATAATTTTATTTTAAGATTTGGTGTTCCAAAATCTATTACTATGGACCTCTGTCCGTAAATTCTGTTCCTCTGAACAGAATTTACTTCACAGGTTATGGAACAAGTGTGAAGGTTATTAAATATAGATAAATTAATATCTACTGCATACCACTATCAATCAATCGGTTCACTCGAGATAGCTCATAAGCATTTAGGTGCATTTTTAAAACTTATACTAATACTTGTTATTCATGGTCACACTGGGTACCATACTGGTGTTTTAGTTATATACTTGTTTTAACACACAAACTAAGTGTACGCCATATGAACTGTTATTTGGAAGACAATTTGTGTTTACCAAACAGTTTAGAAGATGATGTAGACGTTAAATTGAATCTATTGCTATACAAGAATATAAAAGTCTCGTGATTCAAATCGCTTGAACTCCTTTTCGGGAGGGAACTGTATAAATGACTGTGTATAAATTGACGTCAATCGTAACACGTACACGGACGTGGGTCTTGAATACCCACGTCCGTGTACGTATTATTATTACAATTCTATTTATTGTCATCCAGGAATTTCCACGAGAGTTCGCGCGTATCTTCCAAAGCCCACGCCCTTTGTTATAGAAGTTTCCAATATCCTCGTCCCTTTTTGTAGCTTGTTCGAAACTTATCTCCAGTTTGATGTCAATATTTGGAAATCGTATTGTTACATTGAAGGGTTCAAACGTAAGAATGTAGTCAAATCTGTTACGATTGACGTCAATTTTTTGACACATTCCCTTCCCGAAAAGGAGTTCAAATGATTTGAATCACGAGACTTTTATATTTTTGTATAACAATAGATTCAATTTGACGGTGAGACTTCAAACGCAGTCACTATTCATTCTGATTGCGTTTTGGTTCGATAAGTTACCGCTTACAAGCTGTGGTTTGAATTACATACTATGAAAATCAACAAAAAAGGTAGACAGACGACAAAGTGAACCGTCTTATTTTTTTCCTTTGTAAGACCGGATCCTAAAAAAGTAATTGAACATACAAAACACATGATGTTTCATCATCATCTAATTGGTAAACAGGAATATTGTGAATGAAAAGCAACACATAATACAAGTCCTCCATAAGGCGAAAATACCATTTCTTAGACTTAGATATAAATAAATTATAATTTATCACAAGTCAAAAGTAAGGCACTTTATATTAACTATGAGAAGTAAGAAACTTGATACAAAGATTTATACATTAGCATCGTTTGACTTTCAGTATAGAAAAAAAATGTTAACAAATTACAACTAATCGTCGTTTCTGGGACGCGAAAATCAAATAATCCGAACGGTCAAACAAAAATTTCATAAAGCCGGCATATGTGCGCGTAAGAAATGAGAAAACAAATCTAATTTGTTAAAATTAGATTTGTTCTCTCATTTGTACAAATCTATTTGTTGTATCTATATCTTATGCGGGATGCAAGGGGGTACAGATACCACCTAAGTACCCCAAGCCAACCTTTCCTGCTCGTGGCGCATCCTGCTGACTAACGGAAGAGGCTGTGGCGACCGACAAATGGCGGTATAACCATTCAAAATGGCGTAGAAATAAGAAATTAAGACCAGTGACGGGCAGCAGCGTCACCGGTGGCGAGGATCTACGTCCTGCGATCGCCAACACGCATGCCCAGCGTGGCGATTATGGGCACAACCTATTATGTCAAGTCACAATAAACCACGGCCCCTAGTTCCCGGTCGCCCCGCTATTCCTGACAACGGCGGCGGTCATGGTTACGGCAGGGTTGGGGGTGCGAAGAATCCCCGGGCTACGATAGGCCGCCACCCTGAGAAATTAAAGCTGACCCTGGCTACGTACAACGGACGGACGCTGCGACTCGATGAGCATCTTTTCAGCTAGAACAAGAAAAAGGAAAAAGGGAAAAGTATAATATGGGACGTTTTGGGTTTGTGTGAAGTCCGAAGAGCGGTGCAGGACACCATAACCTTGGAGTCGGGCCATCTTCTGTACTTCAGAGGAGGAGACCAACTTTCCCAAGGTGGCGTCGGGTTTCTGGTCCATCGATCCTATGCTGACAGCATTGTTGATATGTCTAGTGTGTCGACAAGGGTTGCATACCTCAACCAAATTAACCAAGAGGTACACCCTCAAGGTTATTCAGGTTTATGCACCGACTTCGGCACACTCGGACGAAGATGTAGAATTATTCTACGAGGATATCTCCAAGGCTCTCCACAACAACTCCACAGCCCACTACAATGTTGTAATAGGAGACTTTAACGCCAAAGTGGGAGTACAGACCAGTGGTGAATTTTAAATAGGTCAATATGGTTACGGCAGCAGAAACGATAGAGGGCAAATTCTTGTCAACTTTCTCGAAAGAGAGGGGCTGTTTATGATAAACTCGTTCTTCAAAAAACAACCCAAAGAAAGTGGACCTTGCAGAGCCCCGATAACAAAACCAAGAGTGAGATTGATCTCATCCTGTCGGTTAAGAGGCGCATATTCAGGGATGTCACTGTGGTCGGATTCAACACTGGAAGCGACCACCGACTTGTGCGGGGCACCCTTAATATTGAATATAAGCGCGAAAGAGTACGCATGAAGAGGTTCAGGCTCCAACCAAACCAGCTGCAAATTGCCACAGGCTCCAAAAAAATCCAATTAAACCTAGAAAACAGATTCGCCGTCTTAGAAACCACCAACTGCGTTGACCAGAAACTCGACCAAGTGGTGAGCACGCTAAAAGAAGAGAGCGAAAAATTCTGTAAAATGAAGCGTTCTGGTAAAGGGTCAAAGCTTTCGAGAGACACTCTGGAGCTTATGAGGGAGCGCCGTAAAAATCCCCCATCAGCCTTGTCAGAACATCGGGCTCTAAATAAAAATATAAATAAGCTGGTACGACGCGACCTCCGAGCTTTTAACACGCTTTTAATTGAAAAAGCCATCGAGCAGAAACGGGGATCGAAAATGTTCCTCCAGCAGCTCGGGAGAAGTCACCTGACAAGACTGACTGCACAAACGGCATCACCACAGAACTCCTGAAGGCTGGAGGAACCCCTGTGTTAAAAAAGCTTCAGGAACTGTTTAACATCGACCTCTTCACTGGGAGAACTCCAAATGCATGGCACAAAAGCGTGGTCGTTTTGTTTTGCAAGAAAGGCCCATATCGCTTCTGAGTCATAAATATAAGCTTTTTTCAAGGGTCATCACGAACCATCTTGCGCGAAGACCTAACGATTTCCAACCACCGGAGCAGGGCGGGTTTTAAAGTGGATACGGGACCATAGACCACATATACACAGTGCGGCAGATTATTGAGGAGACAGAGACGTACAATAGGCCCCTGTGTCTAGCATTTGTGGATTATGAAAAGGCCTTTGACACTATTGAAACCTGGTTGGTTCTGGATTCTTTGCAACGATGCCAAGTCGACTGGCGATACATCGAAGTGATGAGATGCCTTTATGAATCCGCAACGATGACCGTCGTAGTACACAATAACATATAACATATCCACCTGCGTCGCGGGGTGAGACAGGGCGATGTCATATCACCAAAACTGTTGATCAACGCACTGGAGGATATGTTCAGGATGCTGGACTGGAAAGATCACGGCATCAATATAAACGGCAGACACATCTCTCACCTACGATTCGCAGACGACATTGTTATCATGGCTGAAACGTTGCAAGAATTAAACCAAATGCTGAACAGTCTGGCTGCCTCGTCTCATCGGATTGGTCTCCGGATGAACTCTGACAAGACAAAAAATATGATCAACAAGCATGTCAATCCGGAACCAGTCGACGTAAATGGAGTCTCCATCGAGGTTGTTTCCGAATACACATACCTAGGACAGATCATACAATTAGGTAGAAACAACTTCAATAAGGAAGTTAATAGGCGGATACAGCTGGGCTGCGCACCGTTTGGAAAACTTCGTCGGGTCTTCTCCTCGCCCATACGACAAAGTTTGAAGACAAAAGTCTTTAATCAGTGCGGTATACCCGTTATGACCTACGGAGCTGACACGTGGCCACTCACGGTGCGACTTGTCCACCAATTCAAGGTTGCTCAGCGAACTATGGAAAGAGCTATGCTCGGAGTTTCTCTTAGGGATCGAATCCGGAACGAAATCATTCGGCAAAGAACTAAAGTAACCGACATAGCTCAGCGAATAAGCAAGCTGAAGTGGCAGTGGGCAGGTCATATATGCCGCAGAACCGATGATCGCTGGAGCGGTCAGGTTCTTGAGTGGCGACCGCGTCTCGGCAAACGTAGTGTAGTGGGCGTCCTGTAGCTAGGTGGGGCGATGATATTCAAAGGGCAGCGGGCAGGGATTGGAAGAGGAAAGCTGAAGACCGAGCTCATTGGCGCGCCATAGGAGAGGCCTACGTCCAGCAGTGGACTGATATAGGCTGATGATGATGATGATGATATCTTATGCAACAATGAAGTGGTTCAGCGGTATTTTTATAATTTATACGAATGATATAGGTACTTTTTAAAGAAAATCTGTCGAAGCATCTTACTGTCATGATAATAAACTCAAAAACTACTGAAGGATTTTTCATTATGTTTAAACCACCGACACTGAAAGTCCAAAGGTTACTTTTAGTATTTATTGGCATAAATTTTCGCTAACGTCTACCGGTAAGGTTAGGTTAGATTAGAGTTTAGAATTACTATTTTGAAATAAGAGTAGCTAGTAAATATATCCTCAGTAGGCGGTAATAGGAGGCTAGGTTGTCTTTAAATAAGTGGGAACTGAATGGGAGTTAGTGAAAAGTGGGCGAAATATCTACGGTTCTTCCTACGCTTTCGGTCGGTGATATTAATGTACGTAGGTGCAACGCTTTAACATATTCGATTATACGTTATCGCAGTCTATCAACCGCCAGATTCAATATCCGATCTATCCACGGATTAGAGAAGCATATTTGACATAAGCTCCAAATTATGAGAACAAAAAGAGCTCAGAGAGAACAATCACAACTCACATTAACAGCTTTATAAAGCGGTTTTTAATATTTCAAACAACCAAGATCAACATCAGCAGAATACATTGATGGTACTTAATGGTAGGTACATTATTTGACGACCTACTTAGAAATAGAACTCAATATGTATTTTGATCATAGTTTTATATGTACTAACGCACTAGATGCGCCCTTCTGTACAACGAAAATGTTCCACTGACTAAGGCTCAGTTCACACCGAAATGGCAGCGGCTGAAAGCGACGCGCAGCGGCCGGCATCGAAGAGAAGGCTTGCGGCTGCCCGCGACTGCTCGCGCCTGCCCGGGATTACTCGCGGCCGCGCGCGACTGCTCCCGCCCGCCCGCGACTGCTCGCGGCCGCGCGCAACCACGTCACGGCTCAGGCTCACGCTATTCATATGCGCAGTTCATATTCTACATATATTATATAACGAGGAAACACGTGTGTAATTTGCTGTGAAAATGAGTATTTTGGATTTAATCGTTATTGCACGTATAATTGAAGGCGAAGAAGGGGAAACGTGGATAAGATTAGGAAGGAAAATAAATTCTTGGGTACACGGCCGCCCGCGCCCTCCCGCGTTTGCTTGCGGCCGCTCGCGCCTTCCCGCGCATGCTCGCGGCTGCCCGCGCCTGCCCGCGCATGCTCGCGGCTGCCCGCGCCTTCCCGCGCATGCTCGCGGCCGCTCGCACCCGCCAGAGCGGTCGTGCGCACGACGTTTTCAAGTTTGTCAAGTGATTCTATGTATTATAGTCATGGCGATAAAGACTAAAATTATATGACACTGAAAGTGCTTTCCGCTTCGCTTCCGGCCGCTGCCATTCCGGTGTGAACTGAGCCTTATGGTTCGGGAACCTTACAGCTCTTAGTTCTTTCGACAACTCTCTAGTGGGCGCACGAAACCGCGCTCTGTCAAACTGCTTACGAAATTATTTATTTAATTGGAATAAGAAAGTTTTCAGTGATTATTCTGTGTAAATCTGTTTTATTGATTGGTTACTAATCTACTTTTTGGCATAAAACATCTTAGCAACGCAACTACTAGGCAATATTATCAATTTTCGTGCACCGGGCGAGTCCACTGTGGGCAAGTCCATTGTGGGCAAGTCCATGATGAATAAATGAGGGCGAGTCCATTGTACTATCTGTCACTTTCACATATGCACGATATTACGTTTGCAAATAAGAGACAGATATATTCGCCGAGTTGTCAGCAGTTCTCGTCATAGAATAAAATTACAGACTGGAAAAATTCCTTTGAGATTCTCGAGTACCGACTTAATATTTTTTGCTCTACAATATTTGTTAAAGGTTGGTATGTAATTAAAACTATATTATGAATAATATAGTTTTAAATTCATAGATTGCGTGTATTCTACGTTTGTATTCAGCGATGCCGTCGTATGTTCTACGTTCCTGTAAAAATACGTCCAAAATTACAAATAAAGCTGCAGGAGTTACTTTCCACAAGTGAGGCATTTCACTGATGTTTATTATAAGTATATAATATGCCAGAGAACAAAAGATAAATGTTCGTTTGTCTTCTTCTTCTTTACCGATATTGACGACTATTCTTGTATTTTTTAAGTTACCTACATAGGTCTTATTACTTAGTCATCTACGGTCCACAAACGGGTGCTGTTGTCGCGAACGTAAAATATTCCTATAGCAAGGGAAATTTCGTGATCGCAGGTAGAATATCAATAAAAACATCTACTACTTCATTTTTGTGTAATATCCTGAATCATCGTACGTAGTTGTACGAGAAAAATATAGCTTTTTGGACATTGTTCCCTCATACTATTGCCATATTTTTATGAAATGGATGAAATGATAAGGCCCCTTGCTGCTCATAGATGGAATGGCATCGAGTGGTATTCTCTAAAGTCTAAAAGAAAAAGAAAATTATCAATTAATGATATGACAATAAGTTTGGAATTTGAACTCCGAGAAAAATCCCGCGGGATGCCGTGGCATTCCCGTTCGTTTGTTACTATTGATATTTGTCATTGAAATTAAAGTTTTACTACATACATACATATTTAAGTTATGTCTTCCTTTATCACAAAAAATATGCCATGCCGTAATGGGCAGTACGGCACGGCATATTTTGTGCAATCCCTCCTATGTACCCTATCGTTTATGAAGCCTCATATAATGTATCCTATTATTTATAAGTTTAATTATTTTAGATTCTTGCGCGAACAAGTTGAGAAAAGGGAAATTTGGATCAAATTCGTCCAAGCTGAGAGAAGAGAAGAAACGTGGTTGCCATCAGAACATTCGCATATCTGCTCAGCGCATTTCCGTCCTGATGAGTTGACAATTTCCAAAACTGGAAGAAGGTTTCTTAAAAAAGACGCAATTCCTTATGATCTTTGTTGGACTCCATATGACACGTTTGAGATTTTAGAAACTCCTAAAAAAGCATCGCCTTCTTCTCTACATAATGTGCACGTATCTGAATCTGATTCGATATTTGATAGCCCAAGAAAAGTTAAACTTTTAGTTTAACTTTTCTTACGCAAGCTTACGTGAAGTATCTGTAAAAAATTAATTACTTGCACAAAATATAAAAAAATATCTGATTGTATTTTTCTGTGTCCACGAAATATCTAGTAGGTAAAATAAACAGTTTGTCACATCTGCGTATATATATTCATAATCTATGACGAAAACACCCACGCGCGCATGCGTAGTCAATCAGTCTGAGTGACAATGAGTGACAGTCATTTTGTTTGAAATATCATCTCTATATTATCTATCTCTATGATTTTGATTCTACTTTAATATAAAAAGCAGGTTACATACAAAAGGAGCTAATATTATTAATATTCGAGTAGCTTTTATATAAACTGACATATTATCTTTGTTCTATTTTAAGCATATTCAAGGCTATCTAAGATCATGGAAAAAATATTAAGAAAGGTAACAGCATAATCTTTCTTAGAAAGACAGTTTTCTCCGTCAATGATATAAATAAAACGTTACATTTTGAAGTAGGTTTGTTTCAAATGCCTTAATTACCTTAAGCAACTTATTTTAATTTTGTATGTCAAAGGAATTTTGTAATTAGATAACAGGCAAGAATTCAGCGTTATTTAATTTCCTTTGACAAAATGTTCAGTCTTACGGAAGAGGCAACTTAGGGTCAACCTTTATTTTGAACATAGCATACCCGCGGCGTCGCTCCTCATAAAAGTTTAACTTTGATAATCTATAAAATAAATATTGCATAACGCACTGGTGATTTTATACTATAGAAACGATATTCAGTTGCATGTACCTGCAAGGATATACTAGGAGGTTTAAACCGCCTCGCCTTTTTATACGGTGTGAGGATCAAACACTCATCCTCGCACGCAATGTTTCCTCTGTCTGAATCACTCATTTTTGTTCCTGTGTCGGTTTATTGTGATGGTAAATACGTTATTTTATATAAAAATCGATGTCTTTATTGGTTGAATGTGCCTACAGTTGATACTAGATTTAATCTCAGAGCGAGCAATGCAATTAAAACATATATTGTAAAATTGTATTCCAGAATTTTCATAGCATTTGCTAAAAAAAAACATATTGGTAAAAGCAAAACCCTTTGCAAAGCGTTTTGTTTTCTATTTACATGTAAAGCCTTCTTAAATGCCCATCGATTTTGGGGACATTATATAAAACGTACAGACACACACTTTTGTATACTGAAACCTTCATTATTGCTACAACATGTATAGATAAGTTAGTTTATGTAGTATTACCTACTACATACCGTTCGGGTCAGGGCAAATCCGGTATCTTGATAACGTCAAAATATTCAAGGAATCTCGAACCTTTTTAGAAAGTCATTTTAGATTGAGGCCACTGATGCCGGAATAATATTACATTAGTCTTTGTGGAATCTAGGGCGTCTTACGTTTATGCTGATGTAGGCATACTCTGCAGAATAAGAAATAATATAAGTGTGATTGTCGACTTAACGTTAGAGCTTGAAGGAGGTTTGTATCTCCTTTTAGATATTTCAAACCCCATCAGATAGTATTTCGAATAAAAGTCTTTTTCTTTATGTCCTTCCGCTAGGGAAAGTAGCTTTGGTTTTGAACCCTTGTTTGTGAGATTAACTGGTAATAAAATCTAGTATCGCGACAGATCTGCGTCGGCTACCGCGCGCATTATTTAACTTGAACTTAACATTTACGTTGTGTGCACGCCGCTGAACCTTCCATTAATCGTCACATCGCGCAGAACGTTTGTGTATTCTGTACAACATACCTAATATGATGTACAGAATACACAAACGTTCCGAAACGTTCTGAATATGTTTTTATTAAGACTTCAATTGATTCCGTCCTGTTTTGCAGAAAAAAAGTGCAACTTGTTCATTTATTATAAGAAGAAATAAAATATAGTTTCGTTTTAAATCAGAAAACTCTCCTTAACCGTCACTTGAAACTATGTTATTTAAGCCCCTGTAAAGAAATTGCGTTGGGAAAATTTTACATATTTCAAAATATACAGATCGTCGTTAGTTTATCTTTCTTGTTCCCAAATATTCAGATAAACGCTGGTAAAGTCAATGACTCCCACACTTGCGATAACTTACGTGAGAGGGCGATGACGAAGAGAGTGCAGTAAAAGCATCAAGTGAACGTTTACACTCTGAAATATACAAACCATTTAAAAACCAAGCTCTATTCAACTCGGCACCCATTCATCTGCGTCGAAATACAATACTAGCTGATGAAGATAGACGGCTCTATTACCAAACCGATTTATTCTGTTAGGACATAAATATGATTCCTGTGCTGAAGTCACGAAATTGAGACAGTACCATATTGAATCTGAACGTAGGTTGTAGTATAGGAACATGCAATCTACCTAAACATGTTCAACAACCAATGGTGTTATTCGCTGATGACAGCACAGCCATAGTAAAATGTGTTGATAAAGTAAAATATGAGAGCGATATTAATGATACTTTAAAATCAATAATAAACTGGTTATACTCAAACAATCTGGTCATTAACCTAAGAAAGACAAGAGTTATGCATTTTTATCAACGTATAATCTCTGGCAACCTCAATACCTATTCAACCTCGTTGAATATAATGGACAGGTAGTAGACGGCACAAGTACTGCAAAGTTTTTAGGTATAAATATTGATTGTCAGTTGACATGGAAACCTCAAGCTGAGGAAGTGTGTAAGAAATTGAGTAGAGCAGCTTACATTCTATATAACTTGTCCAAAAAAGCAAGTCTCGAAACTGTTATTATAGCTTACCACGGTCTGGTTGTCTCAATACTAAGATACGGGATAGTATTTTGGGGTAACTGTTGTGAAAGAGAGGCAATATTCAAAGCTCAGAAATTTTGCATACGCTCAATGACTGGTATGCATTCCACAGATAGTTGTGTACCTTAGTTTAAATCCCTGAAATTATTGACTTTCTCATCATTATATATTTTTGAAATTGCCATGTTCGTTAGAATTAATCTAAAACTTTTCAAAACCAAGATTAATAACTCAACAAGGCCAACACTTATTAAATCGCAATATAAAAATCGTCTATGCACAACTGGTTTTAACACAGCTTTACTAAAACGGAATATCATGCATATGGGACCAGCTATATATAATAAGATTCCCAATAACATCAAAGATATGACACATAGTTTAATAATATTTAAAAAGAAATTACATGAATTACTGATAAAAAAATGCTATTATTCTATAAATGATTATTTAAATGATAATTCCTTATAATTATTTTTCGTATTGGACAAGTGCATAGCTCAATTATTACATTAATCTTTTAACTTATCAACTACAAATTGACTAACTGTTATATTATTATGTTTGTATTTTTGTATATGCTTTGTCTTGTTTAATTTTTATTTTTATTTTTGTGACATTATTTTATTTCATTTGAATGTATCAAAATGACATTTATATAATTTACTATTTATTCTAATGCTTGCCTTATAAATGAAATGCATATTCTTACTGACATTATGTTTGATTATTGTTGTAATTTAAATGATTTATTGATAAAATAATTGATTGGCATATTATTATGTTTGTGTTTTTGTATATGCTTTGTCTTGTTTAATTTTTATTTTTGTGACATTATTTTATTTTATTTGAATGTATCTAAATGACATCTATATAATTTACTATTTATTCTAATGCTTGACTTATAAATGAAATGTATACGAGTATTCTTACTGACATTATGTTTGATTATTGTTGTAATTTAAATGATTTATTGATAAATTAATTGATTGTCATAATAATGTTTTTAATCTTTAAAATAATTTGCATGCCATATCATGGTAAAATGTAGTAGACCATATTGTACTGCTAACATCTTTATTTTCTTTGTTACCTACATTCTTAGCAAATAAATGAATTCTATTCTATTCTATTCATTTATCACAGCTATTATTGGAGTAAAATATCATTTAATCAATATGTCAGCTTTGACTAATTGTAATTTTTTTGCTGTAGTAATTTTAATATTTTGAAGAAAAAAATTTATAGTAGGTATGTGCAGCATGTTTTTATTTAATTTCTTACTGTGAAGTTTACATTATGTAATGCAATGCTCTACACACAGTCTACTATTATTGTTAGGCTTTTGTGGCTGGCAAGGCAATAAATGGGTCAAAGGCTGTACTTAGACATTGGTTTGTACTTGAAGCCTTCACATTATTTACGTAAAAAACCGAGTATGCCTCCTATTGTTTTTATATAATGTTGAAGCGTGGAAATTGAGAATAAAGGTCCATTCAAGAATATTAAAGAGCAATACTTTGTGTGGGACGAAACTTAGTTCGGCGAGCAGAGAATAAATCCAGATGTTCCATCCCAGTCACCCATTTTCTCATTTTATGTCACCTGCAATTTTGGCTCAAATAAATATGTATTAGTACTTACTCGTATTGATACGTATTAGCCAATTTTAGTAAATATATTTTCTTTTTCATGAGGTCATATTTTATTTTATTTTACAATTTTAGGAAAACTTTCAGCTAATATGCATAATATACAGAGTTGAGCATTAAAAATGAAGGCCAATTAAAAGTTTTCAGATAGCAGAATGAGTAGACAAGTATAAATAATAATAAATGTATAGTGGACAGTTTGACTTGTGGTACAAACTGTAGATACAGGCAAGAAATAATAAGGAAAAGATAAGGAAACATTACATTGCAACAGAGAAATCGTCAATCACCAAAGGAAGTGTAATTTTTTTTGAAATATTAAGCAATTACCAGTGAGTCCCGACCGCTGAAATATGATGTGCTAGTTTTATTGTCTCATTTATGTTTAGTATTTTGGATAGAGTAACTGAAATGGAATAATTTATTAAACATTTTGATACTTAGAAATTTGGTTCATATTATAGATATTTCATGAAAGCCATTTGAAATACAATAATGGAGTTCACCACAATTCAACATGTTGACAGCAATATTAAATGGAGAGTTACAATTATGTTTAGATTTTGCAAATAGCTAAATAATTTATCTTTGATTGTTTTTATTTGGTTTACATCTACTATTGCGGCTCTTTGTTCATGAAATGCGACAATTCCTTCACATAAATGCTATGGTTACTAAAAAAAACGTGCTGTCCTTGATAAAATGTACACCAGACAAATATAAACAGTAATCCATAAATCAAACCATCCTCCACAGGTTTTTAAAGCCGTAGCTTTCTTTATTAGATCATCCTTTCCCCATTTGTCATACCTTTGTTTAGCAAGTGGTTACTTCATCAGCCCTGTAAATAGCAGGCACGCCGATAGCTTCGTTATTTTTAAAATTTTAAACCAATCTAAGTTACGTTAAAAAGAAAAGTTGTTTTAAAGTTTGTGCCCAGTAGATACTCAAAGCATAGTTCCTATCAAGTCACGTATATTTTTCTCCACTTTTACTCTTTACGAAACATCCCACGTTCTGGCACAAGTCTGTCTTGTCAAGGAACATAACATTGTACAAAAGGCGGTACACAAGCTTAAGTGTGTAAGCCGTTAGGAGCTTGTTGGTCCGCTAGGTTAATCCAGTATAATGGATTTAGTAGGCCAAGGACGGCGGCGGTTTGCATAATGTAAGGTGTCAAGCCCAAGGCGTTTTGACGCTTTGATAGTGACTGCAATAGCTTCAAATTACTCCCATCCCATTCTAAGTGTGTACTTCATCAATATTAATGACTGAGGTCACGAGGTAATTGATATGTCTTAGTTTAAATCGGAGAGTACACCGTCGTGAATAATTTCGTATATCTTAGGGTAAAAGGCTACTGTTTCATAATGAGTGTGTGGCAATGCTTCAGCCTGTGTTTATTTGATATTAAGGACGGTAAACAGATGGGGTAACTTGATGACATAAAAACTATTTAATCTGTAAAGTGTAATGAGTGAATCCTTAGAGATTGACAATGATAATATATCTTGAAGGGCCGTTTGGTCTAGACTACACCAATCTAAATAAATACCAATGAGTGACCTGGGCTACTATCTAGGTGTGATGAGTATTATTTTATGTTCTGTACCTGTCATTTATCAACTATATATAGGTATATTTAGAAATATACAAGCATGTTATATCAGATAACTACAGTAAAGCATTTTGGCGAGTGATGCAATTTACTCACATACTCGTAACGTTGACAAAATAAGCTATTACACTAAACAAGTAGTCTCTCGCCACGTTGAACAAGCTTGTGTTG
This sequence comes from Euclidia mi, assembly GCA_944739405.2. Lineage (NCBI taxonomy): Eukaryota > Metazoa > Arthropoda > Insecta > Lepidoptera > Erebidae > Euclidia > Euclidia mi. The sequence goes on along the minus strand of OX123202.2, from coordinate 34,959,478 downwards.
AGTTTTATCGTCGTTTATCATCTTGTTATACGGTCTCTTGGATGTAACTACTTTTACTAAATATTTTGCAACTGCTGCTGCTACTTGTACATAAAAGTAATAGGTATATATTATATATTCATATAATATACTAGCTTAGTTCGCGGCAACACCTGTGGCTCATAGCGTGATAGACCTATAGTCCGTCTCCATCTTCTTTCTCTTAGCGTTATCCCAGTATCAGTCTGGGGTCCGCTTTCTAGTCTAACCGGATTTGGCTGAATATTAGCTTTTCCACGGAGCGACTGCCTGTCTGACCTCCGCAACCCGAAGGGATAGCGATATTCCATGGTTTAGACTAGTGTCAGTTTATTTAGAAGGTACTGACGCCCTGTAACGACTGTCAAAGATCTTCATGACAACCGGGACCGACGGCTTAACGTGCTCTCCGAGGCACGGGACAAGCGATAATTAACAATTCAATACGCACATAACTCCGAAAAGTCATTGGTGCGCGCCGTGGATTCGAACCTGATACTCTCTGCATGGCAGTCTGTTGGTATATCCACTCGGCTATCGCTGCCTATAGTCCGTCTCCATAAAATAAATTATTCAATTCGGACCAGTCGTTCCTGAGATAGGCGCATTAAAGCAAACAAATAGACAAACTCTTCAGCTTTATAATATTAACATAGATTTTATGCTTTGGGTCGCAATCGCGTTATTATTTGAAAATAAATGGAATAGGTATACTTTATTTACTCCATCATTTCGCAATGAATGCCGTGGTCAGAGGGCTAAGCGACATCGTGTCAGTATTTCACCCATTAATATTTTATTTATACGCTTTTAAACAGTTAGCATAAATTATTGTTTCGAGTCTAAACTAGAACACCTAAGTGTTCTTTGTGACCGTCGGTTGAATGGTTGTAAAGTTGGTCGCGATTCAGAACTTAAGAGTAATGCAGCAGATGTCTAAATTTTGTATTTTAGGTAATACAAATTTGAATAGGGGTTCGGCGAATTGACTATGTCAGTTATTTCAGAATGACATTTTACAAGACCACAGAAGTTTTCGCTAAAGATCAGCGTCCAGACAGTGGACGTGGGTTAACCACGAGAGCTCGTTTCGAAAATACATCAATAAACAAAAGACATTCATATTTCAAATAATTCTTATTATATTTTTTTATTTAATATGAATTATTAAATTAATGGCACATGGAGAGGATGGATGACGATAGACTGACAAAGAGGAAGACCTAGGCGGACGTTCTCTGACCAGATTAGAGACATGCTGAAAAAAGGACAAGTCAGAAGTACCCTTAACAGAAGAGCATGCATGAGAAATTTGATGGGAGTGAGTGAAGCAAGAGAGGTATGTCAGGATCGTTGCAAATGGCGTTCCGTAGTCTCTACCTACCCCTCCGGGAAACAGGCATGAGTCTATGTATGTATGTATGTATTAAATTAAAACAAAAATTCTGATGATTGTTAGTCACTGTTGTCACCCAATCGGAGAATAATGATATCCAATTAACAACTGAGCTCATAATAATATATATTTCATATTAATACGTTTCACTGTATTAATTAAGCGTCAATAATACCCGATGAAACAACGATTGATGCAAACAAAAGGTGTAATTTCGCAGATATTGACCCATATCTGTAAAATCAGTTCAATGAGCTTATTATTTATTTATTCATTAGACATTAAATTATAAAGCTGATCCAAGTATGCTCTGAAATTTTGCGGTCATAACCGTCAATGATTTTATATCATTCGATTTTCAATGAAAGCCTACTCAGTTACTCCTGAAACCTCATTAAATAATACCATTTACTACGATAATTGCTGTGGAGTGTACAAATGGCGAGATTTCATATTTATATTCTGCAATATTTAACACTAATTTTGTGATGAATAAATGATGGCCAAGCGTGAATCGCTTCAAGATATTATTATATATATTCAAACAAATACTACAGACCATCAATACTAAAAATATAAGTCGTTTTAATTAATTTACTAAGAACGCTTCGCAAAGATTACAAGGAATGGTGGAGCGATACGACTAAAAATAGGTAGTGCCTATCTAATCCTTTATTCTGTTTAGTAAAAGGCTAGAAAGGGCAAACTTGATAGTTAAATTGATAAAGAGAAGTGTGGGTGGACAAGTGCGCCCTAAGTGTAATTAGTATTTAAACTTCATGCGAATTATATCATTTAATTAGAAAATGTTGCTTCTATTTGCATTGTATTTGAATTATCTGTTTGTTGCTGCCTAGTAAGGTGATTTAGAAGTTTGCAGCATCTATGTTTCCTTTCTTCCTTCCTCCTAATGCTAAAAAATAGAATATTATTTATTTTGTCTATCCAAAAGACACTTCCCGCACTAGGAATAATTCCTGTGTCGCGCCGCGTTAACAGACATACAACCAACGGACACAACGAATATCCAGACTCGAAGTAACCAATTATGGATCACACAAAATCATGTATCGTGTTAGTATCGAACCCACATTACAGAGCGCAGAGTATAAAAACGAGGCGGCCGCTTACACCATTAAGCCAACCGTGCAGTCAAATTATAAACATATAAATAATCGTTTAATTCAATAAACTGCCATTTCAGACATAAATGTTCTGTAGGCATAATTTATGAGCACATAAATTCATTGGCGCTACCAGAAAGGTTCTAAATTTAACCCTTGTCATGTTAGCCACTTATCAATGAAATTACACTATGTAGCTTTTCTCGTCGTTGTGGAACTATATCGGGCCGCCTAATTTTGTTTGCTATTTACAGGAGCGAACAAACTTTTGTACCTATCGTCTGTCTTTGTTTGAGCTATTGTTTTCGCAGAAGTTGTTTTAAATTAGGCTTTAAATAAAAAAATAACCCGTGCCCTAAATATGTATTGAATATTTAAGGGTAGATTTCTTATATAATTAAGTACATTCTTATTTACGAGATAAAACACAATGCAGAAATGTTGAAGAGAAATCAATGGAATTTGGGCAAATATTTGTAATTGTAAGCTATACTTAAAAGGTAATTCGCAACGTGACTACTGTTTTGCCCTTATATCGGTGTGACAACTACACAGTTATATTTATTGCGCACTAACAGTAAACATGTATTTAATTCGATTTTTAACCGACTTCAAAAAAGGAGGAGGTTTACAATTCGACGGAATCTTTTTTTTATGTATGTTTCCCGATTTCTCTAAGACGCCTGGACCGATTTCGAAAATTCTTGTTTTGATTAAAAGAGTATACCTTCCAGTTGGTCCCATTATCAGCAAGTCAGGATCTGATCATGGAATCCTGGAAAATCGAAGGAACTCTTCAAATTTTATAAGCACACTTGAAGCGATTTGACGATAACAACTCAATGCCGTCGAGTTTGGGCTCGTTTGAGTCATCTGTACATAGATTTTGATGGTGGATGATTTTTATGGTCTGATGATAGAGCTGGAAGGTAACCATGAGATCTTTGTGATACAATAACCCAATCTCATCGAGTTTAGGGTCGTTTGATTCGTTTTTACATGGACTCTGGTATGTTTTCCAGGGTCTGATGATGGAGCAGGAAGGTGGCCATGGGATCTTTGTAATACAAAGACGCAATCCCATTGAGTTTGGGCTCGTTTGAGTCGTCTTTACATGGACTTTAGTACTGAATGTTTTCCAAAGTCTGATGATAGAGCAGGAAGGTGGCCATGGGAAATTTGTGATACAATTACGCAATCCCATTGAGTTTGGACTCGTTTGATTCGTCTTTACATGGACTTTAGTGCTGAATGTTTTCCAAAGTCTGATGATAGAGCAGGAAGGTGGCCATGGGATCTTTGTAATACAATAACGCAATCTCATCGAGTAGCTGAAAACAAAAAAAATCGGGCAAGTGCGAGTCTGACTCGCGCACCGAGGGTTCCGTACGCATTTTACCTTATTTGAGGTTGAATTACGCTAGTCCTCTAAATCTGTGTGAGCGCCCATACAACTTAGAGGACTATATTAAATGGAGTCTACTATGTATGTATGGGGACACCCCTAAATATTCCACTTTTTATTTTTTGTAATTTTTCCTTTATTTGTGCTGTAAGACCCTGCTTTTGGCCAAATTTTGTGATTCTAGTTCAACGGGAACTACCATATAGGTTTTCGACCCAAAACCTATAGGGTACTTACGGTTGACCTAGAATTGTCAATTTTGGTCAAAACCAAGGTCTTACAGCACAAGTAAAGGAAAAATTCCGAAAATTAAAAAAAATTGAAAATTTAGGTTAATTTTGGTACTTACAAGTATTGGGTTGACCCAGGACCCTGATTTTCATACACCTAATAGCAACCATAGACCTCAGTATCTGGTATAAATTTCAATTTGCTAGGTCCACCCGTTCCTGAGAAAATCGGTGGTGACACACGGACAGACAGACAGACAGACAGACAGACAGACAGACAGACAGACAGACGGACAAGAAAGTGATCTTATAAGGGTTCCTTTTTTTACCTTGAGGTACGGAACCCTAAAAAAACACTTGAAATTGCCAGAAAGGTACAGGTCTACATTTCAGAATTGAGGCACGTAAGGAAGGCCTGCCCAGCATGTAGCACCTACACTATCCTCTGTACCTACTACCACTAAAAAGCAAAAAATATAAAAATATTTTTAAATAAAAAAGCTGACTTCAAAAAACACTAAGGAACTAAAAAGCAAAAAATAATTGGTTTTGGACCAAAAAAATTTGGAGTCGGTGCCAAGCCGTTACGAAAAATATTACTAAAGTACAAACTACCTATTCTAATAACAACGAAAGTTATATGTATGAAAAGTGTAAAGGTTTTATAGTCAGATCAGAAATACTTGGCTTGGCACCGACTCCAAATTTTTTTGCTCCAAAACCAATTATTTTTTGGTTTTTAGTTCCTTAGTGTTTTTTGAAGTCGGTTTTTTTTAATTTAAAAATATTTTTTTATTGTTTTATGTAAACAATTTCTATTCCGCAGTGCAAACTGTAGAAGTTGAAAGAAAATGTAACAATACCAATATAACATGATTTGATAAATAAAGTAGCTAGCTTTAGTCATCAAATTGTTTCCCTATCGTCTCATGTAGCTGGTTGCGTTTCTACTAAGGTATGAGTTCGTAGCCGACCGCAGACCGTACCAGCAGGCGATGTGTCGCCGCAACACGCCGTCGCGACTGTGTTGCTATTGGCTGTGAGTGTTGCAGAGACAAGATATCTGACGTCTTTGAGAACGTCATTGACAATATTAATGTGCGGTTGGGTAATAGGTATTGACGTGCGGTCGGGCGACACCTTGCTACGGCGCGCCGTAGATTACGTATTACTCGCTACGGAAGGTACTTCATAGAAATACATAGAAAACAGTGGTGTTACGGCGCCATGTCACCGGTTTCGAACTTCACCTGTAAGCTTTACTTGTAAAGGGCTTTTCGTATAGCTAAGGAAATGTATGATAATCATAATTATGTGTATTGAAATTAGGTGTATATAGTTAAAAATAAAAGTACATTAGTGATATTAAAATGTATAACAGAAAATGTGCAATGAAATGAGCGTTAGGTATAAGAGACGGTAGACGGTAGACCATGGAGACAGGGCTGGTAATTGCGATTCTTACTATGGCCACTGTCAATGTAATATGCAAGTTTTTTGGACTAGTCCCAAAAGGAAGTTCTTGCCACCTGATTACTACTACTCTGACCTCTGTGTAACTAGATTTTGTAGAATGATCATAGCCGTTACGGAGAGTAGCGAAATCTCGGCGAAAGAAAAACTGTGTTGGAACCTGCAAAATAATTTTATCAGAAGTTTATTACCGGAATAGTATGCAAAATAATTAAACAGACGCTTTTGCAGGAAAAAAATAATCTATACCAGCTTCAAACAGAAGTTTATTTTAGTGGCAGTCACCAATTTTTGTGTAATTTTAGTGATATTTGTCACTGCTTTAGTCGGTATCTTTCGTTTTACAATATATGATGATAAAATGCTATATAAAACACTGGTGATGCTGTTATCAATCAACACGTAGCCGTTTTTCTTCCTTTTTAAATAAAATCTTATTGTGCTATTTGTTTAAAAGCATCTATCTGAGATGCTTTATAAGAATATAGTATTGGCTAGTCAGTGAAACCGTTGGCCCATCCATATAGCCTACCACTTGGTAAGGGACGACCTGAATCAAAGATGTTGCTATTTCAAGAAAGCACACAATCAGGCCGCTAAAATGTTTAAGCCATAATTAACTTTTTATACTGCAAATCAATGTATGTAACTAACTATGTTGTATGCACTTATGGCTGGTTTCAATATTCGACGACCAACCATGGATTTGGCAACTAGGAATACATACTTGACATATTTTTTATGATCTTATGTCAAATATGTATAGTCTAGTGGCCAAAACCATGTATAGATCGAATAGGCACTGAAATGGCCGTTTCTTTAATAAAAAGTACCAATCTCCAATACATCGCACTTTTACACACCGCTAAAATGTCCGTAGCAAGTAGGTATTACGTGTAAGCTAAGGCGACGTTAATGCCAATACGTCGAGCCTTTACCTTCGTCATGTCTAGTAATGTCTTAACGAAGTACTTCTTTATATTTGAATCTCACTTCAGTTTGTATAATCATTATTGGCTGCGTGAGAAATGACTTGAACTAATTAGAAATTATTTTTGTTACGATGATTATTTTTAAATTATATTTGATCGAAGTCCTCGATTTCATCTCCAGGTAAGCCACGAGGAAGATGAATTCGGGTTCATATTTTTTATAACAAATTCAAGGATGTATGTGTCTGCTGGCTAGACTGGTAAATTCAGTATTATTATAATAAATATGGACTTGACATTATTGTCTCTGGTTCCTGCATACATTGTAAACACAGCGATGTGTATTTTACTGTTTTGACTAACTCAGTGCGTGATTTTATAAATATCGTATAAAGTGGTTTTTTTTATTTGTGACAATCCTTAATAGCTTTTCGAATGCATGTGTGCTTTGAGTGCTTTTTTATGACAGCTACTAGCTAAGCTCACGTCTACTTCCGCGTTATTTATGGCCATTTCTCCGCACCCGTTGCTCATAGCGTGATGTTACATAGCCTATAGTACTCACCAATAAATGGCCTATCCAACAAAAAAAAATCAAATCGGACCAGTAGTTCCTGGGAGTTGCGCGTTCAATAAAACAAAAAAAGCTTTATAAGTTTAGCACTCCGAGGTATGAGATAAGACAAGGTCTTCAGCTTTTAATATTAGCTCTCCGAAATATAGGATTGGATTTACCTTAAAAAACCACATAATGAAACCCTTATGTCATGTTCGTTTGTTCTGTAACGTATCTCGTTAACTAAGAACTAGTAGGTTTCTACGAAACTCCCCGCAGCTATGAGGCAGAGTTGCAAATACGTGAAGCCATTTATTTACTTTAAACACAACTTGACTGTTCAGAATAGCAACCATAAGTCGGTAAGTATCTTTGTTAGACGGAAACTAGAGTTAAATTTCATCAACTTGCATTTATAATTATCTACTAAGAAGGTATAGCAAAAGGGTGAAAGCAAATGAAACAGATGATTTGATAATTATTATTGTAAATTATCTTTTTGTTTGCTCAAGTCACTGACAATCGTAAAAAAACGATTAGTTTTGATTATAAACTTTATTTTTTTGCATCAATATACATAATTAATCGACTAACTGGCAGTCCCGGTAACGAAAAATGCTTCTTGGGTCTTGGTTTACTTTATAGATTGAAATCATAGAGGGATACTTCAATTTTGAATTGCAATCTTCAATAATCAATAATCAATAAAAATCAATAGTCTGTTCATAATTTTAGTTGCCGTAGTTGTATAATCACTCATCTGTACTGCCTAGTACATGTCCTAGGTAAAAAAAATACACCATGCGGACACGTTACATATTTTTGTAATGGAAGAAAATTCGAAATAGCGAACCATTCCGAACCATACACGGTAGAATAGTGACACTTTCGATTATGTATAAACGAACTCAGGAATGACAATTTAATATTACTCTACTTATTTCCTTGGGTAACATAGTACGTCTATATAAAAATACATAGAAAATTCACACAAAGCTAGAATCTCATATTCGCATGTACACTTTGTGTATATAAATTTTTGATATTATGCTGATACTTTACAGTAAACATTTTCAACTCAGTAAATATAATTACTTTTACCCGAGATTTGATGAGGCTCTTATTTTGCAACTCGACAAGATCTAAAAGGCAAGCCGCAATTAATTCTTCATTCTTCTTGCCGATATTTGGTTAACTCGTCGGTTTCCATGACGTCAGACCTTTTCTTGACTTGAGGAAAATGCTCTAAAATACCTGCACAAAGTTAATTAAGATCCTCCGAAAAATAAGGACGAGTTTTCATCGTAATAAATTACCCGGGTTCATTTATTTTTGTTCCCAAATTATTTATTCATTCACGAGGTCCGCTGGTGTAAAATTATGAAATTATGCACAAGTTTCTATTGCTTGAGTATAAAATATTTATAACTTTAAAACATATTCGTTTCTTTAATATAAATCGACAGTTTATGAACAACACTTTCATTCTCCCCTAAACCATGATGTAAGTATGAATTTGCAATGAAGTTCATCAGCCATATTTTCATATAGATTTTGTATGTAACTATAGGTACAATAACCTATAGAGCGAGGCATATAAGACATTTTGGAAAGTCTATAACTTTCCAAAATGTCTTTAAAAATGATTGTCCCATGTTTTTCTTAAACAAAACGTAGGTTCTTAATGAAGTCTCATCATTTGATAACAATCAATTCATGTAAAACAAGGACATGAATATTTATACAAATTGTGAATCGCATCGATCGCCTTGTGTGTGAGTGACAGAATTTTTAACAAAAATAAAATTGTATCTATTTGCCGGCACTTTCAGATATAACAATTATTACTTGTACTCTACACCTGTAATTGGTTAATTATAATAAAGTAACCAATTCTTTAAAATAAATAATATAGCTGGTAGTTGCTTATAAATTTCACTGACATGAACATGACATTATTTTTAAAATATGTGTATAAAGGCTAAGCTCCGCTCCCTTGGCTCAAAGCGTGATGTTATTTAGCCTGCAGCTTTCCTCGATAAATGACCTATATAACACTTTAAAAACTTTTCTTATCGAACCAGTAGTTCCTGAGATTAGCGCGTTCAACCAAACAAACAAACTCTTCAGCTTCATATTTGTATTAGATTGTGTTATTAACACCTGGTACTTTTGTAGGTATATCGCTACGATGTATCGTATAATGGCGTACGCATGGCTACGCAGCTAAACACTGGAAAGGACGCATTTTATTCATCCTAAGAGTCAGTGATTTATTGGTGGGCAATTATGAGAAACGGTGGTGGTAGCGCCATCTACCTTCCTATCTATAACTAATCGCATCAACGTCAATCGTTCCACGCTTGTCTAGTGCGAGCGATACCATGTTTCCGTCCCTGTCTCCCATTCCCAAGAACGCCTTTCGCGGATTGGTCGCCGCGATCGTCGACGCGAGAAACGATCTAGCACTTTCGTATTCGCTAAATACGTGTCGGCCATACCGTACCGCTCCGCGCCGTTCCCGCTATAATTATTACCGCTTATACAAAGCCGCTCGCAAGTGGAAGTGATTTGTGTAGTGAAGTGAATCAAGCAGCTTCATCCCGAAACCACCAGGAGACTGCCCTTCTGAGACGAAGAAGATTGCCGTACAAGGTAAGTGCCCCCCATCCTTGGAATATCCTATACCCACTCACAATCATCTCTCCCATTCCAATCCTACATCCTCTTCCCGTATCCAATCCTAGGCGACTAAAAACCCGCTATCCTTTGTATACAGTCCATTTCCTTCTCCAAGTCGCCTAGAACCTACGGTTTCGGTGTATCGCCGAACCATTTTTTTGATCCATACGAGTCGGATTCATTTACGTTTCTATACGTTATATCGCTATACCTGGGCAGTTATAGCACCTAGCTATACTCCTAATATATTCACATAACCGTCACATGGTTGTTTCCGCCCGCATCAGTAGGTAAACTTTTATGTAGCTACCTACTTACTCAATTATTATTTCTGGAACTATCATGGTTGTCTTGTAAATCTCATATTTCGAGCAACTTTTAATTCCACAGCTCTAAAGTGTTGCCTACTTAGCCTACTTAGGTAAAATAATAGGTACATTAGATATTCTTATTTTGTTTCGGTCTCATTAGCTTTTACTTACGTAAGCATGTCACAACAAAAGAAGTCACGCGTGTCGGAAGACAAAGAGATGGCAATCTTAGAAGCAAAACGCAATATTTTATTTGAGCGCATTCAAAACATATACGAGCGTTCAAAAACCGCCTCTATTTCTGATAGTAATAGCGAAGCATTTCTCAGTTATTGTATGACAGTAGATAGTATTCGAACAGATTTTCATAAGTTGTAAGACGATTATAACGCAAGATTACTTTCTATCAATCCTGATGAAAAACCGAACTATCAGGCGTACACCTCATTCGAAGTTCTTTATTGTATTATTAAGCGTATACAATCGCAATTGGAGGGTAAATGTTCAGCAGAGCCCGTTGCCCGCAAACCGAGATTACCGCCAATCGAGATTATGTCGTTTGACGGAGATATACGAAATTGGCCGTTATTCTATGCGAGTTTTAAGTCTACAGTGCACGATAATGGTTCTCTGACAGATGCTGACAGGTTGTACTATTTAATAGGTAAACTGTCACCGAAGGCCCAGTCCGTATTTGCAGGTGTCACACCCAGTGCTGAGAATTATCAGGTCATATTTCAGTCACTACTTGACAGATATCAAGACACGCGCGTCCTAGCGTCTACTTACTTAGACCAAGCTTTAAATATCAAACTGTCCGGCAACGCGTCTGTCGCGAATTTCCAGCTGTTTATTGATAACTTCGTAACCGCGGTTAATTCTCTTAGGAACTTAAAATTAGAAGATCTTTCCGACTTTATGTTGCTTTAACTCGCTTTAAAAAAGTTTAACACTGATACAATTCGCGCATTCGAGATGACGGAACGCAATAATAAAATACCTACACTAGATAGTTTTATTTCGTTCATCAAAGATCAGTGTCGAATATTTCATAATACGCAATCTGGTTCACCTGGTCCGTCTAACACTAACAGCAACAAACAAAGGTCGAATAAATCGCGAAATAGTAATAATAACTCGGTCCCTAATCCATAATCTTACGTAACATGCTCGGAATCTAATAGTAATAATTCACAGAAGTGTCTGTGCAGTAATATAGTGCACGACCATTTATATAAGTGTCCCGCCTTCAATAGTCTGAATCCAACCGCTCGTTTTAAATGCGTAAAAGATAACAAAGCTTGCATTAATTGCTTAAGCATAAAACATAAAACAAGTAATTGTTCTAGTAAGACAAAGTGTCGCTTATGCAATAAAAAACATCATTCATTGCTACATTTCGATAAAGATAACCCGTTGTCAAGCCAAGCCGCTAACCTTGACACACTTACGTCGCAGGTGCAGGCCACGGTGACTTCCCCCTCTACGCCTCAGGGCGAAGTATCGTTGTGTACGACGTCCATAGCGCGGGTGACGCGCACGCGAGGACGGCACTCGCGCATCTATAATGATCCGCGCAGGGCCAAAACGCAGTGTATGACGTCTAAGACTGTTCTGTTAGCGACAGCACAAGTTATCGTTTATGATGTTAATGGGTCGCCGCACATGGTACGTTGTCTACTTGATAGCGCGTCTCAGACCAATCTAATAACGTAAGAGTTGTTCAAACGCCTCGGATTATGGAATAACTTTAAAAATACGAACTCAATAGTCCGAGGGATAGGCGGATCAGAAAAACATTGCAAGGGTTCCGTAGATATTAAAATACATTCGCGTTTTGATAGGGACATTAATTTTAACATTTCTTCGCTTATCGTGGAGCGTATTACGGACACATTGCCAAACGCTAATGTAGACGTAGCATCACTCACTCACCTCGAGTCATTGCCGCTAGCAGACGCGGAGTTTGCGAATCCGGCAGGCATTGATCTTTTGATCGGAGCTTCAATATTTCCGCACTTGCTACTAACTAACATAGTACGTAGTGAGCGATATGATTTACCGCCCGCTATTGAGACGGTATTTGGGTATGTGATTATGGGTACCGTACCTACGTTACATACTTCTCATTGTATTACGTCTTGTTGTTGTTCTGTTCTTCAAGGGATCAAGGTGGGTGCTAAAACTGTGTGTAAGATAAAGCACTAATTAGCTATGCTATGCTATGCTATGCTATGCTACGCTATGCTATGCTACGCTACGCTACGCTACGCTACGCTAAGAGCTTATTCAGCTTTTCAAGCCAGGCCAGTTTGATCTTGTCAAATGGACAAGCAACTCTAAGGAGGTTCTCGCACGCATACCAGATTCTCATAAAGCTTCTCCAGACATTGAGTTTGAGAAGTCTGTACCGCATAAAGTTCTCGGTTTACGCTGGGACAAATCCTGCGATAGTTTTTGGTATGACGTCTCACCGCCAGATGATAGGTGCACCAAACGCACTATGCTGTCCACAGTGGCTCGACTATGGGACATAATGGGTTTTGTGGCTCCCACAATTTTGTACGCCCAGCTCTTGATCAAAGAGCTTTGGCTATCAAACTGTGAGTGGGATGAAACACCCCCTGACCATATTGTCGCCGCTTGGGGCCAGTTTCGTATTGAGCTTACCGCGCTCAATCAAATTACTATTCCGCGTCATCTTGGGTTGGTAGATGTACCATCAACTTAATAGGTTTCAGCGAGCGTGCTTACGGCGGAGTCGTATATCTGCAAGTCCGCATTGGTTCTAACTACTCGGTGCAGTTAGTTTGTGCCAAGTCTAAGGTCTTGCCTGTTAAAACCATTTCGGTTGCGAGGCTGGAGTTGAGCGCGGCCCTTCTGCTGTCTCAGTTGCTCCGCAAGGTTCAAGACACAGTTTTGCCCCACTATCCTATTAATAAAATATCCGCATTTTCTGACTCCAAAGTAGTGCTCGCTTGGATTCATTCTTCTCCTCACCGCTGGCAGACTTTTGTCGCCAACCGCGTTAGTAAATTGATTGAACTTGTTCCCGCTACATGTTTCAATCACGTCGCGGGTTATCGTACTCGTCTTCAGGAAGAACTTTCCATAGATCATATTGACTGGAAGTTTATTCCACCAGCATTACCACATTTCGGTGGATGTTGGGAAAGCATGGTCAAAGTAATTAAAACGCATCTCTTCAAAGTTATAGGTCAACAGATCCTCTCTTACGAAGAGCTTTTAACTGTCCTTGCACAAGTCGAGGCACTGATCAACTCGCGTCCGCTCACGGCATTGAGTAGTGACCCTGCAGAACCATCCGCGTTAAGCCCTGCACATTTTCTGAACACAGTGCCATTATCGTCATTTCCGGCTCCTGAAGCAGACTCTTCAAGCTTGCTCCAGAGACATACTCTGCTGGATAAACTCGTGCAGTCGTTCTGGCGGTGCTGGCGTGCGGAATATCTACACCAGCTTCAGGCTAGATCCAGGTGGAGTGGTCCTGCATCCCCTATACAGAAGGGTACGTTAGTCGTCATAATGCATGATAATGCTCCGCCGCTTTCGTGGCCGTTAGCCATCGTAGAGAAATTGCATACTTCCAAGGACGGTGCAACCCGCGGTGTTACCGTGAAAACCGCTATGGGGAGCTACGTGCGCCCTGTTGTACGTCTCTGTCCGCTTCCAACTCAGTGAGATCTAGCCTGAAGTTGGATCTACCTCTTAGTTTAAGTATTTAGTTAGTAGTTTTCGCTATTATTGCGTTTGTAGTTTTCGCTAAAGTTAATTTAGATTAATTTTATTGTCATATCGCTGTCTTGGCCTATTGATGGGTTGTGCGGTAGTACACCCAACATAGCTAAGTTCAATTCTATTTTTTTTAAAGGCAACCCTCCTATCTATAACTAATCGCATCAACATCAATCGTTCCACGCTTGTCTAGTGCGAGCGATACCATATTTCCGTCCCTGTCTCCCATTCCCAAGAAGGGGCACGCCTTTCGCGGATTGGTCGCCGCGATCGTCGACGCGAGAAACAATCTAGAACTTTCGTATTCGCTAAATACGTGTCGGCCATACCGTACCGCTCCGCGCCGCTCCCGCTATAATTATTACCGCTTATACAAAGCCGCTCGCAAGTGGAAGTGATTTGTGTAGTGAAGTGAATCAAGCAGCTTCATCCCGAAACCACCAGGAGACTGCAATTCTGAGACGAAGAAGATTGCCGTACAAGGTAAGTGCCCCCCATCCTTGGAATATCCTATACCCACTCACAATCATCTCTCCCATTCCAATCCTACATCCTCTTCCCTTATCCTTTCTAGGCGAGCAGAACTCGCCCTAATACAGTCCATTTTCCTTCTCCAAATCGCCTAGAACCTATGGTTTCGGTGTATCGCCGAACCAGGTGGCATGCATTCAATTTAGTTCAGAAGATCTTGTGTTCAAACCTAAGGCGCTTTTTCGAAGTTATGTGCTTAATCAAATAATAATTCTAGCTACGGTGAAAAAATCTTGAGGAAACCTGAACAAGTGAGACTTCTCCATTATGTTCATGAAGGTTTGTAAAGTCGACCAAGTTAGCAGACTCCACAAATCTTTAACATAATTATTGTGTCAACTCATATTTGGCAGCGTGGTAGACTATCATATAGGGGTCTGACCTAACCCTCCTTATATGTGATAAGCGGCCTGTGCCCAACAGTGGGAAGGATTGTTAACAAGGCTGGGGATGATAACGTTGATATTAATGAGTCTGTGTTTGTACAATTACCTTGTTACCTTAGAGCATACAGTCTTCTAAACGCCAGGCAACGTGGTCTTGGATTGTGCTATGTATCCAGTGCGGCCATATCAGATGGCAAACTGTAAACATTGATCCAAGTTGAAAATGTATTCATGTTAAAATTGTTTGCACAGATTGTTGCAAGGGTTTATGCTAGACGAACATGGGGCAACACGGAAATGTGAAAAGCCAACAACAATTAAGATAAGGAATAATACATTCTTGATAGCTACTTAATCTGAACCTGGCAAAGTGGAAAGCCAACAACAGCTAAGATATGGAATAATAACCTTTTGGTAGGTACAGTCGAAGCCTACACAATGAAGGAGACAGGTTTAATAAATAGAAGCATGTTCAGAAAATATGCTTAAACAAACTTCAAAATGTACACTAGACACTTCGACTGATTTGGGTTCATATCGCATTCTTTTCGCATTTGCCAACAAAGCTTCTCACGTCAACTTTGATAGAGGCATTACAACCACAAACGGTAAAAAAAGGTTTTGAAGCAAAATATAAAAGGCAGCATTGCAAAAATATTCAAGACTAAACCTACAAATATATTATTTAATAGCAAAATGCTCTCAAAACGGCCACTCACATTACTGGGCAAAGAGTACCTACTTAAACTTTCTCACTCTTGCTTCAGAGAAATTATTAAGGTGCCTTAGTCTGCAAAGTTTATTTCAGCTTGGTAAACTCTTTTAAAGCAATTAGGCGCAATTTGCTACAACGGGACAAAGGGATGAATGCTAAAACGGAACATTCGGTGGGTTCTCGTCGAGGCAGTAACTCAATCGTTATGCTACTTAGCTTTGTTTTAACAAAGTAAGAACAACTAAGTAAAATGAATACCTACTTATACTTTCCTTAGATTAACTGTTGTTTGGTAAACAATGGAAAACTTTCTTGAGTCGCCGGATGAGTTTTGTCTGATTTAGAATTTAGAAGTTACCTTACTTTAAATAAATTGGGCTAAATGGAATAAGATACCTAAATCTTATCTCATTCAATCGTACATATCTATTTGTGTAGACGCATACATTTGTCAAAGGTATATAAAGTTTCTTTGTTTGTTTGGTTGAACGCGCTAATCTCAGGAACTACTGGGCCGATTTGAAAAATTCCTTCAGTGTTAGATAGGTAATTTATCGAGGAAGGCTATAGGCTATATAACATGACATCACGCTATGAGCCACGGGAGCGGAGCAGTAGCCTTAAATAACGCGGGTGTAACCGCGGGCATCATCTAGTTATATACATATAGGTAGAGTGGATTATAAACGCCTGCATTACTGCATTATTGTGCCTATGCGTTTATCAGAGAGAATATAATTATGTAGGAGTAGCTATTGCCTGGTAGCAGTGCCAGTGGAGATGGCATTAGGCTCCGCAGAGGGTTTCGAGTTCAAACCAACAGTGTAATGTATCACAACTTCACTCACTTTTCCAAGACAATTCTAACACATTAAATAAATTGTTGTTTATTGCTTGCTTTGTAAGTCGGAGAGCACTTTAAACCATCAGTACCAGCTGATGAGTGAGTCCCAACCACCCCGGCGGTGGTCTGCCCCGGCATGGTAATGAGATGCTACAATTTTTCAATAAAAAAATTTATTAATTTTCAATTCATAACAAAAATATACATGCAGTACTTAAAAGTAATTTAGGTAAAATAATGAGGTGCCTGTACTAGGGTAAACCTGTCCCCCCCGTGGGATCTCCACCTTGTCGTGGTAGGGGGGCTCAGTAACCGTGGGTTTGAGGTACACCCACGGTGAAGCTAAGCGGGATCCCGGGAGGGGACGCTTCACGTGGGCTTGCGTGAGGCCTGCGGTCCCAAGGTGCGGGTGCGGGGGCAGTTCTGTCTGTGCTTCGCAGTCGGGTGCGGTCGCAGGAGGAGAGGCGTGTCGGTGTTGCGTTGCCGCGCGCCCTATCTCCCGCGACCAAATGGGGGCGCACCTTCGTTGCGTCGCGGTGGGGCCGCAGAGGAACTGGAGATGCGGTGTTGCGTTGCCGTCCTTCCTATCCTCTGCGGCCGCTGGGTATTTTGGTGGCGAAGCCCAACACCTTCATCCGCCGCCAAGAGGGTTTCGAGTTTCGCCAGATGGTCAGGCGGGCCCCCAAGGCCCGTCTGACTGTCTGGCGGGCCAATACCCGTCGGGGGGTAGCTAGGAATGCTTCGGTGAAATCCTACCCTCCGACACATGGGTACATGAGAAGCACGGGTTGGTTTTTAGTCAGTAAGAGTCAGACAGTCCCCTTCGTCCTTCCCCCCCAGGGCGAAACTCGGACTCCATGAGGATTTTCCAACCCAAAACAAAAAAAAAAGGTACACCTGTGCCACAGGCGCACTTACAGTATATAATTTTGATCTGAGTTAAGTCATCACAATATTTATTATAAACATATTAATCGTAATAACATAACATAACATAACATAACTTCACGCCTTTTTTCCCCGAAGGGGTAGGCAGAGGTGTATTACACCCACTTTTCGCCAGTTATGTTTAGGTCCCAATGTAATAGGGGGCGAGCCTATTGCCATCTACCGGGCACATTATTAAGCGAGCGATAATTAACGTTTTTAATACACACATAACTTCGAAAAGTCAGAGGTGTGTGCCCGGGGTACCTAGGGATCGAACCCGAGACCATCGTCTCGGCATTCCGTTACGTACACCACTGGGCTATCGCCGTTTTTTGTTAATCGTAATAATGTTTCTAAATAAAAATATACCTACTTGACGGGGAACCCATAAAGTTGCAGTCATCTGGTACACGGTTATTCTCCTCTTGCATCTTGTGGGGATACAAAATAACACCACAGATGGATAGTAAATGTCTTCTTTACTGATTTAAGAATATCACCAATCACAATTATTCACAAACTAATCGGATGGAAACGGATGCCTTTCGTGATCTCACTCTCGCTTGCACGTCCCGAGTCAACTAACTGACTTATTCGACATCGCCTCTGCACTTTGACAAATGACAGGCTGAATGTGCTCTCGAATGACATTGACATTGACGTTTCGCGAACTTGACAAGTGACAGGCTGATTATGTCACAGACACTCTCACGAGCGACATCTAGTGCTCAGTTTAGGTAACATCTTGGTATGTACGTTACGCGTTGCGACACGGCCGTCCTGCGCCTTACACGTCCTCGTGTAAGTGTTCATCTAGCATCCCTTAACCAGGGGCATCACTTAGCCAGCGGCATCCCTTAACCAAGGGCATCCCTTAACCAGGGGCATCCCTTAACCAGGGGCATCCCTTAACCAGGGGCATCACTTAACCAGCGGCATCCCTTAACCAGGGGCATCACTTAACCAGCGGCATCCCTTAACCAGGGGCATCCCTTAACCAGGGGCATATAAGAGTGACAAGAACTACGAATACAAACCTGCTCTATCAACATCAAGTTCAATCAGTCAGGTAATCAGGAAACTCAAAGTAAAACTGACATTTCACTATCGCTGTATCTCTCAAAATATTTTTTTTTTTCAAACCAAGTAAACCATAACATTTAAACTCTACATGTGATCATGGCTATGCATAGCCCAGTTACCTCCAGTTACTCTGCTTTTTGCGAAACCCACATGGGAACGCGACTGAAACCCGACCTCAGCCAGGTCCGACTGCAATACCACCTACTCACGGACTACTAAGTTAGTAGACGCCGATTTCTACCGAGCTACGGCTACACGTTAGCCTCTGGCACGATCCGATCCGATTATCATGTAAACTTGAACACTTTCTTCAATATTAGAACTATTTTGTTCTACCTCAATTTCGTCAGTTGTACTTTGACCTTCAGGCATTTTTCTCAACCTGCAGAGTGCGTACTTACAGTTACGCTTAGAATTAAGGGCTTTGCGATTATAATATATGCAATTGCGATCATCGTAAAGAACTTCTGTGACCTCAAATGGGCCTTTAAGATATTTCAAACCAAGTTAACCAAAACATTAAAGCTAAAGTCTTTGGATTCTAAACCTTATAAGCAAACTCCTTTAATAAACTACCTTCACTTTCATTGCCAGTTTCGACCAGGTAGGCTTTAGCTATACCAGTTACCAAGCTTCTCAGAGCCACATACAGGCCCCGCGCCACACAAGGGCCGCGCGCCACACACGGGCCACGCGCCACACACGGGCCGCGTGACACACACGGGCCGCGCGACACACAAGGGCTGCGCGACACACACGGGCCGCGCGACACACACGGGCTATGCTGGCCACCAAGCCACACTCGCAACCAGGCCGCGCCGGCTGCCAGGCTGCGCCGGCCGCCAAACCGTGCCGGTCGCCAGACTGCGCCAGCCACCATGCCGCGCCGGCCACCATGCCGCGCCGGCCACCATGCCGCGCCGGCCACAATGCCGCGCCGGCCACCATGCCGCGCCGGCCACCATGCCGCGCCGGCCACCATGCCGCGCCAGCTACCAGGCCGCGCCGGCCATCAGGCCGCGCTAGCCACCAGGATTACCCAAAAAGGAAATAAATCTACCATTAGTATTTCAAAGATTCGTCTCATTGTATACCCACTAAATATAGTATCCGTTGTTTCAGACTAATTCAACGACCGCACTTCGTAAATTTTAGGCGATTATCAAATTCATTTACTACTTCACAACCGCAGAACGTAACTCCCGTCCATACTCTCAATGAGCTATGTCAAAACTGGATTTGACCACTGACAAAAAATAAAACCAAATGCGAACATGGCGAGAACCGATAAGCTACTTTCGGACAAACTGATTTCCTTTGGCTACATAGAGGCAAAGACTACAGTTCCGCAATAAGCAATCGTCAGTCCATGAGCACATTCAGATTCTCGCAACATGTTCTTGTCATACGACACAGAAACCAGAGGTAGATCATTTTAGCGATCAAAAATCAAATAAGAGCTACTTGAGTAGCAGGGTATCCGTGATTGCGATCAACGACCACACTTTAATGTACTTCGTTCTAGGAATAAAAGAAAATTATCACACAACACTCATTCTAGTCGTTCGGCTATTCCTGACCCAAGTCGATGGGGAATAAAGCTCCTCTAAATAAAATCATGACAGGTTTTAATGAAAACCACAACTAATTCTTTCTCTCGAAGCTGATATGTTGAACAACACGCATACTCGTTAAAATAATAGGAAACTCATTACAACCACCATCCGGTTACACAACACCACCCGTATAGTCATTTCGAGCGTTTAACAAAGTAATCTTAAAGTAGGTTTGTTGATCATGTTACTTTGGTTTTCCTTATCACATAGCAGACTATAAGAACATCTTACTAGGCTGCATGATAGTTTAGATGTTAAGTTTACTACCAAGTATCCAATCAGTCTTTTCAGCGTTATAATTTTGTCATGGATAGTCTAAAATGTCTAAATACGAAGCATAACCCAACCTTATCATTAACAATACACCAACGGACCTTACGCGTTCAAGACGATGGACAACGTTTGTGATACTATGACAATGCATTAACGGCTGTCACAAAAGCTCAAGGGTAAACTTGACTAACCAGAAAGACACTTTACCGGTCCAACCAATGGCAACGCATGGCTAAACATGCAGCCGCACAAACGGCTTATCCAATTAATGCAAATCTACATTGACAGTAACGTGGGTACCACACAATTATCACAAAGACTAACAAAGTACCTATTTAATGAGAATAAGGTTAAGCATACAATCATCACTAACGAGCACTAACCTAGTCCTACCTACAATGACAATTAAAATCTCTGAAACTGATTATCGTAAAGCACTACGATGATAAATCATTATCTTCTACGTCTGGTAATCGAGTTAAACAACTTCTACTAGAAACACTATCACTCTTAAACGTCCTAAGCATAACCTGGAATTGGCCAGAGAACTCGGGGCACTTGATAAAAAAATCCCAGCGTATCACATTAATTTTAAAAATACACAGTAGGTCATTTTCACGCGTAAAATCTTAAAGTTGAATTTAATTTTACTAGTGGTGCCATCTTATAATCAGAGTAAGAAACATTTTAATGTGCCATGTTAAAAATTTATGCACACAATGAAGCAGGTGTAATTGCAACATCGAGATCGTCTGTACAACTCAGAATTACAACGAGTAACAGTGTCACTTTTTACTTAGATCAAGTTTAAACGAAAACCTTTACATATTATCAACACCACGAGTCGATAAAATAATGGCGCTAGTAATATCTTTCGATTATGGTCAGGTTACGCTAACCAACCAACCGCACTTGTTTGGAATAAAGCAAGTCGACCTCTACTCTCACTCTCGTTACTGATACAGTCCATAAAGTAAGACCGAGACAAGATAATTTATTTGCAAGCAAGCATAATATGATCACAAGGTTCGTGAGAGCGAGCCACCCTCGCATGTAGAAGTAAAAATAATCGCATTTTTTTTAACCGGCGTATCAAACTCAAAACCTCCATTCGATATCTACGCTATAGCTAGGTCACTGTGGTAGTCAGACAACCATACGCTAGCATAAAATACGGCAAAGGCCAAGTGGTTCCACATTTCAGTGTCTCGTGTAAGAATCGAACCTACAACACTCGGTACGATGTGATCGTGACATCACCACAACGATTACGACATTTCCAAGGTTAAATGCGTAATGTTTTACAAGTTACAAAGGAATCAGACAAAATACGCTCACCAAGGTTGCAATTGAATGCTCAGCTGATTCACCAGCATAGCAGCGTTAGCAGTCTCTATCGCTCGCGCCTTTGTGCACACTGCATTGCACAATATCATCCCAGGAAACGATACGCATTAGTGCGACCACAAGCGGGGCGCAATGCGAGTCTTGATCTTCAATCACATGTCTGCAGTCGTCACCCAAGCACGTGCATCGATATCTTGTTGCTCAGGATCGAATTCCGGCAAACAAAGGCCATGCGACGATGTAATCGGTATTTTCATGGCTTGCATCAGCGTCAGAAAATTACGATTTTGTAGTTCCAACAGGCCCAGCAATTTTTTGTTACTAGCGTCTTCATTTTGAACACGTGGGTCGTTGTGGTCCCATCCCAATTCTGATGACGGGGAACCCATAAAGTTGCAGTCATCTGGTACACGGTTATTCTCCTCTTGCATCTTGTGGGGATACAAAATAACACCACAGATGGATAGTAAATGTCTTCTTTACTGATTTAAGAATATCACCAATCACAATTATTCACAAACTAATCGGATGGAAACGGATGCCTTTCGTGAGCTCACTCTCACTTGCACGTCCCGACTCAACTAACTGACTTATTCGACATCGCCTCTGCACTTTGACAAATGACAGGCTGAATGTGCTTACGAATGACATTGACATTGACGTTTCGCGAACTTGACAAGTGACAGGCTGATTATGTCACAGACACTCTCACGAGAGACATCTAGTGCTCAGTTTAGGTAACATCTTGGTATGTACGTTACGCGTTGCGACATACTTATAATTATAAAATTATTTTAAAAGTAACATGAAACCTATAATTATTTGACACAGTCAGCAGTTCTTCGGTCTGATCATATTTCAGTGTTTGTAAATACTGATAGATGCGTTGTTTCGATCTTACATAATTTAGGTCATAAATGGATGTTTCTTTGTTTATTTCATTATATAGATAGGGACCCAGAATTGTAAGAAATCTATGAGTAAAGACAAACTTTGATTCAGAGCTTGAACTACAGACAATATTTTTCCGTCTCTTGGTGTTAGTAAGGTTGGCGTTGTACGTAAGCGCAGTGTGCTGTTTTAGTACAGTGTACAATATAAACAGCTGGCACTTTGCATGATTCATACAGAAGGCTTGTAGAGAATCGGTAAGGTCGGCGGGTGGCCACTTTAAGAAGGGCTCTTTGCGCTCGCTCAATAGAGAGCATTAAAGATTTTCCTATACCTCCCCAAGAGGTAATGCAGTATTGGATTATGGACTGACACAATGCCTTGTACATCTGTATGAGGTTATGATCTAAAATAAAGCGCAGTTTTTTAAATACAAATAATAGTTTTCGTATTCTAGATGTTAAAGCGGCGATATGTTGTTTATAGGAAAGGGTTTCGTTCAATATAACTCCTAAATACTTAATATTGGTAGTGCTATTTATTTCTGGACATGTGCAAATGTTGTTTGTAAGATTACAATTATGTGCATATAAGTGAAAATAATTATTATGTGCTTGGGTGTTACGCATGCAAAATTGAACGAATTTAGTCTTATCAGCATTCAGGGTTAGTAGATTCTGTTTAAGCCAATTATTTACTACTTTAAACGCTTGTTGTGCATACTTCTGAGCTTCCGTTATGGTGTTAGCTGAGAAAAGAAGCGCAGTGGCGTCAGCATACGTAACAATTGTGCCATGGTGTAGGTTGAGGTTACAGAGATCATTTATATACACTAGAAAGAGAGTGCCTCTGAGCACACTTCCTTGTGGAATGCCGAATTGGGGTAATAGCAATTCGGAACTGATAACGTTGTCTATTTTGACACATTGATACCTATCCCGTAAGTAGTCTCTAAACAGTTTTAACTGTGTACCTCTTATTCCTAAGGACTACAATTTGTTGAGAAGCAGTGGGATTGATACAGTGTCAAAAACTTTTGCCAGATCAAGAAAGATGTCAATTACTTGTTGACTTTTCCGAAGTTCCTCGGAAATATAAGGTGTGTACTGCATCTGCTGCAGATAACTTTGATCTGAAGCTGAATTGCTTGTGGGAGAAGAGGGAGTTATTTTCAAGATATGAAACTAATCTATTGTTTATAATTTTCTCGAGTACTTTAGATATCGAAGGTAGTAGTGAGATTGGCCTTTAGTAAGAGACCAGATCCTTTTGCCCTGATTTGTGTATAGGAATTACTATTGCGTTTTTGAGGCATTTGGGAAAGATTCCTTCGAACAGGCAAATTCGAAAAATGTGGGTTAATGGAGGTATCAGTATGTGCCTAAAGGTTTTCAGTATTTCAGTGCTAATACCATGCAATCCTGCTGCCGAGCTATATCTTAGTGATAGGATAATTAGTTCTTCTTCACTTTCATCCAGTTCTAGTATAACAAAAGACTTGCCACTACTATTATATGTCGGCACGGTTGAAATAGCATTTTCTGGATTATTGTTACATGTTCTTTGAATTTGTTCAGCCAAATTTACAGCAATGTTAGCAAAAACGCTATTTACGTTATCAGCGGAAGATAGTGGGGTACGATCTGTATATAATAAACTTGTATAGCACTTATTTTGCGTCGACGTATATGTAACAGACTTAACGTACTTCCATAAGCGCTTAGTGTTATTTCCGGCTTGTGATATGTGAGATTTGTCATACTCGATTTTTGTTCTTCTTAGGATTATATTGCAGAAGTTTCTATATCGTTTATAGATTGTTTGTCGGGTTAAATTATTTCGGTTTTTCTTAGCGCTTTTATGTAGTCTATCACGGTGCCGAATGCACTTAATAAGGCCAGGAGTTATCCACGGTTTAATATCATAATTTTTGTTAGTCAAATTAATAACATTGGTGTTTTTTTAATATAGCTATTTGTATATTGTTAATAACATAAGACATAGAAGAGGTAGCATTAGCAGAATTGTAAACTGGGCCAAAGTTAATATTGCATAAATCACGTTCTAGGTTGGTCATATTAAGTTTTGACCTTTGCTGCGGACGCGAATGATGCTTAGACTGCATTAATTTAAGCGTTAACAAAATCGCGCAATGGTCTGTTACTGTTGAGTTAGTAACAAGTGTTAAACACGGAAGCCTAGTTTTGAGCATGACGTGATCTAAACATGACCCACTTTGATGTGTTGGTAAAGTGTGAGAAGGCAAAATCCCATGATATGCACAATGGTTCAGGTAATCTTGGGTTCCAGCATCACAATTTTCAGAATTAATATTAATATTTAGGTCGCCAATTATAAAAATATTAGGAATGGAAGATAGGATCTGTAAAATATTATTTTATGAGTTATTAAATACTTCTACATTTCTAAAGGAAGGAGACCTTTAAATAGCTATTATTGCGATCTCCGAACCGATTTTAATAATAAGACAATTGCATTCTTGGACAGTTGGCTCTTCGACAGTAAGGTGCAAACCTTTTTTTGTGTATACCAGTATGCCATCCGTCTGGTTTAAAGATAATTTTGTGTCGTAACCATTATAGCCCGGTAATGTCGGTATGTTCTTATTTCTGTTTGAAAGCCAGCTTTCAGCAGTAGCCTTAATTAAAGCGGGTGTAATCGCGGGCATCATCCAATATATTATAGAGCTTAATGAAATTGCTACTCAAAAATTTAAGCATATCTCGCAATCTCACATATCAATAATGTAACTTCTCAAGCAAAATGAGAGTCAGTAATATATTTTATTAGATTTTTCCGTACATCCATATTACCGGCATCACTATGTGCAAAGGCATATCATAACTGGTAAGATTAGAAAGCGGACTCTGGGCTCCACAGCAAAAACTATTGGATGCTACCCGGATAACACCAGCACGATGACTGTTATGAGCTAATAATGAAGAGAGGCAGCGATAGCCTAGTGGAGATACTAACGGACTGCCAGGCAGAAGGTATCGGGTTCGAATCCACGGCGCGCACTAATGCACTTTTCGAAGTTAAGTAATTGTAAGTACATTGTTAATCGCCTACCCCGCGCCTCGGAGAGGACGTTAAACTTTAGGTCCCGGCTGTCATGAAGATCTTTGACAGTCGTTACGGGGAGTCGTTACCCTCAAATAAACTGATACTGGTCCAAACCATGGAATATCGCTACCCCTTTGGGTTGCGAAGGTCAGACGGCAGTCGCTCTGTGGATAAGTTGATATTCTGTCATATCTAGTTAGACCAGTAAGCGGACCTCGGGCTCCAAGGCGTGTAAGTCTTGAATGCAACCAGGATAAAGCTAGGACGATGATGAATGAAGAGAGGTAATGATATCTTTAAATACCCAAAGCTCTATAACCAATCCATAAATTACGGCAACGGTTTTATCATAATACCTGAATATATGACTACAAATGCTATAACTTACTGTATGTGATGTACAAAAATATCGAAAATATTTTATCGCCTCGTCGATATTAATTGCTTTTGCGGACGAGGAGATTAATATTTGATTGTATTTTCAGTCAAAGCAAAAACTGGCACTGACTATAAAACGAAAATCATATTGGAATACTACTTTAGATAACACACACATTGGAATACTACGTTAGATATTAAATAGATGTTATTTTAATGACTGTTTTAAAAATCAATTAACTAAGTAAATGTATTTTAATAGAGTCGTGTGATAAATACGCGAATAAAAATTATAAATATATAGACAGAATAAAGAATTAAACCAGTCAATAGTTCAACAAGCCATTAAAGTCTCTCTTTTCAGTCCTACGTCGCATACAGAAAGAAAGCTGGCAGCCCTCGCCGATCGACCCACAATGTTTGTATTTCTAGTGACAAAAGACGCAGTGGCGTAAAAAAATGGTGCGCCATAAAGTAGGTAATTTTTTGGAAATTGTCAGAAAGTAAAAAAAGAATACCGACTTTGTGGCGCACCATTTTTTTACGGCACTGCGCGCTTTCTTATTATTTTTCATGGATCTATCGATGGTAAAAATGCCGGAAAAAAATATATGACCGAAATGCGTACTCACTCTACCTGCACTTTTGAATTCTCACCAGCACTCAGTTGGACAGCTTACAAGTGACGGCATAGTGCTGAATCTTTTTATTTTATGCTCTTATATCGTCCTATATACGTCACCTGGTGGTTCATATGACCCATCTATTTTCGACATGGGCCTGTAGTCTATTAATCTATATCGAGCTTGATATAAAGTTCAGCCATTATATCATCTATTGCCGTCATTGGTAGTCTTACTCGAAAGTCTGAGTGTGTGTTTATGCAAGGTTTGGAAGTAGTAACAGAACACAGTTAGCTCTTTAAAACCTTGTTAAGAAATTTAGTTATACTTATATCAAATGCAAACTGAAACAACCCTCAGCGCAGTATAGTTACGAGGTAACAACCATTCTATTATGCCTTCAATGTATGTTTTTATAGTAGATCAGTGAGTTCATTCGTAGTAGAGGTAGGCCTCCTGCAAGGTAGACTGACGGTCTTGTTGAGATCACGGGCAGCGGATGGAAACGGGTGGCTCAGGATCGGCCCATGTGGAGAGCCTTGGGGGAGGCCTATATCCAACAGTGGACGTTTTTCGGCTAATATGATGATGATGTATGTTTTTATACCACAAGTGATACTCTTTTTAGCACTAGTAGTAATATATTTCTGAAGATAATTTATCTTCAAAAATATATTACTACTAGTGCGTATAACGTCTACACACAATATTCTTGTTCCATTTTCTTATGAAAATTTCCATGATATATGAGACCATTCATCTTAGTTACCACCGTACAAGAACTTACATGCGAACAGGAGTACTAGGTACAATGTTATATTATCTGTGGTACAAGAAATAACACGATTTTATGAAGTGCCTCAGGGAATTCTGATGCTACTACAATAGCAATCAGTCAAGTAAATAGCTAGAAAGTCTTTCGAGATATTGGTATATGTGATATTTCGGTGCACAAAAAACAGACAACTTAGTTGATGAATTCTTGTAAAGTATCTATAGATGAATGTTACTCTACGGGCAAGGTTCTTCTCCTTATGGTTTCGTAGTTTGTATACATCATCTTTCTTGGTATCATGATCAAAGATGTCCGCTTGCCTTAAGATAGTTCCTAATTTGAAAGGGAATCCTTGATATATAAATCTCTAAGAAAATCGTGGGAATAACTTGTCTCTTAGAAGCAACAAAATGATCTCACATTTCATATCACAAGTCAGATTAGGTTTGCCATTTTCTAGGTCGTACCTCGTACTGAGAAATCATCGCCGTAAATTATTAGCAAAGTTGATATCTACACAACAAAATTTAAATCTCTTCTTAGTGCCTAGTTTGTTTGCGTTTATCTACTAAAATCCACAGCGCGGCTTTCCTAGAACAGTGTTAATTAAAACATGGAAATAGCTCTTAAACGAGAGAATTTCTTACATAAGAATCGGTTATTTGTTTTTTAAATACGGCATGTAATTTGTTTCTCCAGTCTCTGCCTTGCTATTCCTTGCATTAAAACTTGCAATATTTATGAAGGTTATTTATTTCGTTTTTGTAGGTAATAGGTAGTAATTAATGCTAAAATACTACATAATTTTATTATTGTAGTTGCACAGAATACGGCGCTTAGATAGCCGCCTCTTTTCACATAAGAAGGACGTAGATGTTCTATTGAGCTGTACCATACATGATACAGCTCAATATTAAGATAAAGATATAAAGATATTTTATTTTGCAAATATGGGTTACATTTTTGGTGACTTAAAGTATATATATACAAGTTCAGCCATATCTTACCAGTTGGCATGCAAAAATAACATAAATAAAAAAAAAGAAATATAATACAGCCATAAAACCAATTACACAATTTTAAAAGGAAACAATTTAAAATTAAATCAGTAAATAATTTACAGTGGCATTTAAATTGAGTCTATAAAAACTTATTTACATTTTATGTATCAGAATGAAAAAAGGATGAGATACAACAAAATAGGTTAGATACCAAGATGGATGTCAACTAAAACTTACTTCTGATAAAAAATCTGTAATATTGTAATATGCTTTATCTGCTAAGAATTTTCGTAAAGTTTTTTTAAATAACATAGTATTAAGTAATCTCCAAGATTGAGGTATTTTATTATATATGATCGGTGCCATACAGAAGACACTTTTGCGCATAAGTGCTGTCCTAGAAGTATGGAGACACATCCTACTATTGTCGCGTCTATTACGTGGTACAACATCCGTCAGTCGTTCAAAGCGGTTGGGATTTGTCTTTACAAACATTGCGACTTCCAGCACATATAGGCATGGCAAAGTTAAAATATTGTGTTTTTTAAACAACGGTTCACAGCTGTCTGTAGTTTTAAGATGGAACATAGATCTTATACACCTTTTTTGTGCTTTAAAAGCAGTTTCTTTTTCACTTGAGTTTGCCCAAAATATGATTCCATGTCGCAAGTGGGACTCGACAATGCCATAGTAGGCAGTGAGAAGTGCATCAGTGCTCATAACGGACGACAAGGAGTGTAACGCATAAGCTGATTTACTTAACTTTTTGCAGAGTATGTCAATATGCACTTTCCAATTTAACTTATTATCTATTTCTAAACCTAAGAATCTTGTATTTTCTGTCTCATTTATAATTATATTGTTGTGGTGTATATATAAATTATTTCTATTACTATAATGTTGACTGAAATACATTATTTTGGTGTTACTTAAATTAATGATCAGATTACTGCTGTCTAGCCACTGCACCATCGTTTTTATTGTGTTGTTTATATCACTTTCAAATGTATCTATACTTTTGCAAGTTATGGTTATGGTGCTGTCATCTGCAAAAAGTGTCAATGGTTGTTCTATATATCTTGGCATGTCATTGATATACAATATAAATAGCAGAGGGCCGAGAACGCTCCCTTGTGATACTCCAAAATTTACAGATCTTTGCGATGACCTAAATATGTATTCGCGTTTATTGAATAAATTTATTCTTCTTATTTCAGTTAATTGTTTTCTGTTACATAGATAAGATTTAATTAAATTTAGGACATTACCTCTAACACCGTAATTTTCTAACTTATTTAAGAGGATAGGATAGTGCACGTAATCGAACGCTTGCGTCATATCGCAAAACACCGAACATACAGGCGTGCGTTCGTCTACGCTTTTGTATACTTTGTGTAGGAAATCATATGTCGCCATATTTATTGTTCTTTGCCGTCTAAATCCTTTTTGTTCCTCACAAAAAATATTATATTTTTCTATATATTTATTCAGTTGTATGTAAATATACTTCTCATATACTTTTGATAGTATAGGAATCAGTGAAATTGGCCTGTAGTATTCCATTTGCTCTCTATTAACTTTCTTAAACAATGGTTTTACTATAGATGTTTTTAGCGCATCTGGATATATACCAGTATAAATGCTCAGATTTATTAAGTAGCTCAGATGCCTGCATATGTCGATGGCTACAAATTTAAGCACCTTTGTGCAGATGTCATCATATCCAACACTATTGGTGTTTTTCAAAGCTATTATAGTTTTAAATATGTCATATGGTACACTGGGTGCTATAAATATTGAGTTCATTTGTTTATTGATATGATGAAGATTATGTGTGTTTTGTTTAAGTTGGAGTTCAGGTTTGGGTTTAATTTTATCAATAAAATAGTTATTAAAGGCCTCGCTAATACTCTGAGGTTCAGTTAATGTTTGGTAGATAGGTAGTGTTATTGGGACATTATTACTGAAACTTGTAATTATACTTAAAACTGAATCATCATTGTCACAGAATAATGCTTCGCCCGTGATACAGGACTCCTTTTTGTACGAGACTTAATAAAAATTAAAACATGCAACGTGGTTTATTTGTAATGGCTACTTTAATTTTACAACTATGAAAGTATTACCTACCTTCATTGTCAAGCTAGTTAAAATAAATATTAAAATAAATAAATCAGTATCACTTCATGATTCATACGTAAAGCTTACCAAAGTGTGGCCTAGGGAGCAACCCTTTTAATTTAAAATTGAATATTTAGTTTACTTGCGAATAAATGTTATAATATTTTCTGGTTTTTATTTTTGTGACCATGCATTGCTCTAAAGTTAATGTCGTCTTTGTAGCGGAACGTTTTATACGGATGTTATCATATAGATACGTGGCACCTATAATAGTTGTTAAACTACATGTAATTAACTTTTATAAGTAATGGATGACTTGTAAATTCAGTATCCATAGTTATCCATTTATATTACATTATAATTGTTCTATAATTACCATTCCAACTTTGTAAATTGGTTCGCCTTTGATTACAGCTGATTAAACTTACTTAATTTAGGTCAGAGTGTAATAAATGAGCTTTAGATTCTGACCTCTTGGTTTGAGATTGACCCAAATTTGTAAGGAGGAAAATAGGGTGCGTTCGTGGAGTAATTTAGCCAATAAAATGTCTGTAAAGTACGTGATCCTTAACAGTTTGCTCAGAGTAATGTAACTTTAGTTTGTAATGCCGATAAAATAGATCCGGGTTTGTTATTCCCATAGCGTGTGGGGTGTCTGTGAAATAAATATGTTTTTTGTACCGATAATTTCCTTTATATACCTATTACTACTAGATGGTTTCGTATCTTGGGTGAAATGATAGGTAAGTACTAGGATGAACCCAGTGATGTAGCTACTATTGAGAGCCCGAGACATAGGAACATTCCATCGAGCTTTCAACGTGGCGTGTTTTCAAGCTGTAGTTGGATGGACTTCTTTGAAGTTGGATTGCATTGGACTATGCAATGTAGGCAAATACGGGCCACTGGCATTTTGTTCAACTTTTGTATGAAATTCTTCGCTGTTGTTATGAGCATCAAGCAAGCGCAATGCCGTCTCCTGTTGTTCTAACACTACATTACATTTAACAGTAACCAAATAATCAGCCAACAAATAAATTAGAATAATAAGACAGACATCGACCTGCGCTAATTGAATTCCTATTTAAAACAACATCGTTTGTAATTCGCAGTCTGTTTTTAAATGTAATTGAATTAAAATATAATAAATTTAATACAGATTGACGCTTTATGTATGCCAGGTGTCGGTTGCGATTTAAAAAAAGTTCTGTGGAACTCAAAATGTTTTTTTTATCTCGATCAATATTTATAAATAAATCACACCCGGACATAGAATAAATAACTGTCTTGCACATATTTCACAAATATACCTGGCACAATCACTTCAGTAGATATTCTTGAATACTAACGCGGTTAGCTGACCACGTTATGCTCAAAACCTATGTTCCGACAATAGCTTCCTTAGCTATAATAGCAAACACGAAAATAGAAGGCAGAAACGACTTTAATATACTAGATACTTTAAACTAACATCTTTGTTGAAGTAAACGTTTGTCTATTTTTCTTTAAAATTAAAATCTTTGCAGAACAAAACGATTTTCTACACTAATGCATTTTCGAGAGCGATGCAATTCACTCACAATAATGTTGACAAAACAAGCTATTACACTGAAAAAATAGTCTCTGGCCCCGTTGGGCAAGCTTTTTTTTTTTTAGGTGTCGGGTTGGAAAATCCTCATGGAGTCCTTCCGCCCAGGGGGGAACACGAAGGGGACTGTCAGACTCTTACTGACTAAAAACCAACCCGTGCTCCTCATGCACCTATGTGTCGGACGGTAGGGTTTCACCGAAGCATTCCTCACTACCCCCCAACGGGTATTGGCCCGCCAGATGGTCAGGCGGGCCCCGAACGAAACCACCTTGGCGGTGGATGAAGGTGTTGGGCTCCGCCGCCAAAACACCCAGCGGCCGCAGAGGATAAAGAGGACGGCAACGCAACACCGCATCTCCTCTTCCTCTGCGGCCCCACCGCGACGCAACAATGGTGCGCCCCCATTCGGTCGCGGGAGATAGGGCGCGCGGCAACGCAACACCGACACGCCTCTCCTCCCGCGACCGCACCCGACTGCGAGGGACAGACAGAACTGTCCCCGCACCCGCACTTTGGACGCATCCTACGCAGGCCTCACTCCAGCCCACGTAGAGGGGGACGCTCTCCCCGGGATCATACAGTTTAGGTGTTCTTTGTGTTTTTTGGTGGAATATAATAATAATAATTTGGTCAGGGTTTGTCACAAGCGATTATTGGTGAAACTTCAATCTTACGGCATATGCGGCTCGCTTCTTGATTGGTTCAAATTTTACTTGTCTGGTAGAACACAATATGTTGAAGTCAAGGGTTTCGAATCTAAACCATACACCGTTCCTTCAGGCGTACCTCAGGGTTCACACTTAGGTCCCTGGCTATTTAATTTGTTTATAAATGACATAGTGTCCTGTATAAAAAATAGTAGTGCTTATCTTTTCGCTGATGATATAAAAATATGTAAAACTATAACGAATTTATCAGACTGCCACTTACTTCAAAATGACCTTGATGCTTGAATGGCTTGGTATGCTGTCAACAAAATGTATTTCAACACCGATAAATGTTTCTCTATCACGTTTACATCATAATCAGCCTTTAACAGTCCACTGCTGGACTAGGCCTCTCCTTTGAAAGGAGGAATTGGTCTACTATACCACGCTGGCCAAACGGGTTGGTATAGGGTTTGTATCAAGTTTTCCTTCTCTTACAGTGCTGTTCTCTGCATAATATGCTCCCTCTGTCGGCTCTTACGACACCCATGGTATGATATGGGGTGGTGACATTCCGTATTCTTAATCCGTCACCACACGGACAATCACGTTTACGCGTAACCATAATATAATTGAAACCAAATATTACATAGATGGAGTAGTCCTCCAGGAGCGAACTGAAATTAGAGATTTAGGAATTCTTTTTGACTCTAAATTAACATTTAAACCACATATTGACACTATCATCAATAAATCATCCAGAATGTTGGGTTTCATTATACGAAACACTAAATCGTTTCGCAATCCAAACACAAAATTAGCAGTATACAATAGTGTACTGTGCGAAGCCAACTTGAATATTGTAGTGTTGTCTGGTGTCCACAATACAATGTGCATCAATTAAGGATAGAACGTATCCAAAAAAGATTCCTAAGACACCTTTCTTTTTCATGTGGGTTACATAAAAAACTTATTTCCTACAGTGACAGATTGAGGCATTTTGAAGATGGACAGTTTATTGATGCGCAGGCCTACTTGATCTGACATTTTTGTATAAAATATTAAGATATGAGGTACACTGTCCACAGCTTCTGAAATCAATTTGCTTACGTGTTCCAAGCCGAGTTCCTAGACGAGCGCATCTCAATGCTGGACTATTCCATCGCCCATCTGCCAGAACCAACTTAAACCTGTTTTTTGCTGTGTCTAGATTGTCGAAGATATACAACTCAATTTGTGGGGGATTGGATATATTTTTTGACACAATAGTCAATTTCAAAAAGGCTGTTTTGAGATTGTTGAGGGATTAAGATTTTTTTGATTTTTTATTATTACCACATGTTTTTCTTGTTTTTCAATTGAATTTTCTTAATTTAGTGTTCTCATTTAAAAACGCATTTAAAAAATCTTGCATTATATAATGTGTTAATCGCTAATACTACGCAAGCTGTGACACCTTAAAATGTTGTACATTTACCTTTGTTACTGCAAATTTGTATATTTAGATGTAAGAATAATGTAACAATTGCTGGCAGTCCAAAATCAAATAAATAAATAATAATAAACCCCCTCTGGGGCAGTCGTCATCTCACCATGAGACTAACGCAAACTCGGAGGGCTGAGTAAGAGCTTTCAAACATCACCTCATCTTGTGATATAAACAAAAAATGTCATCATCATCATCATCAGCCTTTAACAGTCCACTACTGGACTAGGCCTCTCCTTTGAAAGGAGGAATTGGCCTACTCTACTACACTGACCAAACGGGTTGGTATAGGGTTTGTATCAAGTTTTCCTTCTCTTGCAGTGCTGTTTTCTGCATAATATGCACCCTCTGTCGACCCATGGGATGATATGGAGTGGTGACATTCCGTATTCTTAATCCATCACCACACGAACTACAAGATAAAACGAAAGCTTACAAACCGCAGGGCAGCTTTGTGGCGAGCTGAATGTGTGTGGCCACACTGCGGTCCCGAATGCTTCAGAGGGCCTGTCAGGGCCTAGTCTCCGGCTTGTCTTTATTGACTGGTTGGAGTGGATTTTCAAGAGCGCCCGCAGGACTCTCAACTCTGGCTTGCCTTGGTCGGCCGGTCAGAGAGAAGCTGCAAGAGCTATTAGCTCGGGGGTGGAAGTGTCATTCTCAAGGGCGTAATTACGGGGAAACCCGCTCCGGGTCTCCGTTGTCACGAGACCCGCGATGGCGAAACCGGTGCCACACTGCTCGACACCCCTAGCCGCTCGCACCGGTGTTGCCCTCTGGCTGCCTTTATGGCAGAGTTTGTTTGCCTTGGCGGCTATTAAGAGAGGGCCCATCCAGTGACTTGGCGAGTCACCATCTGCCTCGCAGACGGATGCTATGAGAGACGGCAGGTGCCGTTAATAGCCCATAGTTTCATTATATCGGTCCATTAAACACCCATCCTCATAATCAATTACATTCGATTCCATAATAAACAATAGTCCTACACGTGCTGCGGCTAGTCCATAGTTGTACTTAATAGTCCAGTTGTGGAGGCTCCACTGCATGTGCCCATAGCTGGGCATTAACTGGTTAATCCGTTAATCGTTAATTAACGAAGTTAACATTTCCACTAACGGATTAACTTTTAAGTTAACTTAAGTGTTAACGGACTTGTTAACTTCCGTTAAATTTTTCCAAGTCCGTTAATCCGTTACCTACTATTTACCGCACCGTGCCGCGCAAAACGTGTTCGGACTAGTTTGTACGGGTCGGTCGACAAGTGTGGCACGGCGCGTGCCGCAAGTGAAATGAAACTATATGCCTTGCCGGCGCGTGTAACCGAGAAAAGAATACTGCGAAGAAATTTGATTCATAAGTCTCATGACATATGTGTGTAATTCGTTGGTTTAGCGTTCGGCGTTTAGAGTAGGTTACGAGTGTTTTGTTTGATAAGTATACAAATACTGCGTAGTTTTTAGATTTTATAGTCCGTTATAGTTTACGTCTGTGCAGTGTGTATATTAAGACTTTATAAGCCGACTACTTTAAAGCGCACCTTTCCTGGTACGCCGGTGACTTTGGCCGATATTGTAAGCCTTAAAAACTATTTGTGACAAATCCATATTTTTTTATTTTTTTATGTCTTTGGTCTTTTATATTTTTAGGACAAGAATAAAAAACATTTGTAAATTATATATTTTTATTTGAAAATCTTACATGAAAATAGGCTGAAAGTGAAAAAAAAAACAAACTCGAACAAGTACATTTTTTATCATTTTAATGGCAAATATTTTGAAGCAGGGATCAATGTATCGACAATATTATCCTGTGATTGCAATCGATAACTACGCCAAGGGGTTGCTATTTCGCGCCAAAATGCGTGCACGTACTCTCGCGTTAGCGGCGTGGGAGACTAGTGATCTGTGGACTATGCGCCATACCCCGCACCTCCCATCGGTAAATCATACATGTGTGAGTAGCTAAAGAGTTTGTATACCGGGGCTACTCGCAAATCACGTATCACGGACGTCATTTTAAAACAAACGCTGAGGTGGGTTTTCCTGTCACGCTGATCGCACGCCAACGGTCCACGCTGATGGGTCAATAATGTCAAAATGTATGAAGTAATAACTCATCGATGACGGCCGACAGCGCTGAGCGGCCAGCGCGAAAAAACAGAAAACGCTAGAAGTACTTCATACATACTGATGGGTCAACTATAAGCGCGGGCCGTTGGCGTGCGATCAGCGTGACAGGAAAACCCGCCTAAGAAAGTCGACGCCGTACTGAGCACGTGATCAGCATCCTGAGACAATCCCATTCACCCGTACCCAGTACGTGATCGGCTGTTAAAGTGTTAAACAATGTATTGTGCAAATAAAAACCACAACATGCAGTTGGATTCCAGATCCCCTACAGACGAAAATCCGTGGCCACACTTGAGTGATTATGTTCATTTTGTATCCAAATCGAGAGACATCAAATCAAAAGACTCGTTCGACAATGCGGCATTTCTTGGGGAACAGATATTCATAAATCTGTTTATTAAATATAATATGCTATACCCTAAAGCTCTGCAGTTGAACGTCTTTTTTCCACGGGCAAAGATATATTAACGCCAAAACAAGCTTCGCTTTCAGACGAGAACTTCAACATATTAATGTTCATGAAGGCAATACCCACACTATACCGGATGACTAAATTACACACTCTATATAATATACTTACACGTCGTTTTTTTGTTCCTAACCTGTTAATTCCCAAAACCCAAACCAACAGTTCTTATAAAATTCTCATGAAAATAGTATTTTTACCATGTGTTAACGGATTAACGATTAACGTTAACTTGCGTTAAATCGTCCCAAAGATAGCGCTTTAACGATTAACGAATTTAACTTTTTTAGTAACGGATAAGCGATTAACGAAGTTAATAATTTGATTAACGATGCCCAGCTATGCATGTGCCTCACTACATTTTAGATTAAAACTCTCTACGGGCCTCTGCACGTTGGACCTATGTCCCCGTGTAAGCCTCCCAAAGGACTGGTTATTCTTTTAATGCCATTTTAGAAAAATAGCCGAGCTAATAGAGAAACATAATAATAATATTATTTATTTATCAAAAAAACACAATTAGGTACATTCAAATATTCTTTTTATATAAAATCAAACTTAAGGCTAGTTAGAAAACTGTATCACAATAAGTGGGTTCTCCCTTTACAAATTCTTGTTTTGTATTTTAAAAATACCACTAAATAATTATCATATTCGTAAACAAAGATAAAGCATTAAAAACAGTTTCTAATTAATAGGTACATACGTGTAACATTGACGCATTTATTATTAAAATTGCGTGTTGTGCATTTTGTATAAAACTTAAGTGTAACATATAAAACTACGAGTCAGCAGAATCGTGAATAGTGTCAGTGTGTCAGTAATGGTTGTGTTTAGCATTTATTTATAATCATTACATAATTTGCGTGTGCCTATATCCAAACTTGATGAATTTACAATATAATGTTAGTAGGTCGCTATTCTAATAAAGCTATTCTGTTAAGTTTATAACTAATATTGAATGATATGATTATGACATCCAAATTACATGAAAGTTTAGTTAAAGAGAGTTAAGTATGTAGCAAGCGGAGTGAAGCCTAAGTATCTCCATAATCAACGGTGTTGATATATCTCCTATCTGCCATACTTTTCGCCGCAATAGTTGTGGGTGGTGTGGTTCGCTATTCAGGACTTAAAAATTGTGCGAATTGGAATAGGGGTGACTTGAATACATCAGTTATTTCTGAATGACATCTTGCTAGACCACAACGGTCTTCCCAACAGATATATTTCCATAGAGTGGAAGTTACTAACCACGAGTTCTCGTTTTGAATCGCTAGTAGCCAAGCCAAGTCAACCACGTAAACACAAACCCTAGATATGAAATTAATGAGAAGGAAGAACACAGTAGCAGCAGTAATGCAATGAACATAAATGCTGATCTCCTCCAGACAAACAATCACGGACCTACAACATCACAGTCTTTACCTAAATTATAGTTGAGCGAGAATGTCAGTTTAGAAAAAAAAAAAATGTATGGTAATTATTTTTTGACTCTGGTCACACTATGAACTGACAAATCCTTCTCATTCTCTTTCCGCTTAAACTTGGTTCTAAACACACCGTTTGTTTTCTCGTGTGATTTGTAGAATTGAATTAA
Source organism: Euclidia mi (assembly GCA_944739405.2). Lineage (NCBI taxonomy): Eukaryota > Metazoa > Arthropoda > Insecta > Lepidoptera > Erebidae > Euclidia > Euclidia mi. The sequence continues at coordinate 34,921,078 of OX123202.2, read as the reverse complement.
ATTGTGTAATAGCCTTGCAATTACCGCTATTGGATTTGCCCCCCAAAGGTTGTGAGCGATTGATAAATTTGTTATATATATTGAACGTTGACAATTGTGAATCCTGTGTCAACGTGCCTCGTGCTGCGTGCCTTGAAGACGCCGCGTTTGGAGTCTGGTAACTAACGATAATCCCTCAGTTTTGGCCAAAATTAGTGTGTGTAATTATCTAGGTTGCCTCCAGGCCACCAGAGAAGATCCCCAGGTAATTGATTTGTTTAATTCTTAGCGCCAAACTTGGTCACATATTTCAGATATTTGACTGTCCTAAACAGTTGGATGAATATAATTAAGCTTCGACTGCGTCTGCAAACCATGCCCAATCTGTCTAGGGCAATCTCTGAACAAAATGTCTTCGAGAAACTAAATTAAATTATGAATTAAAACCGCTATGTTCTAAATTTACAAATGTGCAATATGCTGATATGAATTTTAGCTTAAGTAGACCCCGCCGTAATTTATATGCACTTCATGTATGCAAATGAATACTCAAGGAAGTACTAGCTATCGACTATCAAGCACGGTCTAGTCTAGGGAATATCAATCAAAGTTGAGTGCAAATAAGCCTATTTTATCAGATAAGTCGACCCAAACAGACGCAATTGAGTTTACCAGTTCTTTAAATTAAACGCCTGTTAATATTGAAAATGATAATGTAAACAAAAATGATGATATATTTTTTCGTAACTTAAACATTATATGTACTTCACCAAAATATTGCCGGTTTGCTCAACAAATCAGACACCCTCACGGTTTCATTAGCCTCTCTCGCTGAAAAGAAAAAGGGAATAGACATACTCTGCATAACAGAACATTTTATCATCATTGAAAATCATCTTGATATTCCGAATTACCATTTGGCAGCATTCTATGATAGAGCAGATATTAAAAGAGGTGGTTCTTGTATACTAGTAAAAACGTACATTCATGGCAAGAGTTGGCTTATATAGCCAAAATGTCTATAGATGGTGTCTTTGAGTGTTGTGCAGTTAAATTGACAGACTTTAAGATAGTGGTTATAGCTATATATAGAGTACAATACCGAGTAGATTACATGTTTTATCAAGAACTAGAGCAAATATTAATTGAAATAAGTAAGCTTAAATATGGTAACATAATAATAGCTAATAATTAAAATTTAAACTTCATGTGAATTATATCATTTAATTAGAACATGTGGCTTCTATTTGGATTGTATTTGAATTATCTGTTTGTTGCTGCCTAGTAAGGAGATTCATAAGTTTGCAGCATCTATAGCACATAGGTACTATGTTTCCTTTCTTCGTTCCTCGTAATGCTAAAGTATAGAAGATTATTTATTTTTCTTTTAAAAGACACTTCCCACACTGAGAATAATTCCTGTGTCGTGAGGCGTTTACAGACATGCAACCAACGGACACCCAGACTCGAAACCGAGTAGATTACTTGTTTTTAATTGAAATAAGTAAGGGTAAATATGGTAACATAATAATAGCTGGCGATTTTAATATCGATGTCATGAAAAATAATAACATTACGTAAGACCTAAAGTGTCTTCTGCTTAACTTTAATTTAACCTTAGCGATAGAATAGCCCACCAGATTAACTAGTCAGACTTGTATTGATAACTTTGCACACAATTTCGGCACGTCATGCACTGCGTATATAATAGAACTTGCTTTATCTGATCACACAGCACAGGTCTTAAAATAGCAGGTGTCCAAATCCTCTACACTAAAGTTTTGGCGCAAGGAAGTTCGTACCTTTCTCCAGATTATTCCGTGCCAAACATAATATTTTTATAACTTTATTAAAAACTTAACATTTGACGAAATCTATGCCACTACGTAATCCTAACTTATTCTTAGAAAATTTCAAATTATTTTACAATCTATGTTTTCCGATTAAAATTGTCACTATAAAGACTGCGAACAGAAATTACTTGGATTTCAAAAGGGTTATTGTGGTCTTACAGACTTAAACCGACGCCAGCAACTAAAATACTCTTTAAAAATTATTGTAAGCTATTTGGAAAGATAATTAGATTGACTAAACGAGCTCAAAAGATCCATAAGATTAATACCTCGGACGATAAATCAAAAAGCACATGGCAAATAATAAACAGTAAAAAATACAATATACTAATGAAAATAGTTCTAAAATTGAATATAAATAATACTACAGTTGAAGATCCAAAAGTTACTGCTAATAGTTAAAACAATTATTTTGTCGATAAAATAGCTCCTTGCCTTGCAGGCCATTTTTAGCAGTAAAATTATACCGAGAAAGGCTCGCCTTGCTATACTGCAGGGAGTTTTGGCGCCAACACTAACGTATGGGAGCGAATCGTGGGTATGGCAGGAGAAGCATGAAAGTAGAATTAACGCTGTGGAGATGAGAGCTTTGAGGATTATGTGCGGGGTAAGAATAACAGATAAGGTGAGAATGTGAGAAATAGTGTTATTCCGGAAAAGTGTGGTTTGAAAGAAGATATAGTGACAAAGATTGAGAAAGTTATGTTGCAATGGTTTAGACATTTGGAACGGATGGATGAAAGAAGATTTACGAAAGAAGTGCATCGAGTAAGAATGAATGGAGATGTCGGTAGAGGACGCCCAAGACGGACTTACGCTGACCAAATTGGTCACGTACTGCGGAAGGGCCAAATCAAATGTAACTATAACTGACGAGCATGTATGACGAGGTTAATGAATGTCGAAGAAGCGAAAAAGGTATGTTTGAACCGGAGCATTTGGCATTCCATAGTCTCTGCCTACCCCAATGGGAGACAGGCGTGACGTTTACATAGACATAAAATAGTTCCTATGGTTAACATTGAAGGAAATACTAAACGTGCCACGGCAAGTATAAAAAGTAGAAAAGATTCTATATACCCCCAAGTGTGCCCCAAGATATAGAAAAAATAATAAAAAACCTTAAAAATACAAGGCTACGATGACATAAAAATGAAAATAATTAAATCAGTAAGCAATCTTAATAGTAAGCACTTGAGCTATCTTCTCAATCTAATAAATCCAAATCTAAATCAATAAATAAATTAAATTAAAATTAAATCTTAGCATTAGTTCTGGCATATTTCCGGATATTTTGAAAACTACGGCAATAAAACCAATTTTAAGAAGGGGGACAAGAATCTTATAACAAATTACAGACCTATTGCATTAATACCAGTATTCTCGAAAATCTTTAAAAAATGTATATATACATACATACATAGTCTCACGCCTATATCCCCGAAGAGCTAGGCAGTGGTGTATTTCTACACCCACTTTTCGCCAGATATACTTTAGTCCCACGTAATAAGGGGCGAGCCTATTGCCGTACCGGGCACATTTCCAGACTCCGTGCTGTGCTACTGAGAATTTCGTGACAGAAAAATCCAATAACACTGCCCGACCCAGGAATCGAACCCGGGACCTCCCGATCCCACGCGCACATTTATGCCGCGAGACCAACGAGGCAGTCGTATAGGGTTTGATGTCGAGTTTTCCGTCTCTACGCAAAGATGGTATTTGCATCGTGTTATCCCTTAGTCGCCTCTTACGACACCCACGGGAAGATAGGGGGTGGTGACACTTGTATTCTATGCCGTCAACCACACGGCATTATGCCGTCAACCACACGGCATATACTCACCTGTATAACTATTTCGAAATTAATAAAATAATTTGCGATGAGCAAAAAGGTTTTAGACAAAATTCAACTATAAACATGGCTATATATAATTTTTTTTGAGTGAAACAATGGAAAATATAGACAAAATAAATCCGGTTTGCGCGGTATACTGCGACATGACACAGGCCTTCGATCTCGTGGATCATAATATATTAAAAAGGATGTTAGAGTTCTATGGTGTAAGGGGAAATGTCCTGAGTCTTATATCGACATATCTCTCAAATAGGAAGCAAATCACCACTATATCAAGAATAAATGTAATAACTAAGCGGGAAATTATCTATACATCAAATGAGCCGTTTGTTGCGCACGGAGTGCCACAGGGCATAGTGCTTGGCCCTTTGCTGTTCATGATGTATATTAATGACTTGCCTAACGCTATTCACCACCCTATGACCATTTTCGCAGACGACAGCACCGTTATAATTCCGTGTACAAAACAAGATGATTATGAAAATGACATCAATGAATCTATATCTTAATTATAAATTGGTTGGTTTATAATAATCTTAAGATAAATTTCAGCAAAACACAAATAATGCACTTTTTTCCCAACGGAATAAACATAATAGACAATTAAATATGAAAATCTCAAAATAAATGGCGTAGAAACGACTTAATTTCTTGGCTTAACTATTGACAAACAACTCAATTGGAAAGAACATATGTGGATGGTTTGTGTAAAAGAGTAAGTAGCAGTTCTTTTGCCCTTTATAAGCTCGAACCGTCAGTGGACATCCACGTGCTCCTTACGGCTTATTACAGCCTATTTTGTTCTATGCTGAGATATGGAATTATTTCTTGGGACAACTCATAAAATAAAGACATAATTTTTAAACAACAAAAACGTTGCATTCGAGCTATGTTTGGGCTGCAACCTACGGATAGCTGTGGGCCATATTTTATAAAGTGCAAAATGTTAACGATCCCTTCACTGTACATATCAGAATTAGCTCTGTTTACATCATACAATTTTATTAAAACGGGTCTTATTCGCGATATTTAATTAATTTAAGGTATAAATACCTATATTTATACCTACCTAATCGCAAAAGTTTGAAATCGATTATTGGCTCTGTTTGTTAAAACCAATCCACAGCTGTTTCCACGTTTGTGTCAGATTTCGGAACGTAGCCGACAGTTTGATAATAGATTGTGCCTGCATACTGCTAGGACTGCGTTGAAAATGTCAAAGAGCGTATTTTGTATGACTCCGGCAATTTTCAACAAGGTACCGAACTCCTAGATAAAGAATTAAACGCAAACCTTTTTAAGATAAAGTTAAACAGTTTATTGGCAAATAAGTGCTATTATAATATTGACGACTTTCTCAATGACTCTGACATTTAAATAAACCGTAGATATGTATAATGTATATTTTATAATAGGCTTGTGTCATAAAATGTAATTAGCGATTGATTCGTTCCTTCATTAGAAGTTAAACTGAAATACCTGAGATTTTCTTCAAAAATCGATCAGCAACATTACTAATTACGGCTTTTTAAAAACCTTTTTGAATTTGACACGAAAACGCTGTAAACCATAATCGTAGTTGAGGGATATCACAAAGTCCTAAACAAAACAAACCGTGAATGAAGTCTGGTCTGATGTACCCACTTTTATTTTGTTATATTCGATTTGACAGGTAGAAAGTTTGAAGTTTTAGTTGTATTTACTACTAAAACGTCTACAACGTGAATGGCGGGCGTACTGTTTGACGTAATGCTCCCTGATTGGTGTTCATTATCACAAGAATAAATACATTATTTTTATTTTTAGAATCCTAAAAATAACATTAACCTTACCTTTTTATAATAAATAATAAACTTTATTGACATCTTAAAATCATAATGAATCTATAGAAACTACAATCAAACCGATTTATTCTTAGTGGACACAAGCCTATTGTGACATGTCTTTTAGTCAAATTCAAATTCAATTCAAAATACTTTATTCATTTGGGTCACAATGTGACGCTTATGAACGTCAAAATAATAAATTTATAAAATAATTACTTAAAGACTCTACATTTACATTTACTGCCACGTTCGCAAAGCAATAGGTAGAACCATGAGAAAGAACGGGCAATAAAACTCATGGTCACTCTTTTTCATCGCCAGGTTTTGCATAATACACATAATTTACATTTTGTAAGGTGCTGCAACTGTTACACCTTCTATATCACTTGTATATATATACTGTACATAATAATACTCAAGCATAATACTTTTGATGTTCATTTGGTTAGCCTCCTCAGAATAGACATGGTGAAACAGGAGCATCCACTTACATTATATATACCTAATAATGCAGGCAATCCGCGTAAGTGATCAGACCCATGATGGAAATGATGCAGTTAAATATTAAAATCTAATACCAGCCCGCAAGACCGTCATCGACCAGTCATCGCAAGTAGCACCCGTTCACGAGTATGACGCATGTGCCAGCCATCATCCCTCTCGCCATATTAGAGGGACAGGGATGACCCGACACACGACGCCACCACAAGAAATGACATTTTAGTGAGCATGACGATAACAGTATACGAACCGGCAGTCAGAAACAATCTATTGGTATACTGACCATGACCGCCAAATTACCTCCATTTTCCAGATCATTATTATTAACATAAATTAGTGGAACGCGTGAAGGAATGCAAATGTAGAAAGAATTTTGTGAAGGTGACAAGTGAACGATATGATCAGGGATAAATAATGTTAAACTACATTCAACAAATCATAATAATATCCAAATCTTGCAAAAATCATGTGTTCACGAGGCACCTCCACTTAACATGTTACTAATTAAGAAGAGAGTATTTTACACACTCATAAAAATAACAATAATGGTGAATTTAAAAAAAGCAACTAGACCCATGATGTCTTGTCATCTAGAAATTCTTTAATAGTGTAATAACCCCTTTTTAAAAGAAAATTCCTAGTAGTGGTTTTAAATTTGTGCAGAGGTAAATTCATTATTTCCAGAGGTAATTTGTTGAAGAATTGTATACCGAGTCCCGCAAATGAGTCATGAACTTTATGTAGACTGTAGTTAGTGCCCACTAGTTTATGCTTATTCCTTGAGTTCACTTTGTGCAAGTCACTTTTTTTACGGTAAAGAGTTAAGTTTTTCTTAACGTACATTAAATTAGCAAATATATACTGCGATGCAACTGTAAATATTTCTACTTCTTTAAATTTATCTCGTAAAGAATCTCTAGCACCTAACTTATATATTGCACGTATGGCCCTCTTTTGAATAACAAAAATTGTCTGAATATCGGCCGCCGTACCCCATAATAGTATTCCGTAAGACATTACACTGTGAAAGTAACTAAAGTAAACTAGTCTAGCAGTATCTACGTCTGTGAATTGGCGAACTGTCCTAACTGCAAATGCTGCAGAACTAAGTTTGACTGCCAGACGGGATATTTGGGCGCCCCACTGAAGCTTACAATCTAAAGTTAAACCTAAAACTACAGTTGAATCAACTAGGTTAATTGTTTCGTTTTTTTAAATTATATTAGTAAGAACATTTTTGACATTCGAAAAGTGAATTTCACACATTTTGTTTTGCCAGAGTTGAGTAGCAAATTATTTGTCGTGAACCAATGTAGTACTTGCGCAAGAGAATTATTTACGCTGTCAATGTTACTTGTATTACGATCAACTTTAAAAATAAGTGAAGTATCGTCAGCAAAAAGAACAATATTACATAGATTTTTGACAAAGAATGGCATTTCATTAATATATATTGAAAAAAGAAACGGACTAAGAATAGAGCCCTGTGGAACGCCCATTCCTACTGGCAAACCTTGAGACCTACTTCCACTAACATCTACATACTGAACTCTATCTCTAAGGTAACTGGCAACAAGATTGAGTGCGCTATCTCGAATACCATAATGGTTGAGTTTACGTAAAACTGTATCATGTTCAACACAATCAAAAGTCAATCCTTGTCAATCTTTTGACAAGTCGCAAAAAACACCAATGGCATCCTTCGAATTTTCCCAAGCGTTAAAGATATGTTTTAATAGAGTTACACCGGCATCAACGGTGGAGCGACCCTTAGTGAAGCCATACTGCTCACTGTGCAAAAAATTATTTGTGAGAAAGTGGCTCTCTAACTGATGCAAAATAACCTTTTCAAAAAGTTTACTGATTGCAGGCAAGATAGAAATTGGCCGAAAGTTACTAGGGTCGCTCTTGGATCCTTTTTTGAAAAGTGGTATCACCTTGCTGTGTTTCATTAAATCAGGCAATACCCCTTTATCCACGCATCTATTAAATATTGCAGCTAAATATGGAGCTATGCTAAAAATGATTTGGTGAACAAGACTAACTAAAATACCCCATAAGTCAATAGATTTCTTAATATTGATGGTCTTGAGGATGTCATTGGTGTCAATGTATTTAAAATTAAACAGCACATCACACTCATTTACATTGCCCCTAACTAATATCTCTGCTTTGCTTGGGCATGAGTCTAAACACTTGGTTGTTTTCACTGGTATGTTTATGAAGTTGTTAAAAGTCTGAGCAACATCAATTTTCTTTGTAACTATTTCTCCATTACATTTTAATTCATAGCTATTATCTGCTAACTTAGCTCGACCAGTCTCACTGTTAATAATGTTCGAAGTTGTTTTTATTTTGTTCTTGGATTCTTTAATTTTATTACTTATAAATATAGACTTAGCTGAAGCACATGCTCTCTTAAAAACTTTTAAGTAATTTCTTACATATTCAATAAATGAAGGATTAAAATTGTATTGCTTCATACCATACAGATCATACAACCTAGATCTACTTTTGTATATTCCTACTGTTGCCCAATCACAAAATTTAACTTTAGAGCTCTTGGCAAATGTCTTCTGCTTAAAAATTTTATTGTACTCATTTTTAATAACATCAAATAACCACTTATATAATTCATCTGGATCATCGTGAGTTAAGTCAATGCTGGCGATCTTAGCAGCAACATCATCACTAAAGCGATTAAGGCGAGCAGAGGTCATAGGCCTACATGTGATTTTTTGTACTGTAGCGGTTGTATTAGTTGGAATTACAACCTTTTGTCCACAGTGATCCGATGTCAAGTCACTCAAAACAGCTTTACTTAAGTACAAACAATTGCAAAAAATATTATCTAAGCATGTAGAAGAATGCGAGGTAGTTCTGGTTGGTTCAGAAAATAAAACATTCAAATTAAATGACATAAATAAACTAACTAACCTAGTACAAGTTGATGATTGTTCTAACAAGTTAACACTAAAATCACCACATACGATTATTGACTTCCTGCTGGAACTTAAGTGTTTTAAGACGTCCTCCATGATGCTTTCAAATTGGCTAAAGTCACTTTGCGGTAGTCGGTATACACAGACTATGACGTGTTGCTCAAGTTTAACACAAGATATCTCAGCGTTGCGCTCGATAGAAAGTTCGGCTATGTCCTTTCGTTCTTTACATTTAATACTATTACAAACATATATGAGAGAGCCACCACGAATAGCGTTCTTTCTTACGAATGCACTAATCACTGTATAAAATTCATTATTAAATATTAATTGGTCACCTCTTAACCAATGTTCCGTAATGCATAATACATGCAACTTATGTTTCTTTAAAAACAAATCTATCTCTAATTATTTGCCAGATAGGCCTTGTATGTTTTGATGAGCTAAGTTTAAAACACATGAATGCCTATCTGTTGTCTCATCTAGTAGTTTAAACTAATAGATTTGTCAATACTACTATTGGTATAACTATTATCTACCAAATTCCTAATTACTCTAGTAGTACTGCGTTCACTATGTAAATTAAATGCTAATAATTTAGCAAGTTGTCGCCTATATATAAAAGAGAGATACATAGTATATTTTGTTAAAAAGAAATTACTAATAAAAATATTAGTCAAAAAATAAAATATGGTCACTATGACTACAAGTGCTATTATATAATAATAGATTCAATTTACCTATCTGGTTATCTTAATATATAAAATCCTTGCGTTACTGACTGACTGACAGACACGCTACAGCCGAAACTATTGGGCGCAGGAAGCTGAAATTTGGCATGTATGTTCCTTGGGGATCTTAGGGGTGCACTAAGAAGGGATTTCCCGAAATTCCCACGGGATCGGCCAAAACGGGTAAATTAAAAAAAAATGCAGGCGTAGCTGCTGGCGTCCTCTAGTTTTCTTTATAAGATAAGTTATTGGAATATGGTAATGCACAGACAATAAAATTGCACCCCACTTTAGAACTTTGTTCTATCATAATATCTGATAAAGCTAATATTTCTTTCTTGGTAACTAGTAGGCTATCCCCATATAAAATTATTACTGTAAAATGTTTATTTAGTCTAGCATGGTTTAATTTATAAATTAACATAGACATTCCTTGTCCTGGTGAACAAATATTTTGTATTGACCGATCAGTATAACTATTAATCAGGCTACCCATACCAATTACTAATTGGCCAGAAAAAATTAAAACATTGTTATCTAAAACCTTATTATTTTCATTATGTAATAATGTGTCAGAACCTGAACCATGACATGTTTTCGAAGGATATTCATCTTGAAAGTCACTATATAACTTGGTTGTACAATTAGGTGAAGCCTCTAACTTATGATTTGAACAATTTAAACAGTAATTTGGTCATAGAGAGCAGTTGTTTTAGATTTTACAGTAACAATATAGTGATAATATTATAATACAGCAACATTTAATTTTAATAATTTTAATATTCTGATTTTAGTAAATAATTATAATGTTATGTGTTGTAATTAATTTATATAATATATTTTAATTGGTATCATAGTTTTAATCTAATGTATTATCCTATCAAGTTGATGTTGTAAGTAATAATTATCTGGCATGTAGGTGCGTAGGATTAATATGTTTCTCATTTGTTAACATCATCATTATGTTCTTAGTTTGAAAACGTATTTGAATGTCTAATTGAACGGACTTGAAACTATAATATTTTTAATGTAACACCAAATGTACATATGTTTTACAAATAAATGGATCTTTATCTTATTCTGTTTAATAAAAGGCTTAATTGATAATGAAGCGTGGGTCGACAAGAGCGCCCTAAGTGTTATTAGAATTTAAACTTCATGTGAATTATATCATTCAACTAGAGGACGCCAGCAGCTACGCCTGCAATTTTTTTTTAATTTACCCGTTTTGACCGATCCCGTGGGAATTTCCGGAAATCCCTTCTTAGTGCACCCCTACGGTCCCCAAGGAATATACATGCCAAATTTCAGCTTCCTGCGACCAATAGTTTCGGCTGTAGCGTGCCTGTCAGTCAGTCAGTAACGCAAGGATTTTATATATTAAGATAATAATATTATCATTTAATTAGAAAATATGGCTTCTATTTGGAATGTATTGAAATTATTAATTTATTTATTTAAAACTTTATGTACAATACATTTGTAGGTACAATGGCGGACTTAATGCTAAAAGCATTCTCTCCCAGTCAACCATAGGGTGATGCAGAGATTGTCATGGTAGGTGTACAAAATAGTTATAAAGGAGGAGGATATAGATAGGATATAGCAAATACACATAATAATAAAGAAATACAATACAACATAACATATTATATTATACCTAATAAATATAAATACGTTACATACATACTTAATGTATAAATATTATTAAATATATATACAAATTATATAAATATCACTATGATTGAGATGATTGTGCCAATAATAAGCTTCGAATGTGGTTTGGCTTTGAATTTGAATGTCCAGCGGTTAGGAGCCATTCTGATCTCTAAAGTAAGGGAATTCCAAAGGAGAACTGATTGGACAGTGAAAGAAGAGTGTACAAGAGCAGAAGTGTGGGAGGGACATAAGAGTAATAAGTTATTAGATGAGCGAAGATCTTTAGAATGATTGGAGCTCAGATATTGAAAATTAGATTTTAGGTAGGTGGGGGCAGTTGGTGAATGAAGCAGAGAGAAGAGCGTTGTGAGAGCACGCACACTACGGCTCTGACGAATGGGCAACCAGTGTAGATCGGAACGGAAAGTAGACACATGGTCATACTTACGAAGATTGTAAATAAATCGAATGCAGTTACTAAGAAGACGGTCAAGTTTATCGAGAAGGTCTGCATTCAGGTCAAAGTAACAAACATCACCATAATCGATGATCGGGAATATCAAAGTTTGCACAACCGTTATCTTTGTCTTGACAGGCAAAAAATGTTTTAGGCGGTAAAGAGACCGCAGGGTCCCAGTCACACGCTTGCTCACGTTAGTGATCTGAGTTCGCCAACTTAAGGTATTGTCGATATGTAAACCTAAGTCTTTTACTTTTGATGTAACTTCGATAGGAGTCCCATCAAATTCAATCGCTGGAAGAGTTGATACCTCTAAGCGGCTCATCATACGGCTACTGCCTACTATAATGGCCTGGCACTTTGAATGATTGACGTACAATCCAAACCTATCGGACCAATATTTGTTTGCTGCTAGATCACGATTTACTGCAGCAATGGCAGCAGATAGATTTTCGATGCTGGCCTGAGAATACAACTGCAAGTCGTCGGCATACAGATGGTAGGTACACCGAAGGTCGAGGGTTATGAGATTAATAAAAAGAGCAAATAGAAGAGAAGATAAAATACCGCCTTGGGGAACGCCAGAGTCGAGAACACACCAAGATGAAAAGGCTTCATCAATGCGGACCGCCTGCTGACGTTCACGAAGATAAGAGGAGAACCAATCCAGTGCTTCGGGTGAGATCATAAAGTGCGAAAGAATAGATAGGAGGATGTCGTGACTGACGGTATTAAAGGCGTTCGAAAAATCAACCAAGACTAACACAGTAGCCTTGGCATCCTCAACGCCCGCCCTAATATCGCCAGTCACTTTTAGGAGTGCCGAGGTAGTGCTGTGTCCTGGTCTAAAACCTGACTGGAGAGGGTTTAATAAGTCGTTGACGTAAACAAAGTGAGACAGTTGCTTTTGTACACAAGCCTCCAGCACCTTAGACAGAAAAGGAAGAATAGATATAGGACGGAAGTGACTAGGCAGTGATGGATCAGGGATCTTAGGTAAAGGACGGACATAGGCTTGGCGCCATAAGGAAGGAAACACACTAGAATCAAGGGAAAAATTAATAAGGTGGGTTATCGTAGGTAGAAGCTGGTCTAAAATAAGTACTAGCATTCGGCGACTGATGCCGTCGCATCCTACGGCCTTCGTTTAATGGCTAGAATAATCTTTTTGGTCTCACCCGAAGCAACTGGAGAAAACGTGAAGAGATCTGTATTAATACGGGGCAAGTTTGCTACATAGTCAACCGTCTGACTTTGGGTTAGACGATTTAATGTAGGAGTGGTCGAGAAATGTCGATTGATATCGTCTAAACCGATGTCATTCGGCATGAAAAGACGTTGCTGCTTAGCAAATTTACCGATCCCGAGAGTTTCGAGAAACTTCCAAGTAGCAGCAGGAGAGCTAGGTGAGATATTTTCGAGAATATGGCGGCGTTTGGCATTCCGTACCATCTGGTTACACCGATTTCTTGCAGTCTTGAAATATGCCCAATTTTCGTCAGAACGATCTTTCTTAAATTTGCGAAATGCCCGGTCCCTGCGTCTCTTTGCCATTTTGACTCCCGTGGTCATCCAAGACGCTGGTGGACGTTTTAATTTAACCTTTCTGATTGGTGCATGTTTATCGTATAGCTCAACTAATACGTTGTTAAATATGTTAATTTTATCGTCTATAGAAGTAGCCTCCAGCAAAGGTACCCAATTAATTGCAGATGCATCCTCCACTAATTTATTTAAGTTAATCTGAGCAAAGATACGCATGTGCAATACTTTGGGTTGAGATTTGGGTGGTTTTAGGTTGTATGAAAGGAATATGAGGTCATGATGGGGAAATCCAGGGACAGGGTATTGGCCATGAAAGGATATAAGGGATGGGTTAGACAAAAGGATAATATCGAGCCAGGTATCCTCCCCATTATTATTGTGGTGAGTCGCTTGGAGTGGTAAATTATGGAGACTGGCTGACTCAATAATATGGAGCAGTTTACGGGATCAAGGAGAGTGGAGATGAAGGAGATCGGTGTTAAAGTCACCCATTATTATGTGATGCGTATATTCTGACCCTTAAGATTCCAGAATCGTTTCGAAGCTGGAGAAGTAGTCAAGAGCGGGGGACAATAAAGGACACCTAAAATAGTTTTAACTCCCTTGACAATTACCTCTAAGAAAAGATATTCAGCCGAAACTGAGTTAGAGGAAGAAGATTTGGCTATAATTTTATAGGAGAAGTCACTACGAAGATAAATAACAACACCACCACCTCTTCTGTCTACACGGTCATTCCGTTTAAGAATATAACCAGGCAAACAATATGTGGTGGATAGCAGCTGTGGCTTAAGCCAAGTTTCAGAGATCAGAATAGCGTGAACATTGACATTTCTAAACGCTTCTAACAAGTCACTGTAGTGGCTTGGCACACTTTGAGCGTTTAAATGACACACGTTTAGTGACTGATTAGACCTAACGTTAAACGTATCACGCACAAACTCACCGACGCGACGGTTTTATCTGGCATGGAACAGAAACTGTCCTCAAATTAATTATTGGCACTATTGGCAGAACAAAAGGATAAATCATCGTTATCAGATAACATCTAATTATGTATAAATAAATAAAATATGTACCTATAAATAGTATACCTATATAATATTAACATACATACATACATAGACTCACGCCTGTTTCTCCGAAGGGGTAGGCAGAGGCATATTAAACGCCCACTTTTCGCCAGTGTTTTGATCCCACGTAATAGGTGGCGAGCCTATTGCCGCTTATCGGGATATTTTGTTTGCCAGAGCCTCGTCTGTTGATCGGCAGGTGCACCACTTGCAGGTGAGGTTGGCTTGGGACCCTAAGTTCTTTGTGGGAACCCTATTAATAAATACATTTTAACTAGATAAACTCAAAATAAATACTATTCCGTATGCAATTGTAATACAAAGCGTACCATCTCTGCACCATCCGCCAGCAAACTCACAAAATTATAACAATAAAAGATTAAAAACTTATTTTATAAAACAATACATAGCTATCACTAGACATTCGTAATTTATTAGTAGATAAATGAAAGGAAAAATTCATCATCATCATCATCAGCCTTTAACAGTCCACTGCTGGACTAGGCCTCTCCTTTGAAAGGAGGAATTGGCCTACTATACCACGCTGGCCAAACGGGTTGTGGTGACAATCCGTATTCTTAATCCGTCACCACACGGAAAAGGAAAAATTATATAGTATGTTTTCTGATTTTAGAGTTGTAACTAAACGCGACTACAGAATGTATGTATATTTTAACACAAAAGTGGGTAGTTGAATATAAACGTAATACTATTGTTTAGTTTAAGTTCTGTAAGCATAAAAAGTAAGGAGACGTGTGTTGATATTCAGATAGCACATAGTTAAAGTGATATTTGTGTTTTGGATGAATAATGATTGTTGTGATTTGATTAAAACAAGGTTAGTGTGTGTGATTAGTTTCGACGTGTTAAACTTTTGGTCGCAGCTATGGTGCCCTTACTTGGAGCGCCTGTCGTCGTCGCAGATGTGGTGGCCCCTGTTGCCCGTGGATGCTTCTCAAGCAATGGGGTTAACTCGTCCATAGTTGTGACCTTTTTTCGGCTGCCGTCGGGTGCCTTGATGACAATAACTCCATCTTGAGTCCAATATGACCGCATTCCAAAGTGAACCCGAGCCCTGCTGAATGTATCCTGACGAGCCTTCGTTAAAAACTCCTTAATGGATATTGGAGTGCCTTTCAGTGATGTCTTCGCTCTCCAGACCGCAGCCCTATGACCCAGATTGCAGAACCGCACAAGTATGGGCCTCGGTCGATCTTTAGAGGGGTTGCCAAGTCTATGCGCTGATTTGATCGCTTCTGCAGAGATTTCTTTCATAGCGAGCTTGGTGTTGAGAATGTCCACAACAATATCCTTACAATTCTCCTTGTCAACTTCACTGATACCGGAAAATATGAGTGCCTTCCGACGATCCCTGGTCTCAATGTTGTCACACAATCTTGCACACTCATTTATTTGGGTTCTAAGCAAGCCAAGTATACTGAACATCAGCTCCCTGAAGCTCCGAAACTCTTGAGCCACCTTTGCGACTGTATCCTTCGCTGGTCCACTATTTTGGATCTGTGCTTCGAGTTCTCCCATACGCCATACAAAGCAATCTTCAAGGGATTTCTGAGCTGCCTGAATATCCGATATTTGCGCCATAGTGTGGTTTTTATAAAGATAATATTCTTGTAGTGATATGACTGTTGGTCGGTGAGTCAGCTGGCAGGTGGTGTCCGGTGAGTAAGGTTTGTTCTTACATGCACAGCATCACAAACGTGAGTACTTACAATATAAGGACTTGGCCTCACTAATGTGTAAAAAAACTGTGTTAAATTAATTATTAACTTTTAAAATTAGCTTTCAAAAATTTGCAAAAATCTTATACGTCCGATAGTTTTGAGCACCTACCGCCGAAAAAATTATCTGTTTGTTGCTACATAGTAAGGTGATTCATAAGTTTGCAGCATCTATAGCACATGGGTATTATGTTTCCTTTCTTCGTTCCTCGTAATGCTAAAGTATAGAACTTTATTTATTTTTCTTTTAAAAGACACTTCCCACACCGGGAATAATTCCTGTGTCGTGAGGCGTTTACAGACATGCAACCAACGGACATCCAGGGGGCTTATTCACTATGACCATTTTGAAGTCTTAACGTGTTTTAACGTGCTAGTTACCCACGTCGGCACGTTATTGGCTTAAACGGTATTCACTATGCCAACTTCAAGTTTGACAAGCACGGTAGCGCACGTTTCGGACACGGTTTTAGTTGTCAAAATTCCGTGAGCTAAGAGGTCACGTAACATGCACGTAACGCGTTTATTATAAAACGATAGAGGATAAATATGTACTAAGTTTATTTGTTTTATATTATTTTCAGTGTCCGTTAGTGGTTAAATGCTAAGTTTATTTGCTTTTTTATTTACCAGTGTCCGTCTCAAAGTTATTTAATTAAATATTATGTTTTATGAAAATTGACGCCTGTCGCTGGCGCCAGCGTCTCACTCGTCTTCGAATAATAATAAATCCATTATGATTTATTAGATTCTGTTAGAATTGGGCTATTTGCTGCACTAACCACACTTATATTTTTTATATTGTAGCGTGACTGCAACTGTCATGTCTGTCATCAATGTCATCATTATGTTTTCGTTCAAAAATTGACTTAAGTACAAAAGATGAACTAAACTTTGAAGATCAATTTTTTATTTTGAGATTGTTCCTGGCGAAATTGAACTAAAATAATATAATTTAAGTTTTATTAACCTTTTTTATTTGTTCTGTAGCTTATACTGGAAATTACAAGTTAGTAAAATAATATTTATAAAATCGAAATTGAGCCGGCAAACCGGCATTAAGATTTATGAACGAGTGTTGTGAAATTGATAACTAGGCATAGACAAGTTGTCGTATGGCATACTGGATACAATATTTTGATTGACGTGGTACGTCACGTTACTGAATCACGTTTACGTCTAGTGCGCTTCACGACGACACACGTCTTGAGCATGATATTTCAGTGGTCATAGTGAATAAGCCCCCAGACTCGAAACAACAACTTATGGATCGCACAAAATTGTTTCCCGTGTGGGAATCGAACCCACAATACTTAGCGAAGTGTCAAGCGACGAGGCGGCTGCTACGCCAAGCGTGCAGGCAAATTATAAACTTATAAAAATCGTTTAGTTCAATAAACTGCCATTTTAGGAAAAATTTTCTGTAGGCTTAATTTATGAGCCCATAAATAGGCTAGTTGACAAAAAAAAAATTATAAGTCCGTCCTTTAGATTATTCAAAAATAAGCGATACGTATTTTTTATTTTAGAATATACATCTATACGGGAGTTAACGCGAACACGCATTAGGTATTTAAATACCTTATTTTTGCTTGACGTTTCGAGACGGTTGCACGTCCCGTGGTCGCAAGCTGACTGGTGTAGCGATGTCTTTGTTAATTCCCGTATAGATATATATTCTTAAACATGCAACGCAAAAAATAACAAAGATATAGCTCATTAAAGTTACGTATAACGTCACGCCGTGCTGCATTTTTTCGCACGGGGCGACGTCACACGTAACTTTAATGGGCTATATCTTTGTCATTTTTTATTTAATCGAAAAAAGAAAAAATACGTGTCCAATATTTTTTTATAATCTAAATACGGACTAAATAACATGTAATTATTTTGACCCTGGAAACTACCCTATTCATTGGCGCCACTGGAAAGGTTTTAAATTCAACCCTTGTCATGTTAGCCACTTATCAATGAAATTTCATTATGTAGCTTTTCTGGTCCATCACTGTGGTAGAAAGTTGTGGAGCTATATCGAGTCATCTAATTTAGTTTGCTATTTACAGGAGCAAATCAACTTTTGTACCTGTCGTCTATGTAGTTTGAGGTAATGTTTTCTTTTTGCAGAAGTTGTTTTGAATTAGACTTTAAATTAAAAAAATAACTCGATCGAAATGGGTATTGAATATTTAAGGGATAATTTTTTAATGTAATAAAATATATTACTGTTTACGAGATAAATACACAAAGCAGTAGTTGTAAGCTTTTGCTAAAAAGGCAATACGCAATGTAACAAATTTATAGTCCTTAAACCGGTGTGATAACTACACAGTTATAATATATTGAGTACTTACAGTAACAATATAGTCAATTCGATTTTTATTTTAGGTAAACAGATCTACTCTTTTATGAAAACAATTGGAGAAGTTGAAAGTAAATGTAACAATAAAATGTAATCGATAAATGAAGTAGCTAACTTTAGTTATCAAATTGTTTTTTATCGTCACATATATTATTATGTAGCTGTTTACAATTCAATTATGGTACGAGTTCGTAGCCGACCGCAGACTGGACCAGCAGGCGTCATGTCGCCGCAACACGTCGTCGCGAAGTGTCACTATAGCCATTATTTCGAGCCCAACCGTACCATATTTCATAATTCGATACCCATATTGAGGTATGGTATGGTTGACATACCATACCTCACTATGGGTATCGAATGAAAGGGCTTGATTGGTAGAATAGGGGTCACTATGAACAACAAAACTAAAAATTTGAAAATAAAATAAAAACATTTTTATGCTCAACGGTTTTATTAAAATAAAAAATTATGTAATCAGGTTATGTACTAAAAGCTAAAAAATAATTCGGTAAGTCCTAGCTACCAGATCGCACCAATCTTCTCATCAATCTGGGGTATTGATCAGACAAATATAAAATCGTTGGGCACGTGAAATTTCTATCATAATGTTTACTCTGGATACGCCAAACGATTTAATATTTGTCTTTTTTAGCTTTTAGTACATAACCTAACTACATAATTTTTATTGTAATAAAACCGTTTAACATAAAAATGTTTTATTTTATTTTATTGTAAATTCTTTTATATTATTCATAGAAAAACTTAGACCAAGACAAATATCCATGTTCACGCACACATGTTTGACTTGATAGGGAAGCGAACCCGCGAGCTTCGGCTTGGCAGTCATTTGCCCTCTACGCCACCGGGTCCTCAATATGTAAAATATTGTCAATCTAGACATTGTAAATATATAAAATGTGCAATGAAATGAGCGTTAATGGTTACGGTAGACCATGGAGACATGGTCCGTGATTGCGATTCTAACTATTGCCACTGACAATGTGCTAGGAGAGGTTTTTTACTAATCCCAAAATGAAGTAATTGCCACCTCATTACCACTAATATGACATCTGCGTTATCGGATTTAGTACAATGATCATAGCAGTTACGGAGAGTCGTGAAGTCTTGGCGAAAGTAAAACTGTGTGAAAGCTGCAACGAATTAAGTCAGAACTTTATTGCCGGGTTAGTGTGCAAAATAATTAAACAGTGTACACCTCGGTAGGAGATAATTAATCTATACCCGCTTCAAACAAAAGCTTATTTGAGTGGCAATTTGTCTCCAATTGTTGTATAATGACTATATTTGTCACTTTTTTGATTGGCACCTTTGGTTATACAAATAATGATGCTATCCCTGGTGATGCTACAATTAATCACTGCGTAGCCGTTGTTGTTCCTTTTTTACTTAAATCTTACTGTGCTATTAGATAGATCCTTTAAAACAATTATTGGGAATTCACGTACGTTTGTTACACTTTCACTGTCGAACAACAGACACTATAGATAATCTATAGTTATGGGCAGAGTTCATGGGACAGGGCATTGGTTAGTCAGTGAAATCGTCGGGCCATCTAAACATAAGTGGTAAGGGTCGACGCGAATAATAGATGTTGCTATTTCAAGAAAGCACACAATTAAACCTCTACAATATTAAAGCCTTAAAAATAACGGTATTTACAAAACAAGCAATTTATAACTGTAAGTGCATACAACATAAATACATAATAATGTATCTATGTTGTATGCACTTACAGTCGGTTTTAATATTCGATCCATCTATGGATTCGGCTACTAGAAATTCGTACTAGCAAAGATTAGTAAACTAGTCTGTGGTACTAGTCATATTTTGTATAGAGCTTATGTCAATTATGTATAGTCTAGTACCCAAAGCCATGAATAGATCGAATATTGAAACCGGCCGTAAACAAAAATGTCCAACACATCGCACTTTTATACAGACGCTAAAATACTCCTAACAGGTATTACGTGAAAGCCAAGGCGACGTTAATGCCAATACTTCGAGCCTTTACCGTCGTCATGTCTAGTAATGGCTTAACGGGTACTTCTTTATATTTGAACATCATTTACAGTTTGTATAATGGTTTTGGGTGCGTGAGAAATGGCTTTAACTGGTTATAAATTAATTTTGTTAAGATGATGATTTTGAAATTAAATTTGATAAGAAGTTCTACATAATCTCCTGTCCAGAATGATGTCCTATGGGGGAGATTAATTCGATTTCATATTTTTATATTAATTTTAAGGGTGATGTATAGTTAGGTCTGTAGGCTACAGTTTTCAAGTCAGTGTTACAATAAATAACGTCTAACCATGTCTCTGATATAATCTGGATTAATAGGTATACAAACTCAGTAACATTTGTTTTTTACTGATTGCGTGATCTTATAAATAATACCTCCGCGGCCCCGCCTTCTATAAAAGTGAATACGTGAAAACCAAATAGTTGTTCGAATGTATGTTCTTTGAGTGCTTTTTTATGATCGCTACTAGCCCGCGGTTACTTCCGCGTTATTGAGGGCTATTGCTGCGTGCCTCATAGAGTGATATTATAAAGCCTTATAGTCCTTCTCGATAAATGAGCTAAACAATAAAAAAAATATTCAAATCGGACTAGTAGTTCCTGAGAAAAGCGCGTTCAGCCAAACAAAAACTAACTCTTCAGTTGTATTATATTAGCTCTCCGAGATATGAGATTGGATTTACATTAAATCACAGCATAAAAATCCCTCACGTCTGAGGTTCACTTGTTCTGTAACGTAACTCGCTAACTAATAACTAGTAGGTTTCTACGAAATAGCCCGCAGCTATGAGGCAGAGTTGCAAGTACGTAAAGAGTTTAACATGTCGAAAATATCTAATACTAGCCGTTTCTAAGTAGCGCTCATAGCGAGACTTGGCTTGCCGTTCGTAACAGATCGGCAAAGTTAAGCAACGCTTGCACAGGTTGCCACTTGGATGGGTGACCGTGTGTGGCATTTTCATCTGAGCGCTACCGTGCTTCGGAGGGCACGTAAAGCTGTCGGTCCCGGCTCTTGGCTAAAAATAAGGGTCGTTAGGCCATGTCGGAGGCCTTTGGGCGGTCTGAAAACTCCGACACCAGAGTTAGCCACACACTCACACGAAAAACAACAACAAACACAAAACAAAACTAGCCGTTTCTTGCGGTTTCACCCGCGTCCTGAGGGAACTACTTCGCGTACCCGAAAAACCCAAATATCATACGGACCCCTATTTTTTCTAAAACAAAATATAGCCTATGTTAATCGCAGATAATGTAGCTTTCTAATGGTGAAAGAATTTTTAAAATCGGTCCAATAGTTTTTGAGTTTATCCATTACAAACAAACAAACAAAAATACAAATTTTTCCTCTTTATAATATTAGTGTAGACTAGACGTCGCCAGCGGCTTCGCCCGCGTCAATTATACATATAAACCTTCCTCTTGCATCATTATATCTA
Organism: Euclidia mi; assembly: GCA_944739405.2. Lineage (NCBI taxonomy): Eukaryota > Metazoa > Arthropoda > Insecta > Lepidoptera > Erebidae > Euclidia > Euclidia mi. The sequence goes on along the minus strand of OX123202.2, from coordinate 34,899,074 downwards.
GTAAAAAAAACCGCATTAAAATCCGTTGCGTAGTTTCTAAGATTTAAGCATACATAGGGACAGACAGACAGAAGATAGACTTTGTTTTATCTATGCAATGATGAAGTATAGCATAGGATGATACATATGGTTTAATTAATATAACTGTACAATTATTTTTTTGTTGGCATATGTCACTGACAATCGTAATAACTATTAGTATCGTCCTAGCGTTATCCCGGTTGCATCCTAGGCTTACACGCCCTAGAACTCGAGGTCCACTTACTGGTCTAAACAGATACGACAGAATATCAATACAAATATACGGAACAAGTGCCGTCTGACCTCTGCAACCCAAGGGGTTAGCGATATTTCACGGCTTTAGACGAGTATCAGTTTATTTGACGGTACTGACTCCCCGTAACGACTGCTGAAAGAGCTTCATAATAGCCGGGACCGACGATTTAACGTGCTCTACGAGGCACGGGGCAAGCGATAATTAACAATTTAACAATATAAATAATGGCGTATTAACGTTTTTTGCATAAAAACCCAGAAATGACAATTTATTTCTTAGGGTAAAATACTTCGTAGCTACATACATATAACAGCTACATAGAAAACTCACACGAAGCTAGAGCGAGTTTCTTATTAATTGTACAATATTGTAAGATAATCATTTTCTGTAATTTCATATTCGATATTAAGCTGGTATTTTATATACTACCTAAATACTTTAAACCCAGAAATAATATTTAATGTTAACCGAGATTCAAGGAAGCTCTTTATTTTGCAACTCGACAATATCTTAAAGGGCATGCCTCTATTAATTATGTATTCTTCTTGCCGATATTTGGTTAACTCATCGGTTTTCTTGACGTCAGACCTTTACTTGTCTTGAGGAAAATGCCCGAAGGTACCTGCACAAAGTTAATTGAGGTCAGCTGAAAAATCAGGGAGAGTTTTCATCGTAATAAATTACCCTGGTTAATTTATTTTTGTTCCCAAATTATTTATTCATTCACGAGGTCCACTGGTGTTAAATTATGCACAAGTTTCTATTGCTTAAGTATAAAATATTTATAACTTTGTAACATGTTCGTTTGTTAATCTACATCGTCAATTTAAGTACAATGTATTTTCACACTTTGGTTCCACCCTATACCATTATTATAGTATGAATTTGCAATGCAGTTCAGCCATATTTTCAAATAGATTTTGTATATAACTATACAATATTCTATACACTTTCTAAAATGTCTTTAAAAATTATTGTTCCACGTTTCCATTAAACAAAACGTAGCTTAATTAAGTTCCATAATTTCCTAACAATCAATTCCTGTAAAACAGAGGCATGAAAATTTATAAAAATTGTGAATACCAGCGATAGCCTAGTGGAGAGACCGACGGACTGCCACGCAAAAGGGCTTGGGTTCGAATCCACGGCGCGCACCAATGTCTTTTCTAAGTTATGTGCCTATGAAATTGTTAATAATCGCTTGCCAAACTTTGAAGGAAAACATCGTGAGGAAACCTGCATGTCTGAGAGTTCTCCATAATGTTCTCGAAAGACATGAAGTCTGCCAACCCGCACTTGGCCAGTGCAGTGTGATTTAAGACCTTTACCTTCTCATTGTGCGAACAGGCCAAAGTGCCCAGCAGTGGGACAATTTATTTATAGGGCCGATGATGATGATGATGTGAAACTCATCGGTCGGCATCCTATTTATGAATTTTATTATGATATATTTTTGGTTTAAAAGTTATTCCAAATCATATGATTTCATTTTTATTCGTTTATCTTATGTTATTGTCGGGTTTATATATTTAGTAATCAGATCGATAACTAATAACGTGATGATACGATAGTTTACAATCTGTCAGCATTATCTTTAAAAACAAAAACACTCAAGCAGTATCTGCCATTAACGCTTTTGATAACTCCTAAACATTATCATTATCATCGAATAGCGGTCCTAATAACTTAGAGGAAAATAATAAATAAAACATTTGGAAGAACTTTCATTCCAAGACAATTCATTTTCAGACATACCCAGCATTTCCACATTTCCTTCTTTGTAATCCAACCTTAATATCTCTATCATTATAATACTGAAATATGAACCTGCCATTCGGTATTCCACTATAAGTAGGTAAGCTTCATTTATACACTTAAATATGATAGGTATACTAAGAACACAACTCTTACTTCCCTAAGTCAGGTATTCTTGTATGAAAAATTTCGCTAAGAACACTATTTAGGGCAGTAATATCAGCCCTTCTGCGTACAAATGTGTGCACGTAAAATATTATGAGTGTTATGTGATAAAGGCCAACAACGGCTTATGTTTTATTAGGCCGAGTGAGGATATGACTCACTTTTGACTATTGTTACAATATTTTATAAGGTGATTGATTAAAGGTTTGCGTTTGTTAAAAATGTATTGCAATATATAAATGTCGAACCGTTTGTTTGCAAAACAAAAGCATATACTTTTATATTGCTTTTTTTTCGGGTATTTTTTGTGTGTCTGTTATGATTCAGAGCCATAAGTATTGTTTGAGTATGCCTAAAGAAAATAGTCATGGGGCGGCGCTGGCAATACTCATAGCTTTTATCATTATAAGAAACTAGTCTACTCCATTTATCCAAAGGGGCATTTTAAAAGATAACAGAGAAAGGATTTTTAATTAAACTCGAGATTTTCCCGTAACTTTACACGCGGAAACTGATATGAAGAAGACAAATGTTTTAAATAAAATATCGTGATAAATTGAAAAGGCAGTGTGTCTAATGCTCATATTGAAAATATTTGGTAATTTTAATACACATTATAACAAGAAAAACTGTTTATTATATAGGCAAATAACGTTTTATGCCTGTAGATACTTATTTAAGGCATAATACAAATAACAATATACTGTTCCAGCTCAATGCAGAAATGTCCTGCAGATCGTTCAACAGACAAGGTGCTCATGTCCTTTCGTTCTTTACACGGTAAGGTATTTGAAGCTAGTATCGAGAATCCAACATCTAGAGAAAGCACTTTGCAAAGCAATTTGCATAATTTAATGTTATTTAAAAATTTAATTTGATAATCCTTCAACCAGTGCTTCGTTATGCACATAATTTTTATATTGTGGCTTTCTAAATATAAACTTAATTCTAAATATTTGCCAGATAGACCCTGTATATTTTGGTGTGCTACATTCAATTGTCAATGTCTACCCTTTGTCCTATCACTATACTATCTTACCTTTGGACATAATACACGTATGCTTCATCGGTCGCGAAAACTGTATGATGTGTTGAGGATTTCATTCCCGCACGAGGCAAAGACTAGGTGTGTGATCCGTAAAAATGTTTTTTTCGATTTTGGGCGTAATTGTTTGACACAGGTCAGCTTAGTGCGAGAGATGTCCTAAAAAAAAACATATAGCAGCCAGACTAAGAAACCCATTTGTAGATCACGTAAAGTGTATGTGCCAAACGCACGCGACCACTAATGAATAATTTAAAGAAATACGAAGACAGACAAACTACCTAAACGTTTCTATAAAACAAGCCACTATATATAAATTTACCTATAGTCTACAATATATTTTGTGAAAGCAATCTTGTACGACCTAAATCTGATTCCGTTATACAATTTCGTACAAAAAACAATCAAGCTGTAATCAAAATATCATGGTTACAAGAGCCTTCTAAGGTTTCTGCAATTAAGAAGTCAAGGAGAACAAATTACTTGCGAGAGGCGGCTAGACGAATAACATGTTCGTACTAATTGTCGTGAAGGCTACTGTTTCTATCTAACGTTTGTTTCTAAGTCCGTTTTGATAAAGCTGAGACAAATTAGTTTGTTATATTTTATTTTTGTTCGATTATTTTATTTATTTTTTGCACATTGATGGTCTTATCAACCTATCGCAAGGTTTCGTTTTTAATTTTTACGTTTGCCGTTGTGTTTAGATTTTGCGTAATCCTAGAAGACAATGCGTCCAGTAAGCGGTAAGAGACTGTACAATAAGACTATAGAAAACAAATAAAACTTATATTCATCAAGCAAGTTTTACATCATGTTCAGTCTACTTTCCGAGAATCTCTGGATGCAATCGTACATAGACTGTATGTACAACATGTTTCACTTTTCAGTCTCCAACAAATCTAGACTCAAAGTGTAAGTATACGTGTGTTATAAAATATAACAAGCTTATCATTTTTCCCGCAACGACTTATTTACCCAAATCGTTTCCACAACGGAAACGGCTTTATGAGCACCGAACGATTCCTCGATTTCCACTCGAAATTTATTTGTGTTTCACGAATCGGAAAATATTGCCATACCCTTCACAGGTTATTATTAGTATTTTTTTTTATAGTAATCGGCGGCAAACGAGCAGACGGATTGCCTGATGGTAAGCAATTACCGCCGCCTATGGACACAAGCAACACCACAGGAGTCACAAGCGCGTTGCCGCCCCTTGGGATTGGGAAAAGTGGGATAAGGGAGAAGGAATAGGGGATAGGGCATCCGGCACTCTCACTCACCGAACGAAACGCAACAGTTTAGGTACTGTTACTTTACGTCGATTTTCTGTGAGAGAGTAGTACTTCCCCGGTCGAGCCGGCCCATTCATGCTGAAATCAGCAAGGCTCTACTACCTTGTGAAAGTTATACACGAATAAAAAGGTTGTGTGCAATCGTAAATAGTTAAATACATTATTCTCTGTACTTGAGTTTTATAGCACGTATGTATGTTTAAACCATTAAGGCGTAAGTAGAATGCGGTAGTTGACTTCTAGCAAAGTAATGAGTTATTTATTTACTCACATTACCTATAGTAGTAGAATTAAGGTCATGTATGAAACAATGAGTGACAGGCTGCAATATTAAGAACGTATTTTTTTATATGATTTTCTATCTATGACATAAATAAAGTAGTCATATACCCAATTGTAAATTGATTATTCATTCTCTGAAGGCACTTCGGATTAGCAGTATGGATCGTAAATATAAATGTAAGTAACGATGTAATGAATCTGTGTTTATCTGAAAATTGAAGCCCGTTTGTTGTAGATTTGTTTTCATCTTGTTAAGGTATGTTTAATTAAATCGCTGTACAAGAGGTTTTATGTTGAATTTATACCTAGTGCATAAGGGTTGTAAAATTTTATATAGCGCTAGCTTTATTGGATTGGAATTACTTTCTTATCGTAATGCCTCTTTATACTGACTTCGTACATCCTCTTTTTCAAATCTTTCAACTTTCACTCTTTCTAAGGCAGGTGAGTGTATGCGAGGACGACGGCGCCATTTAGTGATTAGTCCCGCTATGCGGCTAACTACCAAAAAATGGTCAGTACCCACATTTAAGCCTCGGTACACTCTAGTATCTTTCACTTTTGCTTTCAAACGTGTATCTATCACAACAAAATCTATCATACTTCGTTCTGTCTGCCTTTGCCATGTATACACATGAATCATCTTGTGACTAAACAGAGTGTTTGTCACCACAAGCTGAGTGTTTCTCTCCATACATATATCCAGTAAACTTTCACCATTTTCATTCACTCTCTCGTCACCAAATCGCCCTAGAACCCTTTCATAGCCATCACGACACACACCTACCCAACCATTAAAGTCGCCTAACATAATTATTCTTTCATTATTCTCACACCTAGTAAGCACATCTCTTACATTATCCCAGAATTCCTGTCTTACATTTAACGGTTTGGACATGTCTGCAGCATAAACAGACACAACAAAAACTTTAGTTAAGCCGAGTTTTAGTCGCACCCAAAGAAGCCTGGAGTTAACAAATTTAAATTCTTTCACACACTCATTCATCCTATCTGATAGAATCATTCCAACTCCTTGACTAGCTCTTGACCTTTCTTCTTAGTTTCACTCACTCCTAGTATATCAATTTTTCTTACATCCATCATATCACACAATTCATCAATCTTACCATCCACACCTCCACATACATTCACCGTTGCAAACATGCATTCCCTAGCCCTCCTTTTGCCTCTGTTTGACGGGGAGACTAAACGTGACGTGTGGCAAAGCGCATCGCCGTTGGGAATTTTGTCCCCCCCCCAGATACAATGGGGTAGTCTGAGCGACGATGCTCAGGGAGGGATTCTTCGGTAGGTCCGGTACCCTCTTGGGGTAAAGTAATATTTAATCCACTAAAACTCATACTGCCATCTTTTCCACCTGTACTTCGGATTGGGAAGGGAAAGGAAATTTAGGATAGGGTAAGGTAACGAAGGATACCGCAATCACAGAAGGGGATATTGGTAGTAATTGCGGCAGCTCGGACAGATGTGTAGAGCGAAAGCACACCCTGGCTGGAGCTGTTACAGTGCTCGCGTTTGCCCATAGTCGCCTCGTACGACACCCTCGGGACAGAGTGGGGTGGTGACCTATCGTATTCTTACTCCGTCACCACACGGAAATTACAATACCCGTAAATTATAAAATAGAGCTAGTATATTCCAATCCATTTGTGTATTCCATCAGTGTGCAAGTCCATTCATCAATAAACGTCATTTCCTGTTGAATAAAAACATTTGTAGTATTTGCTCGTTAGTTTCCGGCGAGACTCTCTGTACAGGAAGTATTGAAATGAAACAAATTTACCTTTTTTGTTTTGTGTGTGTGTGTGTGCGTGCGCGCGTGCGTGCGTGCGTTTTTGCGTGCGTGTGTGTGTGTGTGTGTGTGTGTCTGTGTGTGTGTGTGTGTGTGTGTGTGTGTGTGTGTGTGTGCGTGTGTGCGTGCGTGCGTGCGTGCGTGCGTGCGTGCGTGTGTGTGTGTGTGTGGATTTCGCGTGAAGGTTTTCCTTGTGTTTTCCTTGTTTTTACGTAGCCAAACTTATTTCTGGCTTAGCTTCCTAATAATAAAGTAAACATAATTAAAGTTACTTATGGTATTGAAATGGTCTGGTTTAATTTTTCACCGCTCCAAGACATATACAAATATTCATATCTTGAAAGGTACGTATAATATTAGGTACACCTCTGCCCCTTCGGGGATACAGGTGTGAGTCTAAAAAAATAAATCAATTTGATATCCTTATGTATTCCTTGAAATCGTGTTTGTGTGCTACTTGTTTATTCAACTGCATTGTTTGAGGCTAGTTAATGGTCGAATACTAACATACATCTATGCGTGTGTAACACATGTAAGCAGATCTACTCACGTAGCGCCACTATAGTCTGTTGAAAAGTTAGATTTGGGGTTGCATTTGTCAGAGGAGCCACTTTTAATTTACAGATGTGTAAGGAGGGCTAGGGTTAAGCTTGATCCAAATTTGTGGGGTCGTACCTCATGTCCATCGGCCGTCATCTTGGAAAGAGTGTGGCCGCGGATGGTTTTTCTTATTTATCTCGTAAACTATTGATCACACAAAGATCTCGTTCAAGCATATTTTGCTGCAAATTGAATTCTCTACAACTTTGATTTTGGTACTTTTTGTCGTAAAACTGATACTGTTGATATGATATGATATTGTTTTCTTTAAGTTTCTTCATGATTACTGTGTCTTTAGTCTTTTTATGAGCTAGGCTACGACTTATGATCTAATAGAGCTTTGGTATTCAATTATTGATGGAAAACTATAGAAAAACCGCTTTTTGTCGGTAAATGATAATTGCTATTAATTTTTCCAATTATTAAGCTGCATCTCACCCCAGAGCATTGAGGTGCTGCAAAACATTGCAGTTTCCTTTGCAAGGGCGGAACATCAACTTCAGAAGCCCACAGAGTGCCGCAGTTTGAGAGTTTTGTCCATATTTTGCCAACCCCTGTTTTCATGGTCGTTATAATGAGTAAAAATTGGAACTTATGGTTGTCTTGGAGGCTGCGGAGTCAAGTTCAAGTTAGAGGACTGGCTCTTGTTTTGGATGCAGTAAAGACAAATTGAATGTATTTTTTTGTTACTGAGGACGAAAATCTACAACACATTGAAAATATTTTTTTTTGCCAATTTTTGGTTGTAACAAACGTTGTAGAGAATTTAATTTGCATCTCGTCATGTTTTGAATTTTTCCTGTGCGTCCAATAGTTTGCCAGATATACTAGAAAACCCATCTGTACCACTCTTTTCTAGATAACGGCCGCAGGAGAAGGGCTGCAACCCCACAAACTTGGGTTTAACTTTACATTAACCCCCTCTTGGCATCTATGAAATAAAATTGCATCCTCTGAGAAACGCACGCTAAGCCCATAAAAGTGACATCTCAATGGACAATTACAAGCTGTTCGATGTCCGTGTTCACAACAAGTTTGGCATACAGATTGACAGCTGTGGATGCGGCGTGCGCTTCCTCAGCATTCAGCTCAGTGGCGTCCATTGTAGACTGAAATCTGAACAGTGCTTGATGCAGGTATAAAAGTAGAATAAATACTGAAACAGATATAAGTAGGAGCATGCAACTCTACAAAACAGTGTATGTTATTCAAAACGGCACATTTGTTTGACAGTGTTATGGTAAACTTGCTTAGTACGATTTATACGACACAAAAAGTAGACCAAAATTTTGGCAAAGATCTCAAGTTCTTAGAATCGTTGTCCTTTAAAGATCATTTGTTATAATGTTGATAGAATTACACCTTTTGGGCACGTTTTGATATTGTGTTTGAAGACACAAAAAGCGGACCTACTTAATTTCATTACTAATGAATTTAACCCGGCGTCGTTGACGCTGGGTAATATTTACCCGAGGTGATTTTAAGAGGGTATATTTATTTTTCCTGACGTCCATCTTACTTATCCGCCAGTATAGCTGGAGATACAACTACCCTTTATTTGGATTATTGTTTACATCATTATTACGCCGCTCGTGTAGTGAGATACAAGTGTTTCAATTCAAAACGGGTAAGTTTTACCCACCGTCATAGATAGTGTAATATTTTCATGACGTATTTTTATTCGTGTTTATAATAGTTTTTACAAGTTGTTTTGTATTTTTTTTTAGTTTTTGGTCACAAATGGCTTTGACTAACCAAGATCAACGGATTTTGAGTGTTTTGGAGGAACCTGATTCTGATGATGATATTACCATTATAGTGGATAATGAAGAAGTTGACTAAGTTCTCCTTTCTTTCAATTTTTTTTCTGTTTAGTCTTTATTTGTTCTTTTTTTAGTAAATAAGATAATTATTTTCATAAATAAAACTAAATATCCTAACAAAAATAATTTTCTAAAAACTATCATGTTTTTCAGGTTGATTTTTCTATTGTGTATGAAAAGTAAATAAAAAAGTTATTTTTCATTATAAATTGGTACCATCTTTTATTTTATCACATGCGTAAATACTGTTTCACCAATAATCAATTAAAATGTAATATAAACTATGTATAAAACTATTGAAAAATTTTCAAATTAAAATTCGGGTAAAATTTACCCGATGTCATCGGCCGGGGAATTTTTTTCACGTCATCGGCGCCGGGGAATTTAAGAAAAGTTTGGCGTAATTGTGGTCACCTGTCTCGGCCAGTGGCTCACGAATCGTGCATGCATCTGCATTTGCATGGACCACTTATTTGTGTATGTGCAATTCTTGAAGCCCATAAAGTGTGTTGTGTGGAAACAACGTGGAAGGAACGGGAACAATTTGTGAGCTAAACAAATTGCTGTTCCGACTAAGGATATTGTTTGTGTCCATTGCTTGAATGGTTCTGAAGTCTTCTTCAATACAACAATTTATTCTAGTAACTAAAAAAAAAAAATTAAGTATAAATAAACATGCTGAATATACTACATAAGTACTTACATATTCTGACCAATTGCTTGCCAAGACAACGACAAATACAATTACTTCAGTATTTACCAAATTGAATAATCCCAACATACGTCTAGAAATAAGTCTGTTATGTAATGTACCTAATTTTATTTAGCGAGCCACACTATTTCGTGTAAGCCTGATAATGATACACATGGCTAAAACATTGCTATAATATTCATAGTGATGATAACATTCACCCGAAGTAAAGATGGTACGGTGAAAATAAAATATATAGTAGGTATTAATCTGTTGTACAAATGTTCCCCACGTTTTAAGAAAAAGTTAATGCTAATGTTTTGCAAAATTAATTTGTTTTAAAGCTCGCTGGTTGAAGGCTGAAGACAGGGCTACATGCAAGAAGCTCCACCGACTAGAGCTCAGCTCCCAATTATTTTGCAAAGCTAGGTTCGTCACACGAATTGATCGCATGCGGGCGTTTTGTGGATAGTAACATTTTCAAGCGTCCTCGGCGTGCGCAGTAACACTATCTTCCCTAAAACAACATTTGGTTCCTTAGATCTTCGTGACGTCGACGTCGTGTCATTTCCATATAATGGGAACGCGAATATGTTTTTCCTGCGTTCCCATTATATGGAAATGACATACAACATTTCCGTTTCTATGCAATTCTATGAAGCGGTCGTTTCACGTATTCCTTAATATCCATGGTAAATACTAGTGTATGTTATGTAATGCTGTTGTGCTGAAGCATATTGGACTACTACTGAACTTTACTTATGTCTATAGAATAGTTTTACCTATATCTCGACACTGTCATAGAACAAAGTCGGTTCTACAAAATGGCTACTTTACAGGAGAGCACTTTAAAGTTATGAACTTAGATTTTTGGGCACAACTTTTTACCTAATTGGTTAAGAACATTATAATTTCCAAATAGCTTTTACAATCATAGCAATAGTTATATACAGACAATAACAATTATATTTTATTTATTAATAAAGAAAGTAGCCTTCTTGGGTAAACCTTCAGCTTTGTTCTTCGTACTTTAGAGTAGCATAATATATTATGTAAGTTTATGACGTTGTCCTACGGAAAATGAGGTCATATAAATACATATGTCACTTTATTCTACGGTATTTCCTGTTTATTTCATGTTGTATGTTGTCTTTTCTTCATAAATAGTTAAAAATATAAAAGAAATATAGCAATAATCAACGTTGTTTAGTGTCAAATATAATTCTATGCAAAAAAATACTCCTAAAGTTACTTGATTTCAATTACTTGGTCATTTAATCAAAAGATTCAATAAACTTATTGATAAATGAGTCAAATTATTGTTATATACAACTAATAAAGTAAATATTTATAAAATGTTGTTATCAATATAAATTAAGTTTAACAAGCAGCGATAGCCTAGTGGAGAGACCAAAGACTTTTCGGAGTTAGTTAGTTACGTATTAAATTGTTAATTATTGCTTGCTAAACGGTGAAGGAAAACATCGTGAGGAAACCTGCATATCGGAGAGTTCTCCATAATGTTCTCGAAAGACATGTGCAGTCTGCCAACTCGCACTAAACCAGCGTGGTGGACTATGGCCTTACCCTCTCATAGTGAGAAGAGGACCGTGCCCAGCAGTGGGACAGTTAATATATAGGGCTAATGATGATGAAGCTTAACAAAAGCTGTAAACCCTCTGAAACATCTTATAATACAGCTAATCTAGGAATAATTCTAGACTTACGACGGACGTATGCTCTATTAGGGCATGAATACTGTCCCCTTCGTTTTGTGTGTAAAGGAGAGAGAAGAAACACGCAAAATAAAGGTGACAGTGTTCGCCAAAAGTATATGTCTTATCGAAATATGTTATTTTTTGCAGCATAAGTGTAAAAATAATAAACAAATGTAAACTTCTAAACACTCGCGTTGCAAGTTTAAGAATATATACACGGGAAATAACGCGAACATGCATTAGGTATTTACATACCTTATTTTTGCTTGACGTTTCACGACGGTTGCACGTCCCGTGGTCGCAAGCTGACTGGTGTAGCGATGTCACGTCTCCGAGTGCGAGGTAGAAGATTCTATTTCTACCCCCGGGTCGTTGATTTGAAGTACCGGCGCAAAACACACTAACCGTATCTGTGTATTAAACACTCGCCGACTGCGCATTAAAGTGGGGTGTTGTTAGCCAAATCACTGGATTCCACACCGATGACAATTTGAAGCCCTCTTCCCGATTGGAATTTTTTTGTTTTCTGATTTCGATCGCTTCACGCACAACTCTTGGGTAAAAGTGGCGTTCCGTGGAGATGATTTGGGCACGATGAAATTCAATCCAGTGATTGGAGCCCGATTGAAGAAAATGTTCCGCAATCGCCGATTTGTTCGTTTGACGGTTCTTTACAGTTGCGATGTGCTCCTTTGTACGTTCAGCGATAGTTCGCTTCGTTTGCCCTATGTAAGAGCTTCCGCAGCTGCAGTTGATTTTATAGACACCTGGGGTTTGTAGCGGTAGAACATCTTTTGGTGTGCCCACCACGTTGTATACTTTGGCCCCTGGTGTAAATACGGTCGGAATAGAGTAGTTTTTTAACTTGGCTCCTATTTTATCAGTAACATCTCAACTAATGTAGGTCATGTAGGTCGGTTGTCTATTTACCGCCGGATGTTTTTCTCGCTTGATAGGCCGCGTCATTCGTCGTTGTACCTGGTATCCGTTCTTAGTACCTCCTAAACATGGTCTAGCTCTAGCTTCAAATGCTCAGGGTCACAGAGGTCATGTGCTCTGTTTTTAGTGACATCACAACGGATTGTAGGTGTCGAGGGTGGTGGTGCGACGTGGCGTGCAGTAGTATCTGTATGTCTAGGCTTCCGGTATACGCAGTGTGTTAAGGACCCATCTGGTCTCACATTCACTTTGACATCCAAGAATGACAACGATTTGTCAGTTTCCATTTCGTAGGTGAACCTCATTTTCGGATGAATGGAGTTAAGGTGTTTCACATATTTATATACTTCCTGCTTACCTCCTTTTACGATACTAAAGATGTCTTTTCTAAAGCCTGATGGTCTTAGGTCCGATGCTAACTGGCTTTTCCTCAAAATGTTCCATCCAGATATTAGCCGATACTGTGGCTACTGGACTCCCCATTGCGACACTATCGATCTGGAGGTAATCTGGCCTTGGAAGAGGAAGTAGTTGCCACCTAAGCAGTGTTTTAGTAGATCAATATAGTTGTGAGGCATATCATTGTCACTCAGTCTGTCCCTCACTACGTCCAGACATTCCCTTATTGGAACATTGGTAAAGAGCGACTCAACGTCAAAGCTTACCATTACATCTTCCGGTTCCAATCGGATGCTTTGTACGATCTGGACGAAATGAAGCGAGTTCTTCCCGACAGACGGTGTCATACCGACTAATGGCCCCCACGGCCAGAGCAACGCGCAGAATACGAGCACTGATACAAAACTTTTGTTTCGGTAGAACTGTCTCGTATCTGCGAATTTCTACTAAAAGGAAAGATATTGACATGTTATTCCCAGATCTATGTATGAGACTGCTCGTCATTTATTTTCTAACTTCATACGAGTGATCTTGTTTCTTGGAAGGACGATACAAGTAAATCTTAAATTAGCTTTGTTTTGACGTTTGCACTCCTCAACATTTTTTTGTAATCACATTGTTGAAGCTTAAATTTTGATAATGTTCTGTACATAAAATATTTACCTCTGGTAGACTGAAATAGAACATGAATCAAAATGAGCTTTAATACATGATTATAATTTGCATTAGAGTTTCACACCACAAAATATTTTTTTTTGTCTAATAGGCGGCAAACGAGCAGCCATATCGCGATGGTAAGCGATTATCGCCGCCCAACTACACAAGCAAAAATGTAGGTAATTATCTTTAAGGATGACGATCACAAGTGTAATCTTTAAAGAATTGAAGATTTTTGCAAAATATAATCCTTAGTCATATATATTAACATAATAATCTTCTTAATCATTAATCATGTGAACATTTTGACCATCTCTGGACACAAGCCACACCGAAGAAGTCATAAGTGCGTTGGCACTCTTTGGGATAGGAAAAGAAATAGGAGGGGGAATGGGATGAGGAAGAAGGAGAAGGGGCACTCCTAGTCATCGAACGAAAAGCAACATTATAGATACTGTTACTTTACATCGATATTCTGTGAGAGGATAGTACTTCCTCGGTGGAGCTCGCTTATTTATAGTGAAATCAGCAAGGCTCTACTACCTATGTATAATTAAATAATTACGTGTTACTCTATAACAAGCATTACAATTTCTTGCAAATGGAGACTATTTTACGAACATATTTTAGTTAACTAATGTTTTGTCACACCTCATGTTTTGCAGTGGTTGGTCTCTTGCTGATTTAAGTCTGTTATTATAATAAACTGCTATTTACTTGCTTTTGCGAGATTGTTGCTATCGTGTAGGTTAACAACAACTTGTCGTAACTTTCTGGTTGGTTGATGCTTTAATAACGCTTGTTGATGCTTTTCAAATGAATAATGCAACTGAGCACGTGCGTAGCCAGGAATCTGTTACAGAGAACAGGCGAGAAATAAGATTGTACAACATGCTGCTAAAAAGTTTATTATGAATTTGACTGCACGGGTAGCGTGGTAGTTTAAGCGGCCGCCTCGACGCTTGACATCACGCCGAGTATTGTGGGTTCGATCGCCACACGAGACTACACTTTGTGTGATTCATAAATTGTTGTTTCAAGTTAGGGTGTTCATTGTGTCCGTTAGTTGTATGTTTGTAAAGTCCCCCGCGACACAGGGTTTAGTCCTAGTGCAGTAGGCTTTGTAAAAAAATAAAAGAAATAAATGATAAGAATACACTACATTAAAAAAGACTGCCTCGTTGATCTTGCGGCATAAATGTGTGTGTGGGATTGGGTCTCGGGTTCGATCCCCGGGTCGGGCAAAGTGTTATTAGTTTAGGAAATTCTCAGTAGCAGCACGGAGTCTGGCAATGTGCTCGGTATCGCAATAGGCTCGCCCCCTATTACGTGGGACTAAAATAAATCTGGCGAAAAGTGGTTGTAGCAATATAGCTCTGCCTACCTCTTCGGGGATATAGTTGTGAGACTTTGTATGTATGTATGTATGTATTAAAAAAGAATAGCGCTGAAAGTTAGTCTAGCGAATTAAATGCTCTTTTACTATTTGGTCCTCCGTTCGGCTGCCTTTTTCTGCCTGTACCTTGCTAGACAAGACTTAATCAGAGACAAATTCCTGAACTAAAAATTGGCATGCGTGGATAACATTGATTCAACGGTTGTGTGTTTCATTAATTTTATCAGATGCAACAAGAAGTGTTAAATCCGCAGATTCTTGTCCGAAGGTTTTCTTTTTTCTTCAGTTGTAACAGATAATCACTAATCATTGCCATTTATAAAATGCAATAAAATAACTAGGTATGTTTAGAATGAATGAATTCCGTACATAATTATGTACTACAATTGCGAACTTGATTGATGAATAGTAAATGAACATGTAGCGGTTCTGCTATGTGCAACTAAATGCCTAATTTTGGATTCATGTTTAATTGTGATGATGTGCCTTTGTGATACAGTATGTTATGGGCAAAATCTAATAGACAAAAGTGTGTGACAGATTCAAATTAGTTTGTATCAATTTGTAACCTTATTTCGATGTTGTAATTTCACATACTTTTCATTAGCTATTAGTGCTTCCATGTATATTGCGCTTCAACATGACGTTTCAAATGGTGATTGCTGCAAGCATTGCTTAACTCTATCCAATCTATAACGTATATATGGTAAAACAACCTAAATAACGACCACTTATTAAAAAAATCGGTTAATTAATTATAAAATGGTGAGGTGATGGATTTACAAAGTTTGTTGTTTTAAAAGCATGTTTAAATAATAACACTAATCTGTGAATTTAACGAATTGTAGAACTTGTATGCATTATTTAATTAAATTGGTGTTAGATTGCTGGTTCTAAAAATATTTTGACCACGACCATGGATTGCATATTTTTCTCCTTAGAAAATCAGGCAACTTGTGTGTAGAAGTCTGAACGTCATTTAAGAGTGAGTGGCAGGTTTTAAAACTTAAGACTGATCCCAATAGTTGATCTATCCGTGCATTTGGCTTCTAAATATATTTAGTTGACATAAACTACATTCAAAATATTTCAATTATGTATCTCTATTAGTTAAATACATCGGCCGTAAATATACATAGGAAGCAATCTAGAGTTAAAAGGGCATTCAAAATCTCGTCTAAAATTTGCATTCGTCCCAGCGAATGAATAACGGAATCTATTTTGCCACTAACGGTTTTAGTTTGACCTTCAACCTCGAATGATGAAGTGTGAATGAAGAACGATCGACAAAACGTTATATGTTTTCATACGAAATAAAAATAAACATTTTCTACGAATAATCGTATCAGGTCATAAGATGAAAGTGCCTATTTGCAGAATATTATCATTTTTATGAGTTAATAATGTTGTGGCAAATGTTTGATGTTCCCAAATCCCTGGATGATATTATATAAACCTTATTTCCTACGGAAATACGGTTTCTTGAGTTATTATATTTTATACTATTATTCTAACAATTTCTTGAAAAGAAATCATATTTCTATTTACTGTATGGTATTTTGTATATTGACAATTTTTTACAGTTTTTTAAACATAAAATACATTCTCACACACCACACTATTCAACAGTCTTCAAATCTGAGATTACAAAATACGCCTCCCAATCTACCAAGACCATTCTTAAATTCCGTTTAGGTACTTGTGGCATCGATGCCACAAGTACCTAAACGGAGTTCCTGAGCTGACGCTTTATGTCGGGTTCGAACCCGACATAAAAGCGTCAGCTCAGGAACGGGCGTAAAGCTTTCTTTATTCTGGCTACCGTACTAATGCTAAAATATTTATTCTATTTGCTATCGTCGGTAGGGTTGTTATAGCCACGAAGTCAGTAAACATTTTGGAGCTTCAGCGCTGCTACGCACTACGTCCGATCCAAACTCGAACAGAGCCCCTCGAAATACGGTCCAAAGAAGATACAGAACTATTTTTATATTACGTTACGCACTAGATCCGTTATCCGCTATCCGATTTTTATCAAATTCGATGCGCATATTCGTTTTCACGGGTTCGGATCGGATGTAGTGCAAAACTGCCTTTGAGATCCATCTACCCATGATCGGACAGTGTCTGTGATTATGTCTGCGTATTCCATTCGAACTACACGGACACGTGTAAACGAGTGCATGTAAAATGTACACAGCGATTGTACCTTTGAGCTTCAGACGGATCATTCAGCAAGCCAGTGCACGTTTCAGACACGTCTCTCTGTCTATAAACCTTTGTGGAGTAACTTATTAAACGATTACTGTAAATTCTTAAATAGTGTACACTATTTAAGAATTTACAGTAATCGTCTCAATGTGAATATAGGCATATATTCACATTTAGAAGATTACTGTAAATTCTATTATATGTTACATATTGTTGAGAAGTGGATTTCTAGTTGCTTTTTCATCACTACATAGTATAAAACAAAGTCTGTCTTCTGTCTGCCTATCCCTTTGTATTCTTAAATTTTAAAAACTACGCAACTGATTTTAATGCGTTTTTTTAATAGATAGAATGGAGTACAAGATAATAGAATACAAGAGGAAGATAATTGACGCGGGCAAAGCCGCTGGCGACGTCTATGTAGTTTTCAATAACATCAAATTTGGGCATTTAAATATTTTAGGCCATATTTATTTGGAAGAACTTTTATAATAATGACTGACCACAAACCTCTTGTTTATTTGTTTGGCATGAAAGATCCGTCTAGTAGGCTAATCAAATTTCGATTGATTCTTGAAGAGTATGATTTTAAGATTGTATACGTGGAAGGTAAAGACGATGTAGTCGCGGATGCATTATCTAGGGTTTTCATAACGTCGAATGAATTAAGGAATATTAAAGAGCAAGTTTTGATTGTAACAACTAGGGGGCAAAAGAGAAGAATGGAAGAGAATTGTAAGATAGAACAAACTGATCTTAAAAAACACTGACAACTGGCCTGGTCACCCATGAGTTTTGGAGTTATTAAGTCGTATGATTCTATTGAATTGAAGTTATTAGAAGAAAAACTGTGAAGAAGTATAGGGCAGAAAATTTAGTGCAAGATGAAAAGTATTGTTTTATTTATATACCTAGCAAAATGCTATTAGGAATTAACCTTATCTTTAGGATGCATTTCTTGCGAGCCGAATTTGCAGCTAAGTTAAAAGAATTATGTGAAAGAAAAGAGATTAAAGAACTATGCATAGAGAAAGATGATAGAAATAATGAGTTTATTAAATATTTGTGTAATTAAATTAAACTTTTGAAGGAATGAACCGGTCCCTGTATATTTGTTTTGAAAGGAATTAAAAGCATTTATGATGACAAAATAAAACAGTTTATTTTGAATGATTATCACTTATTACCCACCAGTGGGCATACTGGTATGTATAATAGAATGGCAAATAACATAAAAATAAAGTGTTACTGGCCAGGTTTATATAAAGATATTGTTAAGTTTATAAACAAGTCTGAAATGTGTCAGAAAATTAAACAAAGTAAATATACTAAACAACCATTGACTATGACTACTACTGCGAAAACTGATTATGGGAAAAAATTTCTTGATCTAGTAGGACCTTTAGACAAGGATGAGTTTAGAAATTGTTATATTTTAACTCTTAAATGTGAGTTAAGTAAATATATAGAAGCTTATCCACTACCCAATAAAGAAACTGTAACTGTTGCAAAAGCTTTTGTGAATAATTTTATTTTAAGATTTGGTGTTCCAAAATCTATTGCTACGGACCTCTGTCCGTAAATTCTGTTCCTCTGAATAGAATTTACTTCACAGGTTATGGAGCATGTGTGTGGGTTATTAAATATAGATAAATTAATATCCACTGCATACCACTATCAATCAACCGGTTCACTCGAGATAGCTCATAAGCATTTAGGTGCATTTTCAAAAACTTATACTAATACTTATTATACATGGTCACACTGGGTACCATACTGGTGTTTTAGTTATAATACTTGTTTTAACACACAAACTAAGTGTACGCCATATGAACTGTTATTTGGAAGACAATGTGTGTTTACCAAACAGTTTAGAAGATGATGTAGACGTTAAATTGAATCTATTGCTATACAAAAATATAAAAGTCTCGTGATTCAAATCGCTTGAACTCCTTTTCGGGGGGAACTGTGTCAATAAATTGACGTCAATCGTAACACGTACACGGACGTGGGTATTCCATACCCACGTCCGTGCATTATTATTACAATTCTATTTATTGTCTTCCAGGAATTTCCACGAGAGTTCGCGCGTATCCTCCAAAGCCCACGCCATTTGTTATAGAAGTTTCCAATATCCTCGTCCATTTTTGTAGCTTGTTCGAAACTTATCTCCAGTTTGATGTCAATATTTGGAAATCGTATTGTTACCTTGAAGGATTCAAACGTAAGAATGTAGTCAAATCTGTTACGATTGACGTGAATTTTTGACACATTTCCTTCCCGAAAAGGAGTTCAAGCGATTTGAATCAGGAGACTTTTATATTTTTGTATAGCAATAGATGTTTTTATTATCTTTATAATTATAATATTTGGTTACAATTAACAATATAATTAAATTAAATCTTAAAATAATAAAAAAAAACGAATTAATATATACAAGGCAAAATTAAAAAAATTAAAAATTAAAATTTAGAAGGCGTCATGAAACTCATCCGCACCGCAGTCAATTGGAAGCGTGCCCAGAAGACTGGCAGCATTGCCTCGTTGCATGGCTATACTTATTTTTTGAGCCAAATACGTGCCAGCCCTCTGGGCACGCGAGGCGTCTATAAGTCTCTTTGAGAGATCTCTAAAAAGTGATCGCGCACTTGGACCCCATGGCCGCAATGTTTCAACCCCAAACGGCTCAAATACATAATTTCCTATTAGATTTACATATTTGCGCCGTTTGAGTGTCTCCGCTGTTGCAGCAGCAGCGCCCGCACAACCTGCTGTGCTGGGAAGATGAGATGGCGCAAGGGTATCGACACATGTTGCGTCCCAAACCAAAGGCCTACCCAGCTTCCACGGCAGTAACGACATCCCGTCTGGTCTTTTGCCATCGTCGCGTGCCAAGCCTTGAGGTTCAAGTTGGGCTGGAACGCCAGCGGTGGCAAGAGCACGGCGCAGTATGTCATTGAGGTTGGCGTGTCGAGAAATACGACCCGCGCTCCTGCTGCATGACAGGCCATGGTGACCAAGGCTATCGACAGCCTCTCCACAGTGACAACGATGCGGAGAGACACATGACGCACCTAAACGGAGGCAAGTAGCGAAGCGGAAGGTCGTATCGTCCAACATGGTACCTATATTGGACGATGGCAGTGCCTGAAGCCAGAGGCCCGATTCCCATTCTCCCACAGCCAGCAGGCGAGCACGCTCCGCAGCGTTGGACGATGTATTGAGAAGGTTTTCTCGTACAATAGATTCAATTTGACGGTGAGACTTCAAACGCAGTCACTATTCATCCTGATTGCGGTTTGATCCACCGATACGTTACCGCTTACAAGCTGTGGTTTGAATATAATAATATATACTATGAAAATCAACAAACAAGGTAGACAGACGACAAAGTGGACCGTCTTATTTTTTTCCTTTGTAAGACCGGATCCTAAAAAAGTAATTGAACATACAAAACACATGATGTTTCATCATCATCTAATTGGTAAACAGGAATATTGTGAATGAAACGCAACACATAATACAAGTCCTCCATAAGGCTATTTATATCTAAGTCTAACAAATGGTATTTTCATACCATTTCTTAGACTTAGATATAAATAAATTATAATTTAACACATGTCAAAAGTAAGGCACTTTATATTGACTATGAGAAGTAAGAAACTTGATACAAAGATTTGTACATTAGCATCGTTTGAGTTTCAGTACAGAAAAAAAATGTTGACAAATAACAACTATTCGCGTCTGGGACGCGAAAATCAAATAATCCGAACGGTCAAACAAAAATTTCATAAAGCCGGCACATGTGCGCGTAAGAAATTTGTTAAAATTAGATTTATTCTCTCATTTGTACAAATCTATTTGTTGTATCTATATCTTATGCGGGATGCAAGAGGATTCAGATACCAACTAAGTACCCCAAGCCAACCTCTCCTGCTTGTGGCACATCCTGCTGACTAACGGAAGAGGCTCTGGCGACCGACAAATGGCAGTATAACCATTCAAAATGGCGTAGAAAAAAGAAATTAAGACCAGTGACGGGCAGCAGCATCACCGGTGGCGAGGATCTACGTCCTGCGATCGCCAACACGCATGCCCAGCGTGGCGATTATGGGCACAACCTATTATGGCAAGCCACAATTAACCACACGGCCCCGTAGTTCCCGGTCGCCCCGCTATTCCTGACCACGGCGGCGGTCATGGTTACGGCGGGGTTGGGGGTCGCCACCCTGAGAAATTAAAGCTGACCCTGGCTACGTACAACGGACGGACGCTGCGACTCGATAAGCATCTTCTTCAGCTGGAACAAGAAATAAAGTGCATAATATGGGACGTTTTGGGTTTGAGTGAAGTCCGAAGAGCGAGGCTGGACACCATAACCTTGGAGTCGGGCCATCTTCTGTACTTCAGAGGAAGAGACCAACTTTCCCAAGGTGGCGTCGGGTTTCTGGTCCAACGATCCTTTGCTGACAGCATTGTTGAAATGTCTAGTATGTCGACAAAGTTTGCATACCTCATATTGAAATTAACCAAGAGGTACACCCAGGTTATTCAGGTTTATGCACCGATTTCGGCACACTCGGACGAAGATGTAGAATTATTCTACGTGGATATATCCAAGGCTCTTCACAACACCTCCAGAGCCCACTACAATGTTGTAATGGGAGACTTTAACGCCAAAGTGGGAGTACAGACCAGTGGTGAGTCTTCAATAGGTCAATATGTTTACGGCAGCAGAAACGATAGAGGGCAAATTCTTGTCAACTTTCTTGAAAGAGAGGGGCTGTTTATGATAAACTCGTTCTTCAAAAAACAGCCCAAAGAAAGTGGACCTGGCGGAGCCCCGATAAAAAAACCAAGAATGAGATTGATCTCATCCTGTCGGATAAGAGGCGCATGTTCAGGCATGTCACTGTGGTCACGAGATTCAACACTACAAGCGACCTGAACATTGTCTACAAGCGCGAAAGAGTCCGCATGATGAGGTCCAGGCTCCAACCAAACCAGCTGCAAATTGCCACAGCCTCCAAAAAATTCCAATTAAACCAGGAAAACAGATTCGCCGTCTTAGAAACCACCTACTGCGTTGACCAGAAGCTCGACCAAGTGGTGAGCACGCTAAAAGAAGAGGGCAACATAAAAATCCCCCGTCAGCCTTGTCAGAACAATGGGCCGTAGATAAAAATATAAATAAGCTGGTACGAAGCGACCTCCAAGCTTTTAACACGCTTTTAATTGAAAAAGGAATCGAGCAGAATCGGGGATCGAAAGTGTTCCTCCAGCAGCTCGGGAGAAGCCACTTGACAAGACTGACTGCACAAACGGGAACAGTGATTACATCTAGGCCGGTGATTCTCTCGGAAGTAAGATATTTTTACAGCAAGCTATACGCTTCTTAAGAAGTTCGACCCGAAACTCTGAGAGGTGATCCCAGAGCCACCCTTACACGGTACTTTACGGAGGACTTGCCCGAAATTAGCATGGATGAGATCGCGATGGCCCTTAAATAGCTTAAAAATGAAAAAACCCCGGGTGAGGACGGAATCACCACTGAACTCCTGAAGGCTGGAGGAACCCCTGTGTTAAAAAAGCTTCAGGAACTGTTTAACATCGTCCTCTTCACTGGGAGAACTCCAAATGCATGGCACAGAAGCGTGGTCGTTTTGTTTTTCAAGAAAAGTGACAAAACCTTGTTGAAAACCTACCGCTCCATATCGCTTCTGAATCATGAATATAAGCTTTTTTCAAGGGTCATCTCGAACCGTCTTACGCGAAGACTCAACGATTTCCGACGATCGGAGCAGGCCGGGTTTCAAAGTGGATACGGGACCCTAGACCACTTATACACAGTGCGGCAGATTATTATGAGGAGTACAATAGGCCCCTGTGTCTAGCATTTGTGGATTATGAGAAGGCCTTTAACACTATTGAAACCTGGTCGGTTCTGGATTCTTTGCAACGATGCCAAGTCGACTGGCGATACATTGAAGTGATGAGATGCCTTCATGAATCCGCAACGATGAACGTCGTTGTACAGAATCAGCATACTAAACATGTCCACCTAAGTCGCAGGGTGAGACAGGGCGATGTCATATCACCAAAACTGTTTACCAACGCACTGGAGGATATGTTCAGGATGTTGGACTGGAAAGATCACGGCATCAATATAAACGGCAGACACATCTCTCACCTACGATTCGCAGACGACATTGTTATCATGGCTAAATCGTTGCAAGAATTAAACTCTGTCTGGCTGCCTCGTCTCAGTGGATTGGTCTCCGGATGAACACTGACAAGACAAAAATTATGATCAACAAGCATGTCGATCCGGAACCAGTCGACGTAAATGGAGTCTCCATCGAAGTTGTTGCCGAATACACATACCTAGGACAGATCATACAATTAGGTAGAAACAACTTCGATAAGGAAGTCAAGAGGCGGATACAGCTGGGCTGGGCAGCGTTTGGAAAACTTCGTCGGGTCTTCTCGTCGCCCATACTACAAAGTTTCAAACTTTGTCGTATGGGCGACGAGAAGACAAAAGTCTTCAATCAGTGCGTTATACCCGTAACGACCTACGGGGCTGACACGTGGCCACTCACGGTGCGACTTGACCACCAATTCAAGGTTGCTCAGCGAGCTATGGAAAGAACTATGCTCGGAGTTTCTCTTAGGGATCGAATCCGGAACGAAATCTTATGCCGCAGAACCGATGATCGCTGGAGCGGTCAGGTTCTTGAGTGGCGACCGCGTCTCGGCACGTAGTGTAGGGCGTCCTGTAGCTAGGTGGGGCGATGATATTCGAAGGGCAGCGGGCAGGGATTGGAAGAGGAAAGCTGAAGACCGACCTCATTGGCGCGCTATAGGAGAGGCCTACGTCCAGCAGTGGACTGATATGGGCTGATGATGATGATGATATCTTATGCAACAATGACGTGGTTCAGCATTATTTTTATAATTTATACGAACGATATACTTTTTAAAGAAAATCTGTCGAAGCATCTTACTGTCATGACAATAAACTCAATAACTACTTACTGAAGGATTTTTCACTATGTTTAAACCACCGACACTGAAAGTTCAAAGGTTACTTTTAGTTTTTATTGGCATACATTTTGGCTAACGTCTACCGGTAAGGTTAGATTAGAGTTTAGAATTACTATTTTGAAATAAGAGTAGCTAGTAAATATGTCCTCAGTAGGCGGTAATAGGAGGCTAGGCTAGGTTGTCTTTAAATAAGTGGGAACTAAATGGGAGTTAGTGAAAAGTGGGCGAAATATCTACGGTTCTTCCTACGCTTTCGGTCAGTGATATTAATATACGTAGGTGCAACGCTTAAACATATTCGATTATACTTTATCGTAGTCTATCAACCGCCAGATTCAATATCCGATCTTTCCACGGATTAGAGAAGCATATTTGAAATAAGCTCCAAAATATGAGAACAAACAGAGCTACTCACATTAACAGCTTTACAAAGCGCTTTTTAATATATCAAACAACCACGATCAACATCAGCGGAATACATTGATGGTACTTAATGGTAGGTACATTATTTGACGACCTACTTAGAAATAGAACTCAATAGGTATTTTGATTCTACTTTAATATAAAAAGCAGGTTACATGCAAAAGGAGCGATAATATTCGATTAGCTTTTATATAAACTGACATATCTTTGTTATATTTTAAGGCCCATCCACACGGCACAATTTTACCACTGATCAAATTTTCAGTCGAATTGGCTTTGTCCGTCTACACGACATAATCAAATCACTGATTTTCATTCGGTCCACCCGATTGGTTAAAATCTGGTGGTACCGCCCACCCGATGAACTTGAGTTGGACGACTGGCGTCTACACGTCACGATTTCATCAAGTGATTTAGTCAAGTTGGACGTAAAATCGTGTCGTGTGGATAGGCCTTTAAGCATATTCAAGGCTATCTAAGATCATGGAATAAATATTAAGAAAGGTAACAGCATAATCTTTCTTAGAAAGACAGTTTGCTCCGTCAATTATATAAATAAAACGTAACATTTCGAAGTAGGTATGTTTCAAATGCCTTAATTACCTTAAGCAACTTATTTTAATTTTGTATGTCAAAGGAATTTTGTAATTAGATAACAGGCAAGAATTCAGCGTTATTTAATTTCCTTTGACAAAATGTTCAGTCTTACGGAAGAGGCAACTTAGGGTCTACATTTATTTTGAACAAAGCATACCCGTGGCGTCGCTCCTCATAAAAGTTTTACTTCGATAATCTATAAAATAAATATTGCATAACGCGCTGGTGATTTTATTCAAAAGAAACGATTTTCAGTTGCATGTACCTGCAAGCATAGTCTAGAGGTTTAAACCGCCTCGCCTTTTTATACGGTGTGAGGATCGAACACTCATCCTCACACGGAATGTTTCCTCTGTGTGAATCACTCATTTTTGTTCCAGTGTCGGTTTATTTTGATGGTAAATACGTTATCTTAATATATAAAAGCCTTGCGTTACTTACTGACTGACAGACACGCTACAGCCGAAACTATTGGGCACAGGAAGCTGAAATTTGGCATGTATGTTTCTTGTGGACCGTAGGGGTGCACTGAGAAGGAATTTCCCAAAATTACCACGGGATCAGCCAAAACGGGTAAATTTAAAAAAATTGCAGACGTAGCTGCTGGCTTCCTCTAGTTTTATATAAAAATCGATGTCTTTATTGCTTGAATGTGCCTACAGTCGATACTAGATTTAATCTCAGAGCGAGCAATGCAATTAAAACATATATTGTAAAATTGTATTCCAGAATTTTCATAGCATTTGCTAAAAAAAAACCGGCCAAGTACATGTCGGGCCACGCACAATGTAGGGTTCCGTAGTTGCCCATAATGACTTGCTGCAAAGGGTATTAATGTACAACAAATCCCACTGTTTATTTTGCTGAAAAAATAATTTTAATAACGCTGTTATATGAACCTAAGTTATGTTTAGAAAAATACTAGGTATGTATACAGTTATGTATTCTTCTTTAGTCTTTATACTGTGCTACTACCACAGTCAAATAACTACTACTATACATACGTAGTACCGTAGTACATTACATGCCAAAGTACGTATATCTTTAAGATTAAGCCAGCGCGCCCAATGTAAACTCACAGAAATAGGTATTTATAAGTTAACCGACGATTACTCGTAAACTAGTGATATCTACTTAGCTGTGATAGTTTTCCTTTTAAATTCGTTATATATACTACATTTGTGATTTTTTTCACCTCTTCCAAATTAATAGTTTAGGCAGCAGAGGGGGGGGACACTTGAGTCTAACAACTTTTTTCACTTCAAAGCTTGATATTTGACAAACCAATCACTTGATCGAAAAATGATTTGAGCAAACTAATAATATTTTTTTAAAACCTATCCTATGATACCCCACATGATGGGGTACTCAACCAAAAAAAAATTCAACCCCACTATATGTAGGGGAGATACCCTTAAAAAAACATTTTCCTAAATTTTATTCTACAGTTTTGTTGCAATATCTTATGTCTATATTCAAGTCAAATATCAGCTTTCTAGCACCAGGCGTCTTTGAGCTAGGCTGCGGACGGACAGACGGACGGACATGACGAAACTATAAGGGTTCCTTGTGGATTACGGAACCCTAAAAACCGTATTGGTAAAAGCAAAACCCTTTGCAAAGCGTTTTGTTTTCTATTTACATGTAAAGCAATATAAAACGTACAGACACACACTTTTGTATACTGAAACTTCCACCGAAACCTTCATTATTGCACAACATGTATAGATAAGTTAGTTTATGTAGTATTACCTATTACATACCGTTCGGGTCAGGGCAAATCCGGTATCTTGAACGTCAAAATATTCAAGGAATCTCGAACCTTTTTAGAAAGTAATTTTAGATTGAGGCCACTGATGCAGGAATAATATTACATTAGTCTTTGTGGAATCTAGGGCGTCTTACGTTTATGCTGATGTAGGCATACTCTGCAGAATAAGAAATAATATAAGTGTGCGAGCTTGAAGGAGGTTTGTATCTCCTTTTAGATATTTCAGACCCCATCAGATAGTATTTCGAATAAAAGTCCTTTTCTTTATGTCCTGCCGCTAGGGAAAGTAGCTTTGGTTTTGAACCCTTTTTTGTGAGATTAACTGGTAATAAAATCTAGTATCGCGACAGATCTGCGTCGGCTACCACACGCAATATTTAACTTGAACTTACCATTTACGTTGTGTGCACGCCGCTGAACCTTCGTTAATCGCCACATCGCGCAGAACGTTTGAGTATTCTGTACAACATACCTAATATTTATTTATTTATTTATTTATTCAAGACAACACAATCATAACAGGTTTCACCCAATGCGATTGATATTGTTACAAACATAATTATAAGCATATGTACAAAGCAAAATTAGAACAACAAGATAAAATATAAAGAACAACAAGCAACATTAAACAACAAGATAATGAATAAAAAATTGTCTAATACAATTTTGTAAGTACCTTAATAGCTACATTTACAAATTCCGCCAGTGTACAATTAAAAATATCAATTTTACAGCTAATTTTATTAATCAGCTTTATAGCTCTGGCAAGTGGCGCATATTTGGCTAAATTAGTGCGAGCTGTTGGGACCTCGAATAGCCTCTGTCTTGCACTAATTCGTAACCTAGTGTTTGGCACGACCAACCTCAAAGCAGCCAATATTGTTGGGTTATTCATTTTGCCTCTGAAAACATCATAAACGTATTTTACCAATGCTACGTCACGTCTAACTTCTAACTTATAATATCCAACCATACCTATGACAAATAGGGTTGGATACATAAGTGGATAGAATGGGTAGACTCCATATTGCTTATGATACAAGTATCGAGTAAATTTATTTTGCAGTTTTTCCACCATGAGACAATATTTGGCCTCATGGGGGTTCCAGATCATAGCACTCGTCTCTAATTGGCTCCTCACTAAAGCATTGTACAAAACTTTTACCACTGCTATGTTTTTAAAGTTCCTGGTTTCTCTCATTACAAAACCTAAATTTCTATACGCTTTTGAACAGATGTTAACGATATGCTCCTTGAACATTAAATTATGTGTTATCAAAACTCCTAAATCTCTTACAGATGTAACACGACGGATGACCGTTCCCTCCATAACATAGTCATGGTGTAAAGAGTAAACCGCGCGTGTACAAGTCATGACGTTGCACTTTGTGACATTGAAGAACAACTTGTTCATTCGACTCCATTCTAATATTGCATCGATGTCACTCTGCAACCTTTTGCAATCGTTCTCGTCCACAACACGTAGGAAAAGTTTCAAGTCATCCGCAAAGAGTAAGCAGTTCGCATGCCG
Source organism: Euclidia mi (assembly GCA_944739405.2). NCBI lineage: Eukaryota > Metazoa > Arthropoda > Insecta > Lepidoptera > Erebidae > Euclidia > Euclidia mi. The sequence continues at coordinate 34,870,636 of OX123202.2, read as the reverse complement.
CACTACATCCGGCAGATCATTAATCATTAGAATAAATTCTAATGGGCCTAAATTACTCCCTTGGCTAACACCTGATAGAGTGCGGTAGGGACTTGAGACATAACCACCATATTCGACGTATTACTTACGATCCCTGAGGTAACTCGCAAAAAAGGACAACAGGTCAGGAGTGAAACCCACCATCGCTAATATTTATTTATTTATTTATTTATTTATAATAAGGCACTCCAACGACAAATTCACAATTTCAATTGAAATCAGTAGGTATTGAACAAGATTATCTTACAATGTGAACTTATCACTTAAAGGTGTGCACAACACTTACAATTTTCAGCAAGTTACACATGAACGATATTCAATATTTATAAAACAGTATACCTAAAATAAATAATAACAATATTAAGTACAAAAATCATTAAAGTTAAATCACTAAAATAACAAATCATAACATTAAATTGAATTCAAATTGAAATTTTACATAAATACGGTAATAGGAACAATATAAATACATGTCAATACAAAAATAATGCAAACAAAAAGAAGTTAAAATATAGAATATAAGGAATTGATAATTATTATAATTCAATTATTTTGCCTGCCATCTGCAGCGTTTGATAGCAGCCTAATGAATAGTGGTAACGGATTTGCAAAGATGTCAATATCATTGGATTGAGAATGGTAGTCATTATACGTCCTCATCAGTCGGCCCATAGGCGCAGAATAACCAACATTTGTTCGAGTTAGAGGGGGTGCCATCACATTTAAGTTACGTCCAGACCTCTGAGCGGAATGACGCGGAACCGATATTCTTATTTCATCAACAAGACTGGGCGCATCTAATAAACCATTGACAATTTTAAACAGCAATACTTGGTCCTGTATTTGTCTTCGGCTTTCTAATGAAGTCATGTTAAGAGCACTGAGCCTGTCAGAGTAACATGCATCGCGATCACAGTATTTCGTTTTATACCTTAGAAACCGGGTGAACCTTTTTTGAACGCGTTCAATACGTTGAACATGAGTTTGATACTGAGGGTTCCACACCGGCGATGCATAATCCAAAACACTACGTACAAAGGTATTGTAAAGTACTCTAAGGGCTCGGACAGATTTGAAGTCTTCTGCAGTTCTCATGACAAACCCCAGCATTTTAGCAGCTTTGGAGACAATCATGTCAATATGGGGAATAAACGTTAGCTTGCTATCTAGGTGGACTCCTAAATCACGGATTGTGTCTACTTTTTGAAGTGTGACTCCATTTAAGTAATAGGCGGATGGGATAACTTTTCGTTTCTTTGTAAAGGTGATATGATAACACTTTTTAGCGTTAAGGATCATATTATTTTGACGACACCAAATATGTATAGAGTTTAAGTCCTCTTGTAGCAAAGAAATATCTGTAACTGAATCTATTTCTTTATAAAGTTTAACATCATCTGCGAAAAGGGAAGAAACACTGTGTTTGATATGCTTTACTATGTCATTTATGAATATTAAGAATAAAATCGGTCCCAAATGGGACCCTTGTGGCACGCCAGATGTAGCAAAATAAAAGTGTGATTCATGGCCCTTGGCCACTACTTTTTGTTTTCTGCCAATCAGATAAGATTTGAACCACGGAAGGAGCTGTCCAAAAATACCAAGTTTGGCTAGTTTTTGTAAAAGTATACAATGATCTACCTTGTCGAAGGCGCAACTGAAATCAGTATAAATAGAGTCAACTTGCTTACCTAAATCCACTGATCTGCTCAACTTGGTAGTATATTCGACTAAGTTGGACGTGGTTGATCTACGTGAACAAAACCCGTGCTGCTGAGAAGTTAAATCTATTTTGAAGTGTGACGTTAGAATGGGCACCAGAAGGGATTCGAACAATTTGGAAAACACTGACAAAATTGATATGGGACGATAGTTCTTTACGTCTTCAGTAGCTCCCTTTTTGAAAACTGGCACTACATGAGCAATCTTCCACTCAGAGGGAAATTGAGATGTTTCAAGAGACCTGTTGAATATGACTTTGAGTGGTAGCGCCAGGCTAGAAGCACATTTTTTTACAAATAAAGCTGGAAGACCGTCGGGTCCTGGACCTTTGCATACATTTAGTCTCTTGAGCTCCCGAATCACCTCTGTATCTGAGAACTCGACCTTGCCTAGAGCACGTTGTGTGTAGTAATGAGTGTCCTCAAGAGACCCATCCATAGGTTCACTAGAAGTGTGGAAGTTTGAAGAGAAGTGAGTGGCAAAGAGGTCGCAGATATCGCTACCAGTAATGGCTACATTACTTTCAAGTTTCATCTCTGATGGCAAGTCATTACACTTTGATTTTTTTGTTTTTATGAATGACCAGAAAAGTTTAGGATTATGGGTTATACCAGCCTCGATACGTTTAACATAACCTCTATAGTCATCTTTAATAAGTTTGTTAGCCCGTTGACCCAACATTTTATATTCGAAGGCGTCGCGAGGGTTTTTGTACTTTTTAACGCGTTTCCTAATCCTTTCCTTCTCATTTAAAAGATTTATTAGGCCGGTACTAAACCATCTTGGATATTTGTTACGTGATGCTTTTGTTTTGGGGACGAATTCAGTAATAATTTCATTAAGATATTTATACAGTTCTCCAACCATAGCATCGACATCCTTACACTGCGAAAGGATTTCGATCCAATTCAACTGGGTTATTTTTTCATTAATTGAATTATAATTTGCCCTATAAAAGTTATATTTTGCTGGATATTTACATTTCAACAGAGTAGTAGGGTGTATATCAGTTATAATTATATCCAAAGGTGGGTGGTAGATATCCACTTTTGACAAAGGGTTCTTACATTCATTGACTATTACGCTGTGGCAGTTGGAAAGTATTAAATCTAGTGATTTGTCTTGATGATTTTGGACATGATTGAATTGTACTAGGTTGTTGAGAGATAGAAAATCAATAAGAGTATAGCCCAGAAAATTATTATAATTGCTAGCTGTCGTGCTTGATGAGTTAGAAGTTGAGTTATCCAATGTCCATTTGATGAACCCAAGATTGAAATCACCTGCAATCAACGTTTGGTCGCCTGTCTCGTCGATTATGGAAGTCACGTTGTCCAAGAATAGATTGAGCGAATGTTGTTGCACAGGTGGTGGTATATAGACAGCACAAATGTTTACATGTTGGACTTTGTTTCTCTTAGAAATCACAAGCCTAAGCCATAGGTCTTCCAAATTAGTTTCCCAACATGTCATGCGCACAGACGTTATAGATTTTAAAACAGCTATAACTACCCCACCTCCCTTTTTAGTGCTCAAGCCAGTTGAACTCCTATCTCTACGGTAAATAGAATATCTGGTGTCAAATATTTCTCCGTCTGTTATATCATCATCCAACCATGTTTCAGTACCAATGATTACATCATATTGATGGGTTAGCGTGTTTAACATGAGGCTGCTTAATTTGGTTTTTATGCCTCTTAAATTTTGGTAGTAAATGTTGAATGTCAATAATAAGTACACGGTATTACATTTGTGTTTCTTGTATTAAAGAAGTCCAACTGCTTCGAGGCTTCGGATATGCTTGGCCTGGGCACCATCATCCTTTCGAATAAGAACACGTCCGTCACGAACCCACACATATCGGTAGCCTTTGTCTCGCGCAGCTTTCCTGGTTGCTGCATGTATTTGTTTGTTAAGCGGCGAAAGGTGTTCGGACACGAATATGGACTTTTTTGGACCACCATAGCCCAAGAGGTGTGAGTTGAGCTTATTGTCAGGATGCGCTTTATTAAATCTCATTACTGATGTGAGTATTTCATCTCGGATTATTGTACTTTTCAGTTTTATAATTACTGCTCTAGGACTAGTACTTTTGGGATCTAGTTTTCGAACGCGTACTGCCGAAATGATATCCTCCTTTTTTATATGGCTAGATACTGTTTTTCCAAGTTGTACCATAGTATTAATCAGATTCTCCGATTTGTTTTCTGGTATACCGTTGATTTCTATGTTTTGCTGACGTGTATTTTGTTCTAGCAAATTGACCCTTGTGGATAAGTCTGCCAATGATTTTTTGAGCGATTCATTTTCATTTAGTGTGTCTCTGTAGCTCTCCTTACATTGTTTAAGTTCACTCTTGACCTGGTCGAATTCGTCACTCATAAATTGTACCGACGCTTCTAGTTTATGAAACGTAGCTAGTGCTTCCTTTAACTCGCTTAATTCCTCTGCAAAGCAGGTTTTCAAAGATGCTGAGATCTCGGCTGTTACTGCTATGCGTATCTCTTGACGAATGGTATCAAGTAATTCGCTGGTTAAGATGTTATCAGTTTCGGTACAATCAATTCGAGGGCGCCTTGGCCTTGTAGAAACGTTTGATATGCCAGGTGTCACGGGTGTTTTGCAAACCTCTGCTTTGGAATGAGCATGGATCTCATTTCCAGCTTCGGCCGAAATAGAAGTGCGTCCAGTGCCAGACATAATGACAGCAAATTTATGTATAAAATAATTAGTTAAGTTGTTAAAAATAATTATAAAAAAATCACAAGAAAGTAACAAAAAGATAATATTACATCGAAGAGTGCACAAAAAGTTTCTTGGGCCACTGCGGTTAGATCGCACGACGCTACAAGTGCGCTTTACGAATCCGTGTGCTCTCCAGAGGCGCCACCGTAACCGTACTAGAAGCGTTCGAAATAGTGACTCTTTAGCATTTCACTAGTGCTTTGTAAAATTGTATCAGGACGGTTTCTAATGGGGTCAAAGTCCAGTCTCTTGTTCTCGGTGCGAAATGTTTACAACGATTTGAACTTTAACAGATTTAGCACTGCACTTTATTATGTTTTATCAGTCATTTACACAATTATTTGCTGTGGTTTTGTTCACTATTCTGTAGATAGTCTAACCTCGGATATATTGGTACAAATTTCACATTAAAAAAGTCACTTTTTGTCCACTTTTTCGAAATTTTCGACGGAGCTAATGTGTAACACGTACTTATTGCGAAAGCGCAAGCGCGGGTATTTTTGAATAATATTGTCAAAAGTACGTCATTATTCACGCTATCAAAAGCCTTTTTGAAGTCAAAATAGGCAATATCAAGCTGTGAACCAATATCTGAATCAAGTGTTGATACAGCTTGGTTCATAAAACACATGAGGTTCGAGTTTGTGCTACGACCTGCCCGAAACCCGTGCTGTGCATCACTAAACTGTGTAATTACCTGTGATGTGATGCATGTAGACAAGGCCGACTCAAAAACCTTAGCGAATATGGATAGTACTGCTACTGGTCTGTATCCACTTACCTCCGAGCTAGCGGCTCCTTTAGGAACCGGGGTTACTCGAGTTATTTTCCACCCATCGGGGTAGACGCGCTCCGTTAGGCAAAGATTGAACAAATGGCAAAGGGGATCTGCTAGAGATGTTCTACAATCTTTTACAATGTACGGGGGAACCCCGTCTGGACCCACAGATCGCTTAGGCTTAAGACGCGCAAGGGCTGTATGTACGTCCTTAAGAGACAATTGGCCAACATGCACGCGTGCACCACGTTCGGGTGCTGCGAGCGCCGCAGCCGCCGCATCTAGCCGTGGCTCCTCCTGTCCATACACCGAGCTGAAATAATCCGCGAATTCTTGGGCACACATATTTTCTAAAAGAGGTACCCCATTTTTAACTATTTGTGTTTTACTTCTTTTAGACCGTTTATTCCCTACATAAGCCCAAAAAGATCTAGGCTCCTTTGCAAATTGCGTCTCAATATGACTTTGGTAATTTTTATAGGCAATAGTTATCTTACTTTTGACTTGAGAACGATAACAAGAAAATCTTTCGTAATGTTGTGTCGATCTACTGATTTTATAAGACTTGTGCCAGAAAACCTTTTGCTTTATGTCGCCTATAATTTCCGCCGTATACCACTCTGGGTATTGGTATTGAGAGTGGCTGGTTGTATGCTTTTTCTTGGGAGTGCTATCATCTAACAATTTGTAAAATATGTCGTAAAATAGGCTTCGCTGGCTTTGTTCGTTGCGTATAGTGCGCTCCAATCGGCATCAGTAATCGCTGTATACAACGAGTAAAAATCTGCCTTAGAAAAATTCCATCGCGGGTAGGAGGGGGTGTGAGGTAGCGGTGTATCTGGCGCGCCGACCAGCGCTAGCGGCTCAGTGCACGCCCGCGCGCCCAACACTCCTACACGTAGTGGTGGGTGCTGTGGATCGATGGTAGTTAAACACTGACTCGCCTGCGTTACCTCCACGCTTTCTCTTGGAAATGTGGTCAACACTACATCAAGGCTGCGATTGTTACAGTTATAAATATTGTTACACTGGCGAAACCCGCAATAAGTAGTAAAGTATTCATAATAACATTGCACATCTTTGTTAGCAGAATACAAGTTCAAATCTGCAACTAATATAACGTTATCGTATTCAACACATAGCTGTTCAAGTAAGTGAAACATAAACATATACTCACTCTCAATAGTAGTAGGTGGTATATATGCTACAATACACAAAAATTAAAAGTTATTATTACGAAATACTGTTGCGCATACTACTTCAAACAGATGGTTATCGAGGTTGACAGCGCCAGGCATTGGTATTCGGCGTACCTCAACACTTCGCGAAGGCCTGCATACTAACATTACTCCTCCATGTTTGCGGCCATCAGCACGATCACATCGAAGGACGACGTACCCATTTGGGACCAGTTCTCCGTCGTGTATCGATTCATTTAAACTAGTTTCTGTGATTGCAAATAAGTTATCTGTCGATGTTAATATGTTTTGGTAAAATGTTGGAATCTTAGTACGCAACCCTCTGACGTTCTGATAGTAAAGGTCTAGCACATGGTATTTCGTCGCCCTTTGGCCGGTGGTACCCGCATTTACATTATTATGACAACTTTGATTCACGAAATATTTTGTTGCGAAATCTCTGTTTCCACGGCTTAATGCATATATCTTGAGGCCAGTTTTTCGGGTCCATGATATTGTTAAAAAGTTTAGCTGGTACGCCCAACTTAAATGAAGCATAATTTCCCCGTGCCTTAAGGCTTTCTACTGTGAACTCAGCATTACCGCAAATTGTATGAACATGTGTCTTAACTTGATCTTCAGTAGTGCCAACTTTCACGTAGTACAGGTGTATGTGCCGCCAACGCTCCGAGGCTTCCAGTTGGGTGACACCAGGTAAAGCTGTTCCTGTGACAATGTCGCTGCCTTGATTGTTCAACTGCTTCTTGCTTATCTCAATTGGTCCACTACTTTGAATTGTACCATGTGAGTTGCTGTCTGCGCATTCTTGTGTTTTCCTGTCAGTTATGCGGCGCCTCTGCTTTTCGTTGTCAGGCGGATTACTAGTTGTAGTTTGGGACACTTCTAGATGTTCAGTTTCTGTGTAAAGCTGCGTTTCTATAATTTTCAACCTTGTTTCTAGATCCAATATTCTATCACTTAGCCTTGTGATAGTATTGTTTACAATGAGAGTAACTTGTTCAGCTACGAGATTGCTAATCAAAATAGGTAGGCGCTCGCTTAGAACAGCTTCGAGCTCTTCTCGAACACAAGCACGCAAAGTATTTGCAAATGAACCGTCAGGTGATTTAGACTCATTGCAAGATTGTTTCTTTCGGCTCTCGTTTTGGCTAGGATGTTGTTTTCGAACTGTAACATTCATGTCGGATTGGCTTATATTTCTATAGTCATCCACCGAAACATCGATATGCATTGCACCATCATCCTCTATGTCCTTCATTGGCTGATCGGATATAATATCATGTTTTCCTGAACGAACCGGTGTGTTTGTGTTATCCATCTTTGGTTGTTTACTTTTACATTCAATACACGTCCACACTTTTTTAAGGGCCATAGTCATCTTGTTGTACTGGTTACTAGCAATATTAGCACAAAGAAGATCATACCCCTGACGGCATAGGTAGCATTGCAAATATTGTTTGCATCCTATTGTTTTGCGACACCCAGCACAAACATTGAATGTAGAGGCCATCTTGTGCTGTAAATATTTTAACAACTACGGGTTTATAGAAACAGATAGAACTTGCTCACTTTTGTAACATTCATACGCGGCGGTCCACTGCGGTTTTAGGTTTGATTAATAAGTAGCTATTTGCAAGAAAAATATAATTATTAAAATTTTAGAGAAAAACACACGTCCTACTTTGACATTGACATATGTTGTACAGAATACACAAACGCTCTGAAACGTTCTGAATATGTTTTATTAAGCCTTCAATTGATTCTGTCCTGTTTTGCAGTAAAAAAGAGCAGCTTGTTAATTTATTATAAGAAGTAATAAAATATAGTTTCGTTTTAAATCAGAAAACTCTCCTTAACCGTCACTTGAAACTATGTTATTTAAGCCCGTGAAAACAAATTGCGTTGGGAAAATATTACATATTTTTAAAATATACAGATCGTCTTTAGTATATTTTCCTTGTTCCCAAATATTCAGAAGAACGCTGGTAAAGTCAATGACTCCCACACTTGCGATAACATACGTGCAAGGGCGGTGACGTAGGGAATGCAATAAAAGAATCGAGTGAATATTTACACTCTGAAATATACAAACCTTTTGAAAACCAAGCTCTATTCAACTCGGCACCCATTCATCTGCGTCGAAATACAATACTAGCTGACGAAGATAGACGGCTCTATTACCAAACCGATTTATTCTGTTAGGACATAAATATGATTCCTGTGCTGACGTCACGAAATTGAGACAGTCACCATATTGAATATGAACGTAGGTTGTAGTATAGGAACATGCAAACTACCATTTATCACAGCTATTATTGGAGTAAAATATCATTTAGGTAACCAATATGTCAGCTTTGACTAATTGTTATTTTTTTGCTGTAGTAGTTTTAATATTTTGAAGAAAAAGATTGATAGTATGTGCAGCATGTTTTTATTTAATTTCTTACTGTGTAGTTTACATTATGTAATGCAATGCTCTACAAACAGTATAATAATATTGTTAGGCTGACAACATCCAGCCACAAGGCTGGCAAGGCAATAAATGGGTCAAAGGCTGTACTTAGACATTGGTTTGTACTTGAACCCTTCACATTATTTACGTAAAAAACCGAGTATGCCTCCTGTTGTTTTTATATAATGTTGAAGCGAGGATATAATGTTGAAGCGTTGAGAATAAATGAATGGACCTCCATTCAAGAATATTAAAGAGCAATACTTTGTGTGGGACGTAACTAACTTCGCCGAACAGAGAATAAATCCAGATGTTCCATCCCAGTCACCCATTTTCTCATTTTATGTCACCTGCAATTTTGGCTCAAATAAATATGTATTAGTACTTACTCGTATTGATACGTATTAGCCAATTTTAGTAAATATATTTTCTTTTTCATGAGGTCGTATTTTATTTTATATGCATAATATACAGAGTTGAGCATTAAAAATGAAGGCCAATTAAAAGTTTTCACAGATAACAGAATGAGTAGACAAGTATAAATAATAATAAATGTATAGTGGATAGTTTGACTTGTGGTACAAACTGTAGATACAGGCAAGATATAATAAGGAAAAGATAAGGAAACATTACATTGCAACAGAGAAATCGTCAATCACCAAAGGAAGTGTAAATTTTTTTGAAATATTAAGCAATTACCAGTGAGTCCCGACCGCTGAAATATGATGTGCTAGTTTTATTGTCTCATTTATGTTTAGTATTTTGGATAGAGTAACTGAAATGGAATAATTTATTAAACATTTTGATACTTAGAAATGTGGTTCATATTATAGATATTTCATGAAAGCCATTTGAAATACAATAATGGAGTTTACCACAATTCAACATGTTGACAGCAATATTAAATTGAGAGTTACAATTATGTTTAGATTTTGCAAATAGCTAAATAATTTATCTTTGATTGTTTTTATTTTGTTTACATCTACTATTGCGGCTCTTTGTTCATGATATGCGACAATTCCTTCACATAAATGCTAAGGTTACCTACTGAAAAAAACGTGCTATCCTTGATAAAATGTACACCAGACAAAAATAAACAGTAATCCATAAATCAAACCATCCTTCACAGGTTTTTAAAGCCGTAGCTTTCTTTATTAGATCATTCTTTCCCCATTTGTCTTACCTTTGTTTAGCAAGTGGTTACTTCATCAGCCCTGTAAATAGCAGGCACGCCGATTGCTTCGTTATTTTTAAAATTTTAAACCAATCTAAGAAACGTTAAAAATAAAAGTTGTTTTAAAGTTCGTGCCCAGTAGATACTCAAAGCATAGTTCCTACCAAGTCACGTATATTTTTCTCCACTTTTACTCTTTACGAAACATCCCACGTTCTGGCACAAGTCTGTCTTGTCAAGGAACATAATATTGTACAAAAGGCGGTACACAAGCTTAAGTGTGTAAGCCGTTAGGAGCTTGTTGGTGCCGCTAGGTTAATCCAGTTTCATCTGCATCCAGTATAATGGATTTAGTAGGCCAAGGACGGCGGCGGTTTGCATAATGTAAGGTGTCAAGCCCAAGGCGTTTTGACGCTTTGATAGTGACTGCAATAGCTTCAAATTACTCCCATCCCATTCTAAGTGTGTACTTCATCAATATTAATGACTGAGGTCACGAGGTAATTGATATGTCTCAGTTTAAATCGGAGAGTACACCGTCGTGAATAATTTCGTATATCTTAGGGTAAAAGGCTACTGTTTCATAATGAGTGTGTGGCAATGCTTCAGCCTGTGTTTATTTGATATTAAGGACGGTAAACAGATGGGGTAACTTGATGACATAAAAACTATTTAATCTGTAAAGTGTAATGAGTGAATCCTTAGAGATTGACAATGATAATATATCTTGAAGGGCCGTTTGGTCTAGACTAGACCAATCTAAATAAATACCAATGAGTGACCTGGGCTACTATCTAGGTGTGATGAGTATTATTTTATGTTCTGTACCTGTCATTTATCAACTATATATAGGTATATTTAGAAATATATAAGCATGTTATATCAGATAACTACGGTAAAGCATTTTGGCGAGTGATGCAATTTACTCACATACTCGTAACGTTGACAAAACAAGCTATTACACTAAACAAGTAGTCTCTCGCCACGTTGAACAAGCTGGTGTTGAGTTTTATCGTCGTTTATCATCTTGTTATACGGTCTCTTGGATGTAACTACTTTTACTAAATATTTTGCAACTGCTGCTGCTACTTGTACATAAAAGTAATAGGTATATATTATATATATATATACTAGCTTAGTTCGCGGCAACACCTGTGGCTCATAGCGTGATAGACCTATAGTCCGTCTCCATAAAATAAATTATTCAATTCGGACCAGTCGTTCCTGACATAGGCGCATTAAAGCAAACAAATAGACAAACTCTTAAGCTTTATAATATTAACATAGATTTTATGCTTTGGGTCGCAATTGCGTTATTATTTGTAAATAAATGGAATGGGTATACTTTATTTACTCCTCATTTCGCAATGAATGCCGTGGTCTGAGGGCTTATTTTATCTATACGCTTTTAAATAGTTAGCATAAATTATTGTTTCGAGTCTCTAACTAGAACACCTAAGTGTTCTTTGTGACCGTCAGTTGAATGGTTGTATAGTTGGTCGCGATTCAGAACTTAAGAGTAAGTAATGCAGCAGATGTCTAAATTTTGTATTTTAGGTACTACAAATTTGAATAGGGGTTCGGCGAATTGACTACTACTAGTTATTTCAGAATGACATTTTACAAGACTACAGAAGTTTTTGCCAAAGATCAGCGTCCAGACAGTGGACGTGGTATAACCACGAGATCTCGTTTCGAAACTAAATCAATAAACAAAAGACATTCATATTTCACAAAATTCTTATTATATTTTTTTTATTTAATATTAATTATTAAATTAAAACAACAATTCTGATGATTGTTAGTCACTGTTGTCACCCAATCCGAGAATAGGTAATGATATCCAATTAACAACTGAGTTCATATATATTTCATATTAATACGTTTCACTGCATTAATTAAGCGTCAATAATACCCGATGAAACAACGATTGATGCAAACAAAAGGTGTAATTTCGCAGATATTGTCCCATATCTGTAAAATCTGTTCAATGAGCTAAACTTTTATTCAGTGGACATTAAATTATAAAGCTGATCCAAGTATGTTCTGAAATTTTGCGGTCATAACCGTCAATGATTTTATATCATTCGATTTTCAATGAAAACGCACTCAGTTACTCCTGAAGCCTCATTAAATAATATCATTTACGAGTACTACGATAATTGCTGTGGAGTGTACAAATGGCGACATTTCATATTTATATTCTGCAATATTTAGCACTAATTTTGTGATGAATAAATGATGGCCAAGCGTGAATCGTCTCAAGATATTATTATATATATTCAAACAAATACTACAGACCATCCATACCAAAAATATAAGTCGTATTTAATTAATTAACTTAGAACGCTTCGCAAAAATTACAAGAAATGGTGGAGCGAAACGACTAAAAATAGGTAGTGCCTATCTAATCCTTTATCTATTCCTTTATTCTGTTCTAGAAAGGGCAAACTTAGTAGGGCAAAACTTCTCTTTATCAATTAAACAAAGTTTATTTGATAAAGAGAAGCGTGGGTGGACAAGAGCGCCCCAAGTGTAATTAGTATTTAAACTTCATGCGAATTATATCTTTTAATTAGAAAATGTGGCTTCTACTTGGATTGTATTTTAATTATCTGTTTGTTGCTGCCTAGTAAGGTGATTCAGAAGTTTGCAGTACCTATGTTTCCTTTCTTCCTACCTCGTTATGCTAAAGAATAGAATATTATTTATTTTGTCTTTCCAAAAGACACTTCCTGCACTAGGAATAATTCCTGTGTCGCGTCGCGTTTACAGACATACAACCAACAGACACAACGAATATCCAGACTCGAAATACATTACAGAGCGCAGTGTATAACAACGAGGCGGCCGCTTACACCATTAAGCCAACCGTGCAGTCAAATTAGTAAAAGTAATTTCATTCGATAAACTGCCATTTTAGGAACTAATGTTACGTAGGCATAATTTATGAGCACATAAATTCATTGTCGCTACCAAAAAGGTTCTAAATTCAACCCTTGTCATGTTAGACACTTATCAATGAAATTACCTAAATTATGTAGCTTTTCTCGTCCATCAATGTGGTACAAAGTTGTGGAGCTATATCGGGCCGACTAATTACAGGAGCGAACTAACTTTCTACCTGTCGTCTGTCGTTGTTTGAGTTATTGTTTTGTTTTCGCAGAAGTTGTTTTGAATGGCTTTAAATTAAAAAAAATGGTCGTGTATTACATAGGTATTGAATCTTTTAGGGATGATTTCCTTATTATAATAAAATACATTATAATTTAGCACATAAGTATACAATGCAAAAAGTTTATCTCTTAAAGGGGTTCATCTCATTGAACAGTGCCTCAAAAATTGGGAGAAATCCATGTAATTTGAGAAGAAAATAGTAATTGTTTGCTGTACTAAAAAGGTAATTCGTAAAGTGACTTATTTAAATTGGTTAATAGATGGCGTACTAACAGTGACCATGTAAATAATTCGATTGTTATTTTATGTACACAATTATTCCGCAATGCAAACAGTCGTAGAAGTTGAAAGAAAATGTAACAATACCAATAATATGATTTGATAAATAAAAAAGCCAACGTTAGTTATCAAATTGTTTCTGTATTTCTGTATCATGTCATGTAGCTATTTACGATTACGTTATGGTACGAGGTCGTAGCCAACCGCAGACACTACCAGCAGAAGACGTGTCGCTGCCACGTCGTCGCGACGTTCCACTTCAGTCATGATTTCCAACTCAACCGTAGACCGCAGTAGTAAACGACAGCGCCGTATTATTATTGGTTTAGTGTTCTATGAGACAGGATGTCTGACGTCTTTGTTAACGTCATTGGCAATACTAATGTGCGGTTCGGTGACACCTCGCTACAGTGCGCCGTAGACGATGTGTCGCTCGCTACGAAAGGTAATTCAAAGAAATTTATAGAAACTAGTGGTGTCTCAGCGACATGTCAACTGCTACGAACTTCACCTTTAAGCTTTACTTGGAATGTGTGTGGAGGTGTTTGGGTATCTAAGATTATTAATTATAATAATTATGTGAATTGAGGGTAGGTTCAAATTGTAAAAAAATATGAAATGAAAATGTGCAACAGAAAATGTGAACTTTCAATGTGTTAGGAAGGTTTTTTGGACTAGTCCCAAAAGAAAGTCCTTGCTACCTGATTACAACTATTACTGCGTGCCGACACAACATCTTGGCACTTTCCTCAAGGAAGAGTTTTGGCCGAAGGGTGTGTTGTATCGGCGTTTTCAAGGGAGGTTACGAAATAACACTCAGCCTAACTTGAAAACAACGTAAACAACAACACTCTGTTGAATTTTATTATTATAATTATATGTATGTTAGTCTTTAAGGTATATATCTATATGGGTTATTGTTACCTGAAATAAATGAATATTATTATTATTATTATTATTATTGTTATCAGATTAAAAAGGTTTAATACGTAGGTACGGCGTCCTGTCAATCATGAAGTCTCCGATAAAGTAAAACTATGTTGGAAGCTGCAACAAATTTAATCAGAAGTTTACTGCCGGGTTAGTATGCGAAATAAATTAAACAGTGCACGTCTCCGTATGTGAATATTAATCTATACCCGTTTCATTCAGTAGCTTATTTGAGTTGCGATTTGTCTTCAATTTTGGTGTAATAGTTATAACATAGAAATTGATCTCAATTTCTGTGGACTATAAATGGCACCGTTTTGACACCTTTTCTTTTACAAGTTTGATGCTACATTTAACACTGGTGACAATGTAATTGAGCACAGCGTAGTTTGCGATTGATTCTATGATATCGGCCACTTACACATTCGACCCTCCGTTTGTACTCGCCTCTTGAAAAAGCACATTTTAGCTTCGCGAATTGAATTTTGTAGAACCTTGTAAAATTGCCGCTATTTGATTTATCCGGCACGGTTCAGTCAGCCCGTGATGATAACTTTGTGACATTACATTGGAACTTTTGAACTTTGAACATTTTGTGAAATTGTGAATTGAGCGACATCGTACCTCGTGCGTTGAAGACATCACGTTTGGAGTAACAAGTAAAAAAAAAGCAGCTAAGTAGATATATCATGCAATCTATCGTGGCCACTTTTTGTGTGTTTATCTAGCTTGGCTCCAGGAGCGACACCAGTAAAGATACAGGTAACTGTATATTTGTATTTTTAGCGCTGAGTAAGCAAAAGCAGCCAAAATATGTCAGACTTTTGCTTTACCTGGTCAAGTGGATGTAAACTAAAAGCATCCACTGCCATCTGCAACAATTCCCACCTGTCTATGGCAACTCTAGAACATATTTTCTGGTTGAATTATAACCCAGATAGATATCTGGGGTATAACTTATGGTGTTACATACGTGAATTGACAATAATTGTTTTAAAGCATCTGGTTTAAAACAGTTACTGTCAATTCACGTATGTATATTTATAACATTGTCGGACGGTTAGACTGAAGTTAAGAAACTTCAGTCTAACCATCCGACAATGTCAAAGTCAAAATCCTTTATTCATTTGGGTCACAATGTGACGCTTACGAACGTCAAAATAATAAATTTACATACATACATACATAGACTCACGCCTGTTTCCCCGAAGGGGTAGGCAGAGGCATATTAAACGCCCACTTTTCGGCAGTGTTTTGATCCCACGTAATAGGTGGCGAGCCTATTGCCGCTTATTGGGACATTTTGTTTGCCAAATAATAAATATATAAAATAATTACTTAACGACTCTACATTTACATTTACTACCACGTTCGCAAAGCAAGGGCGTAGAACCATGAGAAAAAAAAGGGCAATAAAACTCACGGTTACTCTTTTTCATCGCCAGGTTTAGCATAATACACATAATTAACATTTTGTAAGGTGCTGCAACTGTTCAAAAATCAAAAGCTAAGTGGTAAGAGACGACGCGAATAATGTCGTTGCTATTTCAAGAGAGCACACAATCAAGCGGTTACAATGTTTAACTTTAATTAAACTCATCAATGTATGTGTCAATGTTGTATGCATTTGCGGCCGGTTTCAATATTCGATCTATCCACGGATTTGGCTAATACATATGTACATACATACATACACTCACGCCTGTTTTCCGAAGGAGTAGGCAGAGACAACGGAACGCCATTTGCAATGGTCCTGACATTTCTCACTTGTTTCATTCACTCCCATCAAGTTTCTCATGCATACTCTTCTGTTTAGGGTATTTCTGACTTGACCTTTTTTTAGGATGTCTCCAAGCTGGTCAGAAAACTTCCGTCTAGGTCTTCCCCTTCGTCCTGTCCCATTCCCACTTATCTTATATGATTCTATCTTATATTATTATTTGATAGATGACATCTGTCAGTGCCAACGTAAACAACAGCTCCGTAAAAGTAAATAAAATTTATCGAAATATTGTGTAAATAGTATTAAATTGAACCTCAGTGCGTTCAAAATAAGCAATAATATAATAATAATATAGAATTTTCACAAAGTGTTATAAATTAAGCCATCTAAGTGCAGATGCAAAATGTTCAAAACACCACCGAAAACCAATGCCAAGTCAGGCTCAGAATCAGATCATTTTTACTCACAAAGCTCACTTCTGGTGTCACGCATCTGCTTTGAATATTGACAAGATTTGAGAATATTGGCTGATCGACACATTTCGCACGATAATGTATATTTTATTTATTATTTTTTTATAGACTCACGCCTGTATGCCCGAATGGGGTAGGCAGAGGTGTATATTACACCCATATTTAGTCATGAATTTTTAGGTCCCACGTAATAGGGGGCGAGCCTATTGCCGTACCGTGCACATTACCACATTACCATAACAAATTATGTGTACGAGAACCCTTGACTCCAGATGCACAGGCCTCCAACAATACTCAGCGTCCCAAGCGTCGATGTAAATTGGGTGAAACGAATCTACCAACGGAGTACACGAACTTGAAGAACAAAATTTCGAGTGAATTAAAAATCTTTATTGCAGATCTGATATCAGCTCAGAACTATCGACTGGATAAGCTGGAGAACCTTTTTCTCGAGATTAAGAACCAATTCAGCAAAATAGAAAGTACAAACATAGACATTGAAAAGTCGATGTCTTTCATGTCTGATCAACTATCGTCATTGGAATCTAAGATAACAAGCCTAGAAAAGGAACGAAGTGTCATAACATCAAAATTGACAGATTTAGAGGATCGGATGGAGTCTTTTGATCTTAGTCTTATTCAGACCTGTATTGAATTAAGGAATGTTCCAAAACAGACAAATGAAACAAAGAAAAATATAAATCTATCAAAGATAGTCGGATTCGAATTGAAAATGCCTGATATCCGTGATGTTTCCAGGCAGCCCTCAAAGCATGAACACAAGACACAAGACTACATCCTTGACCTTCGAACTAACAAACACCCTCCTAAAGAAGGATTTTTTGGCAGCAGCAAAATTCAATAAGAAAAATGTCAGGAATAAATTAAATGTGAGTCATATACAGGATGTCACAAGATCCATCACCAAGCCGAAGTCTACTCGTTTTGGACATCATGCCAAGTCATACTAAGCAAAAATAAAACTTGGGAAATAATGTTATTTTTCAAAAATTCTCATTTTTAAGCCGCCATTAAAATTGTGCGCGTACAATTTTCGAAATACCTACTTATCCATGGGTGCATAGGACATCCATAGAACAGGTTGGCATGGTAATTGCATCGATTTTGTACCTAATTACAAAAAATCAATAGTAACTTTGAGCCTTAATATCTCCTGAACCAGTAATTTCTCAGGTATGGTGCCGAAGTAAAAATGTTCGTAATGATTGGTATAATATGGGGTTTCAGTTTTCGTTAAGGGTCTTTTTACACCCTGTAGGTTTTGACAATATGAATTCTCCTATCTATATTTCTGGTATTTCGCGTGACTTTGAAACTAAAGACACTGCCCAAACCCTAATTATGATTCTTAATTTTCACCATAAGTTGTTGTTATTCATACATTTCGCCAGAAATTAACCTGATTCAAATTTTATACTGAATAGTCTGGAAGTCCCGGGAAGTCCCGGGAAGCCCCGGGACTTTGGACATCGGTTGTCTCGTGTCCCGGGACTTTGAAAATGTCAAAGCTTTGCAAACCCTACGGAGAGCTAAAATTATAAACCTGAAAAGCTTGTTTTTTGTTTGGTTGAACACACTTATCTCAGAAACTACTGATCAGATTTGGATAATTATTTTTCTGGATGGCTTATTTCTTTTTTATTTATTTACATAACATTACGCTATGAGCCATGGATGCGGAGCAGTAGCGTTAAATAACGTAGATGTAACCGCGGGGTCAGCTAGCAGCGATCATAAAAAAGCACTCAAAGAACACATGCATTCAAACAACTATTTAGGATTTTTATAAAAAAATATCAAAGATTTCTAAAATATTTATAAGATCACGCAATCTGTTAGTTAAAGCGGTGAAAGCATTACAATTATTTTGCCTTTAACTCTGAACTCGAATTAATCTGAACCATAGGACATCTGGAGATGGGATTATGTAATACTTCTATGGAATAAAAAAATAATCATCTTAACAAAATTAATTTCAACTCAGTTTAAGGCCCACTTGCACAACGATTCTTAAATTGAATTAAGATGTATTTAACGAGAAAAAAAGTATTAAACACCACTAGCGTCTTGCACAACGAAAAATTTGTCGAGTAATATGATTTAAGAACTGTCAAAATTAATTACCGAAAATCGGCTGTTTAGTGGCTAATTTCATTTAAGAACTGTCACACTGATGTTAGCATCTTGTCATTAGCGACAAAAATTACCAATAATTATATAACTGGACCGGACGAAGAAGCAGGGGGAGGCCTATGTCCAGCAGTGGACGTCTCTAGGCTGACATGATGATGATGATGATATAACTGATAACAATGTACCTACTTGTGTTATTGTTAACCCTAGAATCCTAAACTATTTGGCGCACATGTTATTCCTACACTGGGGTGCTGGAACACCCCATACTAAAATGACTGTAATCCTTAAAATAAAAAAAACAATTCATGAAAATACGTTTTATTAAACATAATCGGTAACTTGAGATCACAAATCAGCCTTATTACACAAAGTTAAATGTAGTTTGAGCAACAGCGCTTGTAGGATTTGGTCCTTATTTGAGGATCACTGCAATGGACTAAGTTGGCATCCGGTAACGGTCTTCCAAATGTTCATGTATCAGTTCCAAACCTAATTTCAAAACTGTCTGCTGAAACTTTATATATGGCTTATTGTTTGATCTTGAACACTTGTAAAGAACCAAGGAATTACAATTGGTCCCAACTTCTATTTCTTCCTAGCCAGATTTGTGGTCTAGAATAGAGCTTATTTCTTCGTAATTAAAACCTCTGACAGCCATCCGAAACAAAATAAATAAACTTCATTGAATTTTACCTTCATAATATCTAAAAATATCTGTATTTAATTCATATAAGACTATTGTTTTAATAAATAATCAAATTTAATAACCTATTACATATAAATGCATCAATCGTAATAAATAAATAATCTTACGATTTTACTACACTGGGGTACTGGCGTACCCCACAGCACTTATACAGGCGACCACACAACGCGGTCCCTCGCCACGGTATTGACGTAACGCGAGCGGTTGACACCAAACTAAAATACTCCGACGCGCGAATTCGTGGATATTAAAGAAATTGAGATATTTAGAAAACAAATCGGTGTGGGGTGCACCTGCACCCCATGTAGGGTTCTAGGGTTAATGCTCAAAAGTTTCTGGTTATTATTTGTTAATTGTCATTTCGTTGCTAGGCGACGACAATGCGTTTTGTTTTATGCTCAAAGTATATATAGTCCAAGGTTTTATGCGAAACCATACGCATACACCCTCACCCTATCATCACCCTGTCTTACACCACGAAGCATCTGGATGAGTCTTGTTTCGTAATTTTGGACTTGAATGGACATTGTTGCCATTTGGTATAAGCTCCTCAGCACCTCCACTTATCTTCGATCGACTTGGTAGCGCTGCAAAGACTCCAGAACAGCCCAGGTTTTGATGAAGTTGAAGGCTTTTTCGTAGTCCTCAAAGGGCAGACACAGTGGCCAGTGATTTATGTGTAAACTGCCGACAGAATGGATGTGGTCCACGGTATCTACAGTAGCTTTACCTTTACGAAACCCATTCTACATCGTCGCCTGGGAGTCGTTAAATCTTGATGCCAGACGATTCGTGACGGCTGTTGAAAAACTCAACAGCTTAAAAACGTGGCTCAATGGTATGATCTGCCGATAGTTTTATCTCCTTTTTTGAAAAACAACGCCACAACACATCTGCTCCATGCCTTTGAGTTTTTAGTCCCATTGATTATTACAGAAGTAAATAGCCTTCTAAGCTCCTCAAGTAGAGGTCTTTTTTAAGCATTTAGGAGCTAAGAGGCCACTCCATCTTCCCTGTGCCCCTTACTATTATTAAGCTGTCTTACATTTTTTACAAAACATTCGCGGGCCGCAAGTAGGACCCTCGGGGGCCACATGTGGCCCGCGGGCCACGTGTTGCCGACCGCTGTATTAAATGAATAATTCAATTTTTAAATACAATATATAAAATATATACATACAAAACCAAATAAATATACCTACGTAATAATATATATGATACATACATAATGTATGCACATGCAATTAATATCTTTATACATACTAAAACATAGTCTAACTTGCAACTAGGAAACATTCACTTATCAAGGTACTAAAAAGCCTTTACTTAAGATTCTCAGAGTTTATATGATGGTGTGAATTTACAAGTGGTCTATTACAGTAAAAGGGTTAAGTCTGATGAACAATTGCAGTAAGCTGTCTGTTTTCTGACATGCTGTCCATAATTAAGGTGCCACAATTATCTGTCTGTGTTCAATGAAAACGTGTGTTTGTATTAGTGCGTTTTTATAATTAATACACTTCTGATGAGGGTGGCTATTTTATTATATTTGTATTGGTTACAGTAATTCACTATTTCTTAATATTAGTATTAATATTACAAGAGAGATAACAATTTACGTGTGTTGCTTGCTTGGTCGGAGACAAGAGAGAGCTGTCAAACTGACATTTATCCAAAAATATAAGTAACGTTCCGTTACTACAGTGTTGTATAATGTTATTAAATAAAAGCACATTATATCTAAAAGTAATCATCCGTCAGAAATATACTACGTTCCTTTAAAATTATGTCTGCATATTGAGTATTCACTTAGACTTAAATTTTATTTGCCAGTCTAGTAACAAATCATCATAAAGCCCTATTACTACCTATTCTGTACTTGCGTTCAAATAATCTAACAATAGAATACAAAACTAAATTGGAGAAGGTTGAAACCGCAAGCGAATTGATATTGCTCTGGTCATCTATCTTACGGGATTTTGCAATCTCCTGCAGTCGTTCACGTTGGTTACGGTCCGTGACAGTTTACTAATCAGCAAATTGGATTTTGCATCCGGAACTAAAACGGGCTTGAAATGACTGAGGACGCCTTGGCTTACTCCCACTCGACGAAGTAGAATATGATATAAGATTATATATTATATATTATGATAAGATTTGTGGTAAATATTAACAGACTAGCTTTTTGACGTAGCTCCACCCGCATGAGTGCCGGTTATAGCGACAAAAGGCGGTCTATGTATTATGTATAAGCAATATAAGGTAATGCTAGTTCCCGATGACATTTTCGTTTTACTATACATATATTTACCTACAGTCTACAATATATTTTGTGAAAGCAATCTTGTATGACCTAAATCAATTCCGTTGTACAATTTCCTACAAAAATCATTCAAGCTGTAATCATAATATCATAGTTACAAGAGTCTTCTAAGGTTTCTGTAATTAAGAATTCAAGGAGAGGAAATTACTTGCGACGGACGGCTAGACGAATAACAGGTTATTGTTTCTATCTAATATTTGTTTCTATGTCCGCTTTGATAAAGCTGGGCAAAAATAGTTTCTTCTATTATTTTTGTAAGATTGTTTTATTTATGTTTGTATAACATTGATAGCTGCCTAGTGGAGATACCAATACACGCAGAGGGTATCGGGTTCGAATCACGGCGCGCACCAATGACTTTTCGGAGTTATGTGCGTATTGAATTGTAAATTATCGCCCGTGCCTTGAAGAGCACGTTAAGCCGTCAGCCCCGGCTGTCATGAATATCTTTAGCAGTCGTTATAGGGAGTCAGTACCTATGAATCAGCTGACACTAGTCTCAACCTAGACTATAGCTATGCGTTTGGGTTGAGGAGGTCATATAGGCAGTCACTCTGCAGAAAAGCAAATATCCCGTCAAATCAAGTTAGACTAAAACGTGGACCTGAGAGCACGCTTGGAGGACGATGATTGATAGCCTTATCAACCAATGGCAATATTCGGGGTTTGTTTTCCAGGTATCTCGGTGTATTGAGATTTCGCGTATTATTAGAATATGATGCGTACAGTAGGGGGCAATAGGGAGTACAATAAGAGATTAGGAAATCAGTTCAAAACTAAATATTTATCAAGCAAGTTTTACACCACGCTTAATCTATTTTTCCAGAAAATCCTCAAAAATAAGCTATGGATGCTATCCTTGATAACATCGTGCAAAGACCTTAAGTTTATAACCATTTAATACCCAACAAGGCAAAACATGTCATCATGATCATGTCAGGCTAGAGACGTCCACTGCTGGACATAGGCCTCCCCCAAGGTTCTCCACACAGACCGATTTTGAGCCGCCCGCATCCAACCGCTTCCCGCGATTCATATTCAACACACCAACTTATTTAACAAAATCGTTTTCACAACAGAAACGGCTTTATAAGCACCGAATCACTCTTCGATTTCTACTCGATACTTATTTGTGTTTCTCGAGTCGGAAAATATTGCCATGCACTTCACAGGTTATCTATATATACTATAATAAAACTGTAGAGGTGAAAAAGTCTGTACATTAAAGATATTTTGACGAAAATTAGCCTAAAAATCTAGGAAAATGCTAAAAAGCAATACTTGATAATTTTTAGAATTTATGTCTGTCTGTCTGTCTGTCCGACGTCTTTCCCTATGTTGCTAAAGATCTCTAAAATCGCGAAATTGATTTCAATAAAACTTACACTCATGTACAAAGGATACTCAAACCTATAAAATAGTATATGTTACATAACAATCGGTTGAGTGGTTTTCGGTGTACAGCTTGACCTCTCCTTTGTACGTAGTCCTAAACAAAACAGGGATCATCCAAAACTGGTTATATATGTGTTGCAATCTATGATCATTATAAGTTTGTTAGTAAAAGTATAGTTAGTCTAAATAGGTACCTTCAAAGTGTTTTATGGCTATTTACCCGACTTTAAAAAAGGAAGCGATTCTTAATTTCGTCAGTATATTTATTGTATTTTCGATAAATAAATTACTGGAACCGAGTATATTTATAGTTATCCTTCCGACCGATAGATGTCACTATTTTCAAATCATTTTCTAGCAAAATAAATGTTTCTTGCAAAAAAGACAATAATTATGTGTCGGGTATCTTTCTGTTATTAGAAAAATAATAGAGTATAGTATTCGGCACTTTCATAAACAAAAAGTCTCTGTGTCAAAATTTATTACAATGTCCACTTAATTTAAACGGTCAATCTCATTTATTTCAAATGATTATGCTTATATAATATTTATATAATTATTTCATTTTATTTTAAATGATAAAAACAATGACTATAGACCCGTTTTTTCAATAAATTGTCGATTAGTCCATATTATTTTTTCTATCTCGGTCGGTTTGTATATGTAAACATAGATGGCGTTTTCTGAATGGCGGTGATAAGATTCTCCGTGGATTAATGAGGTTCTCGGATAATTTTCTTTCGTTTTCGTCGGATTGGTGTCTTAGCCGTTTCTTTTGAATGTAGATGTGTTTCTTTGATTTCTTTCGTTCGTTCGTGTTCTGAACTTATACAGGTGTCTCATTATTCCCAAATTCCCACACCTCACGTACGTGGGAATCCGTGGGTGGCAGACTGAGGCCTGAATTCAGATACCTCTTGAGTAATTCAACGGGGCTATCTTACTTTCGGCAGGGCTGGATATTCGTAGCCCTGTGTGTATTTTCTAAATAAATCGCAGGGACAGACTTGAAACAGCTGGAATTAACTCCCGAACATGTTGTTTTTCACATAGTCAGTTATATGTGGCATGTTCACAAGTAAGCGGTAAAAATAATTTACATGTTCTATGTGAAGGTGGTAAAACAGATAATGTTGTGTAAGGCTTCCCCCCTATTACGTGGGACCTAAAAATTCAAGGAGAAATGTGGGTGTAATATTAAACCTCTGCCTACCCCTTTCGGGGATACAGGCGTGAGTCTATAAAAAAAAATTAAGAAATTCTCTAATGGTATGTATTATATAATCTATACATATATATATATAATAAAGTCGTGTTAGTTACACTATTTATAACTCAAGAACGGCATAACCGATTTGGCTGAAAATTGGTGGGGAGGTAGCTCAGAACCAGGAAAAACACATAGGATACAACTAGCTGCAAAAAATAATCTGGGAGGGATTTTAGAGAGGGTCGAAGTTTGTAGGGACGAACCTACTACCTATTGACAGTAAGAACGCTTGCGCTATATGGGCTATCGTATATCCGTCAGTACTGTCACATTATACATATTCCTATGGTGCACTGTCATTACTTCGTTCGCTTACTTAAATAAACTAATAATTATTGTAACAGCTTTGGCTAATCCCTACTAATATCAGGTATAAATGCGAAAATGTGTACCTATGTATTTATCTACCGATTTCACGCTAAACCGGCTGAACCTATATTCTCTAATCATAGATGCGAAAGTGTGTCTAGAGATATAGCAGACCATGGCTTTGACATTTGACTGTATGCAAAGTGATGTTGTTGAGCACCTTTTAGTAGATAATGTCATGAATTATGACCAAGTTACTTCAAGGTACCCTATAGAGTTTCTGAACTCCTTACAATTATCAGGAGTACCTTCACGCAACTTGAGACCGAACGTTGGTGTTCCAGTCCTGTTAATGCGGAATCTTAATGCACTAAAGCTTTGTAATGGCAAACAGCTACAAGTAACACCACGGATGAAACATTATATAAGCTATTCGCTATTGCGAGTCAGACTCGCTCATGAAGGGTTCCGTAGTGCAGGTATCCACTTACCACAGCCATTATCTTCGACTAACTATTATTGTAGTAGGTATAGTATTTGTATAAACGATAAAGCTATATTTGCAGTTTTTAAGATGTGCTTTATTTCAAAAACTGCTGACCATATCGTTCAAATCAATTTTCGTTGGAAGTTTTTATAACGATCTACAGCATATATTTTTTATAGATTTGTCACTCTCTTACTTTAAAAGTTAGAGGGACCCTCACACCCATTTTACCACTTTGGAACCGTATATCTTTCAAACGATTGACTTTGAGAAACAATGGTTTTAGGAACCTCAAAGTAATTTTTAACGACCCAATTTCCACATCAGTTCCATGTATGAAGAAATTATCTTATATACTCTTAATATTCAATATTTTTTGGTTTTGGTGGTTCACAGAATACGTCTACCTACCAATTTTCAAAAATGTGTAAACTGAATTGTTTCGGCATAAAGTGGCTGTGACATACGGACTGACGGACATAGCGCGTTTATAAGGATTCCGTGTTTAACCATTTTTGACTACGGAACTCTAAAAATACTGTTTACAGAAATGTTTTAAATACTTCTTGCGGTTATATTTCTTATCAGTCCCTATGACTAGAATTAAAACGAAAATTACTATCGGACGATGAAGGAGTTTTGTGTTACCCCGAATTTAACGTGAGCGAAGCCGCGGGCAAAAGCTAGTACAAGAATAAAAAGGTTTTGTGTAATCGTAAATACATTATTCTCTGTACTTGAGTTTTATAGCAAGTATGTTTAACTTTTAATGGGGCGTTAGTAGAATAGGGTTATTGACTTCTATCAAAGTAATGAGTTATTTATTACTCACATTACCTATAGTAGTAGAATTAAGGCCATGTATGAAATAATGAGTGACACATGTGTTTTTTATTTGATAGTAAATACTATGCTTTTTCTCGATCCGATATAGTTTTAGCCTATTTTCTATATATGACATAATTAAATAGCCATATAGCCAATTGTAAATTGATTATTCTCCGAAGGCACTCAGGATTAGCAGTAATACTTAACCCTTTAATGGATCGTAAATAGAAATGTAAGTAGCGATCTAATGAATCTGTGTTAATCTGAAAATTGAAGCCCGTTTGTTACAGCTTTATTTTCATTTTGTTAAGGTATGTTTAATTAAATCGCTGTTCAAGAGATTTTATGTTGTATTTATGCCTAGTGCTTAAGGGTTGTAAAATTTAATATGGGGTTAGCTTTATTGGGTTTGAATGAGTTTCTTATCGTAATGGAAGGCTTTGTCTAAACTTCAAGGCCGTCTTTTGTGTTATATTTTGTGTATACTATTATTATTATTTATACTATTTGTGACTTGATAAAATAAGACTTGTCCCTTTTATATCTGCCACAAGCATGCCATCACGAGAATATTTTCCTCTGATCAACGAACTTATAAAATATGAACTGCTTACTTCACGACAATACCGCCCTTGCAATTTGTAATACTCGTACATTATAATATAGAGCTACCATATTCCAATCCATTTGTGTATTCCGTCAATGTGCAAGTCCATCCATCAATAAACGTCATTTCCTGTTGAATAAAAACATTTGTAGTATTTGCTCGTAAGTTTCCGGTGAGACTCCCTGTGCAGGAAGTACTGGGATGTAGAAAACGAATGCTTTTGTGTTGTGTGTGTGTTACTGTATTAGTTGGTCGTACGAACACTTTGATGCTTATCAGCTTTGTAAGGTTGACATAATCTGTGGATTTTGCGTGTTTTCCTTGTTTGTACAAAGCCAAATTTCTATGTGGCTTGCGGATTATAGTTTTCGAAATTAAGTTAACATATTTAGTGCATTATGGTTTTGAAATGGTGTTGTTTAATTGTCCACTGCTTCAAGATATCATGAAAAATATTCATATCTTAAAGGGCAATGTATAGTTTTGGCCCCAGCACCGTTAGTATGCAATTTATAAACATAAATATTAACTCATTTTATGCTATAATAATCAAATATCAGTTTATAACGGACACTTCAGATTCTCATAAACACTTTAAATAGTATGACCATTGAAGTATGACCGTTGATGTTATCGTATCCTAATTCCGCCGGCCTTTGTAAATAAAAACAAAATAATCTCTTAGCATTTTCAGCGCTTTAGCGAAACTGCGGTTTATTGACCGTTTAATGCTAATAACATGTATGTAGCGTTAAAACTGCGCTTGACTTGCTCTTTTGACATTCATGTTCATATCAATCATTCGTTGATCTCATTTATGTTGTTGCTTGTCGCTGCGTCTAAGTATTTTCGATTTTCCGAGTTTCTTTTGGTTTTTGTATAATAAACGACTTCGCTAGAACAACGGATTGATTTCCTCTTAAAATATTGACCTCTGGCAGTGATTTACGGACCTACGAACGACAACTTGGTATACACAGAGTTGATAAGCTAACACGGATTCGGATTTTGATTGTTTGTGTCAACTGTGGCTCAGCCTCTGGTTGTATAATGTTACAAGATGAACAAATTCTCCACTGCATACAAGAATGGAATGCTCCACGTTTGGTAATTAAGATCTCTGATTTTATTGTTGAAAATAACTCTTCTTCAAAATCTTTGTATTATGTTTTATCTGCAAAGGTGGCGCAATGATTTAAGCGGTCGCCTTGCCGCTATACTACCGGGCTCAATGTTCAATCTCCTAGAGATATCTGTCAAAAATATAACCTCAAAATTGAAAAGATTTTTGTATTATTTACGATTCTCTGAAGTGTCCGTTAATTAAATTGAATTTGAGTCGAATGTATACGTTATTTAGAACATCAAAATTATTTTGCCGTAACTAACGGCCTTGGGGCGAACAATGTATGGGCGAGGAACAATGTCCTTTGATACCTTTATGTATTCCTTGAAAAATGTGTTTGTGTGCTACTTGTTTATTCAATTTCATTGTTCGAGGCATGTTAATGGTCGAATACTAACATTGAACACCAACTACCTACCTACATCTATGCGTAGTGAGCACATGTAGACAGATCACCTACTCAGGTAGCGCCACAGTAAGCTGTTCGATGTCCGTGTTCACAACTCGTTTGACATACTGATTGACAGCCGTGCGCGCGGTGTGCGCTTCCTCATCATTCAGGTACGGCTTTCATTGTAAACTAAAATCTGACTAGTGATGGATGCAGGTATGTAAGTGGAACTAATAGTAGAGCAGATATGAGTACCTATATCCATCCCTACAAAATAATATGTTATTTAAAACGCCAATTTTATTTGTTACTGTTTAATATTGAATTAAACCATTATTATTTATTTCGCCAAGTTTATTACGAATTATACGACACAAAAAATATACCAGCAGTTTGAAAAAGTTTAAATGTCTTAATCTTTGTCACTTAGAGCTAATGCGACCTAATCATTTGTCAATATAATAATATTATTAAAACCTTTTGAGCATATTGTATGTTATACTCAGTGTACTACGTATAGATAGACAAGAAGCACACCTACTTACTTTCATTTTGATCGTTACAGTGTTATGCCGGTTGCATCAAAGATTTAAGCTCAGGGAGCTTCGAGATGAAAATCCCTTCCGCTTTCTAGTCTAATCAAATATGTTAAAACACTAGCTTCACCATATATTTTCATAACTTCATAAACGGGACGAAATTAAATGTTGATGAATATATTAGACTTCACGTATGGCGTAGAGACATACATACATATACTCACGCCTTCTTCCAGTCGGGGTAGGCAGAGACAACAGAACGCCACTTGCTCCTATCCTTACAAATCTCACGCGCTTCCTCCACACTCATTACTCTTTTCATACATGCTCGCCGGTTTCGGGTACTTCGGACCTTTCCGTTTCTTAGGATGTCTCCAATTTGGTCGACGAATGTCCGCCGAGGTCTGCCGCGACCGACTTGCCCACACACATTTGCCTTATATATCTGATTCGTCATTCTTTCTTCACTCATTCGCTTCACGTGTCCAAACCACCTAAGCATTCCTTTTTCAATCCTTGTCACCACATCTTCTTTCAGTCCACTGCTCTTTCGTATAGTTGCATTCGGAATTCTATCAATCAGTCTTACCCCACACATATTACGCAGTGATCGCATCTCAACTGCGTTAATTCTACTTTCATGCTTTTTCTGCCAAGCCCTCACTCTTCCATACATCAACGTGGGGACAAGCACTCCATTGTGAACCGCCAATCGCGCCTCTTTTGGCACCGTCTGACCGTTCATAAACGCCCACAGTGCTCTATTTACACGATTTCCCGCAGTCACTCTTCTTTCAATATCTCCCTCACATCTTCCGTCCCTTGTAAATACGCTACCCAAATATACAAATTCCTTTACTTGCTCTACAATTTCACCTCCAATCGTAATATTACACTCAGTCACACTTTCATCTTTTTCAAACACCATCACTTTCGTCTTTCGTGCATTAACTTTCATACCTTTCGCTTTAAAGCTCTTGTTCATGCAGTCCATCATTTCTTGCAACTCGTTCGCCGATGATGCAAGAATGACTTGATCATCGGCATATAAGAGGCACTTAACACGCACTCCTACCATATCGATCCCGTATTCAGTTTCTCTCATATCATTCATGCAGCTATCCATGAATACGTTGAACAACCAGGGCGAGGCTGCACACCCTTGTCTGACACCTTGGGAGATGTCAAACCAGTCCGTATAGGCACCATTGATTCGGACACAGGCTCTAGAACCCCTATACAGGTATTTCAGAGCCCTTATTATAAAGTTGTCTACCCCATACATGGATAACACCTTCCATAATTCCTTTCTATTCACCCTATCATAAGCCTTTTCCAAGTCTATGAACGCACAATACACTTTCTGGTTTTTTGCAAGACATTTTTCGGTGACGCAGCGCAAGGAAAAGACTTGATCCGTACATCCCATTCGAAATCCCGCTTGCACATCCCATATCTTGTCATTAGTCACATTTACTACTCTGTCAATCAAAATTCTGGCATACATTTTTCCAACAACACTAAGAAGGCTGATCCCGCGATAATTTTGACATTCCTGCTGCGAACCTTTGCCTTTATAAATTGGAACAAGCACTGCCTTCGTCCAGTCATCTGGAACTTGGCCCTGTTTCCAGCATAGATTAAAAAGGCGATGCAGCAGATTAACTATGAGTCCGTCGCCAGCCTTCAACATCTCTGTCGTCACTTTATCACATCCAGCAGACTTTCCTGACCTCATACCTTTTAAGGCTTTCATAATTTCATCAATGCTAATTTCATCAGTCGGGCTCACAAACATATCTATCGTTTCTTCTTTCTCTATTTCACACACATCTTTCTCAAATAAACTCTCAAAATAATTCTTCCAGCGCCATAGTATCTTTCTTTCTTCATTCATGACTTCACCTCTTTCATTCCTAATCACTCTCATCGATGTACTCATATTTTTACCTCGCGCTTCTTTCACGAGTTTCCAAAAGAGTTTTATATTCTCTCGGAAACTTGCGTCGAATCGTTCCTCATACTTCTCCTTTTTCTTATTCTTCTTCCTCTCTATACATTCTTTGACTCTAGTTTTCACACATCTATACTTGTCCTTCATTTCTTTAACACTATCTTCATTCATGCCACCACTAGCTCTATTCGTTACCTCTATTGCTAGGATATCCAGCCATGCTTTTTTCTTTTTCTCAACCATTCTTCTAGTTTCATCATCCCACCAGTCAGCTTTCTCGCATTTCTTACTTCTTCTTTTACTCAAACCACATACTTCTTCAGCACATTTCACAATGTTGGTTTTAAATACCGACCATACCTCGATCACACTTTCTTTATTTACAAGATTCCAACTTTTGTCCATCCGTTCGCTCAATTGCTTTTTGTACATATCTTTCATACCCTTATCTTTCAATATTTCCACTTTTATACGTTCTAATTATGTAGTGGAACCTTTATCTCGGTGCCGCCAGCGTCTGAAAAGACCACTTATTTTACTGATAACCAAATAGTGGTCTGTGCCAACATCAGGTCCGCGATAAGCTCTGGTATCCACTACTTTCCTTCTCATTCTTTCATCTACTATCACAAAATCTATCATGCTTCATAATACAACATTTCCTTCCTTCTTTTGCCACTTGTACATATGTACCATTTTATGCTGGAACCATGTATTCATCACAGACAGATCCATCTCCACACATACATCTAACAAGTACACGCCGTTGTCATTGACACTCTTATCTCCAAACGTCCCTAGTACACTTTCATACCCATCACGCTTCACTCCCACCCTTGCAGTAAAATCTCCAAGCATGACAATACGTTCATTCCACTTACGCAATAACACGACTTCTCTCATTTGTGCCCAAAATTCCTCTCTTACTGCCTTACTATAGGAAGAGTCCGGAGCGTATACACCTACCAAAAAAAGAGGTGTCAGGCCTACTTTCATCCGGACCCAGATAAGACGCGGACTTACGCACTCATACTCACGCATGCATTCTGCCATTCGCTCTGAAAGAATTATACCGATGCCTTTACTGCCATGTTCTTCATCGGTAACCCCCGACCATATCTCTGTGAACGGGCCGCGCGTCAGCATGTCTTTCCCCTTACGCTTCGTCTCATTCACACACAAAACATCTAGTTTTCTTTCATTAATTACTTCGTAAACATCATCCATCTTCTCATTCATTCCTCCTCTAACATTTAAAGTCGCAAATCGGCATTCCGTTGCCCACTTTCCGCCCCGACGAGAACAATTCCGCATAGGATTAGGATGGTTTTGGCGTGACGTATGGCGAATATCGTCGCCGCCTACAGCTGTAAGGTTGTTCCCCCCAGAATACGAGGAGCAGCCTCGTCCTGCAAATACAGGACGAGGAGGGGATTCTCCGGCTCCGCCGGTACCCCCCTGGGGTACACTTACAGTAATATTACCCACAGCCATGATCACGTCGGTTATAATTTGACTGTATGTTTTCTTTGGAGTTTAACAGTCAGTCCCTAACGGCGGGGCAGACTGCCGGGTTTATTTCAAGTTTTCCTTCTCTATGGTTAAAGACGTCAATATTTATTTTATTTTGATGACAATGCGTCCGTCGAAATACCTTAGTCGCCTTTTACGACACCTCGGTAGGAGAGAGGCAGGGCTATTGTACTCCGCCGGAAACCACACGGCACATCGTCCATAAAAACAAAGGAGACAACACTATACACAAATTGCCTTAGTGAGTTAGATTATTGCTCGTGTACCTTGTTTGAAATCTTGTGGAGCCCTCCACGATACGATGCAACAATTTGTCGAAGGTGTTTTCCGTGCTTAAAATAAAATTAAAGTATAAATAAACAGTGCCGTATATACTACCAATTCTGGCGTAATGCTTGCCGACCAAACGAATTCTTCTAGTGCCTGTACAATAACTTTTTTCTCCACCAAATTAAATAATCCCAATATACAATACATCTAGAAAAAAGCCTGTTCAGTAATGTACCTTATTTTATTTAGGGAGACATTTGTTATTTCGTGTAAGTCTGATAATGATGCACGTGGCGAAAATCTCGTTATAATATTCATAGCGATGATAACATTCACGCGAAGTAAATGTTGTAAGATGAAAATAAAATATTTAGTAATAATCTTTTGTACAAGGCACAAGTGTTGAGAAAAATGAATGTTGCCTTAGCTTTGTTAGGTAAAGTCGACCAGAAAAATAATATCCCCTCACAGTATGTCAAAAAGTATCAGCACTTTAGATCTCCGAGGCATAATATGTCTTTCCTACGTAATAGCATTTCAAACGAGTATTGCCGCATGCCTATATATTATAATGGCACATAAGAAATTCAGTTGCTAAGCAACTCTATGAAGTAGTGATGTGTGGGGGGACAAATAAAATAGTGCACGCTTTACGCTATCGATGTTTGAGGTAGGTACAGTGGTTTTGTTATATGAGTGAAATGGCAGAATGCGCATAAATCATTGCTTCTCAATCTCCATCTTACCTTTGCTCCATACTTCCCTGTAGTAGAAAACAATATTGTGTATGTTTGCTTCATATCGGTCTTGTTATGCCGATAGAACGGAGTTACGCGTATAAGACAGTTATCGTATTATTTTATGTCTTAACTGATTATATTTCATTTACTATACGCCATTATTCGAGTGGACTAATTTCTGGTTAAGTGTTTAAGACTACTGTACTTATAGAATAAACTTACCTACATATATGCACTTTTAAGGGTGTGTTCGGTATCTATCTATCAAATATAATGACAAAGTAATAACGATAGAATTGTGTCTAATAATTATAAAAGTTTTGGTTCGTGTCGAAAAACTGTGTCGCAACTTCGCGTTTCAAATAAGAGGAGAGATATTGACATGTTATTCCCAGAAGTACGAGAGCGGTCGACATTACTTTTCTAACTTATTATGACTGATATCGATTCTTGGAAGGACTCCAGATTATTATTTTTTGTAATCTAAGTAGAATTAAATTTAAAAATGTTTTCTGCTCAAAATATCAACTATATCATCCTCCTAGCGTTATCACAGCTACAACACGGGGTCCGCTTAGTAGTCTAACCAGATCTGGCTGAATATTAGCTTTTCCACAGAGCGACTGCCTTTCTGACCTCCGCAACCCGAAGGGATAGCGATATTCCATGGTTTAGACTAATGTCACTTTATCTAGAAGGCACTGACGCCCTATAACGACTGTCAAAGATCTTCATGACAACCGGGACCAACGGCTTAACGTGCTTTACGAGGCACGGGACAAGCGATAATTAACTATTCAATACGCACATAATACCGAAAAGTCAGTGGTGCGCGCCGCGGATTGAAACCGATACCCTCTGCATGGCAGTCTGTGGTATCTCCACTAGGCTATCGCTTAAATATATTATTACTAGAGGACGCCAGCAGCTACGCCTGCATTTTTTTTTAAATTTACCCGTTTTGGCTGATCCCCTGGGAATTTCGGGAAATCCCTTCTTAGTGCACCCCTACGGTCTCCAAGAAACATACATGCCAAATTTCAGGTTCCTGCGCCCAATAGTTTCGGCTGTAGCGTGTCTGTCAGTCTGTCAGTAACGCAAGGATTTTATATATTAAGATTATTTGCGTTGCCAACAACAAAATCTATTTTTATGTAATAGGCGGAAAACGAGCAGACTTATCGCCTGATGATAAGCGATTACCGCTGTCCATCTACACAAGCAAATATGAGCAAAATGTAATCATGATTAAAGATTACAAGTGTAATGTTTAAAGAATTGAAGGTTTTTGCTAAATGTAATCATTAATCATGATACAATTTTGCCCATCTCTGGACACAAGCAACACCAAAGGAGTCACAATTGCATTTCCGCCTTTGGGATGAGAAAAGGAAGGAGCCGCCTAGGGAAGAAGGAAAAGGGTCACTCTTACTCCCTTAACGAAACGCAACATTATAGATAGAGACTGTTACTTTACATCGATATTCTATGAGTGGGTAGTACTTCCCTAGTCGAAACTGCCCATTCATGATCAATTCAGAAATGTTCTTCAACGTGTAGGTTTAGTATAGTAAAATAGTCATGTGTCACTTTACTTTAGATGTAATTAGGTATATTACTCGTTCTAATAATTACATCATTACAAGAATTATGATAATAAGTTCTTGCAAATGAAGCCCAACTAATATTACGGACAAATGTTAATAACCAATGTTTTGTTACAATTCACGTTTTGAAGCAGTTGCTCTCTTGCTGATTTAAGTCTGTTGTTGTAGTAAACTGCTATTTGCAAATATTTGCTTTGCAATATTCTTGCTATCGTGTAGGTTAACAACTTCTAGTGTGTTGGTAACTTTGTGGTTGGTTGATGCTGCTTAATAACGCTTGTCATTCAAATGAATAATGCAACTGAGCACGGGCGTAACTAGGATACTGTTAAAGGAACACAGATGAAGGAAAAACTTATACATGCTGACAAAAAGTTTATTAGTAAAGAAGAAAAAGGTTAAAATATAATACATTAAAAAAATCTAGCGAATTAAATTCAATGCACCTCTTATACTATTTGGTCCTTCGTACGGCCTTGCTAAAACGCGATCTTAGTCGGTGCTCTTTTAGCTTAGAATGTAACGTATAAAATATACCACTAGTACAGGATGTACACAGTATGAGGAGATAAAAAATCAATTGTATGCTCACTTTCATCAACTAAACTGTTTGGCTGAGTAGAAATCATGAAAAGTACAAAATTCGACGAAACAGTTTAGGCGATGCAACAGTTGTATGCATGCGCTCGGCCTTATTTATATTAAATACAGTGCTGTTTTTAGTTAAATTATATCATATGTAGTGTGTACTGCGAATTTTATAAGGGACAAAAATTTCGAACAAAGAGTTTGTCTTACATTTTTCATTGCAATGGAATCTCGTGTTTGGAGTCAAGGAAAATGTTACAGAAGCCTTACGGTGAATCGACTTTGCGGTCAAGATGTGATGGAAGATTTGCCTCGCTCTGATAGGCAAAAGTGAAGGAAACAGTGACTGAAAATCCTTATTCAACTTTGAGAGAGATAGCCGTCAAACATTCTGTATGTCACGAGTCGATCCGTATCATTTTAACTAATCATTTAGGTATAAAACATGTTGCCGCTCGGCTCTAGTCCCAAAAGACCTGAATATTCTCTCGTCAAAAACTCAATCGCACGAGAGCCGTTGAGGACATGCTTGAACGAGTCAATTCTGACCCAACATTCATGGAATGCATTGTTACTGGTGAAAAGACGTGGGTTTACGAGTTTGACATGCAAACTAGTCAACAAGCTTCGGAGTGGCGCCTTCCAACTGAACCGAACCCGAAAAAACATGTTGAGTGTTTTATTTGACTATCGCGGTGTTGGCCACTCGAAATTCTTGCCGGAAGGTCAAACGATAAGTAAGGAATAATATTTGAGCGTTACACGGCATTTAAGAGAGCAAATTCGACGAGAAAGGCCAGATTTGTAGAAAGAAAATTCTTGGATTTTGCACCACGATAGTGCGCCTTCGCACAGGCCATCACTGTGAACGATTTTTTAACCAAACACTCAACAAATACCATTAAGCAACCACCATATTCACCAGATATGGCGCCAGCCGACTTCTTTCTTTTTCTTAACCTCAAATTACCACTTCGTTGCTCCAGTTTTCAATTGGTAGAAGACATAAAGGAGAATTCGCGGCGAGAACTTAACTCAATTTCGGAAACAGCATTTAACAATGTTTTGATGATTGGATTATTCGTTGGCGTAAGTGTATCGTTTCTGAAGCCGCATACTTTGAAGGTGATAAAATAAATTTGGATGAATAATAAACAGTTCCTGTATTATTGATTTATCTCGGTACTTTCTTAACAGATTGTAAGTGCTCGCATGTATATTGTGCAAGAACATATTTATGTACTTAGTCTGTAACTAGTGCTATTCATGTTCGTGATATACCTATATCACGAACATGAATTAGTTCCAACTCTCCTTAGTAAAACAGACAGTTTATGTCCACAAGTTTGACGTCATTGAAGAGTGAGTGTCAGGTTGTAAGACTAACGACGAGTCCCAATACCTGATCTATCCATGGATTTGGCTACTAGAGATACATAGTTCAACTATAGTTACCTACATCCCTAGTTGCCAAATCTGTTAGTCGTAAATATACGTTGTGACGTCGTGCCTCCGCGCTTGCGAGCCCCACTACGATGACGCACTGGAGTGGGGACCCTCACCCGCTTGCCGACGACATATATACCGGCGACACACGTGGTTGGCTGGCTTTTTCTTCTGCTGGGACACGTGAAAGCTGAGTATCCATCCGTGGACCTGTGGAGTGTTAACTTACGACCTACGCCCTGGATAACTATCTAGCCGGTTAACCCCTAGTGTCGGTTCTTTTATTAATCAAAATTGTGAATCTGGAATATAACGCGAGTTTAATCTATCCTGGTGATATTTTTATTTATTTCCCGTAAGACAACCTAAGCATCTCTTTTTATTGCTCGGCGAGTGATCGATCCCGGCTATCCCGTGAAAATCGATCACCCGTGCGACATTGGTGCCCAATAGAATTTTTAAATATATTTTTAAAACGTAAGTTGGCACTTTACAGGTGAGTGAAATAATTTCTTTTTCTCTTGTATATTTTTCTCCTGTGTGTGCATATATTCTGGTGTGGTGAATTGCGTACAGGTACAGTTTCTATCTATTTTGGTTGGCCATAAGCAATTTAACTGTGTAAATAACATAACGGTGATTTAATTAACGTCGGTCTAAAATCACGTTTCACTGCGGGCAGCGTGCCCAGCCGCCAACCGGTTCTAACCGCTTTGCCGTTGAACTACGTGCCTCGTGTTCGCGAAAAAAATATTGTGATTCAACCTTTGAGTGACCTTTAAGTAATTTTTCTTAATCCTTTACCAATCATCACACCATTGTATAATTTAGTGTATTTCAGCTTTTTTAGCACGGTATTCGATTTTCTGGCGATATTTAATTTTTTTTCTAGTACCGGCGTAAATACTTAGATTTTCTATTATTGTTTTGTAATAATGGCTTACATTATAAATTTCTCATTATTAACTAAAGCGGAATTAGAATATGAGACCACAATACGCGGCGTTTCAAAGCCTGACGATCCCCGCAAACAAATCGCTAAACTTTCAGTTAAAATTCCCTCGGAGGATATATTATCTTCACCCTTCCCACCAGAGGAGGATGTGGCTGAAGTGGAAAAGTCGTTATTAAGATCAAATAGACACTTATCTATGTTGGAAGCAAACTATACCTCCGAGCTTCAACAGAAGGTCGAAACCGTGCTTCACCATTGTTTTCATCGACTGAATAGGGTGGATACCGGCAGTCTTGATATTAAAAAAATTGAGTCTGTGTGGAATAAATTTAATGACTTATATGCGAAATTACAATTAATCACGCGTCGTAGTTCGCGGTCGGATTGCTCAGTGGCAGAGGGAAACACTTCCTATAATTACGACCGTAAGCTTTTCTCGGAATTAGGTAAATTCAAATTTAACGGTAAATCATGTGTAAGATCTTTTATTGAAAAAATTGATGAATTTATGTCCTGTAGATCTATTCCACATGACAAGATGTTGTCTTTCGCTTTTGAAATATTTTCGGGTGACGCATTAGTTTGGTATCGTTCTGTTAAAAATAACGTAAAGACTTGGTTAGAACTTTGCGAACTTTTAAAACGAGATTTTAGTCCGCATAACTACGATTACCGTCTTATGACGGAGATTCGTCAGCGCTCACAAGGCGAGAACGAATCAATAACTATTTACGTGGCAAAAATGCACGGTCTGTTTTCGCGACTTAGTTCTCCTATCGCTGATTCGGAGAAGCTAGAAATTTTACTAAATAATATTAGACCTTGTTATACTAATTGTCTGCTCACTGCAAAGGTTGTTGACGTTGATAGTCTGGTCGAAGTTTGTCGTCTTTTCGAAAATTACCAAAGTCGCAGTAAGCAATTTTCCGAACCCCCTAAAGTTTCAAAGAATACTGTAGCACCCGATCTAGCGTATAATTATCCGTTTTCTAATTTTTCTTCAAACAAAAATGTTTACAATCATAATAACTTCAATAAATATAACTCTGTCGCCGATACATCGAGATACAAGTCTGTGCCACAAGTCAACGCCGTATCGAGTACTTCTAATATTAATAAAACTTTTTGCGTGCGTTGTAGATGCAATTCGCACTCATTACGTAATTGCCGTCAGCCACACTACCTAATCTGTTTTAAGTGCGGCACAAAGGGTTTCAAGGTGTCAGACTGCCCCAATTGTAAATCTAAGTCGACCCCTACAGTTTCAAAAAACTAGTTAATAAGGATTGTGGAAAATCAAATTATACAACTAATTGTAATAAAACAGAGTGGAATAATTGGTTAGACTTTTTAAAAAAATTCTTTAATAGCTATCATATTTCCTCAATCCGTAATTCTAAAGTAGAATATTTACCTTACGTTACTCTAAAATTAAACGGAATACCTACCACAGGTCTTTTAGATTCTGGATCTTGCGTTACAATTTTAGGTAATAATTTGCATAACTTATTTTTGAAAGACAATGTTTTGGATAAATCGAAACCTTTAAGGTTAATAACAGCAGGCGGTGAACGATTTGAGTCCTTGGGATCGGTGTTTCTACCCTTCGAGTTTCAGGATAAATTGATTAACTTAGAAGTTCATGTTGTACCTGGGATTCAAAATTCCCTTATCCTTGGCATGGATTTTTGGCGAAGCTTTGGCCTATTTCCTAACAAATTGGAGTCTGTTTTGATTGTGAACAAGTCTGACGCTCAAGTAATGGAGTTGCAGGCAGTTCCCCCTACACATCTTGTTTCTTATGATCATCTTACAGTCGACCAGAGAGCTACCGCTGACAACATTATTTCTAAATTTACCGATATTTCATACGAGAAGCGGGGTCTCGGTTGCACAAATATCATTTCTCATTCAATTGATACAGGTGATTGTCCCCCTATTCGGCAAAGATTTTATCGCATGTCTCCCGATAAACAAAGAATATTAATAAAGCATCTTGACGACATGCTCTCAGAGGATGTTGTTGAACGATCAGAAAGCCCGTGGTCAAATCCGGTCATTTTGACACCAAAGAAGAATGGTGAACTGCGTTTCTGTTTGGACAGTCGAAAATTAAATTCCGTTACAAAAAAAGATGCTTATAGCTTGCCTTATATTTCGGAAATTTTAGATAATCTGAGAGATGCTAAATACTTGTCTAGTTTAGACCTGTCTAAATCTTTTTGGCAAACATTAATTAAAGAAGAGGACCGTTGCAAAACAGCCTTTTATATTCCCACGCGTGGCACATTTCAATTCAAAAGAATGCCTTTCGGTCTTACGAATGCGCCAGCTACTCAACAACGATTAGTTGATATTTTATTTTATGGCCCAGAATTTGAAAATAAGGTTTTCTGTTTTATCGATGACATAATCTGTATCACGTCCAGCTTCAGCGAGCATATTACTCTTTTATTACGCATTCTTGATAAACTAAAAAGCGCTAATTTAACAATTAATCTCGAAAAATGTCAATTTTTTAGAGATAAACTAAAATATTTAGGCTATGTTGTCGACTCTAGTGGATTGCATCCCGATCCGGATAAAGTCAATTCAATGAAAAATTATCCCACTCCTTCTAATAGAAAAGAAGTACGTCGATTTTTAGGCGCAGCCTCGTGGTACAGGCGTTTTATACCGAATTTTAGCTCTATTGCTGCACCCTTAAATAAGTTAACATCTCAAAGTAAAAACGCACCTCCATTCTGCTGGACGACAGAGGCTAATGAGGCGTTTAATAACCTAAAGAATTGTTTGATTTCCTCCTCGGTGTTGGCTTGTCCTGACTACTCGCAACCGTTTGAAATACACTCAGATGCTAGCGATTTTGGTCTTGGCGCGATCCTCTGTCAAAGGTTAAATGGTGAGGAAAGAGTCATAGCGTACTATAGCAAATCACTCAGTAAGCAAGAAAAAAATTACAGTGCCACTGAGCGAGAGGCCCTGGCTGTTCTATCTGCTATAGAACACTGGCGTTGTTATGTTGAAAATGGTAAAAAGTTTATTGTTTACACTGATCACGCTGCTTTGAAATGGTTCTTGACCTTGAATAACCCTACTGGCCGGTTAGCCAGATGGGGAGTTCGCTTATCTTCCTATAATTTCGAAATACGTCATCGTCGGGGTTCCGATAACGTTTTACCTGATTTTCTGTCTCGCTCTTTACCCGTTTCTGCTATTGCTAATGATATAAATATAGATATTAATCCTAATCAGAATTTACCAGTTTCTACTAATGATCCTTGGTATTTAAATATCTATAAAGGCTGTTTAAGTTCTCCGACTTCCTTTGTTAACTATCAAGTAATAAACAATAAATTGTATTGTTTTAAAAAAACATTAAACCCTCTCACTAGAGAATTTCAATGGAAAGAGGTTATTCCGTCTGACCAAAGAACTGACATTCTAAGGGAGAATCATTCTTCGCCCACTGCTGGACATCTGGGTATCTTTAAGACATACAAACGTCTTGCACTTAATTACTTTTGGCCTGGTATGTACTCCGATGTTGTCAAGTTCGTCAGTTCATGTGAACCTTGTATCACCCATAAACACCAAAACCACCCAAATTTAGGTCTAATGGGAAAACTCAAATCATGTCAAAAGCCCTTTCAGACGATTAGTATTGATTTGATTGGTCCATTGCCCCCCAGCAGAAAACAAAACACTTTTATATTTGTGGTCAGTTGTTGTTTCTCTAAATATTGTTTGCTTTTCCCCATTAAACGGGCAACTGCAGAAGTGATAACAAAAATTCTCGAGGAAAATGTATTTTTGGTGCATGGAATTCCATCTACTATTGTTTTGGATAACGGTAAACAATTTATTAGCGCAACCTTTAAAAGTATGTTGTCAAAATATAAAATTCCAAATTTGCATTTTACACCGTTGTATACTCCCCACGTTAACTCAGTTGAACGCTACAACAAAACCATTATTACAGCTATTTCAACTTTCATAGAATCTGATCATCGAATCTGGGACACTTTAATCACTAAGGTTCAGTTCGCCCTTAACTGCGCAGTTAGTGAGGTTACTGGTTATTCTCCTAATTTCCTTGTTTTTGGTAGGGAGGTCATAACATGTGGTTCTCAGTATATTGACAAGGAATTTAATTCCAATATGGTGCTCGAACCACGGGACGGCTATGCCGAAACTTTAGGCTGCTTATCCTCTATTTTCGAGAAGGTACATTCAGCTCTGTTGTCGGCCCACCAACGAAATTGTTCATCTTATAATCTTCGCCGTAAACCGGCAGAATTCAATGTCGGTGATATAGTTTGGCGCAGAACGTTTCTACTTAGTGACAAGGATAAATATTTTAGCAAGAAATTGGCGCCTAAATTTATTAAATGTAAGATTGCCTCAAAAAAGTCACCTCTAGTATACAAACTTAACGACATGGCCGGTAAACCTTTAGGAGAATGGCACATCAAAGATCTAAAGTTGATTAATTACAAAGAATAATAAAAGCATAAACACAACAATGTAAGACGCATATCTACACTAAGTTATAATTACCTACATAATCATTTGTGAAGGCCAACAATGGTTCTTATGTTTTCGAGTCGAAGCCCACAAGATAATGTATTGTGTTGTGTTAATGATTTATGTAAACAGGCTAACATAAAATGAATAAATGTTTCAGTTATAAATGGTAACAAAGTTTATTACATGTAATATTGTTACAAAGAATCTGTTGTTTATCTAACTATCAGTTATGGCTCAATGGTTAAAAAGTCGTTGTAGGATCGGTCTAGTGTTCGATTCTCGCATGTGTATTTTCTATAAATGCATATTGATTGGCGTGTTGTTTTTCGCTGTGCCTTGTTCTGAAGTTCTGTTGTTATTCTTAATTCTGTATAAATTCCATAATCAATTGTTATTATAGGTACTTTATAAACATTCAGAGTAATTAACCGTGCGTCGCGAGCTCGGAATAGTCGAATCGTACCTACCTAGTTGTCGTTATGACGCACGCGCGTTCACTCAGCGACGCGCCGATAAATAAATGCCTAACTAATGATTCACCATTGTTTACATTCAAAAGGTGTTTACTGGTCGTGTTGTAGTATTAATTAGAGCAAAATATTTATTAAATTCTTTCCTTTGACATTGAGCGGTCCGGTCGTGTCTGAGGCTTATATTACTTTTGTTCATCGTTACGAAAAATTTGTTGTTACACCTAACTATATTCAAAAAGTTTACTTATCTAGTGGCAAAGGCCGAACCCAAGATTTTTAAGTCGTAGGGCTAGATCAAGTTCTTATATCTACAAACCATTATTACCTAATAATTACCCTAAGCGCTTCTCCATAGATTGTTATCTTTGCTATTGGGCCATTACACTGGCCTTGGCATTTACTTGTAGGTATGTGTGATGAATTATGAATGATAAATGTTTATGTTCAAGTTCAGACTGCCGTTGTACGCGTGAAGAATGCAAGCGTGGGTCATTATTATTTAGGTATACTAATTAGCGTATAGGGTTGTCACTTGTTCAAGGTACTCATGCCCCTGTTTTCTCTAATTCCAGGGAGTATCTTCAGGGCTGCTACGCCCGTTGGGCTAGGGAATTTTCCTTAGGGAAAATCCCGGCCTAACGGGGGGGGTGTGTGACGTCGTGCCTCCGCGCTTGCGAGCCCCACTACGATGACGCACTGGAGTGGGGACCCTCACCCGCTTGCCGACGACATATATACCGGCGACACACGTGGTTGGCTGGCTTTTTCTTCTGCTGGGACACGTGAAAGCTGAGTATCCATCCGTGGACCTGTGGAGTGTTAACTTACGACCTACGCCCTGGATAACTATCTAGCCGGTTAACCCCTAGTGTCGGTTCTTTTATTAATCAAAATTGTGAATCTGGAATATAACGCGAGTTTAATCTATCCTGGTGATATTTTTATTTATTTCCCGTAAGACAACCTAAGCATCTCTTTTTATTGCTCGGCGAGTGATCGATCCCGGCTATCCCGTGAAAATCGATCACCCGTGCGACAACGTAGCTAGCAATCTAGAGTTAAACGGGCATTCTAAATCCCGTTACCATTTGCATTCGTGTCAGTGAATGGATAGCAGAATCTATTTCGCCACAAATGGTTTTAGTTTGACCTTTAACCTCTAGAACTATAAAAAAAACGTTTTATGTTTTTGTACGAAGTAAAAATAAACATTCTTCACGAAGAATCGGATCGGGTTATAAGATAAAAGTGCATATGTACAGAATATTATAATCTTTATGAGTTAATAAAGTCAAGGCAATTTTTTTAAATCATCCCGACATGAAAGCATCGGCCCAGGATCAGGACCACACTAGGACATAAATTACACTGAGATCAAACACCGAAATTCAAATTGACTATTTGTCGATCGACACAAATTTGGTTTGTGATAAGTGCTATTCTATTATCTCACTATTCATCAAGCCCACACTTCACAGCCAACTTGAAAAGTAAAATAGTTACACGGAGTTACAGTACCGTTTTTTAAAAACGTTTAAAAATCGTCTAGTTGTATATATGTGCCAGACTTCATTTACTTTTAAGATACGTTGTATTGAATTGAATAATCATGTCAGTCTATAGTCCATTGAAAAGTTACATTTGCATTTACAATTTTTAAGATAAGATAAGATAGTTTGTTTCGCAAACGTGGGTAC
Organism: Euclidia mi; assembly: GCA_944739405.2. Classification (NCBI taxonomy): domain Eukaryota; kingdom Metazoa; phylum Arthropoda; class Insecta; order Lepidoptera; family Erebidae; genus Euclidia; species Euclidia mi. The sequence goes on along the minus strand of OX123202.2, from coordinate 34,826,014 downwards.
AGTAAATGATCTTAAAGACAATTATACAGGTTCAGCCATATTTTACCATTAGGCATGCAAAAGGTACAATACCAAAAACACAAATTAAACTTACTCAAAGACACAGATTCGACACATGTTTACATTTATAAATATTCAAACAAATGCATTCTCTTTTTCTGCAAAAATATCTAAAATACTGTAACAAGCTTTATTAACTAAAAAGGAACTTAATTTTCTTTTAAATAATGATTCATTCAATGCCTTCCAAGATTTGGGTAACTTATTGTATATGACTGGTGCCAAGCAGAACACACTCTTGCGCAAAAGTGCCGTATTTGCAGTCTGCAGACATAATTTGCTACTATCGCGCCTATTTCGAGGGACTACGTCAGCGAGACGAATAAAACGATTAGGATTAGTTCTTACAAATACGGCTACTTCAAGAATATAAAGGCAAGGTAATGTTAATATTTTAACCTCTTTGAAATAAGGCACACAACTATCGGTAGACTTTAATTTATACATATATCGTATGCATCTTTTTTGGGATTTAAACACTATTTCTTTCTCTGTTGAATTACCCCAAAATATTAGACCATATCGTAAATGGGATTCTACTATACCATAATAGGTAGAAAGGAGAGCGTCTGTAGATAATATCGATGATAGAGAACGTAGAGCATATGCGGACTTGTTAATTGTCTTATTTAAAATATCTAGGTGCATTTTCCAGTTTAACTTACTGTCTATTTGGAGACCTAAGAATTGTGTGTCTTCAACTTCTTGTATAGTATGTTATCATTTTGTATATTAAATTGTTACTATCTAACCACTTTACTACTGAAGCTAAAGTACTATTGATGTCGTTTTCATATGTTTCTAAGTTTTTACATGGTATAGTCACGGTGCTATCGTCAGCAAAGAGAGTTAGCGGATGCTCTTTAAATTTGGGAAGATCGTTTATATACAGAATAAATAATAGTGGGCCTAGTACGCTTCCCTGCGGTACACTAAATTTGACTTCACGTTCTGATGATCGATAAATTTCTTCGTGTTTACTTTTCAAATTTATTTGCCTAATTTCTGTTATCTGTTATCTTTTCATTAAATAAGATTGCATTAGATTTAATATATTGCCTCTAATGCCGTAAGCTTCGAGTTTGTTCAAGAGGGTAGAAAAATGCACACAATCAAAGGCCTGCGTCATATCGCAAAATATGCCACAGACTGGCGTCCTTTTATCTGCGTTTTTAGTGATATTAAATAAAAATCGAAAATGGCCATATTAATTGTCTTGTGTCGTCTGAATCCCTTCTATTCCTCGCATAATATGTGATTATTTTCAACGTAAGTATATATTGAATGGTATAAGTATTTTTCGAATATTTTCGAAATTATTGGAATTAATGCGATGGGACGATACGATTGCATTAGATTTCTATCGTCTTTCTTAAACAGCGGCTTTATAATAGCGGTTTTCAGAGCATCTGGATAGATACCTGCGCTGATACTGAGGTTAATAATGTAATTGAGGTGACCACTGATTTCTAATGAAACGTGTTTAAGAACTTTTGTATTGATACCGTCATAGCCCACGCTATTTGTGTTTTTTAGAGATTGAATATATTTATGTATATCATATGGGAGACAAAGAGTCATGAACATTGATTTATTAACGCTATTTGTTACATAATATGAAGGTTTACTATTTACCGGAAATTTGAACTGAATTTTATTAATGAAGTAATTATTAAAGGCCTCGGCAATATTTTGTGGGTTCGTTTCAATTTTATTTTCTATATTAATTGTATTTATACTGCACTTAGGTTTGTTGTACTTTGAACGGTTTATGATTTGCTACGTGGTTGTGGTCTTATTATTTGATGCTTTAATGTTAAAATTATTTTGTGCTCTTTGTGTTAAATTAATATTTTTTTATATAACTTAGAATAGTTTAAAAAATTGCTTTATTTGTTTTATTAGTCTTGAATCTAAGCTGCCATAATAGTTGTCGTTTTTTTTCCGGTTGCATAATTTAAGACCCTTAGATGACCACTGTATTTTTTTAGTACAGTTTATTTTGACTAGTTTAGTAGGGAAACATAAATCGTATATCAATTTAAAATTAAGAAGAAATTCATTTTATGCTTTATTGAGGTCATTCATGTTACATATTTCTGAGAAAAAAAGTTCATTCAGGCACTTTTTGAATTTTAGAATATTTTCCATATTATAATCCCTTGTAACTGTATACCAATAGTCAATACTACATATTTTTTTGACTGGACAGCAAAGTAATTGTGCTGTGTGGTCAGACAATGCAAACTCTAGCACGTCAGTCTTACAAACTTTTCTAAAATTATGTGCAAAATTATTATCTTTGGCTAGTCAAGCGAGTTGGCTGTTTTAAAGCTAGTTTCAAATTAAAGCTCATGAGAAGATATTCAAATGCATTTGTTTGACTATTCCGCTTAAGCATGTCTATATTAAAATCTCCAGCTATGACAATGTTCTTGCATTTGTTGTGTATTAATATCTGCATGAGAAATTCTAGTTTGTCCAGGCAGTCATTAAAATTGTTAACATTTGGCACCCTATAGATAGATACGATAATTAACTTATGATGAATCAGTTCTATAGCGCAACATTCAAAAACTCGTAATGTTGATAATTTCGCTACTCTACGCAGTTCTTTCCATTGCAATTATTTATCTTTCCGGCAATAATAAGCAGCTAAACAGTAATTTGGCAAATATAATTCACTTTGATATCCTTCCATAATAAAATGATCTGTTATGCATAAAATATCAACATTAATATTTTTTCCTTTAAATCATCTAAACAAATAATGAGGTCATTTGATTAATTTATTAAGCCTGCGGTGTTTTGATGTAATACATTTATATTCTTATTGGAGTAAAAGCTGTTTATTAGTGTTGGTGTTGGTAGCCGGGCATTCCGAAATGGAAGATGAATTTAATTCTTCGTTAGGGGAGTCGTATGTATAGGCACACAGAAACTCATTTATCATTAGTCTGAGATTAATAAATATATTCGCAATGCCGGTATTATTAACTGTGCCACTTTTGTAGCGTAACATTTTATAATCATACATACCTACATACATATCGTCACGCCTTTTATCCCCGAAGGGGTAGGCAGAGGTGTATTTCTACACCCACTTTTCGCCAGATATACTTTAGACCCACGTAATAAGGGGCGAGCCTATTGCCGTACCGGGCACATTTGCAGACTCCGTGCTGCTACTGAGAATTTCGTGACAGAAAAATTAATAACACTGCACGACCCAGCGACCCAACGAGGCAGTCGTATAGGGTTTGATGTCGAGTTTTCCGTCTCTTCCGTCTCGATGGTATTTGCATCGTGTTATCCCTTAGTTGTCTCTTACGACACCCACGGGAAGATAGTGGGTGTTGACACTTGTATTCTATGCCGTCAACCACACGGCATTTATAATCATATGACAAATAAAAGTTAGAATCAAACAAATATGCGTAATTGTGAGTTCATGCATCTAAGTAGAACAGGCTATTGAATGTTTCTATTCTTCTGTTGTAAACCATACAATAATCATCCATTCTAAAGGTTGGCGCGCATATGAAGAAGAGTTTCACGTAAATTTACGATAAGATCAACCCAGTTTTTTGTTAGTTTGAAATCTTCTTCGCCGATGAAAATTAGACAGTAATCATCCATTTTGTAGTGTTTTAATTTTGCTTCTATGTTGTTGGTGAGATTTGATAATCCGCAATCAGGTGTTATAAAGTGGCATATTTGGTAGTCGGCGAAAGTATTCTCTGCTATCGATAATATTTTGTTCTGCTTATTGCTGCTTAGTATACAAATTTTGGGATCTTTTTGAAATTGTACATTATCAGGCTTCACTTGTTGGTTCTTAATTTCATTTGGTTTATTTGGGTGATCCACATCTTGTTGAATCTTTGTTGTTTTACTTGGTGTGCTTATCGTAGCATTTCTCCTCGGAGTCATGGAACGCTCCTGAACAATATCCGTACTAGTTATTTTTTATACATGCCAATAACCTTATCATATTCATTTATTTTATTTTTTAGAGAATAGTTTCTTTATTGAGGGTAGCTACCTCAGCGAGAGCTATCTCAAGCTGACCTTTCAATTCTTCGATTTGCAATTGTAAATCCATGACTATGGATTTGTTACATAGATCAGCATTCGGCAAGCTGGATCCAGAAAGATCATTGTAACTGGTGGAGTTTAATAAGATTTCTTCGGTTGCAGATAAGTCACATATTTGTTTGTCCGATTTGCTACGCTGATTAAAATCCTTTCTTGGTTTTTTTTTTGTGTAACATTACCAAATAAAGAAAGCATCGTTGTGAATTTAACAGTAGAAATACTTTTTTCAGCTTCAGTGTATGGTCAGATTTAGGCGTGAATAGACGGCTTTATCTCGGGTGATGACAGATCAAACTGACGAGAATGTCAGATCTGAGTTCATAGCAAGTTCATAGGAGCGTGTCTATGGAATATTTGTTAATGCCTGTGATGTTGGTATCCCTCAGAGCCAATCAGCTGTTTTCAATCAAACATTTGTGGGTACAAGCAACCATTGAGAATGTTTGTTTACTTGTTAATTATTATCACACGGATTAAGGACTACAGTTCAAAATTTTTGTTATGAAAGACAAACAAGAAATGAGTTTTAGGCTAGCAGATGATAACTTCGATAGTTCAAGGAAAAGTGAGTGTGACTTGCCGATCGTAAGGTTATGTGTTTGAAGATTTAGTTCCTTGGTGATTTCTTTTCACTTTTATACTGCTTCAGGAAAATTTAAAGAAAAAGAACGAACACTTTTTTTCACTGTTTGTAGTTCAATGCAGAATTTTATAGTTTTTAGTTGTTTTATAGCACAAACTATTGTCACTGTGTATGGTGTTAAAGTGTTATTGTGTTTTTAATAGGTAAATTCTCGCACTAATCAAAATAATACTGTTTGTAAACAATGTTAAAGAGATCGAAATAGTTTTGCACTTTTATATACTATCCAACTGTTGTAATGTTTCACAAACGATAGATGATGAAAATTAGAATAACTGAAGTTAATTAAACACTTTTACTAACTTATTTAATTACTTATTGCATATTTAATACTTAATAAATACGGAGCTGATGTTGACATAGCGACTATCGCCATCTTAGTTTTTTATTTTACAGATGTTTAGGGAGGACTAGTGTAAAGCTTGATCCAAACTGTGGGGTAGTACCTCTTGTCCCTCGGAAGTAATCTTGGAAAGAGTGAGGGTGCAGATGGTTTTTCTTGATTATCTGGTAAACTATTGACCGCACAAAGAACATGTGAAAGAGTTTTTTTGTTGCAAATTAAATTCTCTACAACTTTGGTCTTGAAAGTTTTGTCGTAAAGCAAAAAATAAAAAGTTACATCTTCATTTTTGTTGTATTTTGGCAATGTTTATGTTTTCCCACTAAAACTGTGTCTCCAGTCTTTGAGATGAGCCCGACTTTGGCACAGAGTGTGATTAAGTGCCAGAATAAATTTTTGATCAATAAATTTAGAGGAAAGTCGCTTTTTTGTCGATATCCATCATTTTCCTCTATGAATAATAATATCTTTAATAATTTTCCTGCAGATTTAGGCCCAGAACATTTAGGCCTCGCAGAACACATTACAGTATCTTCTGGCTGGGCAGACTATCGACTTCAAATGCCCAGAGATAGAGTTTGTCTTATTTTTTCTACCTACCGCAGTTTTTATGTGTTTTTATAACAATGACCCATTGTTATGAGCGAAAATTGAACCTTATGGTACTGCAGAGTCTCAAGTTGGAAGACCGGGTCGTGTTTGAAAGAAGAAAAGACAAATTAAATGTATTATTTATTGCTGACAACGAAAATATATAGCACATTGAAAAGAAAATTTGTTGCAAATTTAATTCGTTTTTCGTTTGTAACTTTGTTATCTTTCATTTTACGGCTAAATGTTACGGGATAAAAATTGTAGAGAATTTAATTTGCAACAAAACATATTTTGATTTTTTGCTGTACGTCCAATAGTTTGTAACATAAACTAGAAAACCCATTTACAAGAGCTGTGAGTGTGACCCCTCAAACTTGGATTTAACATTGTATTAACCCCCTCTTGACATCTATACAATAAAATTGCATCCACTGACAAATGCTCGCTAAGCCCAAAAAAATTTTAAATTTCAATGGACTACTAGTTCTCCACACAGACCGATCTTGAGCCCCCCGCACTTTGGTCCTCCTACGGAATTGTATTGTTGAATTGAATGATTGTCGACTAATGAATTAACTTATACATAACCTGACGTTCTTAAGAATAAAATGACATAGAACTATTTTTCTCGCTTGTAACTGAGTTAGTGGCTCATGCAATATCTTGGATGAAATTATCTCGTTATCTCGTATTTATATATCGCTCTCGCTACACATCTCGCCACACAAATTAGATATGTTCTCTCATTCCTTACGAGCACATGTGCCGTTTTATGAAATTGTTGTTTGACCGTTCGGATTATTTGATTTTCATGTCCCAGAAACGACGATACCTAAGTAGTAATTTGTTGTCAATTTTTTACTATGCTGGAAATCAACCGAAATTAATGTAACAATCTTTGTATGATGTTTCTTACTTCTCATAGTCAATATATTATGCGTTACCCTGGTTTAGGGTCATATTATATAATTTTATTTTTAGTAAGTCTTAGAAATGTTATTTTCGGCTTTTGGAGGGATCATATTATATGTCGGGTTTCATTTATGATGTTTCTTTCCATCAATTAGATAATTTTAAAATGTCTTTCATATTTCCAATTACTTTTTTAGGGTCCGTACCTAAACACGTAAAAAAGAACCCCGGTAGGATCACTTTGTTGGCCGTCGGTCTGTCTGTCTACATGTCTTGTAGATTTTCATGATGTGCTATTCAAATCACAGCCTGTAACGGTAACGCATCGGTGGATCAAACCGCAATCAGAATGAATAGTCACTGCGTGTGACGTCTCACCGTTAGATTGAATCTATTGTTATACAAACATATAAAAGTCTCAGGATTCAAATCGCTTAAACTTGTTTTTGGGAGGGAACAGTGTCAATAAATTGACGACAATCGTAACAGATTTGACTATATTCTTACGTTTGAACCCTTCAAAGTAACAAATACGATTTCTAAATATTGACATCAAACTGGAAGTTAGTTTCGAACAAGCTACAAAAAAGGACGTGGATATTGGAAATTCCTATTACAAACGGCGTGTGCTTTGTGAGATACGCGCGAACTCTCGTGAAAATTCCTGGGTGACAATAATAGAATATGTGTGTGGTACATTGATCACTATTGTGTGTAAATAGGGGCGGTTATTGCTTACACAATGATGCATTAAGTTGCGTACGTGATAATAATTCATAAATTGGGTATCTGATAGCGGAGTGGTGAGTGATATGTCGTGGCTCGGATGTATTTCAGTACGCACTGTGTATTTATGAGGGCGCGCGGAGCAATCTAATAAATGCCTAGTTATTTCCTATTCTCGCCTATTTTCTTACGCTATGGGCTGAAAATAACTTTAGGAACTAACTTTAGGAACAATAAAGGTGAAAAGAATTGTCGTTATTAAGGTGTCGTTATAGAGAGACCGGTTTCCTTTTAAAAGAATAGCAAATTATAGTAAATGAATGACAAATACATTAGTCTTTGTTTCCACAAAGACTAATGTAATATTATATTAGGAGAATAACATAGGTATTTATGCCTTGAAATAAGTAAATTATCGCGACTAAGACCCGGTAAATAAAATTGTATCATTTAACCAATATGTTAGCATTGACTAATTGTTACTTTTTTGCTGAAGTGGTTTTAGTATAGTTGATTCTGACTCAGTGTCCGCTGTTGTATGGTTTACCAAAAATACATAAAGATCAGGTGCCCATCCGTCCAGTCGTTTCATATGTCAACGCTCCAGCTTATAAATTAGCGAAATATTTGAACGGATTGATTAAAGAGAAGACGTCATTCACCGCAAAATACAGCCTGAAAAATAGTTATGATTTGAATAGCAAAATAAAACACATCTGTCTACCTAGAAACACAAAACTCGTGTCTTTGGATGTAAAAAGCTTATTTACAAACGTCCCGTATAAAGAATGCTTAGTTAAAATTAAAAATCTGCTGGAAAGAAATAGAATACACCCAGAACAGATTAAGAACATTTTGAAATTAACCGAGTTATGCAGTAAACAAAATTATTTTCAATTCAACATCGAGTACTACTTACAGAAGGAGGGTTTGGCCATGGGTTTACCGCTTAGTCCGTTGTTAGCAGATATCTTTATGAATAACTACGAACACGAGCATTTGGTGAAAGAACCGAACATCTTATATTATCATAGATTCGTGGACGTTATTTTGCTCGCTTGGAAGGGCACCGAACGTCAGCTTCACTGTTTTCTTACAAGAATTAAAAGTATACACCCAAAATTAAGTTTAATTGGAGATGGAACAAAACAGCTCAATAAACTTCTTAGATTTGACTATCAAAAGGGAGGGTACCTCACACTAATTTGAAATTTATCGTAAACCGTCGTATACAGATAGTACAATACCAACATTGTCCTGTCATCCATCACAACACAAAATGGCAGCATTCCACAGTATGATTCATAGATGATTTAATGTACCACTGAATATAGAATCATATAAGAAAGAATTAAATATTATTTCTTATATAGCTCAATCCAACGGGTATAGTAAACGCCTAATTGACAAGATGATTCGAGAAAAACAACTTAGAATGGCCAAATCACTTTTATATCCCTCCATAAAAGAACCTATAAATAATACTGCTGTTCTAACCTATTTTGGAAGTATAACTGACCGTATGGTGCGCACATATATAACTGAGGAGGAACGCTATCAGATCAGCCTATAAACCATACAAAACGTTAAAATTTCTTTGCTATGGTAAATTTAAAGTATGCAAGAACAATAAGTCCGGTATTACTGCTTAACATGCGACCAATGCCAAAATAAGTACATAGGACAGACGGTTCGAAGTTTTGAGCTGATATATAAAGAACATTTAGCAGCGTTTAGAAACAACCAGCCGGAAAAGACTCATTTTGCCGAACATTTACTTCAAACGGGTCATACTCTAAATAGCGGACATTTATTTGACGTCACACACACTTGTCAAAAGGGTATTAGAATGTGCTTATTGGAACAATTAGAGATTTTAAAGCGGGACAAGCATACATTACTGAACGATTAAACCAACTGTAACGGGTCCCCATTGCTGAATATATTCGCATACCGTCATAATGACTCACATTAGTCGAGCAACGGAGGGAATTAAAAAGTACAATCGTTTATAAGACATGCTCACGGTAGGAAAGCGCTAAGTCGTTGCCCATCGCTCCTGAGGATGCCTCGTGCAGAGGCGAAACACGTGTCGAAGAATAGTCGGCGCATACAGCTTGCAGTAGCAAGTCAGGTATCTTCTTGGAACCCATACCATTCCTATATCCCTTATCCTTTTAGCGGAGTTCGGTATTGTCAACCTTTTTCTATTGCAATAGTTGGGGTGGTCAATCCGAGGGTGCGTGATGGGTTCCTCTTTCCTTCCTTTCTTTATCAAATAGGTGGGAGTTACAATAATCTTCTTACTAAACTTGTTTGATCTAATCTGATGTAATGTAACGAAATTCACTCAAATTGGCACAAAAGCTAAGTTATAAGTATTCTACGTGGCGTTGGCGTTCTTGAAATGAAATCACATAAAGCATTTTAAAGAATGCCGTACTCTTTAGCATCATTTTCCAAGCGTTATCCTGTTTACATCCAATTCTGCCACCTTGAAGCTTGGGGTCCGCGGTCCGGAGAAATATCTATCATCATCATCATCATCAGCCCTGTATATAAACTGTCCCACTGCTGGTCACGAGCCTCTTCTCACTATGAGAAGGGTGAGGCCATAGTCCTCCACGCTGGCTTAGTGCGGATTGGCAGAGTTCACATGTCTTTCGAAAACATTATATAAATATCTATCAGTACTGATAAATATTGGCAGCGATACCCGAGTGGATATACCAACAGACTGCCATGCAGAGGGTATCTGGCTGGAATCCACGGCGCGCATCAATGACTTTCGAAGTTATGTGCGTATTAAATTGTTAATTATCGCTTGTCCCGTGCCTTGGAGAGCTCGTTAAGCCGTTGGTCCCGGTTATCACGAAGATCTGATATATGACAGTCGTTACAGGACATCAGTACCTTCTAAATAAACTGATTCTATTCTTAACCATGGAATATCGCTATCCCTTCGGGTTAAGGAGGTCAGACAGGCAGCCACTGTGGAAAAGCTAATATTCAGCCAAATCCGGTTAGACTAGAAGGCGGACCCCAGATTGAAGACTGGGATAATGCTAAGAGGATGATGAGTACCGATATTAATATTAGTCAGTTTCAGTAAATATCAGACAATTACAAGTGAGTTGCCGCCAAAATGTCATGTGCTTGTTTTATTGGGCAGAATTATCGAAATGGAACAGTAAATTATTCAATTTCTATATATTCATGCAAAGCTATTTGATACACAATAATTGATTTTACCACAATTCAACATGTTGACAGCAATTTTGAATTGAGGGTTACAATAATGTTTTGCTTCTGTAATTATAAGATATACTAAACAATAGTTCTTGCTTACCTAAACTACTACTATTACGGTTCTCTGTACAAATAATGTGACAATTCTTGCACACAAATGTTCTTGTCCCTGGGAAAAAGTGTAATCCCGTATAAAATGTATACCCGACAAGGATATGCAACAATCCATAAATGATACACGTTTTATTAGATCATTACTCTTAGGCCTTTTCGCCATTACTTCTTTTAATAAGTGGTTACTTCAACGGCCCTATCGTCGAATAGTATATATGCCGATTGGCTCGTTGTTTTTTCTTTAAACCAATTTAAGTAACGTTGAAAAGAAAAGTTGTTTTAAAGTTTGTGCCCAGTAGATACTCAAAGTTTCTACCAAGTCACGTAAATTGTTCACGACTTTTTTTCGACACAAGTATATCTTAAAGGAATGTTATGTAGGTATATTTTACAAAAGACGGTACGCAAGCTAGACTGTATAGGCCGTTAAGTGATTGTTGATGCTGCTAGGTTAATCCAGTTGCATCTGCATCCAGTAAACGGAATTTAGTAGGCCCAGGACAGTGGCGGTTTGCATAATGTCAGGTGTCAAGCCCAAGGCGTTCTGACGCTTTGATAGTAAATACAATAGCTTCAAATTACTCCCATCCCATAAATCTACGTGTACACTTCATCAATATTAATGGCCCACGTCACGGGGTAATTGATTTGTCTCAGTTTCAATCGGTGAGTACACCGTCGTGAATAATTTGGCATATCTTAGGGTAAAAGATGACTGTTTAATATTGATTGCGTGGGAAATTACTTTAGCAATGCTCTTGCCTGTGTTTCATTGATATTAAGGACGGTAAACAGATACGGTAACTTGTTGACGTAAACTCAATTTTATTTGAAAAGTGTTATGAGTGCATCTGTAGAGATTGACCCTGGATATATCTTGAAAGTCCCGTTGGTATAGATAAATCTAAGTTGATACTAGTTAGTAAAGCTGGAGATCAATACCCACCCAGGACAATATCAAGGTGTGATGAGCACGATAATATGTTCTGTCTAGGTGTATATATCTGTTATATATAGGTATATGTTAAGAAATGTATGTAATTGAATTGTGTTTCTAGTTTGGCATAAAGTGGCCGTGGTTGAGTTGTTCGACAGTGGTAATAATATTATTCTTATCTGCACTTAGGTTTTTTGCATTATTCCATACACTCTCTTTTGATGATACCTACTCAGAAATTATATAAATTATTTCGTCGATCAAGTAGCTATTATTGTCCAATCGGAAAGATAATCGTCTTGAGTTAAACATTTTTTTTGGCAAATAACTATACTATTTACAGTTTATCAAAAAACTATCGCTGTTTACAAAGACTGTATTTTTAGGTACTCAATATCATAAACTTTCTCAGCATTTTCCAATGAACCAGTCAACAGTCAGAAAGAGCCACAAATTGTCATTCTGTCAGTTTTCTCGCCACTGATGTACATATTGCATGAATATGTATCAAGACTCAGGATGGCAAAGTAATAACTTTTGAATAGCTTATAAGATGTCATAATACTTCAGAAAAGCAGAAAGAATATAAATAAAAATAATACATACCATTTATTAGATAAATAATTAAAAATACGGTCACATGAGACTTCTATCCTTCCTTTAAAAATATTACATAATATAAAAATTCAGATCGCAGTTTCAAGTAGTAGTTCTTGTCCTGAATATGTTTGTTTTGCGCCTATTACAATATCTTTCATAAACATCAATGGAAAAACCCCAATATTTCCCAGCAAAATGTTAACCTGATTGCGACAGATTCGTATCTGTAACTGATGCTTAGCTATTTTTACTCACTGTCCATTGAAATGCTTGCTTTCTGTTGAGATGAAGGGTACTTCTTTAAACATTTTCTTACCTTTCACGTTTTTCATTTCTATATGAACGGTCAAAACTCTAAAGATAAATAAATATAGACTAAAATGCTCTTAAAATGTAAGTTGATTTACCAAACCCCGTTGATACCAAAAATCTATTTTATCGCTTACTTAAAAATGAGGAAGCACATAGCTTCCTGTTAACATCTCCAACATGCCTTTGTCTTAATATCCGTGGAACCTATTTGCTGATCTTTACTGTCAAGTGTTTGTTCCGTTCAGCACAGTAATGTCCACCGGTGAACTTAATTGGGCGCTTTGCAGTCACAAGCTCGTAAAGACTACAATGCCAACGGTGCATTATACTTGCTTCGCTGGGTTCTCTAGTTTTAGTATTTATTTTCTTTTAAGAGTTGTACTGTTGTGTAGTAACTATACAATTAAACATTTGCGGTGTACTCTACAAACTTTTCTCGTTATTTACAGCTTTTCCAGTTATTTCTAGTCGCTGAACTTATTTGAGTTTGATTATCCCACGTCTAATGATCGTAATCTGTTTCTTATTATTTTTGGTTTTATGTTCGGATGTTATTCAGTTTGTTCTTTAAATTAAGTTTATTTTTATCATTTTATTATTCTTTTTTACGTTGGCGTATGTTTGTGCTTTATTGAATTCATAGAATTAAATATTTGATGTTGTACTGATTTTAGGGTTCCGTATCTCTAAAAAACGGAACTTATAGGATCAGTTTGCTGACCATCCGTCCGTCCGTCTGTCAAGATCCTTTTTCTCAGGAACAAATGGAGAGAGAATGAGTCCGCTTTTCATCTGTTTGCATCCGTATCGCATCACGCTGCAATTAATTATTTCGTACACTAATGACGATCGTTACCACAATTCACCGGAGGTCCTTAATTTTGTTTAATTTAATAATTTAAGCAAAAACTCATGGTGACGTCAGTTCTGTTAGGTATTATGATGGAAACGAATTTCTTGTGTTCGTATTGATTTAGGTCGTAACACCTATATGTTAATGTTGCTGGGTGTGTAATTCTGTGTGGTGACAAATTTATAATACAGACTGTCTATATCCCATTTTATTTCGTGGGTGTCGTAAAAGGCGGCTAAGGTAATTATACCTTTTAAACACGAAGCAAACAGTAGCTTTATTAAGAGACAGAAATCTCGCCATTGAACCCTACCCTAACCCGTCTGGCCAGTGGCGTAGTATGTCAGGCTAAATCCTACTTTTGACTCACTATGCCATTGTGACGCCTGCATCTAGTAGCAACTACGAAAGGCTGAATGGGGATAAAACCATACCACATTCGTACCTATAAAAATAATGGTAGCTAAACTCAAATGGATTTCAATTCAATGTGTGTGTAATGTTTTTGCTAAATCCTTAACCCGTCACCAGCGACGTCAATTTTACTAACATGAATAGTGACGCCGCGGCGCCGGTCCCACGCATTGGGATTCTGAACCTTGTTTTCTTCATATACTATTTTTATTTGACTTAGATTTAAAACAATATGTTTTTTCTTAAGTAAACATAGGCAATTTACAAATCAAAGCTCCTTTATTAATAAACAACACATTTGTATTTGGAACACTAAAATCTACTATATCTGTTAACATTAATTTTGTAAATATCAAAACTCAAATCAATCATTCGTAACTTAATCAGGATTTTTCAGTTATATGACACTAGGGACTTTTATAAAATCAATAAAAAAAATGGTGGTCCTTAAAAAAATCTAAAAACATCCCTCAGAAGTCAGTCTTCCTCAACTGTCAAACAGCTTTTTTGCGCCAAAACTTACGTTCATAAGAATGCGCCGCTATCGCACGGTGGACTCGCGCGCTTCTCGAATTTACAAAACAAATCGATGGTGGGAGAAAAGGTGTTGCAGTTTTTAAAATCACCCGGTCTCATAGACATGTACGCCACCAATGGTGGGTTAAATATGAATACGTGATTTGCTGTTATATGTAGAACATCCTTGAAAAGAAGTCAAAACAAGTTGGCCTATTATAAATTTGATAAAAAATCTACAAGAAAGTTAGGAACTTGTTCTTTAAACTTTGAAGAAAAACATGTCCACAGCAACGTACTGTGAGTTTATAATAAAATTCTAAGATCATGACGTAAATACATTACGTTTACATCATTAGTAAGAATTTTATAAATAACTTTATAAACTAAATTACAATTTATCTGTGATTTCATTTAAATTTCTAGGAACTCTAAGTGATTGTCATAAATAGTTATTTGTGCAACAAGAGAGCAAAGTTTTTTTTTGTTTCGAGTGCTGATTTTGAGTCCCGAGCAAGCGAAGGATTCTATGATTGATTCACGAGCGTAGCGAGTGAATCAAAGTTAGAATCCTGAGCGTGGTGAGGGACTCAACAGCACGAGATACAAAAAACTTTGCTCTCGTGTAGCACACATAACTTTTCACCACAGCAGTGAGAACACATATTACTTAGGAGACATAGAAATGAACAGGAATAGATTAAATTCTGCATAATCACTTGTTGATTTAACTCTTCTGATCTTTTTAGATTATTTTATATATTAATATAATTTAACACGTTATGCTATACCTACTGTATCAGCATCAGCGAAATTTTTATTCCCGCTACTTTTTTAAATCGCGTTTTAATACCGCGTCCCTGATGTTTATTTTTCAAATGTAAGTAGGTATCATTGTTGTAATTCTAAATAAAAATGTATTGGTTAAATACTAATTTTAAACTATTAATTAGACCTATTTTTATTAAAATCCAATAATAAATTATTCATGTAAACAATAACATATAAAAAAAGTTATTTCTTTATTAAAAATATCTTTTTTTTTTGCGTTGCCGTAGGTGTTTTCTTTGAGGTCGAATTCCAAAATCGAATTTCGAATTTGAAGGGGTTTGTTTTTTCACTCACTTTTTATATACATGTGAAAGAGACAGAGCACGGTAAAATTCGAATGTTTCAAATTTATGGCTGAACAATGGCAATTCGTGGCACTGAAGATTGAAAAATTAAAAAGCTACTTTGCCTCACGCTCGAATCAAAATCGCGTTTTGTTCACTGTTGTCTCGCAGCAAAAGCGGCATGTTTGAGCTGCTGTGGTGAAAAATAATTTTACTCTTTACCAGACTTCTTTTAATCCAAGGTTATTTCAGTGGGCTAAACATGACTTTCCTCAAGGTTCTAAAGGTGAGCACTGTTGTGATAAATTGCTATGCCAGCAATTGAAATGGTAGCTCTCACTATGATTTCACTGATGCCTTGACATCAGGCAGAGTGAAATCAGTTGGCTTGGCAGAAAACATTAATAATTAACGCAAATCTCTTCAACGCCTGAACAATTTACTAACTACATCGTGAGTACTAATTTGTGTATATTTACGTAACGGTGATCAGAATCCACGGCAAACACCACTGACATTTCTATGTTATGTGTGAATTAAATTGTTAATTTATCACTTGCCTCGTGCCTCGAAGAGCACGTTAAGCCGCCGGTCCCAGTTATCATGCAGATGTTTGACAGTCGTTATGGGGAGTAAGTAACTCTGAAATTCGACACTAGTCTAAGAGGGTTTGTGTTGCGGAGGTTAGTCAGGCAGTCACTCTGTGGCAAAGATAATTTTCAGTCATGTTTGGTAAGGCTAGTAAGCGGACGGTTAGCCAAGATGCAACTGAATAACACGAGGAGGATGGCGCGATATAGTACCGTTACGTTATAACTATGTATACAAGTTATCGTTGCAAGTTTAAAACATTAGATAAAATAAAGTCAAGAAAGTAAAAAGATATCGCTTATAGCAGGAGATTGCATATAGGAATGCCATTAAATCTATACCTTAAGACCTTTGAATATGAAATTTTCTGTTTTAAAAATTTATGACTTGTTTTTTTTTTTTTTATTTATTTATTTAATCATTTATGCACAACATGTACACCACATCGGTGGACATAATGCCATATGGCATTCTCGACCTGTCAACCTTAAGATGGTGAAGAGATGAAAGTGGTAGGTGCATTTTACTATTTAGATGTAACTAATGTAAAATAATATACCTACATACATAATAGGGATAGAATACATACAAGATATATAGTTCTACAGATACATACTTATACATATTTATGTATAAATAAACTTACATATACATAAAGATTATATGAGGGTTATGACGAGGAGATTATTAACCACCACGCACGCGTCATATCGTTTCCATTACCGGTCTCCGTTCAGCCTCAGACAAGGAAAACTGTGTTTCGTTTTCGTCACGGTCTTAAGACAAAAAGGCTATTAAATTTATTATATTGTGAGCTTAGAAGGACTATAAAAATTGTTATGGAGAACAGGCTCTGTTCAGGTTCAGTTCTGCCCCGGCAACGGCTAACTAAGGTATGTACGATGTAATTCTGACAATTATATTATTGTGTTTTTACTAATAATGTGTTTTACAATTACAATTCTTTATTGCTTTTGTGGTGTTATTTAGAGTATTGTCAATATAGACAATGTATAATTAATCTGTATACATTTATATATTTATATGTATTTATGTATATATACATATGTATGTATTTATATATGTATATATTTATGCGTATGTACGGATCTTGTATGTATTTATAGTATGTATTATACCGTGTATTCTATTTTATTTTACTCTCTTTGCATAAGTACACACCTGCCATGATAATCTCTGCATCACCCAAAGGTTGACTGGGAGAAAATGCCTATAGGCATTAAGTCCGCCTTGTGCAATGTATTTTGCAGGAAGTTTTTAAATAAATAAATAATTAATGTAATAATGTAGCGTAGCAATTGTATGATTGATATTGTGGGTGGTTTCGTCCGTTGTGAGATGTTAAAGTTCAGAACTTGGGATATCTTATAGTATAGAATCGAATTATATGCTGAGTAACAAGTCATGTCTATTATATACTTGTAGTGAATATTTCAGTGGTAAATATTAAATATATCTATGGTGAATATTACTAAATTAATTATGTTGTTGCTAATCTATTGTGTTAAGGTAAAAGGTACTTTTGAAATATTCAACTACCCACAACCTTGATATCCGATATATAATAATATATTGTTTGTACCGCTTTTATAAACGATAACTATAACTATTAAAAGAATGGCCATGAGTTTTCTTGCCACATTCTTTCTCTTGTTCTTCTATTCTTGTGGTTCTATTCCCTTGCTTTGCGAACGTGGCGCTAAATGTATTAATTATAAATATAGTAAATTTTAAAATACTCTTGTGACAAGCAAATAGATTAAAGTAAAAATTGATATTTGTATATATATATATATATATATTATACCCACGCTAGTGCGCGCGTACTGTAGGTACTCTGCTTTGTACATATACAGATAATTTAGTATGCGTATGTTTATTTTTTATTTGCAGAATTACAATACCAGGCTCAGAAAACGTTTATATTTGTGCTATCCAAACAACTATTGAAGATCGAATAAATAAAAACGACTTCAATTACAATAGAAGGCCTAAAACTACCCTTAATTAGTTATTTGCGCTAGTTACGGCCGTCGGGAATATGAGGATAATTACTAAGAACGGAATTAATTTGTAACATTAAATAAACAGTAACCTACTGCTAGCAACTAAATAGCTGTTTCATATAACAAATTGCGAACTGTAATATGATATCTATTAGCGGGCACTTGGTAAGAACTATGTTGTTTGCCCTTTAAGTAGGAGTCGACTCGAACGATTACCGTCATATGTATATTATACTTACAGAGCTTATAAATAGATAGACCATTTTACGAAGGTGGGATACCTGACTCCCGGGGGACAGTGAATTGGATTACGTTTGGTTTTTCGGCTAGAAACCCTTTCAGTGAATGTTATAACGTAAAATCTGTTTACGTAGCGAAGATTCCCGCCTTGTATCGGGGTGAGCTTTTTTATTGGTTTACTGTTAGGAGCTCCTGTAACGCTTAAGTTCTCTTAGTGTATAACCAAGATTACCATTTAGGTATTACCAGGTGGTTTACTGTTAGGATATTCCGTCCATCAACTAGATGGATGGACTTTGGAGAGAGGATCCTCGGGATCCCATGGTCATCTACGAGCTCAATACCAATACAAACGGGCTAAGGTCGAGCCCCTACTTGGCAATACGTTCTCTTTGGGAGCTCGCAGACCGCGAAGGCTTACGTTTCCCACGAGCCTCTGCCATCCTGAAGGACGATATTTACGTGGATGATATTTGTTCGGGCGCCTCCACAGCGGACGAGGCGAACCTTTTGCGGGACGAATTGATAGGTATCTTGGCCTCCGCTGGTTATGAGTTGCGCAAATGGATCTTTGGGGTGTCTGAGGATGTGCGTTATTTCCGTTACACGTTGTATAACAAAAAGATCTCACCGACGAAATACAGCCCGTTGATTGAGAAATACTTGCGTAAAAGTATTCGCCGTGTCGCGTGTAGATAATACTTCCAGTAGCACGAGCGCGTAGCCGTTCTGCAAGATTAGTGAGTCACCGTACGCGTAGCTCTCGCTCGTAGCAGTCGTATCGAGTGCGCAGCAATAGATGGTGTATTTCGTCGCGCCGCGCTGCCAACTCGTAGCCTCAGCGAAGCAGCTAAAGCGTCTGCGTTGCACGCACACACCTCGGGTTCGCGTCCGGGTTGTCGTCGACAGGTAAGAAATTGACTTTTCGAAGTTGTAATTTGTGTTATTTCGCTATCTCACTCAGGTCCCGCCCAAGAGGAAGAGTCCGTCCATAAGATTGCCACAGGAGCGACAAGGAATCGAATTTCCAGTAGGGCGCCAATCAGAATTTAGTGTTGTATAAATACTTCAACACGGTATCCTAAGGGAAATAGCTACGGACAGAGGCACAGAGTTCATGGCTGACACCATGAAAGAGGTATGTAAGTTGCTTAATATCAAAAAGACAAATTCTACAGCTTATCACCACCAGAGCATAGGAGCCCTCGAAAATTCTCACAAGGGCTTATCAGCATTTTTACGTATTCAATGTGAGGAAAGGCCCGAAACGTGGAGCACATGGCTTCCCTTTTTGGTGCTTTTCTTATAATACCTCAGTAAATTGATCAACCAAATTTACGCCTTTTGAATTGGCTTATGGCAAAAATTTAATTTGCCAAGCAACCTGTCTAATACTATAGAGCCGTTATACAATCACGATAGTTACCCTTTATAATTAAAATACAGGTTACAAGTATCACAAACGGAAGCCCGTAACAATTTAATTAATAGTAGTCTCATTATGACACATATGTCAATTCGACAATTTATAAACCTAATGACCAGTTATTACCAAAGAACGAAACTGGCAATAAGCTAACAAGTTTATACCTCCTCAGGGCCATATAGAGTAATTAAAGATATATCGCCAAATGTTGAAATCGAAAGTAATGGCAAGACAGATATAGTGCATAAAAATCGAACTAAGCCGTATTTTGCTTGATAGTGATAATATTATGTACACTTAGTATTAAGAATTAAATATTGTTAAAACAACATTTTATTATTGTTGAATGTATGTCTATAACTTTGAAGTTTTATTAGGTAGGTACCTCTAAATGTTTATCATGATAACAGCAAGTAGTTCAATAAGATTGTCTTCGTGTGTATACTCGTTAATATTTGCAATATATCTCAGGCAAAGCCTACAATTTCGTTTTAATGTATGGACTTCTAGCCTACGATGTAAAGGCACAGTACTATAAGGCTGCCTATGCTTAACCATTAGTTTAACTATTACTTAAAGCTTATTTTATATTATTGTAACATTGTCATAAAATGGAACTATATTTTTCTTTAATGTAATAAACTATCGGTTGTATACGGTTGCATAAAGACTTGTAAAATATATATAATCGAAAGAAGTTTGTGCGACTATCCTTTTTTATTGAGAATTTCTGTTGAGATTGTAAAAAAAAAAGCAGTTACACATTCTTT
The DNA here is from genome assembly GCA_944739405.2 of Euclidia mi. Taxonomy (NCBI): domain Eukaryota; kingdom Metazoa; phylum Arthropoda; class Insecta; order Lepidoptera; family Erebidae; genus Euclidia; species Euclidia mi. Next base: position 34,805,474 of record OX123202.2, on the reverse strand, counting down.
TTTTTTATTTCCACCGGGGAGATGTGGTGTGTATTGTCTTAGGTAACTGTACTGTTTGTATACCTTATAGTCTTATAGTATATCCCTCTATCTATATATCTTTAAGTATACCCTATGTTAATCTCAATGTAATACGTATGATTGCATACAATATATAACGTGCATCTTAAATATAATAAATCAGTATTTACTCATCACTCGTGTCGTTCTTATTCCACGCCATCCTCACATCGTATAGTTTGTTTATTGTACTATCATATAATCACAAGCAAACGCCCGGAAATACATTTTTTAAATTCAACCGTTTCATTACAAACCGGTGGGAAATTCAGGAAATCTCTTCTGAATGTATCAGGAGAACGCAGTCTCCAAGGATGTCAAATTTTAGCTTCATTTTGGCTGTGCGTTCCCTGTCAGTCAATCAGTAACTCAAGATTTTTAGATACGGGGTATAAAAAGTCCCTTAACAAACATTAAAATCTCATATTCTACCAATCAGTACGATTATTTTTACTTCGGCACTATACCTGGGAAATAACTGGTTCAAGAGATATTGAGGCTCAAAATCACCATTTTTTTTCTAATTAGGCACAAAATCAAAGCATTCCACGCGCCAATTTGTTCTACAGATGTCCTATGCACCCATTGATAGGTAGGTATCTCGAGCAATGCACGCGCGCACTTTAAATTACAGCTTATAAAATGAGTCTACCAAACAAAAATCGTTTTTCCAGGTATTATTTTTGCTTAGCATCACTTGGCATGATATGCAAAACGAGTAGATTTCAGCTTGGTGGTGGGACTTATTGCCTATATATAGATTGATAAAAGTTGATAATTAGCTCAAATATCTAAGAGCAACTCTGATGAAATATGCATCAATGTAATTAAGATTCCTCTGCTATGCTGTAATCGGTTAAAAGAATAAACACTAGTAATACTCTACGATCCTCTGACGGCGGCGTCTAATCTTGATTCAGTGTTGCCATATTAACAGAATCATCATCATCATCATCATCAGCCTTTAACAGTCCACTGCTGGACTAGGCCTCTCCTTTCAAAGGAGGAATTGGCCTACTATACCACGCTGGCCAAACGGGTTGGTATAGGGTTTGTATCAAGTTTTCCTTCTCTTACAGTGATGTTCTCTGCATAATATGCTCCCTCTGTCGGCTCCTACGACACCCATGGGATGATATGGGGTGGTGACAAACCGTATTCTTAATCCGTCACCACACGGAGACACAGACGGTAACAGAATTGCATTCAGTTAATTCATGTTTCAGGCTGAAACATTTCCATAGACGTTAATTTTTTAACGACAACAGAATGCAGTTGGTATATTTTTTTACTTGGTTGCTTTAATCTAAATAATTAACGTACTTGTTGAGCTTAACTATTATTGCGTTTTATGTGATAAGGAAGTAAATGCATTTCATAATTGGCCATAAAGCACAAGTAGCTGTCACGATTTAATTCGAGGTGTCATATCAGTTTCAATCTTATGAGAAACCCATCAGAGACAAAGTCACATACATGTACATGACCTGATTCTGAGCGAAGAAAACTGTCCTGTGAAATTTTCATATTCACATGAACATCATAGTGAAATGGATTCTATTTAGCAAACATTACAGACCTAAAAAGCTTATATTCAAAGTCTCCGGCGAGTAAGGTTACTAAACTAACCTTCGTTTCTTAGGGATGTTCATTTCCTTTATATATTTAACATTACGCACAAATGACGTTACAAGCCTGCATAAACAAGATTTTAGTCACTGTCTACTTCAGAAATGACCATGTGACTACAATAAAACCACGTAGTTATGTCTAAAAAATGTCCCAATATTTTCAACTTGGCAAAACCTCTGTTCAATAGAGTTATAATTTGACTTAGCTTTTCAAATATCGCTCTCAATACGGGCGTATCTCCAATGTAGTAAGAGTGTTCATGGCAGCTGGAGCAAGTTTATCGCTGTAAAATATTTTGGCTTCATATTCGTAGTAAATTGCATGATATTTTTAAACTAGTCTTCAAATGTGAAGAGTGGTAAAAAATATCATGCAGAAAAATACTTCATGTTTTATAGTAAAGAAAACGCAAAAAGTAAAAACTTGCAGAAACGAATAAATACTGGTTAGACATCATTAGTATTAGCCCTACCATAACAAAAAGAGTCCTTGAAACATCTCGAGATCGAATAACTTTTAATTATTGTTATTAATGTGTCGTGATAAAACAGTCTGGTGTCAAGGTGTTAATAAAACTAATTCTAATTTACTGGCTCAGTGGTCGCTCATTTAGAGAAGAAAAAAAAATAGGCTACTGTTACCTACGCTACGGCACTAAATGTCACTATTTCTCTCTATTACATTTTTCCGCGAAAATATGAAAGTTTTTTTATATACAGACCGTGGAGTGCTTTTGCAGACACAATTTAGAAAATTGGGAGATCCTCTTATACTATGCAATGCAAGTGAGCTAACCTCGGCACGTTTATGGCAATGTCTTAAATGTCTATACCGTTTATGTGTTGGGGCTGTGTGCTGCTATAAACATTTTACTAGCAAGCAGCAGCCACTTGAAGCGCTTTTTGGTACATTAGACAGAAATAAAGAAAGGTAATTTTAGAAAAACGACTTACGTAGGACCAATGACATATCGTAGATCAAATTGGTATACCTACAGCTACACCTTTGGAGGTTGTATCTTCTCTATGTACCGAAATTTGCAATAACTGGGAGAAAGCGACCATATTTTGCTTTTATAAGGGGTTATCGTAGTATCTTTGATAGCTTTGTATTGAAAGAAAACTCGTTAAATTGTTTTATTACCAAGAAAGTACCCGATCTTGTAATTTACAGTTTCGAAAATACATTATGTATTTTACAAATTGTTGAATTTAACTTTGATTTATATAATATACTGATATAGTTGCACTACGTAGAAAGCGAATGAACAAATATAAAATACTTACCTACTACTATAGTGACTGTGAGAGATTTTTTTTTATAAATATTTATAAAAACTTTTCTTATTGCTTTTTTATTTCAGCGCCTAGAAGTATGTGATAAATTTTAGATAAGACATGCCTACAGCGTAGAAAGCGATTGAACAAATATAAAATACTTACCTACTAGCCTACTACTATAGTGACCGTGAGAGATTTTTTTTATAAATATTTATAACAACCTTTCTTATTGCTTTTTTATTTTGCTGCCTAGAAGCATGTGATGAATTTCAGATAAGACATGCCTACAGCGTAGAAAGCGATTGAACAAATATAAAATACTTACCTACTACTATAGTGACCGTGAGAGATTTTTTTTATAAATATTTATAACAACCTTTCTTATTGCTTTTTTATTTTACTGCCTAGAAGCATGTGATGAATTTCAGATAAGACATGCCTACAGCCCGCATGATTGGATTCGTGTCTTCGATCACGATAATTCTTATAGCGTACAAAATTACTCAGATATATACATAAATGATTACACGAATACGTGTACATAACACACATCCATTATATGGACATGTAAAAATATATATAGGTACGAACTTGCCAGAGGTACTGAAAATGGTAAACTGAAATCATAATAGGTAATTATGATCACTTTGATGCACGTCAAATTGTTCATCTATCTGTCATGCTTTTTACAGAAAGTGTATGAATGTCTGAGGATATTTTAAGGTTATTTTTTAACGCAAATAAGATGTAGCCATTAATAAATCATTTTCAAACCACTTCGACGCACTTTGTTAATCAAAACCAGTAAGCCTTTAGTACAAAATAAGTAGCTACTAAATTTTCAACGTTATTTATTTCAATTTGACTATCGTTCCATATAATTTACGAGACGACAGAAATATATGTATAACGAGACTCTATACGTAATACACAACTTGTATATAGTAAAACTACGAATAAACTTCGAAATATATGTTTGCTTTGTACCCAGGCCATGCAATTCGGCCAGGTCTTGCAGCGTAAGTACAGAAAATATCAAATAGGAAGGATAGTTTATTTTTAGACGTGTTTTACCACACAAAGGTACCACAAACGAAAAAAGCTTTATGTGGGTACACCTATACCAAAAAAAGAGAGCTAGAGTTACGTTTAAATGAGCATAGCTCATCGGCTCAAATAACGCTATTACAAAGAAAATTAGCAAAATTTTATTATAAACATATGGCCTACTTTAGGCACTAGTATAATAATAATATATTCTACTTATGTAGAGGCTATAACGGTTCCTAATTTACAATACGTTTATTTCTTTTCTATTCTAATTTATAGATATTGCTTTAAAACATTCAAACCCCTGAAGATAAAGTGCTGGCATGCCTGTTACAATCTAAATTAACTCTATTAGTAATTAGTATTACTTTGCTTTTCAGTAAATAATTTGCTATAGAAATTTTAGAGCAAATTGTTGTAAACCTTAATTTGCCACTTTATGTTGATAAAATTAACTTCATTATTAATAAGATTTCATCACACGAAATGAGCAGATGTAATTTTTTTAGTTATAATTGTTTTACCTTCGTCGCAAACAGTGGTATTTTTATAAATTATAGTAAATTTTGGAATAATAGATGCCTATTAGGTTGCCTAGCTCTTAGTCTCTTGCGTATATGAGTGTATTATCATCTTAATGTACTCTTATATTACTTGTCCTAGCTGTCATATCATCGTAGAACTCCAACTGAAGCTTGAAACATGAACTTTGGAAAACGAGTTCATATTGTGTCTTAGCACCCACTAGGGAATCTTTCTTTAATATAAAAAAGGGTTACGCTAAAAGGGTAAAATAATGATTGAAAGTTTTGCGGACGACTGCTAAATATGTATATTTAAAATGGTTTATTTTGTTTATTTAGGTTTACCAACGTTTGTATACAATACATTCACAATTATTAAAATATTTGCGTTACAAACACGAACATGATTATTTACTACTTACAGTCAATCACACAGTACTTACGCTAAAAGATATAAAAACTCCATTGCTTTTACCTATTCAATGAACTTTACCTGAATAAGGAATAATAATGCTCATGCACAATAGTATCACAGACATTATTATAACATCAAGACTTGGACAAAATCACATTATTTCAATACACATCTGAGAGTTCTCCAACATGTTCTCAAAATATATGTGAAGTCTGCCTACGCGCACTTGGCCAGCGCGGTGGACTATGGCCTTACCCTTCTCATAACATTTAAGAATAAAAACTTAATTTGCATATGACTTGGAAAAGTAATTGAGCGAGCCGTAGATATGGACCCGAGGCCCTCTGGGTAGCAGTCCATTGATGTCTCTGTTGGGCTGTCACTGTACATATCTAGAATTCCCAGATAACATATGCGTGGATTTAAATAAACGGTGCTATTATTTGTTCTGATAGGTTCCCGAGAAACTATCAGTCAATACGAATGTCTGACTCTGTATAATCTGCGGAAGCTGTTAAAATGGCCTGACATCACCACGTTTACAAGGCCGGTTGGGGATAAAAGTAACAGCACAATGTACTCAGCCTATTCCGAGCCGCGCTGAGACATGACTTGACAATCTAAACATCATAAGCTACCTCATACTGTGTAGGTTCCAATTAATCTAAGAACCCGTCGTGTGTAAGCTTAGCAAATAAAAACAATACTATAAGACGTAGTTGCCCTATCTAAACGGACCTAATGTATACGTGAGGGGCAGGAAATAATGCTTTGCGATGCTACGAACAACAAACTGTCAAATTGACAGAGAGAGAGAGGTGTCGTAAGTAGTCGCTACTGTACTCCTACGAGGTAGTTGTCCCATATAATCAATCCTAGTGTCCTGCTTGAAGGCCAGTAAATTATGCTTTGTGAAGCGACGTCAACAAATTCTGCATCGAAAGGGATAAAAAGGTGTTGTAGTAATCGCTATTTATGACATATTCCTATTAAATCTACATATAGAGTGAATTAACATAATATGTACATTATAGTAACTGCTACTATCCGATATTTTGCGAAACTCTCAAATCGCTTTTGTATGATTAAACACTTTAAATACGACTAGGTAGGAAATTCTTACTAACTGCCGATTCCATCTTCGAGAACATGTCTTAATGCCTTTGAATATTGTTACGCAATGCTCATTGATCCTAAAGAGCTTACTTGATACTATTTTTCGGCAGTAGCAAGCCACCTGGGACTTCTAGATATGTATGTGACGAGGGTCAGACGATAATTTGGATTGGTGTAAAAGGTTAGATAATAGAACGACACCGTCAAAAATGAATATTTTTTACCAGTCTTGGCGTGAGCTTTTCGGAACTGAATAAAATATCAATTGAGTGTCAGGGTCACTGATTTTTCCATATTTTTATAATAGATGAAGGTTCTAAGCGGTAATATTGACACTTGTCTTGATTACTTACGATAGGTTCGTGACAACTTCTAGATATTGATCAGTAATGATTCGTTACCTCATTAAGGAAACTTAACAACCACATAAATCAATACCGAATTTCACGATAATTTTGATATCTAAACTAGCTGTACTTACGTGTGCCTTAATGTATTTAAACGAATACATTTTGTGAAGGATTTAAAAACAAATAGGCAAAGAAACAGAGACGGAATTACTATACGATTAATATACGATTAACTTAATTTTCTTTTATAAAAAATTCAAAATGAGGGGATAGCACGTTACCACTTAATAAAACAAAGTAAAGAGACTAGAAGGAATACACATGTAATGTAGGTAGGTACATTTAAACAAAAGGGGTTCTATAAATTATATGAAATAGAGTTCTTTCTTTCATATTGTACACCAAATGAGATATGAAGTGAACGAATCCATTTCCCCAAAACAATATTTGGTACTATATATATACCAAAATGAAGCACGTTTCGATTTATGTGATTTGCAAAATACCGCCTTGACGGCTAAAATTGATATGAATATACTGTCTTTCAAGACGTTTCTCTGGAAAATATCTTACCGTTTGACTTTTTATTCTCTCTGTGCTCATGTTGGTCTGTGTATGTTCCTCTTGTTTTGCATCCATTCTCTCCTTTGTATGTCAAGGTAACAGCTGATGTATAAGGGTAAAGAAAACGAATCGTTTGATAGATTTTAAATTGTACCGTAACTTGATTTATCACGTTTGTATATGTTATTTGGACAAATTGGTGTATGAAATATTTTATCTTTTTACTTCTGTTACTGTACTAAAAAATTTGAAACGTGGCTTCGCATTTCCATTGAGTTACGAAGCATAGGTATCAGAAACTCATAATAAGCACCCGAGTCACGTATTTTACTGAGAAAGCGCTACAACTGGGTGCAATATTGCAGTCTGCTAGATGAGATAATATAACTTCCAGTTCTTTTATTGCAAGAAAATTCAACGAAGATTTTGTGTTCTTTTGTCATATTTTTAATAGATCGGATGTGTCGATTACCGATTATAATATTATGTTACTGAGATAATACAATTTTTATGTTTTCACTGTGATCCGAGTGGAAATATAAAATATTTTGTGTACAGAATTCAATCTAAAGTATACAATTAAAAAATAAACAGAATACGAAGTCCATTTAAGTGAAACAAAACATCATAAGTAAACTTATTTATATATATTTATATTCAATGACGTGATTGTCATTGAATATTCAATATTATTTACGATCTATATCTATAAGCAAAATGGTAAAGTTTTGCATGCAGAGAAAATTGTGAAATATGTTGAAATGTGCGTTTTTCATCATCGTACATTATACCTGACTATATTTTAGCAATAAATGATTTATGCATGATATAGATTTATTGCGACTCGCAAATACAGGTCGTATTTTAGTAATTAAATATTTAAAAAATTATGCAATGTTAACAAAAGTATTATAATAATTTAATCTTTTTAATCTACACATATTCATAGAGAGCGCAATATTCATAATTCAATTTTTATGAATCGTCATTCAAATTTCCAGTGCGTTTTTAGTAGCTACTAGAATAAATATGTTTGTTTTTATTGAAAAATTTGTTTCGATATGTCCACTTCGCACAGTCAAAAAAAATATTTTTATCCTAGGACAATTTACACAATGTCGATTGATCCACACTAGACAGAGCCTGTAACTTTGCTAACCAGATAACCTATAAACATACGTATATATTTACATGCAAATCCCTAAAAGTGAAAGCTAAAGTTCAAATTATGCCACTCCAGAGTTAGCTACCAGGGTAATAATCGATACTATGATAAAACCATACTATCGAATATTATTTATTTTGAATAATAATCGATAGTAAATTGCACTTGTGCAATCTATCCTTCTTCCCATTCTTGACTATGATGCCAGCTATCTCGATCTCAATAATGATCAGCGTGATAAACTTGAGCGACTCCAAAATTTCTGCATAAGATTCATATATGGTGTCTAGAATTACCGCAGGCAGGCAGGTATTTTCAGGGTGCGCAGTGGAAGATGTAATACATCTACCTGACCACGATAGACAAGGATCCAGACACAATGCACTGCGTTGCACAGCGAATACAAGTACTAAGTAGGTACATGAAAATTTTACCTTATATCTCCTGGTGATGTTCTTGAGTGGAGTCCTGGAGGCAAGCTAGATACACACAAGACTAAAATTGGCCAATATTAGCAAGTGAATTATCTTTACTTTACCAGACTCCAACGCAGCGTCTTCAATGCACGATGCAAGTTCACAGGATTCACAAGTCACAATAACAGTTTTGCAAATGTCAATGTTCAACTCAACTTTTGCCGGGCAAACCAAAGGCGGCAGGGTAAGAATTCACAATACAAATTCGCGAAGCTGGTTTATGTGCTTTCAAAAGGGCGATCAATTTATATCAATTACAATAATTCTCGCGAGACAGACCAAGACGGCGTGTTAATTTTTCAAGGCGGGAAGGAAGTTGACAGTTCAGTGTGACCATTGTCCGAAATTTTCAATAGACTAAACAAAATGTTACTTAATCGATATAATCGATTTGACTTCTAATAAAAACTAATTCTACTTCAAACATCCACCCGCCCCGGACCGGCCTACCGGTCCGCTAGTCGGTTGGTAGACGTGACAATGTTGCAACCGCTCTCCTCAGAATCGAACCGTCCACCAAGACCTCAGCAAATCGGGGAACTCCATCAGCCCCAGTTACCAAACGAAGGATGCGCCCCCTGCGCCATCTGAGTGGCGGAAGGTTAGCCTCCTTGATCAAAACGAGGTCACCAATCTTGGGTGGATCGGTCTTGTCGGTCCACTTAACGCGTTGCTGGAGTATGTGCAAATATTCCAAATTCCAGCGTTTCCAAAAGCTCTGAGTAATCTGGCGTACCAATTCAAAACGCGAGAGACGACCAGGTCTCGTATCAATATAGGGGTACTCAGGCAAGGCGACAAGTGGGCGACCAATAAAAAAATGGCCCGGTGTAAGGGCCTCCAAATCATTTGGATCTGAGGAGATCGGGCACAATGGCCGAGAGTTCAAAACGGCCTCAATCTTACAAAACACAGTTGCGAGTTCCTCAAATGTAAGGACAGATTCTCCGATTGTCCTGCGCAAGTGTGTTTTGGCCGATTTAACAGCGGCCTCAAAAATACCACCCCAGTGTGGACAATTTGGTGGGGAAAACAACCAATTTATCCCACGTCGGGCAAGCCTGTCACCTATATCAGCCTTGTTGGTTTCAAGGAAATTAACATCGTCATTCAAATAATTATAAGTGCCCTTGAAGTTAGTGCCGCAATCAGAACGGATCAAGGAAGGCAGCCCTCTGCGGGATACAAATCTGTCAAATGTGGCTACAAACGCCTCGGTCGTAAGCGAGGAGACCAGTTCCAAGTGTACGGCCTTTGTGGAAAGACAAACAAAAACACACAAGTAGGCCTTAACAGTCTTGCTGTTTCGAAGTGTCGACGTTTTCACCAAAAAGGGACCTGCGAAGTCCGTGCCAACACCGTCAAACGTCCTGCTCTCAGTTACGCGATCTGCCGGTAAGTCTCCCATCAAGGGCTGCATGGTAGAAGCCTTGAGCTTATAGCAAGGGATGCAGCGAAAGACTACACTCCTAATAATTCTTCGGGCAGACAAAATCCAAAATTCGCGTTGCAATATAGCCAACAAAGCATTACAACCAGCATGCAAGTTCTTAAGGTGACGGTCAGTTACCAACAAGCGTACCAAATGACCGTCCTTGGGTAACAAAAGGGGGTGACGTGCTCCGTAAGGGAGGTTGGCATTCTTGAGACGCCCTCCAACGCGCAAGAGACCCGTTTCGTCCAAAAAGGGGTTCAATTTAGAGACAGCTGCCGACAATTTCGATCTCCCTGATTTAAGGATAGCAATCTCCTTCTCAAAATGCGCCAACTGCACAGAACGAACCCAAAAGGTGAGGGACTCCTGTCGTTCCTGTGGTGTGATAAACGGTGTCAGTCGTCTCTGTTGTGGGTGCCTAAAGTTAAAAACAAAACGCTTTATCCAAGCAGTAACACCCAACAACTTGTCAAGGGAGCTGTAGCGATTCAGCAAGAAATCGGGGTCGAAGGCGCTTTCTACCTTCTCAAGAGCGAGTGTTTGTAGGCCCGGCAAATTAGAAGTATTCAAAACTGGCGTTCGTGGCCAATCAATTTCTGGTCGACTCAACCATTCCGGACCCCACCACAGCGAATGACCTATCAAACTAGGCGTCAAGCATCCGCGCGAGGCACAATCAGCGGGTTGAGCTTACCTGGCACGTGTCTCCAAACAAGTTTGACTTCGGATTTCTGGATTTGGGAAACGCGATTAGCGACAAATACCTCCAAGGTGTGGACAGAAGCCTTCAACCAACAAAGAACAATTTGGCTGTCTGTCCAGGCGTAAGTCCCATTTATACAAATGCTTTTACCCAAAGTGTTAGACACGTGGTTCAATAAGCGTATAAGTAGTGCTGCTCCCGAGAGCTCCAATTTCGGAATGGTCAGAGATGTCCGAAGAGGTGCAACCTTGCTCTTCGCCATGACCAGGGAAACCCTCACCTGACCTGATGCACTAACTGTGCGCAAGTACACCACGGCCGCGTGACCACGTTCCGAGGCATCACAAAACCCGTGAAGGGTGGCCTTGTACTTCCCGGGAGGAAGGATGGGACAAGGCAAGGAGATCTCGTTGACGGCAGGAAGTGAGGATACAAAGGAGGTCCATTCCTCAACAAGAGTAACGTGTAGAGGTTGGTCCCAGGTCAATCCTGCTGTCCAAAGCTTCTGCAAGAAGCATTTTGCCCAAAATATAATTGGACAGATCCAACCATTCGGATCAAAGGTTCTGGCGACAGTAGACAATACGAGACGTTTAGTCCAAGAACACGGCAATTTCAAGTCTACGTTATATGTAAAGATGTCTTGGACTGGTCTGTACTGAACGCCGAGAACAGCCATCATGGCGGGGTTGTCAACAATCTCAAACAAATGTGGATCCTGCTGATGATCCTCTGGCAAGCCTTCCAAAAGCGCTGGTGAGTTGGAAATCCATTTGCGCAACTCATAACCAGCAGAGGCCAAAATACCTATCAATTTGTCCCGCAGGAGGATCGCCTCGTCCGCTGTGGAGGCGCCTGAACAAATGTCATCGACGTAAATATCGTCTTTCAAGATGGTGGAGGCTCGTGGGAAACGTAAACCTTCGCGGTCTGCGAGCTCCCAAAGAGAACGTATTGCCAAATAGGGGCTCGACCTTAACCCGTACGTATTGGTATTGAGCTCGTAGACGACCATGGGATCGCGAGGAGACTCTCTCCAAAGGATCAGCTGGAAGCGACGGTCACCAGGGTGGATAATAGTCTGCCTGAACATCATTTTTATGTCGGCCACAAAGACAACCTGATGTCGTCGGAAGCTGGTGATGACGTCACAAAGGTCCTTGACCAACTTGGGACCAGAATGCAAGCACTGGTTCAAGGATACGCCTGTTGAAGTCTGCGCAGAACCCTTAAACACTGTGCGCAGCTTGCCAGTCGATGGCTTCAATACCGCAAGATGCGGGAGAAAGTAATGCTCCACCGAACGCCAATCCAAATTTGACACTGACATGTGTCCCAATTGTTCATATTCCCTCATGAACTCAATGTCTGAGCTCCGGATCACGACTCATGCGGCGCTCCATGGCCAACAACCTCTTTTCGGCTAAAGGTCGTGACTCACCAAGCGGAGGCCGAACAGACAGGAAGGGTAGCCTCGTAATGATTCGACCAGAACGGAGTCGACCATTGTTGTTCTGGAAGAACAGCTCGCACTCCTTGTGTTCTGGATTCAAACGGGCAGCTTGAGGCTCCTCTACCTCCCAAAACCTCTGAACTGCATCAGAGAGAGCGGAGCCTACAGCCAACAAATTATCAAGTTCGGGTGGAGGGGGGTCCCTAGGTACAGGTCCCATCAAAGCAAATCCAAATATGGTCGGGATGGCAGTCAAACCATTTGGCACCAAGACCCGTTTCCCGCCAATCAAAATTCCACTGAGGACATCAGAGCCAATCAACAAATCGATTTGTCCCGGTGTGTTAAATTTGGGGTCTGCCAGTTCCAATCCCGATGTCAAATTCACCACAGCAGCAGATAGCTGCTTCTGTGGGTGCATACCCAAAATATTCTTCAGCACAATAGCCGAGGTTTTAATCCTCGGGTGTGAAGATTCAACAGGGCCAAACAAAACCTTAACTTGCCCTTCAACATTAGAGGCTACGTCCCCTATGCCCCGTATACAATTTGGAAAAGAGCCCATATTTAATTTAACCTGCCCTACCAAAGAAGTGGAAACAATGCAACCTTGTGAACCTGTGTCCAATATAGCACGGACAACAACAGAGGTCCCCGTGGGTCCCCAGACCCTAACAGCAACCGTTGGTAGGATAACGGTCTCAATGGGGGAGGTTGGCGTTATAGGGCAGGGGTCAATGACCTATTGTTGCCTGGGCGGCGACCGTTGGCCAAGACCAGGCAAGTCAAAACGAGGGTGCGGCTTGAAGTCCTCAAAGGCGCGATGACTCGATCCGCGCGCCATCTGTGGGGGGTCATAGTGACGCACCCGCCCAAAACGAGGTGGGCGCGAGTCAAGGCGGGGACGCTCCGCCAAAGGAGGGGAATATCTGGGGCAGCAGTCATGGTGCTGGTGACGCTGAACAGCACATTCAGGTGCGCGAGAGAGAGGAGGCGTGCGCACGCTACGGTTCTCCAAGCGGGGTGAGCGGCGATCAATTAAGCGAGGCGACTCTCGGCTACGCGCCGGCGAGCCTCGGCTGCCACCTTCAAAACACCCGCCCGTGCGCGGCGTCGGCTGGTTGGACAAGCGGCCTACCTCTCTGGCATTCATGCAGAGAATGTCCAAATGCTGTCCTCCAAAGTGAGGACAGGGGCGAGAGTTTGGGCAGTCTCGCTGGTAGTGGGACCCCAAACAAGAGAAGCAAAGGCGGCGGGCATTCGCGATGCGCCTACGAGAGGCGACATGTAGGTCCAAGAATGCCCTACAACTGGCCGTTCTGTGCCCCGTGACCTTGCAGTAGGAGCACTCCGCTGGGCTCTACGTGACCGTAAAGCGAGGAGGGCGCCGGTCAACATTGGTTCGGGTGTGAACGCGAGCCTGCTCCTTGACCTTGGGCGGCTGCGTCTTAGCCGGCGTGTCACCACCGGAGTTGTCCAAGACCCGGCACTCATCCTCCAGGAACCTCTCAAGGTCAGCAAAGGGGGGCAGATGGGTCGCGCTATCCTCACCAAAGCGCTGTTCAAAACGCGACCTCAGGTCGGCAGGCAGCTTTTTCAGCACAATGTGCACCAATAGATAGGACCATTGGTCCACGGGTAGGTCAAGGCACTTAAGTGCGTTGATGGCCACCAAAAGCGGGTTCAACAGTTGGGTGCGCAACCCAGAGACCCGGGTGAGCGTGGGCAAACCCAAAATCTGCTCGATGTGCGTGTCGGCGAGGCCATGCTTATTATGGTACCTACGGGTGATTAGGTCCCGAGCCGTCTGGTACGCCTCGTCAGACACGGGCAGATGCTGGATGAGGCCCTTAGCCTCCTCATCCAGAACCGACATTAAATATGCCAATTTTTGTGCCGGCCGAAGGTCAGCCCTGTCATTGACCAGGCTGTCGAACAAATTAACGAAGCCCAGGTAGCTTCCTAGGCAGCCATCAAAATGGGGGACGTCCAAAGTAGGGAGCCTACTCACCAGCCCCGGTGCTGTCCTAGGAAGCTCCTGCTTCAGGCTGGGTTGCCCTTCCCTATCGGCAACTAGTTGTCTCGCACTATTGGAGACAGCATCATACAGGTCTAAGACCTGGGCATAGTCTTCGCTGACCTTATTTCGCTGGTCAGCGGTGAAATCGTTGACTGACACTTCGAGACAGCAAGCGCTGAAAGCGCGGAATTGCTGTTCCACACTTGCCAGGCGATCGTCAATCCGCTCGTACCTTTGTAGTAAGGCCTGCTGGCGATCAGGCCGGTTCACTAAGGCACTGGCCGAGGCAAACCAGCACAAATCTGATGCAATAGCAAAAGCAGCCGCACGCAAGTCCTTGATAGCTGACATAATCAAATTTTCAAAAGAGCCCGGACAAAATAAATAATATTTATAAATAATATTAACAATCAAAACTTAATTTTTCTTAATTCTTTGAAACCAACAAAGTATTAGCCTGTTTACTGCAAGTGCAGGCAAGTGACAGGTATCTACTGTCCAACAACATTAATAGTTTCAATATATTGAAACAAACACAAAAGTTATCAAAGTTGTAAATTATAACAAATTTAATGTTGAAAATTCAAATAAATTAACTAATTACTTGCAACAGACAGACTGGCTGTTTTATTTGAGGTATACAATAGTAATAGTATGTGTAACAATATTATCTATATATTATAACAAAACAAAGCTTATTAATGTGACCCGCCCAAGTGGCAAGGTCAAGTTGGTTGTTATAATGTTTATGAATATATGCAATAAACTAAATTTACTAAATTTATTGATACATACAGCTGTTATGTATCCAAACAAACTGACTTATTAATAGTAACAGCAACAAATCTATGCTAGATTTCAACAATTTAAATCAAACAATTACTGATTGAGGTTATGTGTGACAATGTGTTTCAGATTATCTAGGTCAACTTATACAATTAAATATCATGTATTTTAGACAATAACTGACCTGACAAACACTACAATACTGTCTACAAGGTCTGTAATCTGAGGTTTGTACTTAGTAATGCAACAGCGGCTAAATTTCAACTACAGCTCTGCACCAAAAATTTGTCTAGAATTACCGCAGGCAGGCAGGTATTTTCAGGGTGCGCAGTGGAAGATGTAATACATCTACCTGACCACGATAGACAAGGATCCAGACACAATGCACTGCGTTGCACAGCGAATACAAGTACTAAGTAGGTACATGAAAATTTTACCTTATATCTCCTGGTGATGTTCTTGAGTGGAGTCCTGGAGGCAAGCTAGATACACACAAGACTAAAATTGGCCAATATTAGCAAGTGAATTATCTTTACTTTACCAGACTCCAACGCAGCGTCTTCAATGCACGATGCAAGTTCACAAGATTCACAATTACAGTTTTGCAAATGTCAATGTTCAACTCAACTTTTGCCGGGCAAACCAAAAGCGGCAGGGTAAGAATTCACAATACAAATTCGCGAAGCTGGTTTATGTGCTTTCAAAAGGGCGATCAATTTATATCAATTACAATAATTCTCGCGAGACAGACCAAGACGGCGTGTTAATTTTTCAAGGCGGGAAGGAAGTTGACAGTTCAGTGTGACCATTGTCAGAAATTTTCAATAGACTAAACAAAATGTTACTTAATCGATATAATCGATTTGACTTCTAATAAAAACTAATTCTATTTCAAACATATGGTATACGCAAATATGATCATATCCCTGAATTTCGCATGCAGCTCAAGTGGCTGCCAATCTGCCTTCACCAGAAAACTCACATTCTTTGTCTTCTCTATAATATTTTATACAATACTTCATTTCCTTTGTATCTCAAAGCACGCTTTGAATATCTTCACGACACACATACGAAGTGCTTAATATCATCGGAGTATCTTAGACTGAAAGTTCCAGTACACTCTACAGTCTGAATTGCGGAGCAGCTGCATAATATGAATTAGCTTTATTACACGCTTAGCTTTTATCTCAACGTGTGACTTAAAGTCAAGACGCTGGTCAATTACAACTCCCAGGTACTTGAGGAATGTAACTTGTTTAATTTCCAGGCATGTGCGGTGACAACTGGTGCAGGTCGTTTTATGAAACTTGAGTTGATAAAAATGTTTTGGTGCCGATGTCTGTGTTTTACCGAAACAGATATAGTTAGTTGTATGTATGTTTAAAGAAAGCAGGTTTAAATCAAACTAGTTCTTAATACCAGTCAGACCATTTTGAGCGACTTCATGGACTGCTTTCTAGGACTTGCTGTGGAATATGACGACCGTGTCATCAGCGTAGCTGAGAACTTCGGCGTTTTGTGTAATAGCCCTTTGAATATCATCAATGCAAATATTGAAGAGAGTTGGTCCAGGAACACTTCCCTGTGGGACACCGAATTCTATATTATCCAGACAGCTTACGTGATCCCCTAATTTGACGCATTGACTTCTACCGGTTAGGTATGATTCAAACCATTTTAGTGGTAGACCCCGGATACCGATAGCCTCCAGTTTTTTAAGTAATATAGGTCTTGCTACTGTGTCAGAAGCTTGAGTAACATCTAAAAATACACCGATGCACTTTTCGTTGTTATCAAGACGCGAGGTCACTTCTTTAGTTAAAAGACTTACGGTGTCCTTCGTGCATTTGCCATGTCTAAAACCAAATTGCTTGTTGGATATTATATTATTAGCAGTTAGGTAGGAAGTAAGTCGTTTGTTGACTAACATTTCAAGAATTTTCAAAAATGTACTATAGGGTGATAATTAGCGGGATCTTGTTTAAGTCCGGACTTGTAAATTGGTGTGACCTGTGCTACTTTCCACTTATTGGGGAAAAGCCCAGTACTAAAGCTAAGGTTAAGGCTAAGCGAAAGCAAAATTTCGTTCTTAATTTGTTTAATGAGATCCGAGGTGAAGCCATCCAATCCAGGTGATCTCGAAAGGATCGGTTGGCTGCATAAAAAAGGTGGTGCCGAGATGTTCATGAAGTTATTGTTTTAGTGTCATTGTTTCCAAAGTTTCATTGGTTTCAGAAATAATCTTAAATGCTAGATTTTTGCCAATTAAAGAAAAATAATTCTTACATTCGTTTAGCGAGTCTAACTCAGTTGATTTGTATTTAAACAGTTCACTTGAGGCAGATTTGTTAGTAATACACTCGGTAATATTTGTAATATATTTATAGGTATCAGTTTCAAACACAAAGGTAGATAACTTGAGAATATTACGCGTTAAATTTTATTTAAGTTAATATCTAAGTTCAGAACATTATATTTCACAAGGGATTATTCATAAATTATTGAAATGATAACGTTTTAGTAAACGAGCTAGACTGCGTAACTGCCTGACATACTTTAAAGGTTGGTAAGGTACTTTCAAGTAATGGACTTTTATAATAACTGTTTTATGTAATCTGTTACACAGTGGTATTGCTTCTTAGGGCGGTTTCAAATTAGCGTTTTATACGCGCGTATAAGCTCATTTTTGGTAGTGCATGCAGGCGCGTATAGGCGCGCCTTTTGGCACACGCGCAACTCGTACGAGCATTGAGGATTTCCTAAGCTCGTATAAACGCGAGCTGACAGTATCTATGTTGACACTGACAAGATGTTACTACCGTTTCGAGCGAACACGCTGAAATATGCCCGTTTACGCGAGTCCGGTAAGCGCGCCTGCTGAAACGACCGTATACGCGCAGAAAAATACGCTAATCTGAAACCGCCCTTAGGTAGTAATCAAATATTGTAAAATAAGTCCTTTATTTTAAAATATTGTACGAAATAATCAAAAAAATTCAAAGTATTGTTAAGGCTTCGGTTATCAAAAGAGTGTTAAGTAATAAGTTTTCTTTGTCTGAATTAAAATCAAATTTATGAAATAAAAGTGGCCTGGCGTGAAGTTTTGTTATAAATGAAAACATAAAGCTAAATGTTAACCAATAATAAAAAGTGGTGTTGTCTAACACTGTTACAACAGAAAATGTCATCTTGTTTTTCAGTTGTATTTTATATCATTGCTTTGTGATAATCGCTCAGTTTAAACCTTGTTGACCGTTTGTTTAGATGAATGTTCTTTTTTAATAATATAAAAGGCTCTATTTTCCTTAATGTACAATTGTACATTAAGGAAAATAGAGCCTTTTAGTATATAATTATATATCATTTATATTCATAATCATAATCAAACAAGAGGATAACCACAGCTACGCCCGCAAATATATTTTTCAACTTCAACCGTTTCATTTCAAACCATTGGGAAATCCGTTCTGATGCACTAGGAGAATGCAGTCTCCAAAGAACATACACGCAAAATTGTAGCTTCATTCCAGCTGTGCTTTTCCTGTCAGTCACTAGCTCATGATTTTTATATAATTTAAATGAAGCCCACGGTTACCCCCGTTATTGAAGGCTACTGCTCCGCTCCCGTGGCTCATAGCTTGATGTTATATAGCCTATAGCCTTCCTCAATAAATGACCTATCTAACACTGAAATAAGTTTTCAAATCGGACCGACAGTTCCTGAGATTAGCGCGTTCAACCAAACAAACAAAGAAACAAACAAACTCTTGAGCTTTATATATTAGTATAAAATATTAATTTGTGAAAGTTTATAATTAGCTCAAATCTCTAAGAGCAACTTTGGTGATACGTGCATCAATGTATAGTGCGAATTTAATTGCTCTTCCTCTGCTATACCGTAATAGGCTAAGAGAATTATCACTAGTAATACTCTACGATCCTCTGACGGCGTCTTATCTTGAGGGAGCCATTTCACAGAATTGCATTCAGTTCGTCGATTGCACTTAATTATTCATCAGCTAAACCATTTCCATAGACGATACATTTCTAATGACGAAAGAGTGCAGTCGGTATATTTTTTTACTTGGTTGCCTTAATCAGCTTAGTGAAAATTGTACTCGTTGAGTTTTACTATTATTGCGATTTTATAGTATAAGGAAGTTGACACATCTCATAAGTGGCCACAAAGCAAAAGTAGCCATCATTATTTAATTTGGGCTCTCATATCAGAGGCCCAATTCTCCTAAATAAATAATTTAAATAAAATTACATATCTAGAAGAGATTAGTTTAAAATGAAATGCAAGTTTATGGGCTCACAACGCTCGTTGCGCTGCCGGCATCTCGGAAAAGCGGGGGCAGAATAGCAGATGGTAATATATTAGTCGCACGGAAAATTATCTACACCTGAATATTACCCCAAACGAACTATAACTTCTCAATGGATTTTGTTTAAGTTCCTTCAGACGTTCTCATTCATACACAAGGTAAAATCACCATGTCTAGAAATGTTAATGCGATGTATTAGCTAATTTTCTGTAATATTATTAATTTGTGGTTTAATATGTCTATTTCTATACCTACAATATTATTCCGAAAAATTCGACCACTGATATACATATACAAAAAATAAAATTGAATGTTGGAGGAGGAATGAACGGCAAATTGGATGAAGTACATATGTCAGATGATGGATGATAGAAAGATTGATGTTCTTTGTGTGAATGAAACAAAAAGAAAAGGGTGTGAAACCACCAAGCATGGCGCATATACGGCGTATTGGTCTGGGGTAGATAGTACCACCAGAGCCTGTAACGGAGTTGGTGTAATACTGTCTGCGCGAATGAATGAGTGTGTAAAAGAGTTTCAATGTGTAAATGCTAGGCTACTGCGGATGAGAATGAAAGTAGGACTTACTCGTCTCTTTATTGTGGGGGTGTACGCCCTGGTCAATATAGTTACGGGTATGTCACAACATGAGCAAGACGAAAGGTAGGAGTTTTGGGAGAGTTTAAGAGAGATTTTGAGGAACTGCAAGGATAATGAAAGATTGATCTTGTTAGGGGATTTCAATGGATGGGTGGGAGTAAAGCGAGATGGATTTGAAAGGGGGTTAGGTGCATTTGGTGATGAGAGTGTGAACGAAAATGGAAAAGTACTGCTTGAGATTTGTTTGGAGTGGAGCCTTTGTGTGACAAACACCATGTTTGATCATAAAAGGATACATATGTATACGCGAGAGGCGAAAAATGTGAGAAGAAGTATGATTGATTTTGTGATAGTAGATGAACGATTGAGAAAGAATGTGTTGGATACAAGAGCATATCGAGGGATCGGCATCCACACAGACCACTTCTTGGTGTTGAGCCGGATAAGTGGGCTCTTTAAAGGATGGCGACACCGAGAGCGTAATGAAAATAGGGTCTTGGAAAGAATTAAGGTAGAAAATCTACAAGAAAAAGATGAGAAAGATGAGTATAAACGAAGATTGATAGCAAAATTTGAGAGGTTCGATTGCATAAATGATACGGAAGAATTATGGCAGGCCTTTAAAGAAGAGGTAGTATGTGTAGCGTCTGAAGTATGTGGTGTGATCAAGAGAAGGAAAATACGAAAGGTTAAGAATACATGGTGGGACAAGGATGTACAATCAGCAGTGTCAGAGAAGAAGAAAGCTTGGTCAGATTGGTTGGCTGCCAGAGCAAATGAAAGAATGGGAAAAGCAACGAGTGTAGATATAGATGAAGCAAGAAAGGAGTTTGTTAGGTCAAAAAGAATAGTGAAAGAAATGGTAAAAAGGAAAAAAGAGGAAAATAAAGATGAGTTTGATAGCAGATTATCTAACGATTTCCAGAGAAACATTAAGTTTTTCTGGAAATTCGTTCGTGCAGTTCGAGGAAGAACTCAATCCTCAGAACACACATCCATCAGAGACAAGAATGGAAAGATAGTAAATGATGAATCTTGCGTGCTGAAGAGATGGAAAGAGTATTTTGAAAGTTTATTTGAAAGGTCGGCGATAGAGACACCGATAGCTGAAATGAATGGTAACGATAGCAATGATGAAAGCGTTATTGGCGTGGATGAGGTTGTGAAGGCACTGGGAAGTATGAAAGTAGCTAAGGCTGCAGGATATGATAGGATTACAGTCGAAATGCTGAAGGCTGGACAGGGCGTCATAGTTGGTCAGTTGCAGCGGTTATATATAACTTGTGCTAGACCACCGGCCGAGTACCTAATGACTGGGCCACAGCTGTAGTTGTGCCTCTTTATACAGGAAAAGGCTCGCAACAAGATTGCAAAAACTATAGAGGCATTAGCCTTCTCAGCATTGTTGGCAAATTGTATGCAAAGGTACTTATTGAAAGAGTTATGGAAGTAACCGACAAGAAAATATGGGATGTACAAGCGGGATTCCGAAAGGGTATGGGATGCACGGATCAGGTTTTTTCCTTGCGAAGCATAGCCGAAAAGTTTTTGGCCAAAGGTCAAAAGGTCTATTGCGCATTCGTGGATTTGGAAAAGGCTTACGATAAAGTGGTGAGGAATGAAATGTGGTCGGTGCTGTCAATGAATGGGGTGGACAGCAGCCTCATTCGAGCTCTGAAATCCCTTTATGAGGATACTAGAGCTTGTGTGAGGATAAACGGGGCATACACTGACTGGTTTACCATCGAGAAAGGTGTTAGACAGGGATGTGTAGCGTCGCCGTGGCTGTTTAACCTCTTCATGGACAGTTGTTTGCAAGATTTAAAACAGTGTGACTGCGGATTAAGGATGAATGGGTTACTCGTCAAATGCCTCCTTTATGCTGATGATCAGGTAATACTTGCATCTTCAGCGGAGGAGTTGCAGGAGATGGTAGCAATCATGCATGGTGCGTTAGAGAGGAAAGGAATGAAAGTGAATGTAAGTAAAACGAAAGTTATGGTTTTTGAAAAGGAGGAATGCGTTACGGCTTGTAATGTTTTGATCGATGGACAGCGAGTGGAACAAGTGAATGAGTTTGTTTACTTAGGTGCGTTGTTTACAAGAGATAGTAAGAATAAAGAAGATATTGAAAGGAGAGTTAATGCAGGTAATAGTGTGAATGGAGCTCTGAAAGCGTTTATGAACAGTCAAAACGTGTCCA
This sequence comes from Euclidia mi, assembly GCA_944739405.2. NCBI lineage: Eukaryota > Metazoa > Arthropoda > Insecta > Lepidoptera > Erebidae > Euclidia > Euclidia mi. The sequence continues at coordinate 34,783,314 of OX123202.2, read as the reverse complement.
AAAAGGCACGTTTGGCTGTACATAGGGGCGTGTTAGTGCCTACCCTTATGTATGGTAGTGAAAGTTGGGTATGGCAGAAGAGATTTGAAAGTAAAATAAATGCTGTAGAAATGAGAGCACTGAGAAGTATGTGTGGTGTGTCTTTGACCGACAGAGTAAAGAATTGTGTGATACGAGAGTGGTGTGGGGTAAAAGAAGATGTAGTGACAAGCATTGAGAAAGGCATGTTAAGATGGTTTGGGCACATGGAGAGGATGGATGACGATAGACTGACAAAGAAGATATATAAGGCAAGTGTGAATGGAACAGGACAAAGGGGAAGACCTAGGCGGACGTTCTCTGACCAGATTGGAGACATCCTGAAAAAAGGACAAGTCAGAAGTACCCTTAACAGAAGAGCATGCATGAGAAACTTGATGGGAGTGAGTGAAGCAAGTGAGGTATGTCAGGATCGTTGCAAATGGCGTTCCGTAGTCTCTGCCTACCCCTCCGGGAAACAGGCGTGAGTCTATGTATGTATGTATGTATGTAAATAGCTGCAAATGAAAACCAGTAAAAAAGCGAGATACAGGCATCATCAGTTGTCTCAACTGCCTGCCTGATTAAATAAAATAATAATAATAATAAATGCCGCATACATGGCTTTTGAGGGTGTTGGAGTTGTATAAAGTAAATACAACTCTACGCACCTTCTTAAAATCACGTCTGGGGCAATGGAATACGACTCTTTGCTAGCAGGATGCTGAAGGATCCAGGAGGACGGCGAACGTATTAAAATTGAGCGGGGGATTTTTCAGGGTGACAGTCTGAGTCCCCTTTGATTTTGCTTAGCCATGAACCCTCTCAGTACTTTAATGGAGGGTTCAAGGTTAGGCTACAGGTTACAGAGAAGTGGTCAGGTCATATCTCACCTGTTGTACGTGGATGACCTGAAGTTATTTGCCCACTCTGATGCCTAATTGATAGATTTGCTAAACGTAGCCCAAAACTTTAGTAAGTCTATCAATATGGAGTTTGGTGTGGATAAATGTGCTATCATTCATGTGAAGCAGGGAAGGATGGTGGAATCTACGGGGATCCAACTCTCAGATCCCATTAACCTAAGAACGCTTCTATTAACTAATACCTATAAGTACTTGGGTATGTCACAGGCTTTAAGCATCAATGAAACCGTCATGAAGCAATCGTTGCAAGAGCGTTTCTTTGGCCGCCTGAAAAAAGTACTGAAAAGTCTTTTGTCAGTCGGTAACAAGGTTTGTGCTTGCAACGGTTGGGTCATGCCACTTCTTGTGTACTCCTTTCGCATACTCAAGTGGACTCAGTCTGAATTGGACGCCCACAGAAGGACAGAAGAGTTCGCACATTGTTGACTGCATATCGTATGCATCATTCACGTTCATCCGTGATGAGGTTGTACATCCCGCGAAAGTGCGAGGTGTGCAATCTTAGAGAACATTTTCTCCGGGCGAACGTGGATATGCATCGAGATGATGTCGCAGTAGACAATGGGCTAACCCCGTTCAGGTTGGCTAAGGAGAACTGGCGCATATGCCTGTAGTACTTAGTACTGATGATCGCAAGCGTGTATGGCAGAGCAAGAAGCTTCATGGCAGGTTCCATCGGGCGCTGTATGAACCCGATGTAGACCTATTAGCCTCGGAACTGCCTACGCTTCGGTGACCTCTTTGGGGAAACCGAAGGGTTTGTTTGTGCAATTGCTGACGAAGTTATCAAGACGAATAATTACCGGAAATATATATCCTGAGGGATGGCACTACTGATATTTGCCGTGCCTATCACCAATCTGGTGAATCCCTCAGGAATATTGTTTCCGGTTGTTCACGTCTTGCTAACGGCGAGTACTTGCACAGACATAACCAAGTAGCCAGAATTATTCACCAACAACTTGCTCTGAAGTACAAACTTGTAGACATCGAGGTATCGTACTACAGGTATGTAGCAGAGCCAGTTCTCGAAAATGGCCATGCCACATTGTACTGGGATCGATCTATCATCACGGACAGGACTCTTGTAGCCAACAAGCCTGATATCGTGTAGATAGATCGATCAGAGCGCCTCGCAATGATTGTTGATGTCACTATTCCTCATGACGAGGATCTCGTGAAAGCCGACAAGGTAAAACAGATTAAATATCTTGGCTCACGAGATTGTCGACATGTGGGATGTGAACTCAGCAATTATTGTGCCGATAGTCGTGACCGTTAATAGTCTAATAGCCAAGAGCCTCGACCGTCACCTTAAGAGGCTCGCGTTGGGTCCAAGGGCCTGATAACGGCGCGTAATGTGAGGAAGTTCCTGTCTCTGGAGCCCTAACCACCGGCAGCTTGGACCATGTGCCCGATGCTGGTGGGACCCCACGGTTATTTTTATATTTTAAATGTATTTTTTTGTGTAAATTATGTATTTAAAAATGTAATTTTAATTTGAAAAATTATAAATAAAGGAGATAATAATAATAAAAGTTTCGTAAGTATTTAAAATTCTTTGAACACATCAGGCACTCATAGATATAATTTTTAAAATATATATTCATTGAAATATATACCATGGAAAAGAAAAATACCGTACAAAAAGTACAAAAGTTCACTAAAGCATAAAATCTAAAACACAAGCGTTTGAAACAAAGGTTGTGAAGCCCTAAATGTGTGTTTACAAAAATTCTATCTTCTCGTGGCACCAACTATGGACCGTAAATTGAAACAAGTGTTAAAATGTGTCAACGGCGAACTGTTTATTTCAAACTATACGATAATGACTTTAGGTTAGCAGAATACCTATTCTGAGTCAATTCACAATATAATCTCATTGCGATCAAACTATAATTTCAGTGTCATATAAAATACGAGGATTGGCCTTCAGATTTAATCTTATGAGAAACCCAGCAAATAGCCAAAGTCACTTATACATCACTGAAGAGGGAAAAAATCTGTCCTATCGCAGTGAAATACTTCCTACTTAGCAAACATTACATTCATAAAAGTATATGTTCTAAGTCTCCGGTAAGTAAGGTTACTATACTAGCCTGCGTTTCTTAGGGATGATCATTTCTTTCATACGCTTAAGTTACGCACAAATGATGTTGCAGGCCTGCGTAAACACGATTTTAGTCACTACATTACACAATACATTTGGGAATTCTCTAATACTACCTAATGCAAGTGAGCTTGACACATTTATGCCAGTGCCTCAACTGTCTACTGCGACAAAAGCAAAAATATTCTCTGAGATTGCACACCTCGCGATTGTGTAGGGTCTTGACATTCAGAAAGCCGCGACCCCCGTACTTTCGCGGGATGTACAACCTCATCACGGATGAACGTGGATGATGCATACGATATGCCGTCAACAATGTGCGAACTCTTCTGTCCAGGGCGTAAAATTCAGACTGAGTCCATTTGAGTATGCCAAAGGAGTATACAAGAAGTGGCATGATCCAACCGTTGCAAGCACGAACCTTGTTGCCACCTGACAAAAGACTTTTCAGTACTTGTTTCAGGCGGCCAAAGAAACGCTCTTCGGCCATTCTCCGGTTGCAAGTTTTTACTAGTCCGGGCTTACATAATCCGTAATATTATCAAATTCAATCATGGATTTTTTTTATATGTTAGTTTGCATCCGTATCTAACTGTAAACAAAATATTGCGTTCTGTTTTTAATTAGTTAAGACTAAATTAATTTAACCTTTGTTCAAAGAACTTCTATTCTCTAATTACCGTGGCGTGTCCGCACACCAACTTAATGTTAAAATTTGCTTATAATTTCTAAAACGTACAGATTTACTTTGATCCATTCAAGGTATTAGACGATAATAAGCAACGGGTATCACATAACAAAATATCGACTCAATAGAACCAGTCTGTAAATAATTATCATTAACCCTAGAAGCCCAATAAGCTATAAAGCCGAAACATAGTACACAATAGTACAAAAAAAACACAATCTAGTTAACAATATTTTTTTGAATTAGTTATTAAAAATACGAGTTAAATAATAGATAAAATACATTTAATGATAATATACTCTTTATTATTATTATATTAGGGTGCATAGGGTTCCGACCAAGAACTTTGGGTCCCAAGCCAACTTCACCTGCAAGTGATGCACCTGCCGATCAACGGACGAGGCTCTGGCAAAAAAAATATCCCGATAAGCGGCAATAGGCTCGCCACCTATTACGTGGGATCAAAACACTGGCGAAAAGTGGGCGTTTAATATGCCTCTGCCTACCCCTTCGGGGAAACAGGCGTGAGTCTATGTATCTATGTATGTATGTATACTCTTTATTAATTCAATCACCGTACTATCATTGAATCAAGGAAAAATAAAATCAACAACAATTTAAAACTATTTTGTTTTCTTATAATTTGGTAATTATCACAAAAATCTACCTGTTTTACATTTTTTTCAAAAATTTTATTAACCAATTATAATATTTTATTACTAGAATAGAAAAAAAACAGTCTATATAGACAGTCTTGACAAGTATCAATATTGTGTTCTCCGTATATGGCCTTTTGGCACGCTGCACGTTGGTCATCCGCCTTTTTTATATGAACAAAGTCAAATAAAAAAAGAACAAAGAGAAATAGTGATCCATGGCTAAATTAAAAGAAAAAAGAAAATGTGAAATCCTTTCATAATAATTTTAAATTCTGCCTAAATGCCTTTTTCAGAAAGTGTTGGAATATTTGAAGAAATTTTAAGGTTCTATTTCAACGCAAAAAGTTGTAGTCATTCATTAGTCATTTTCAAACCAGTTGGACGCACTTTGTAAACCAAAAGATAAGTACTAAATAGCACCAATGAATACAAATTTTACATAATAGAAGCGTATTTCTTAAGGATGTCGTGTGCTGATTAAAGTTGGCGTATGATGACGGTTGTCAGTGTAGTACGTAGTTGGCGCCGTTGGCGGCGCTGGCGTCGTTCTCCGTCTTTCTTGCTCTCGTAGTTAAGTAACACAGGAGAAACTTTCGTCTCTCTTGCACTCTGACTCTACAGCTGCCACAGCGCGACTGCCACGCCGCTAAGCGGCAATATGGGTCACACTGGTCACAGAAAGTTTGTCTACAGAGCGCCCATAAGAAATGTGTCTCTATTATTAAATATATATGCTCTATAATAGCACTAAACTAGTCGAGATCAGTCCTAAATTTAAAACTTACTAACTTATTTATTTCAATTTGACATTAGTTACATATAATTTTAGAGACAGGTAATTCACAGATACAATTATAATAGAACAAGAGTCTAAAATAAATAAACAACTTTTACACAGCAAAGACTACGAATAAACTTGAAATATATTTTTGTCTAGGCAACGTATAAGGACTGACAGCGCAAGTAAAGCAAAAACAAATTAGGTTGAATAATTAATTTGTAGACAACATGGTTTAACCGCACAAAAGTACCACAAACGAAAAAAGCTTTTATAAAGCTTTTTATTTACTTATGCGAGTATGTACCAAAAAAGGAAAGTTAGAGTACCCAGCGTTTAAGTTAGAAACACTTATATACTCAAATAAAGCTATTACAAAGAAAATATGCAAATTTTTATCATAAACAAATTGCCTACTCTAGGCACCAGTATAATTATAATATATTATATCGATGCAGAGGTTACTACAATCTATAATATATAATATAACTAGCTGACCCGGCGAACTCCGTATCGCCTTTTTAAGGTCTTTTTTCTCATTCCGTTTTTTCCCATTCATCCATCAGGGCCTAAGTTTTTTAATTTATATCATATTTTTTATTAGGTAAATTTATTTTTTATTTTGTACTTAGATAGTAAATAACCAATAGTAAATATTTAACATTAATAATTTAATAATAGGTACTTCGTATTAATTATATTCAATAATATTATTTTAAATTATTTCAATAAATAATCCATACGGATAGTTAACCTCAATTATATTGGAGCACTTGAAAAAGAATATAAGCACAATTTTTTACATACATTTACGAACAGTAAATAATATTAATCAAAATATTCAGTTTAAATCACTACTGCATATAATTTATCAGCACATTTATAATTCGCACTTGTTCAAAACTAAATTTTGTGTCACACATGCGCATCGTAAAGTTTCACTCTCATAATTTTTTCATAACGCGCCTAAAGAAGTATAAACTGCAAAAAGTTGACACAGTAAAGCGATGCCAAATGGACTGGACTGGAATGGAATTGGACCAATTATATTATGATGTTAAAGATATCAATTTTACTAATAATGTCCCGTCCACCATCTTGGATTCCCAAATAGATGTCATTTTCGTGATCAGAATGCATGAAAACCCCGAAATGATACCCATATTAATTTTATTAATAATTTCCCGTCCGCCACCTTGTTAATGTAGAAACTAAAAACTTCTCCCGTGAGAATTTTGTGTCACACATGCGCGCGCATCGTAAAATGTGACTCTCATAATTTTTTCATAACGCGCCTAAAGAAGTATGACTTCAAAAATATATGTCTGGGTTGGCCCGTCCTTATTACTTAAATGTTTAAAAACTAAATTGCGGCCGATTCTCAGACCTAAAGAATATACGTTTGAAATTTCATACATTTCGGTCCAGCCGTTTCGGAGGAGTACAATACTCCTCCGAAACGGCTACTAACACTGAGAAACGATTTTTTTTACTCCGGTATGCGCGTGGCGTGGACAACAGAATTGATCTAGTGATATGAATAAATTAGTAATATGGCTACTAAAAATAGGGGTTGATGCTAAAAGTCTGAAAATTAATAGTTTTATGTATTTTTAATGCCACATTATAAAAAATAAAAATAAAAAATAATGCCCAAAAAATTAAAAAAATTTCTTTTGGGTTGGCTACCCTTATGACTTGGGGGTTCGAAAAATAGATTACAACCGATTCTCAGGCCTACCAAATATACATACAAAATTTCATACAAATCGGTCCAGCCGTTTCGGAGGAGTAACTAACACTGTGACACGAGAATTTTATATATATAGATATAATATTTTACCACATTCACACAACACCATCTAGTCCCAAACTAAGCAGAAGCTTGTACTATGGATACTAGACAATGCATAAATATACACACACACACATATATATATATAACGCTCTCTCTAAAGTAGTTCAATGGTTTACAGCTAACAATTTACTGTTAAATGAAAGAAAAACAAAATGTATACGATTTTCAAGACCGAATGTAAAACAAGTTAAACCTAACATATGTTTGAATGGAGAAGAGTTGGATCTTATAGATAACACCGTATTCTTAGGCATAACCTTAGATTCGAAGCTACAGTGGGGCCCACATATAGGTCAGCTGTCGAATAGGCTTAGCTCTGTAGCGTACGCGGTTTACAAAATTCGTCAGTTAACTGATATAGATACGGCCAGATTAGTATATTTTAGTTATTTCCACAGCATAATGTCATATGGCATTTTATTATGGGGCAACGCAGCTGACATTAAAACTGTGTTTGTACTGCAGAAGCGGGCTATTCGTGCAATCTACAGTCTTGGTTCAAGGCATTCACTGAGGGAAAATTTTAAAGAAATTAAGATAATGACTGTCGCATCTCAATAAATTTATGAGAACTTGTTATATGTCAGGAAAAATATAAATATGTTTTCTAAATTCAGCGACATTCATAATTTAAATACACGAAATAAAAACAAACTTGTTCTACCTTCAACTAGACTACAAAAAATAAGTAACTCATACAAGTGTCAAAGCATACGTTTTTACAACAAAATTCCAGGCAATATTCAGGAACTAAGTATTAATAAATTCAAAGTATTTATTAAACAGAGCTTGTGTTCAAAGGCTTATTACACAGTTAAAGATTATTTAGCAGACAAAAATACCTGGAATTGAGTTTAAAAATTATGAATTTTGACATTCTGAAATTAGTGACATGATATTTTTATTTACATTTGTAATACTTATATTTTTACATTTTGACATTTTTAATTTGACATTTGTAATTTATTTATTTTGTTTTGACATTGTTTGATTTGATATTGTTATTTTATTTATTTTCTTGTGACATTTAAAATTTCTTAAGTAATATATTATTATTCATAAATTGACATTCAATAATATTTTCTGACATTTAATAATATTTTCTGACATTTTAAATATATGACATTTTATTGTTTAAATTTTTATTATTTTTACTTATTGTTTGCAACAGGTAAGGTTGAGCCGTACGATTGCTGTTGAATGCGGGCCATCAGTGGGCCGAGTCAGTCAAAAGCGTCAGATAATTTCCTGCATTGTACTTGCATACTAAACCCTTTTTTGTCTGGACTTTAAAAGATGAAGACTAAAGAAATTGAAGTGACAAAAAAAACAATTACTCTGAGTTTGTTTCTTCTTCTCAAGAAGTCATTTAGCTCGGAAAAGCTGGCATCATCTAGAATAGGGTTTTGACATGTATAAGTGTTGTAAACAACCAAAATGCAGAAATAAATATGTCTTTATGTCTATATATATATATATATATATATATATATATATATATATATATATATATATATATATATATATAGAAACACCCAGAATCGAACCCGCTACCTTCGGCGTAGCAGTCGCTTACACTCCCGCGGCGCCAACCAGTCGTCGTAATTAAAGTATTAATTTACAATACGTTTATTTCGATTGTAATTTTTAGATATTGCTTTAAAACATTCAAACCCCCGATAAAGTGCTGGGACCCTGTTAAAATCTAAATTGACTCTAAAAAAAATAAAAAAAAGCGCTACAGAAAAATGGCTGCGAATTCTTCCTGCTTAGGAAAAATCTGGTTTAAAATACATAATTATACGACAAAATAGCGCAATACCGATTAATGGACGATCATCATTTGAATCTATAGAAAAACAGGTTGCACCTCAAAATATTTTCCATTGACACACACACACGCACACGCACGAAGGGAGATGGCCTTAATTTCCTTTCATTTGATTACATTACTATTTTTAATCCCTTAATAATTTGTCTAGTATAGTTCTACATAAATTTTATTTTTAAATAGTTTACCAAGCACAGCATCGTACTTGCATTTCCAACTAGTCTGTATATAAGTGTATTTTTTTTGGTTTAGTACATTACACAGGATGGAGGGAAATTCCCCGTAACACAGGAATTTCCTAGCTCATTTTTCATAGCATTGCTCATATTGTATACTTAAGATCTGCTTGACCTATTTTAATCATTTAAAAAAATAGGGATGTATACAGCTCTGTACCCTTTTTGTGCTAATAAACTATTATTTTTATTTCATCTTCAGCCCCTTACAGTCCACTGCTGGACTAGGCCTCTCCTTTGAAAGGAGGAATTGGCCTACTATACCGCGCTGGCCAAACGGGTTAGGTACCGTGTGGTGACGGATTAAGAATACGGAATGTCACCACCCCATATCATCCCGCGGGTGTCGTAAGAGCCGACAGAGGGACCATACTATGCAGAGAACAGCACTGTAAGAGAAGGAAAACTTGAAACTAACTATTATATATTTATTGAAAGATATTAATTCAAGAAGTCTCCATGACACCAAGCAAACAATGGCAAACAGTTTGTAAGCTGTTTTATATTGTTATTGGCTGCAGAAAATAGACAAAATACCATGATCAGCAAATAAATAAAATTAGCAACTCCAGCAACCCCATATAAAAAACTATGTAAACTATGTGAAGTGTAACGTGCAAAACTTGTGTGTGTATTTTTGTACCTTTTTATAGTCAATTTGGCACAGTTGGAGAGACTGAAGCACTGCGCAGGTTTCGATGGAATCAAAGGCTTTCTCATAGTCCACAAACGCCAAGCATTAATTCCTCGGACTTCTGTATAACCTGCCGCAGCGTATGTATGGCTATAGAACCATGCTATAGGCCATAGTACCAGCGTATGTATGTAGGCTATAGTACCATAGACCATGTGGTCTATGGTACTATAGCCTTTACGGAATCCGGCTTGTTCGGGAGGCTGGAAGTCGTCTAGCTTGCTCTCGAAAGGATTCGTGATGACCTTAGAAAACAACTTATAAACGTGACTCAGAAGTGAGATGGATCTGTAGTTCTTCAAAAGCTTTTTGTCGTCCTTCTTGAAAAAAAGCACCATCACACTTCTGTGCCATGCCTGTGGTGTTTTGCCCTCAGTATGACGGACTTGAATAGCTTCCGAAGCTTTTACACAGCAGGTGCGCCGCCAGCTTTCAGAAGCTCTGTAGATATTCCGTCATCACCCGGTGCCTCGTTGTTTTTTAGTTGTTCTAGGGCTACACTAATCTCGTGCATACTGACGTCTAGGAAATCTTCGGTATACTGTCGGATCAATCCAGCTGAAGGGTCAGTGGCTGGAGTAGTAACAGGTATTCGTATAGTCGTGTATAGCTGTCCATAGAACCGTTCGATTTCCTCCAGGAGCTGAAGTTTGGATGAGATAATTCTGCCATCCTTCGCCTTCAGCTTTGTCAGCTGACTCTGCCTGAGAGACATATCCATTTGGAACACTTTGGAACCCTTATTCCGCTCGATCGCCTCCCGAACACAGGGTTGTATTGGCGGAGATCGCGAGTCAGAGACTTTGAGATCTGCCTATTGAGACGCCGATATTTTGGCATGTCGTCGGAGGATAGCAGAAGCATCCTACGCCTTTCCTCTATGCGCTCGAGGGTCGGACATGAGATTTTATTGACTCTTTTCGTCATTTTGGGCTTAAAGAACTTCAAGCCCGTTGTATGGACAGTATCCACGAACCTGTCACTGAAATCGACCAAATCTTTTTCCTTTATCTGTGCTTTAAGACGTTGCTTCGTACCGAATTTCAGTATTCTGAGTTCATGGGAAGTATCCTGTAGGTTTTGATTCCCTTGCGAGTTTCGAAATTTGCGGCAATTTGCAGCATAAACGGCTGTATCTTGTGATTGCGTTGGCTTAGAAGTTTGATATTTTCACAGCTTTAAGGGACAGTAGAATTGACTATTTGCTATAAATTTCGGTTTGATACCTCCACGCGTTTCTAAAACAGGATCTTAACAGACGAACGGACAACAAAGTGATCCTATGAGTGTTCCGTTTCTTCATTTTGAGGTACGAAACCCTAAAAATTCAAAATTGATAAACTATCATATCATCCATTATAAAGACAAACTTATCGATTTTTATAAGTACGTACCTTGCATCTATGACCTATACGATAATATTATTGGCCATCGGATGCCTATGTTTTTACATGATTTACCTATTACAAAGGTTCGAATGTTGAATACGATTGTCGGATGACTCACAAAATACTCTGTCTGTATTAACGAGTTAATTAATTTTGCTTATTTGTTGTCGCAGGTATCATCAGATGTTTAGAGATGTTAAACCTGTCACCATCGGGTTATCGGAACGTTGACGACAGCGAGCGGACGGTGAACAGAAAGAAGGTGTACTCGCGACGACCGTGGTATACACCTCCGGTGGACTCCTCTGAGATATTGAGGGAACGATATAATTCGCAAGGTAAGTTTAAAGTTGGAGTGCATCGTTGGCGTAGTGGTTTAAGCGGCCGCCTCATCGCTTGACACTGCGATCCCCATACGAGAAAATACTTCATCATCAGCCTTTAACAGTCCACTGCTGGACTAGGCCTCTCCTTTAAAAGGAGGAATTGGCCTACTATACCACGCTGGCCAAAGGGGTGGTATAGGGTTTGTATCAAGTTTTCCTTCTCTTACATTGCTGTTCTATGGATAATATGCTCCCTCTGTCGGCTCTTACGACACCCATGTGGTGATATGGGGTGGTGACAATCAGTATTCTTAATCCGTCACCATACGGACGGAAATACACGAGAAAATACTTAATGTTACAAATTGTCATAATTTGTTGTTCATTGGGTCCGTTAGTTATATGTCTGTAAAGTCACCCATTTAGTCCCAGTGAGGAAGCAAACTAAAAAAGAACTCCCCACTCTTCCAAGTATATATCTGTCAAGGCACGGACAGACCAGAGATTTGAATCCAATTGAGGCTTTAAAGCTTAATTGGACCAAAAGTTTGGAGCCCGAATTACACAAACTTACTATATATTTTTTCCTGATTAACACTGTGCCGAATGTTGTGGGTTCGATTCCCACTAGGGACAGAACTTTGTGTGACCTTCACATTGTTGTTTCTAGTTACGCAATGACACCTAATGTTTGTGTTTATTGTTGAACTTATGGAAACTACACAGCTCTCTATTTTTAGGACGTGAATTGGCTTTCAGCTGAAAACAAATATTTATTTTATTCATCGTAGTGCTATTGTATCAACACTAAGGAAGAGATGTACACACATCTTCTACTTGTATTTGCTTCTTTCGCGATTGTGATGGCAATCCTTCATGCAAACGCTGCAGTCTGCACACTCACAAACACGAAGCACAATAATTAAGCCGATATAAGGACGTGTGGTGATGGATTAAGAATACGGGTCCGTGTGGTGACGGATTAAGAATACGGAATGTCACCATCCCATATCATCCCATGGGTGTCGTAAGAGCCGACAAAGGGAGCATATTATGCAGAGAAAAGCACTGTAAGAGAAGGAAAACTTGATACAAACCCTATACCAACCCGTTTGGCCAGCGTGGTATAGTAGGCCAATTCCTCCTTTCAAAGGAGAGACCTAGTTCAGCAGTGGACTGTTAAATGATAAGGACGCGATGAAATGATGATACACTTGCTAACTAGACAGTTCAGTATAAAATGGCTACACATAAAAAACATTAGTAAACCTTAATAAATAATTGGTTTAAGTTTTTTTTGGCGGCAAACGAGCAGACGGATCGCCTGATGGATGGTAAGCAATTACCGCCGCCCATGGACCCAAGCAATACCACAGGAGTCACAAGTGCGTTGCCGCCCCTTGGGGCTCAAATAAGCAAGGCTCTACTTACCTTGTTATCAGCAACATCTGCTTTAAATTGTAAACCCAGCTAATAATTATCCAATTGTTGTTCCTTACATCCTAGTTATACGGGTAAACGGATATTTTATATTTATACGTTTAAAAGTGGATCACGTAATGTTCAAGGCAAGCAAACAATACATAATATGTATTTGTTGCTGTAGTTAGTACAAGCTTTACAAGACCCTGTGTATGCTTTCTTTTGTTCAGTGCTTAACAAAGTTGTATGTGTTGTAGTGTTCGACATTTTATAGAAATATTATCTCTATATTTTAAAGAAGCTTGTATGGTACCTTTTTTGTTTTCTTTTGAGTCTCTACTAGGTTTTGAAATGAGGTAGCTGTGTACATCAAGTAAGAACAAGTTAAACAAAACCAGAAAGCCTTTTGTAGAAAATGTATACCTAGTTTAACATATAGCATTGTAGAAATATCAGGTTTTTCCGTTAAATCGCACAACAATAACAAAATCCATAAACAGTAGTGCAAATATGTTGAATCAAATATTTAAAATCACTTGACACGTAAAACCTACAAAATATGTTTTTCTTTTCTTATTTTAATGTCGTAATAAAACCTACAAATTATATTATAAATAATTAGACATGACATAATAATACATACAGTTATAAAGGTTAATCCACGAAGGTGAAAATTGTCGTACATTGTAATAATAAGCTACGTTGCGTCTGTGTGAATCACCGGGGGTGTGACGTCATTTTAGAAGTGAGTATGTGTAGGTGTATTGTGTAACGTAGTTCGGTAAGGTCTTGTCTTAATTTAGATCAGGTGAAAATTTATTGTTTAGTGAACAAACCTGAGGCAAATAAGCGACTCTGGCAGTAATAACATGTGAACGTAGATAGATATCTTTTGGTGGGATCTAGAATATAATAAGATTTACGAGTATTATTTCACCGAAATAATTGTCAAAAATCTCAAAACCTTTCTGAAACTTTCGGCTTTGCACGCTTGCCAATCTACGCATTTTGAGACAATTCACTATTTAATACTCACATAACTTCGTAAAGGCAAAGATGCGCGTCATGAGTTTGAATCGGAAACTTTTGAGGGGCAGTCTTGCATTTTAGATTGTTTGGTAAATATAGTTTACTTCACGCGCAAAGCACGTTATACAGCCTTTTTCAGTGCACTGCTGGACATAAGCTGCTTCAAATTTGCGTTGCAACTTGTAGTAGGGGAGCCCAAGAAGGGATTTCGGGAATTACTGGAGCGCGTTAGATATTAATAGTATCCATGTCCTACGTATTTTTAATAAAGTAGGAATATTAATCTGATCGTTTGCATAGTGGAGGTGCCATTTCAAAATGCAAAAAAAGAAAATAAATCGTGCCAGCTTTTCTAAGGGGATGTTAAGTGAACCTTAAAAACGGCTCTCATTTAATAATCTGACGATTTAGGTGTCACGCAAACTCGTGGCCATTATTAGAAAGTTGAAACATGAATTCACCGTTTTGAAATACTCAAGCGCGTCAGATTAAGATATATATGCTTTATCCTAACGTCCTAGACGGGCTTCTTAATCAGATGATTATCTGGAGGGATTAAGGCATCAGCTCTTTTTACAATTTTTGAAAGTCTATAGCCGCTCCCCCAACGATGAAAAGTTATGCATTATTTAGATTTGTTATCTTTTTATCATCTAAGCTTTGCAACCCAATAGGTCACTGTGACGCTCGACTAAATCCCAATTTAGCATAGCTGGCTCCCCTACTATTGAGTAAATAGGAGGATTCGGCCTACAATATCACGCTGGCCAAACGTGTTGGTATAGAATTTTATGACTTGTTTTCCGTCGCTTCTTATATATACTATTTGCTTATTGCAGATTCTGTAGTCGCTTTTTACGACACCCATGAAATGAAATGGGATGATGACACTTTGCATTTTAAAACCGTCCCGGTAATCACACGGAGAGGCTACTCACAATATTTTTGTGTAATGTATTAATCATGCCAGTTTGAAGTACAGGAAAACTAAGCTTTTTAAAACACTAATTGAGTGAACATAAATTGTACTATTACATAGATTCGCTTGACTGCTATCTAACGGTATTAGCTCTGTAGATAGTGCCTCATTGAGTACATAATTGATGCTCGTGATCAATTTACCCACTTCGTCTTCGAGTAGCGATAGTACTTTAAACTACCTCACATTGCGCTACTTAAGTGTATGCTGTGCCAAACTTTATGCTTACGCTCATGACATCAACAGAGCAATATTATCAAGTATTAAATTGCATGTAATCTATATCAAGCTTGAGATTGCATAATTATAAAGTTTTTCGTAAAACTACTAGTATAGTATTTATTATCTGTGGTACAATTCAGTTAAGTAAATACAAAAGAAATGTTCATCAATATTATTAAAGCAAAACTGAATTTGTTACTATTTCGGGTAATATCATGTGTGGGGTCTTTTCTTATACCAACTTTTATAGCTAATGCAATTGTTTATACGCAGTTAATAGAGGTATTTAAGAACCACGTTATATGAGATTTCAACGGCTAACGAAATTTTTATACATAATTTAAAGCGTACCTATATAAAAATACTTTCAAGGAAACTTACTAGCTACAAAGTTTTGTCACTGCAGAGTCTTACAAGTAGGTACATATAAATATCTATTGGTGACATAATATGCCTTAATAACACAATAAGATAAAAATAAATAAATAACGAATATTACGCGACGCGATAGCCGAGTGGTGAGACCGACAGACTGCTACGTAGAGGGTCTCGGGTTCGAATCCACGGCACGCACCAATAACTTTTCGAAGTTAAGTGCGTATTAAATTGTTAATTTACGCTTGCTTATCGGTGAAGGAAAACATCGTGAGGAAACCTGCATGTCTGAGAGTTCTCCATGATATTCTCGAAAGACATGTGAAGTCAACTAACTGCGCACTTGGCCAGCGTGGTGGACTATGGCCTTACCCTTCTCATAGTGAGTCAATGTTACTTGAATAAATAAATAAGTTATTATATTATAGTGAGAAGAGGCCCGTGTCCAGCCATGGGACAGTATAAAGCTGATGATTATTATTACGCGACGGAATATGCGTCCAAGACTTTTTGCCTTGGAGCCGGGGACCGCTTATAGTCTAACCTGATTTAACAGAATATTAACTTTTTCACAGTATGACAGCCGTTTGATCTCCGCAATCCGAAAGGAAAGCGATATTCCATAATTTAGATCAGTGTCAGTTTTATTCAATGGTACATTGACTTCCCAAAGCGACTGTCAAAGATTTTTATTACAGCCGAGACTGGCGGCTTCTCTGAGGCACGGGACACGTGAAAATAAACAATTTAATAAGCACTTAACCTCGAAAAGTCAGTGATGTGCGACAACGACTTAGGTAATTTATGGAAAAACATCTAAAATGTTTTAGTTATAAGTATCTAGTCTTTAGTTTGAGTTTGGTAGACTATGCTATTAAACAGCAAAGGCATATCTCTCGTTTATCTATCAGGAAAGTCTTATTGTTCCAGGATATCGATGCGATTAAACTGTGAACAATTCATGGCATTCACTCACGAAAGGTCGTGCGGGCCCTATAGTGAACCTTTCTGCTGATCCAGATGCCGACGCGCGCTATTTATCTTTCTTGGAAGGGTTAACAAGCTTATCAATATTGTGCATGCAATCTTTGACAGCGTTGTTTTGAAAAGAAAATAAGAACTCTTTTTAAATTATGTTTGCTGGCTGCGGATAAGCTCAAAATATAAGGTTAAATGAATTCGGAGCAGGCTAAACATATTTTTGTCTACATTGGATAGCATAGAAAATACAACGGTTTTATCTGTTTGTCTCGTCTAGTGTCCTTCTCGTCTTCTATGAGTTGTGGTGGGATATCATATAGCCTTAATCATTAAGAAGACGAACATGTCAAGTAAAAAAATAAGTGAAAAATTATAATAAATAATAATTAATTTGATAACAGGATTCTACTCGTGCTTTCAATTTAATTTAAATATTTAATACAGTTTGCCTAACAAGCAGTAAACATAAATCCATCATGATTCTATAAAACCCAAGCACCTAAGAAACACCCGCTGTCAACGTTCTATAAAATATAACACATATTGCATCGGTGCATATTGCCTACAGCTTTCCGCCAAATTTTAGGGTATTGCCCAGAGTCAAGGGAATGGTTTATTATGTGGGTAATAGCAGGGAGGAGGTGGTCCAGGATGGTGATAATCATAAAGCGGCTGTCTTCATCGCAACCAACCGCTTTAGATTTGATTGAAAGGATAATCTTTTTGATCTCAGCCTCAGCAACTGGAGAAAAGCGAAAAGGAGTTATGCTTGGTCGAGCTAAGCTATCTATGTAGTCCACCGTTCGACTCATAGTCTGATGATCAAACTTTGGAGTGGAGACAAAATAAATGTTAATGTCGTCAAGACTAAGCGCCGGCGGTGGATCCACACGGCTAACCCTACCGATACCCAGAGTCTTTAGGAACTTCCAGATATCGGTAGGGGAAGAGGAGGAAATGTTGTTGAAAATGTGGCTTCGTTTAGCATTTCGTATCATTTGATTACAACGATTCCTAGCAACTTTGTAGAGAACCCAATTTTCATCGCAACGATCCCGCTTGAACTTGCGGAAAGCTCGGTCCCTGCGCCTCATCGCCATCTGAATCCCACGTGTCAACCAAGGTGCGGTCGCTTCAATTTGATTCACCTTACTGGGGCATGAACATCGTATAAGTTGATTACGACATCGTTGAACACTTTCAATTTCATATCAACTGTAGCAGCTACCTCAAGAGTTACCCAATCAATTTTTGACGCATCCGTATGCAGATTATCGGTGTTCATACGCGCAAAGCAACGCCTGTACAGTACTTTGGGTTGGGGTTTAGGAGGCTTGAGGACATAGGAAATGTAGATCAGGTCATGATGGGAGAAACCAGGAGCAGGATGTTGACCGTGAGAGGAAACGAGGGAAGGAGCCGAGTTGAGAATCAAATCCAACCATGTGTCTTCACTGTTGGTATTATGATGTGTTGCATTCAGAGGTAAAATGTGAAGGCCAACAGATTCGACAATGGAGTGGAGTTTTCGGGAACGATGGGAGTTTGGGAGCAGGAGATCGGTATTAAAATCACCCATGATGACGTGATGCTCGTACTCAGACCCTAAAGATTCTAGAACCAATTCCAAATCGGTGAAATAATCGACATTAGGGGGACAGTAAATTACGCCAAGAACGGTCCGCGCTCCTTTGACACAAACCTCAAGGAAAAGAAATTCAGCAGCGATGGAAGAAGACGAAGCTATAATTTTATAGGGGAAGTCACTGCGTAAGTAAATGGCAACACCACCACCCCTCTTTCCAGTGCGATCATTTCGGATTAGAATGTAGCCAGAAAGGGGGTAAGCGGTGGAAAGAAGTTGAGGTTTGAGCCAACTCTCAGAGACCAGGACGGCATGAGCGTTTGACTGTGTAAACGCCTCCACAAGATCACTGTAATGACTTTGCAGACTTTGAGCGTTAATGTGGCAAACATTTAACGAATTACGGTGTCCAAGACTAAAAGTTCCACGAATAAAATCGCCAAGTGTGCCTGTCACCGAACAAAAACTGTCGTCGTCAGACAAAGCAGAAAAATTATTTGCCGAGTGGAAAGATGACTCATCATCAGATGCCATAGAATTATTTCAAATGTATAAAATATATACATACATACATACATAGACTTACGCCTGTTTCCCCGAAGGGGTAGACAGAGGCATATTAAACGCCCACTTTTCGCCAGTGTATTGATCCCAGGTGGCGAGCCTATTGCCGCTTATTGGGACATTTTGTTTGCCAGAGCCTCGTCCGTTGATCGGCAAGTGCACCACTTGCAGGTGAGGTTGGCTTGGGACCCTAAGTTCTTGGTGGGAACCCTATGCACCCAAAATATATATAACAATAAATTTAATAATAATATACTACAAAAAAAAATTAAAGAACAAATATAGCCGGTGCAAAGAACACATCTCTGCACCACCCGCCAGCTGACACCAACACAAGACAATAATACACAAATTAGACATTAAATATTTTAACTGTTACAAAAACAAAAACAAGCTGTTAAGAGCGAAAACATGATTTCGGAACGCAACCTTTTTCAATGACGTTTAACGACAAATGTCAAAGTGACAATTCTGACAATGTTTGTTTTGATTGAACTGTTGAACTTTGAAGTGCATATAACAAAATAATTACCTGTTTCTGCAAATAAAAACAGCAAACCATCCACGATGGATACTTCGTCAGGTCCACTGTCGCAGATGGCTGAGTGTGATTTGGCCCCGGTACCGACCGAAGTGAGAACATAGCAGACAATCCGGGTTAAAACTACAAAGAAGTTGTTGGACAAATTATTATTGTTTATAGGACTTTTAAAAGAAATTTTAGTGACATTGACAGTTTGTACATATAATTTATGATATAATGTTTGTGTATATTTTTATGGCGTTATTTTTGTAAATATTGTGTGTATGCAAGATTTCAATGACACTGGCGATGCGGCAATTGGTGTCAGTCAACCTACCACATCGCTGACTGGTCTGGTGCGCTGTCCGGACTGTTCCCAGGACCGTTTTTTCAAAGGTAAGCGGGGCCTGAAGGTACATTTTGGAAAAGTACATAAATCTCAAAATGTACTTTCTGGCCCTTCAATACCTTCACCTCCAATATCAGGAGACTACAACCAAATTCCTTTTTGGCAAACTCTATCTAAATTAAAACATTCGGTTCCGATAGTTAAAAGAGTTCCCCGTGGGGCAAGACCATCTGTGTCAAAAAAAATTGGCTGAATGCATTGGTCTTGTCGTAAGAGAGAACTCAAAAGCGGCCTGGGAGCAATTATTGACTTTCCCTTATAGGATTCTACATGTTGATAAAAATCAGGCAGGTAAAAATTCTTTAACAAATCAAATTAAATATAATTGTCAAATTTCGGCCTACACTTTAGACCCTAAATTCAGTTCAAATAAACGTAATTCTCTTTATCAATATGTAGAATTAAGGGAAGGCGACATACGGGGCGTGTCTAGACTTTTATTTAGCAGTGATGTGGTGGCGCCTTGCTCTCCAGATACGCTTGCGGGTCTGAAGAGCAAGCATCCAGCGCCAATTAATGATGTAACGTAAAAAGACCTTTCAGGTGTCCACTGTTACGTTATCCCTACTTAGGGTGTGTTTAAATGAGAAACGTGGTTAAATGTTACAATAAAAATTGATTTAATTCTCAATTAATTTTAGACATCATTTAGCAAGCGAAAAAATTAGGAATTAATAAAAAATTACACAGGGTCGCGTGATTCGGCGATGGGAGTGGTTGATGTTGAGAATCCCGCTGCCGGTTCGTCCAGGAGAGGTCACTTAACTCGTCTCGCCGCCAGATGAAAAGGGGCGAACGCGGCCAGCGCTTCCATATTTATAGCCCGTTGCAGGGCGCGGGCGGCGGGGTCGACCGGGCCGAGTGATGCGTCAAGGATTGACGTCACACACTCCCCCCATTAGGCCAGAATTTTCCCAGAAAATTCTGTGGCTGGTAGGCGGCAATAGCATCCCGGGACCCTGAAACAGATGAGTGGTAGTGGTGTCAGTAGGTTAAATACAAGGCAACTATTAACCCTGAAAGAGGAAAAAAAACAAGTATAACCCTCGGCCATTCATACGTCACCAAGCATTGAACGTTCCTATAACCTGACATTCATCACATTCAAAAAGATCTACACACAATCATACGGATGAACAAGCCAACATTCATTCACGATGCGAGTCGCATTCATTATAATACACGACGCGCGAAGAGGTATTATACGTGAGTTTTATAGCAAATAGTCACCCAGTCTATGTTGGTAGGCACCACCTGACCACCCATATTCGATAAGTGAAATTAATTGAAAGAGTATAAGTCGTAAACCAATATTACGATCTTACTATATTACGATACTAACAATCATACGATTAGTTGGCAGTATCACAAACAAATTGCTCATTAACGCGCTCGATGCAAATTGTAAAAGCATAAAAAAGTGTTCATTATAATTAAGTATAAAGTATAATACAATGTTTTGAGCCGAGTGATCGGCTGACGTAAACAAGTGAGTCATCACTGCGCGCTTGGCGCCGGCCGCATTCCATTGTCGCGGACAAATAACTGGTTTCTGATTATGATACAAAATCAACAACGGCAAATACACAATTCGGAATAGGTTGCAATGTATAGGACATCACCGCAGGAGACAATCGATGACATAGTATACACAACCATAGCCAAAAACACAAAAAAAAATATTCGCGGCAAGATGTAATGTATAGTACATCGTCGAAGGAGACTGTCGACGACATAGTACACACTACCATAGTTAAAAACACACAAAAAAACACAATCGAGAATCGAACCACAGACCGATCCGACAACAACCTTTCAGCCACTGAGCCATAAGGGATTTTTTTTTTATTATATTACGATCAGTCATTACCAAAGCTATATGTAACAAGATATATGGGTACATGATTTAGCTGTAATTAGGAGTTAAAGGTTTTTATATTATTTGTAACCAAGTGTTAAGTAATTTTAGTGATTAGATCATTAGTGATTAGCATTAATCATTACATTCTTAAACTTTGTAGTGAGTTAATTCACGATCTTTTATATTGAAATCACCAAGAGGTTTTTGTTTGGCAAACCATAACTGATAGTTAGATAAATAACAGATTCTTTGTAACAATATTACATTTAATAAACTTTATTACAATTTATAACTGAAACATTTATTCATTTTATGTTAGCATGTTTACATAAATCATTAACACAACAATGCGTTATCTTGTGACTTGTGAGCTCCAATTCGAAAACAATAACACTATTGTTGGCCTTCACAAACAATTATGGAGGCAATTATAACTTCGCATACCTATGCGTCTTACATTGTTGTAAATGACACTGTACCCAATCGTTTATAAACTTATTTATGCTGTAATAGAATAAGATTCAGTTATTTTATTCAGCTTTTAGGTTTAAAATAGTTGATTGTAAAATACGAAAGGGTATTCTTAAACTTGTACATCAATTAATTCGCTTTAGTTATTAAAGTATATAAATTATTGATTTATGTATAAGTACCCACATTAGTTATTTAAGTATTGAAATTATTTATTAATTTGTGTGTAAACAGCCACTTTAGTTATTTAATGAGGTATAAATATTATTTATTTGATTCATATGTAAATAGGCACTTATTTATTCAAGAAAAGAAGTTATTGATTCAATTTATGTGCAAATACCCACTTTAGTTAAAGTTAATTTCAATTCAATTAAGTTTGATAAATTCAGTTAAATATAATAACATTTGCGTTAACACAAGAACACAATATAACCACTACTTAAACTGGTCTAGTAAAACCAGATGCTTAGCATTTAGTAAAAAGGAAACAAGTTACATATTGACAATTAAGTAGTTTTCCGGCCGTCAGCGGCTTAATTTTATTTTATATGTTTTATACATTTCAATAGAAACCAGACATTGAAGAACAATCCTAGCGACACAAAACATTACAAAAAGAACATAATTCAATAATTGCGACGCAGGAATTTTATGTTTGAGTTCACAATGAACAGTAAATGCATAAATAGATGCATTTGCAAATGACATACCGATAGGCAGTAACAAGGAGATAAAATCGAAGACCAAAAACAACGATTGTAGCATAATAAACATTTGACAAAACGAATAACTAATAATTCTACGATGATATTCGTATTTCTATACCAAATAGACAATAATTACATTCGTTCATTATTGTTAGTGAGCAACCTGCATGTGACACGTGTACATTTTATTAATAAATGAACGCGGAATTCTAGCTAGATACCTAGTATATAATACGCTAGCATCTTAGGTACGTTCATTCTCAGCCAGTCCAACTATGTTAGGTACACGTGGTATAATAAAGATGCAACTTTCTTAGTAAGAAAGAAAAGAATAGTTAATTTTAATCGCCGTAGTAGGCGGTAAAAGTATTAAATAATACCGACTATATAGAAATATATCGCCGTACAAAATCACTAGCAGAAGGTTATAGTAGAAAATAGAAAGAAATGAAAAAGAGAAGGGTGTGAATTCGTTCCATAAGTCAGCCAAAGCAGCAATTATTAGCAATAATTACCAGTAGCACTTAATTACCGTAGTGGCATTTAAAAAAGTTAATCGCGAAGCGTACGATCATCGAAGGTGACCTTAGCACGTCGTTAGTGGACATGAGGCCATAAATCGCAAAATACAAAGAATGCGATCGACGAATGTGACCTTAGCGCGTCTTTAGAGGACACGTGGCCGCAGTCGAACGATTATAACTCGTTACTTATGCGGTTGATACAAAATTAATTATCACACGCGGCAACAGAAATAGTTATAATATAAAATGCTTACCATGCGTAGTAAGACAAAATTTGTCTGTTGTGACCGGCTCAAAACAAAACCGACCTTCCGAGCACAACAGAACAAAAAGAGAAAATGTCTATTGTGGCCGACATAACACCACAGACTTTCCGTCCACAATAAAACAAGCAAAAAGAAACAATAAATGCCACTAAAATAATTACACACTGCTTTGGAACGATTTCACACATACACAAAAAATAAAAAAAAAGACTCACCGGCAGCGGATTCTCAACAAAACCCTACCTATAATATTCCCGTGGGCGCCACTGTAACGTAAAAAGACCTTTCAGGTGTCCACTGTTACGTTATCCCTACTTAGGGTGTGTTTAAATGAGAAACGTGGTTAAATGTTACAATAAAAATTGATATAATTCTCAATTAATTTTAGACATCATTTAGCAAGCGAAAAAATTAGGAATTAATAAAAAATTACACAGGGTCGCGTGATTCGGCGATGGGAGTGGTTGATGTTGAGAATCCCGCTGCCGGTTCGTCCAGGAGAGGTCACTTAACTCGTCTCGCCGCCAGATGAAAAGGGGCGAACGCGGCCAGCGCTTCCATATTTATAGCCCGTTGCAGGGCGCGGGCGGCGGGGTCGACCGGGCCGAGTGATGCGTCAAGGATTGACGTCACAATGATCTCTCCTTTCCTGAAGCTCCCGACAATGAATCAGAATGTCTGATCACCACGGCCAAGGACGTGTTAGCAGCAGTTTGCTCCTTACGAAGTGGCTCGGCAGGCGGTCTCGATGCCTTGACACCACAACATCAAAAAGATCTTGTGTGTGCAAGTGCTGGGATGGCTGGCGATACACTTCTGAAGGAGTTGACTGCGCTAGTAAATATGATGCTCTCCGGTAATGTGGACGGTGCTGTCATTGATATCTTGTATGGGGCGAACCTGTTCGCCCTTAACAAGAGACATGGTGGCATTCGTCCCATTGCCGTGGGTTGCACATATCGGCGTATAGCAGCTAAGATATGCTGTAAATTTTACAGCAGGGAGCTATCTGATAAATTCCAACCTCTCCAACTAGGTTTTGGTTCCAAAGGAAGTTGTGAGGCTGCTATACATGCTCTTTCGACGTATCTTGGAAGTGGTGATGGCGAGGTCATTCTGAAGGTTGACTTGAAGAACGCCTTCAATTCAGTAAATAGAGACACTTTGTTGGCACAGGCAAAATTAGAAACCCCTAAAATTTTCAAATTTCTTTGGCAATGTTACAGGTATCCCACAAAATTACTATATCAGGACAACCTTTTGGAGTCTGCAGTTGGATGCCAACAAGGTGACCCTCTTGGACCAGTCATTTTTAGCTTAGCTATACAACACATGATTCGGCAAATAAATTCTAAATTTAATGTATGGTTTTTGGACGACAGGACCCTGGGAGGAGAAACAGACATAGTATTGCAAGATTTGACCTTTCTTAAAAATAAATTCGCATCTATTGGTTTGGAACTAAATTATAGTAAATGTGAGCTGTTTATAAATACAACAGACGCTTCAAAAAAACATTCGATAATATCTAAATTTAATCATTTGGCTTCGGACATCAAAATTGTTGATAAGAGTTCTCTTCGCCTCCTAGGTTCTCCAGTATTTGAAGAATCTTTTGATTCTTTCGTAGAGGAAAAAATTCGAAATTTTTGTGATATTTCAGATCGCCTATTCAAAATTAATGTACATTCGGCCTATACTATTATTTGATATCGTCTTTTCGTCCCAAAATTGACTCATGCCTTAAGATCATCGCAGCTTTGGAAAAAAATAACACCATTAGAAAAATTGATCAAATTATACAAATAACTTAAAAAAAAAAATTAAATGTGGACTTGGACGACCGAGCCTGGCTACAAGCATCTTTACCCATACGTCTGGGTGGGCTCGGCGTTCGCAAAATTTCCAGTGTCAGTTTACCGGCGTTCCTATCTTCGATTCACAGCACGGAAGAGTTAACTAGGAAAATATTATTACCTACACTAGTTAACTCAGAAGTGCTGTGCAAAACCGAAGCTATAAACGCCTGGAAAATGGCTTGTCCAAGCACTGATTTGCCCACCAACCTATTCTCCCAAAGACAGTGGGACGCGCAGCTTTGTAACATTGTGAGTTTAGGTGTTCCGTGTGTCTCTCCGCATCGATGTCATTGTGGAGAAGACGTCGATAGCCTCGGACACCATGGGCTGTCTTGCAGCAGAAGCGCTGGTAGAATTCCTCGTCATGCTAACCTAAATGACATAATCCGTCGTGCTCTTGTCACGTCTGGCGTACCAGCTGTACTTGAACCAAATGGTTTGGTACGCGACGATGGGAAGAGACCTGACGGTATGTCATTATTGCCATGGAAAATGGGTAGGCCTTTGGTGTGGGACGCAACCTGCGTAGACACCCTCGCGCCATTCCATGTTCCAAGCACGGGAGGCCATGCTGGCGCTGCTGCTGCATCTGCGGAAACCCTCAAACGGCGCAAATACAGTAATCTAGTAGCTAATTATGTATTTGAGCCGTTTGGGGTGGAAACGCTAGGCTCATGGGGTCCGAGCGCTCGCTCTTTATTCCGAGATATATCTAAACGGTTAATCGACGTCTCACGTGACCAGAGGGCTGGTTTATTCTTTGCTCAAAGAATCAGCATTGCCATTCAGCGTGGCAATGCTGCCAGCCTTCTGGGTACGTTACCCGATGATATTGATGCATATGGAGGCATTCTACGACGCCTAAACATACCTGTACATATTTTCACTTTTTATTTTTAGATTCATGTACCTATATTTATTTATATATATGTTTAGATATTATGATTATGTAAGATAGCAATGTATATAGTTAAAATTAATAACCTGGTATAATGTTACTGTGAAAATAAAAATAAACAAATAATTAGCCTTAATCATTGGGCTGTCAAGTGGAAAGATAATTTTAAATGCAAGCTGTAGTTCATGAGATTAGTGCGTTCAAACAAACTCTGAAGTTTTTTTTTTATATTGGTGTATTTGTTATATTAATACGCTTAGAGCAAGTTTGGAAGCTTCCAACGTGTACATTTACCGAAAAATGGAGGTCGCGATCCGAGAGTTTATGCCGATTAGAATCCGAAGTTATTGTCATGGCCACAAACAATCACTATTTAATGCAGTTCAAGTTTGAATCTTACCTTAACAGAGTTATAATTATGTTCATAAGACGATGAGTCAATATAATAAACTATAGTGCGTATAGTTTGACATAACCTATGCGTAAGCAGCATTTCAGCGGCTGATTGCCTACATAATAATCCCGAAAGGCGTGTTCCCCTAAACTAAAACTAACACAATTACACCAAATGGAAATTTTGTGTATATAACATTACTATGTCACCTTACCACAGCAAAACGTGTCTAGAAACTGTTCTTAAAAGTAAGTACGTAAATATCTTACTCCTTGGTACTTTTCTAGTAGTAATGGCTACCACCCAAATAAAGATATATTAGTTCTTAGTATCTTAGGAACTAATTTCGTCATTCACTTCAATGAGGACTTAAATAGTACGCCCCTGGAAATGTTGCCTAAGTTTATCTATTCTGTATCGAAGTCCAAACGAAAATAGAGACCAATTGCAATTGACATTGAACTTCAAAATTCATTACTTAAAATGTCTGTAAAGAACTTGAATAACATATGTTTTTCTAACAAATTATATTAAAACAAGGCACATACGTTATTTGTAATGTTCAATATAAATAGGTAATCTGTATTGATCCAATAGGTATAGACGTTATTGATGCTTCTAGTTATGGACCCCAATTTTCATAGCAAAGTGAAGTTTATGGACATGTAATATGCATAAAAAAATTATGCATATAACTCACAATGTGGAACACAGCCAGATAGTTTTGTAAGATAGTTATGCGATCTTGTTTGATCCATAAACGGCTGTGACTCGAATAGGAGATATGTTCGCCATTCAGCCACTAGTAGTGGTTAGATGTGAAAGCGGCGAAAATGGGAGACCGCATTCAACAATGCAATAGACCGATGAGATGATCTGAGATCCGATATTCAAATTAAAAAGCTCGAGACTTTGTTTGGTTTAGATTCGAATAAGATGTGTTCTTTTACCTTTGTAAGTACTTAGTGGCATAAAGACTGCTTTTATTATTTATTAGCTAGCGTATAAACATAAATGAGCTACTATATTAATAGTCTGTTTAATGCCTAGAGCTAAGCTTTATGCTTACTTTTAAAAATTAATATAAGTAATGTAGGAGTGTGTGTGGGCTATTTTTCAGAGAATTAACTCTTTGTTAAATGTTTGTCGAATACGTTTAAGATCCTAAATATTTATGAGAGGTGGCAGGTAACACATACACACTGTGACACCCTACACGCCAACATTCTAACAAACCCGTACCTGAAACAAAAGTCCTATTCTATTGTAGTAGTAAAGCTACAGAACAGCGAGTTTTGTGTATTTTGTTTTAAGAATTGTGTGTTGAAGGTACTTGAAACCTAGTGTCCAATTACTCAGGAAGCTCATTCACGTGTATCTTAAGGTTCTTTTAATAAAAACTCAATGTAAGTTGGTGTAAAGAGAATTTTGTAAGAGTGGTTTTTGTGATCCACAAGTTGCTGTGGTATCGTAGTTTAAGAATAATATTATCCATTGGTTTATTGTTGACATATATTCCTAATGCGATAATTTTATTTGAATAATACAAACTAGTGCCCGATGTACACTAAATAACATTAATATAAGAAGAACAAATGGAGCACTTGTGCCGAAATTAATAAAATTGGGGACTTAGTGGCATAGTTCGCCATAATTTGTCCTATTACTAAAAGTTCTCCAAGGCTACTTTTTAATCTTGAAATGTTATAAATTACAGTCAAGAACTGGCACCCGACAAACCAGGCTGTTCATAAATCAAACTTAAACTTAATTTGGTTTATCTGATAGATGATAAAATGTAGTTAATTTTAGCAAGACTTGAATATTAATTTTCCCCTTGTAGTGTTCAAAATTTTCACTTTACTTAATCAGATTAATTGAGAGATTGGAAATTCAGGTTAGTTTGTTACCGTCAGTTATGATCTTTGTAGATGTTAATAAGATTTTGCCAATCATCCTGTTTAGGTATATGTAGACTGTCGGATCAAATTGAAGGAGATATTGTAGCAGACCATGCGATGATAAAGCTGATATTTGCTATTAATTGAGTTACGTAGTTTTTTTTTTATGTATTTAGCGTGTATGCCCGAAGAGATAGGCAGAGGTGTAATATTACATCCACATTTCGCCTTATGCATTTTAGGTCTCACGTAATAGTGGGCGAGCCTATTGCTGTTACCGCACACATTGCCAGACTCCGTGCTGCTACTGACAATTCTGAAAAACACAGTAACAGCCCGACCCGGGCAAAAGTGTTATTGAGTTTCAAAATCGAACCAGGGATCTCCCCTCCCGATTAGCAGACGCATACGCTATCCACTGGACTTCGGAGGCAGTCTTACTTTAATTTAAATTGTCTTTCGGGATATATACCACGTACCTTTGCTTGGAGGAACCGATATTTCGGCACTGTTGCAAGCGCCATGTTCACGGATGTACTGATGGTATTGCGGGTGGATGAATGTTACGAGCAAGTATAGCGGTCTACCCGCTTTCTTACTCATTTTTTGCGTTCAACACCACAAGCACTGTTATCACTATCGCACTGTACCCAATCACGACATACTACACTCACTACGTCAGCTCGTGGTTTGATTTTGTTCTTTTCACGGGTTTTACATAGACGTACCACTGGATACCAGATACTCGACAGTTGAAACCCATCCCCTCTATTTAAATTCTTGAACTTTTTAATTTCAATTAAAAAAAACGTTCAAGAATTTCAATAGAGAGGATGGGTTTCAACTGTCGAGTTTTTTGAGTAGTAGTACTGTAGAGATTTTTTGCTCACGTAGTACCTATTAGTAAAAAATATCACGCAGACATTCCAGTTGTAAATATTAATTACTGCTAAATTCAACTGTGCTCTAGTTGGCTCTTAAAAGCGATAGGCAAACATGTTACATGAGCAATAGACGATAGTTGTTAGCATTGGCAAAAGCGGTCTTGCAACTGCGTCACACAATAAAATCAGTGCCCACAAAATATAACACTTTATTAAGTTTGCTAAAAGATAGACTAGCATTTGGCCACAGTCACACCTGGTGCTAATCGATCACATGGTCACAGATGATACACGCTATTTTATAAGGTCAAAGGTTGCTTACAAGTATGTTAGATATTTTCTACAATATTTTTGGGTGACATTGGTACAATATTGTGTTTACTTTGTTATTTTCCACAAATACCTCAATATGGGTATCAAATAAAAGGGCTTAAGTAAGTAAGTAAAGTATCAACTAACAACAAAACTAAAAACTTGAAAATAAAAAAAAATTAAAAAAAGCTTTTATTTTAAGTTTGGGCGTAGCGTAAGTATCCAGAATAAAAATAAAATAATAAAAATAAAAAATGTTTATTTTCAATAACAAAAAGTACATTTTTACAATTTAGGTAATTGAAGTCACCTGTTAAGCTAACAATATGCTTGTGATAGGTGGCTCCGCTCCTCTCAGAAGAATCGACGACGGGTACCTACTTTGTATAATTAAGAAATTATAGCTATAACATTTATAAAAGAAAACTAATTAAAAATAAAGAGGAAGTAAAAATAAAATAAACAATTTAGAAACAAATACAGGAGCATGTATCATGCGCGTGTGTGTGTGCGTGTGTGTGTGTGTGTGTGTGTGTGTGTGTGTGTGTGTGTGTGTGTATGTATGTGTGTATGTAAATGAGTGAATGTATTAGGCCTACTGTAACAATCTTTCACATTGCTCATAGCTCAGTGTTTTTAGCCAAAATGTTAATGTTTTCTTACATTCTGCATATGTCATGACGTGGGTATTGGCGTGATGCAAATGTCGATTTGACTACGACTGGGGGAGCTACAACGTCATTCCTTCTAACATTGGGTCTTGATGAGTTATAGGGCAGAGATTTATGCTTTCTTAAAATAAGTTGCAGAATGTATCATTTTCTTACTGACAAGAGATCTGCGGTCAGGTATAGATTATCTGTAGGAAACTTAAATGGCTTAAAAAACATAAACTTTAGCATAGCTCTCTGAGCCCTTTCTAAATCTAAGAATTTTGTTTTTGTAGCACCACCCCAAACTGTTACACAATATGTTAACACTGATTGAGCTAATGAAATATAAATTTGTTTTAAGAGATCTAATGTGGTAACGTGGCGTAGAGTTTTAAAAATCCAAATCAATTTTCTTACTCTATTCATCATCAGTTCTGTGTGCATATGCCATGATAAACGATGATCGAGAATTATTCCGAGGTATTCTGTGTGTTGTACTTCCGCAATAACTTCACATGAACAGGCAGAGTCAAGTAGATTGTTACATTTATGAATTCTTTTTTTCAGTTCATGAGGAGGTCTCGTAATGCTATATTTCGTGAAACAAATGTAATACGATTTGGATGTGTTTAAGGTAAGAAGGTTTTGATCTAGCCACATCGCAATCTTTGCCAGGCCTAGTTCAGCAATTCGAAACACTTTGTTCCAGGATTTCGCAGCGAAAACAATAGCCGTATCATCTGCATAAGAAAATACATGTCCACCACTCAATTTTATGTTGCAAAGGTTGTTTATGTACAAAAGAAATAGTGTCGGACCGAGTACGGTACCTTGTCCGACTCCGTACGACACTGTTTCATCAGAGCTAATTCTGTCCCCTATTTTGACTTGTTGTTTTCTGTCGCTAAGATACCCTTTAAATAACTCCAGAGGTGTACCTCGTATACCTAAGTCTTCCAGTCTGCGTAAAAGAATTGAGACAGAGACAGTATCAAAGGCTTTTTTCAGGTCGAGGAAGACAGCCAGACACTTGCTTCTACTGTCAACTTTTTCAGTTACAGTGGAAGCAAGGGCCAGGAGAGATGTAAGTGCTGTATTATACCATTTGTACCAAAATGTATAAAACGAAAAATACCGTATTATAGGGTATTATACCATTATAATTAACTACGGTATTTTATGTATAAATCAATTGTTCTATATTTTTGAAGTAAATGATTATAGTAATCATTAAAAATACTGAATACGGTGGAATTGCACAGGAATAAAACAAGAAATTATATTTTAAGTTTGTATTATTATTAATTACTATAAGCTATAACAATATTAACATAAAAACAAGCTAAACTCAGTCAAAATATGATTTAAACAAAAACACGTAAATGTTTTTAGGTACGTTAGAGCAAAGGGGTCCTCAAACTTATTTGAATCATCTCTCTATTTATTCGAAATTAAATTAAGTATGTTCCTCTCCGCGTGCAGACACGTACAGCCCAAACCTTAATACAAGATCCATAAGAAAAGCACAGACGTGGCCCACGCCTTTTGTTTTCCTAGTTCGAAATCCCGAGATTTAGAGAATCTTCTACCTCCATATCTAAATCGTCTTGTGTTGCTCCGTTCTCGGTAGATGACGACGTAGTAATGTATTCTAGCAATGTACTTCCAGCTAAATCATCTTCATCACCACTTTCTTTAACTTCGAATGTGCTGACACGAAGAAGAAGATTCGTGTAAATCGAGACCAATTTAGAAACACGTGATTTGTTCAAGCCATTTCGGGCTTTGCAATGAATTTTTTCAAAAGTTAAAATACCAAAATTATTAGTTAGTAATTCTAAAACAAAGAATACAATCGAAACTTAAAATATATTTTTTAAACTGGAACTCGTCGCAATACCGCAGGGTCTTGTAAACTGAATTAGAATATAAAATACATAAAATACCAATAATACCGTAAGTTATAATAAAATACCTGTTTAATACATAGCCTTTTGGTATTATACGGTATTTTTACAACACTACCAGGACTGCATTCTCTGTGGATAGTACTTGCCTGAAACCAAACTGTGATGGTGAGAGTATATTTTGTGTTGTTAAGTATTTTATTAATCGAGTGTTTATAAGCTTTTCGACTACTTTAGAAATTGATGGCAGTACCGATATTGGCCTATAGTTTGTTGGATTTGTTCTATCACCACTCTTGTACACAGGGGTTATGAGTGCTTGTTTTAAAGCAGAAGGAAAAACGCCTTGTTCGAAGTACATGTTAGTCAGGTAGGAGATTATTGGGGCAACTAGATCATGGGAGGTTTTTAAAAAGCTTGCTGGTATTTTATCCCATCCTGCAGCGCTATCACTTTTCAATTACATTATAACTGAGCGGACTTCGTTTGGATCTGTATTTAGAAGCACCAAAGAGAAAACAGGGGGATCTCTTATTTCTCTAGTGCTGTTGTTCTGTATTGGGTGTTGATTAGATGTTATATTATTTGCAAGAAGTTGGCCTGTATTTGAAAAGTAATTGTTTACAATATTAACCGACTCTTGAGGAGTCTCTGCAATATGTAGCAATTCCGAGTTGGTTGAATTAGTAGGTTTTCGTTGAGTAATGTTGTTTATTGTGAGCGACAGTTTCTTGGGGTTCTTTTTTGTTTTGGATAGCTGTTCTCTGTCATATCTACGTTTTAGCTTCTTAATAATGCTATTACAGTAATTGCGGTATCTTCTAAAAGTAATTTTTGAAATGTCGTTGAACGGATCTTGTTTTAGTCTTTTTTGCATGTTATTACGATTTAAGATACAGCGTAGTAAGCCACTAGTCATCCATGATTTAATCAGTCTACAGCGAAGAGGAATCGTTATAATAGATGTTGCAGCGGCTAAACAGGTATGTAGTGTGTAAATTAGATTATATGTAAGCGTGTTGGGATTTGTTTCAAAATATAAGTCGTTTAAGTTATTATTTTTAAGAAAATTCAGCGACAGATCTAAGTCTAAAGTTCTTTTAATTTTTGGCAATTTGGGAGTAATACTTGTATTTTTAGTTATTTTTAGGTAAATCATAAGATGGTCAGTGATAGTAGAACTTATAATAGCCACAGCTGATCTTTTATATGCTTGTTTTAATCTTATGTTAAAATGATCAAGACAACTTTTGCCTCTGGTGGGTAAGCAATGGGCAGGGAGTACTCCATGAGTTGCTAACATGGTTAAGTAGTTGAGTCTGTTTGTTCTTTCCTGAGAGGGTTCCTCTTGCCTATATATAAGATTAATATTTATGTCACCTGTGATTATGACGGACTTGTTTGATGTTATTGAGTTAAGATGTAAACTAAGAGAGTTAGTGAAGTCCTCAGAATTTGGTTTTGATGGGGATCTATAAATGCCAAGAATTACGAGGTCGTTTGATATGTTGATTTGTAAACAAGAGGCGTGGTTTAAAATAATTTCTTGAACAGTGGCGTTATGTATGTTTTGCACATATGCTACAATTCCGTCAGCTCTGTTTAAATGATTAGTAGATTGATGTGATGAATAATTATTTAATTGAGGTATTGGCTTATTTGTGTTTAATCTACATTCGCTGAGGATAATTACGTCTATATTAGTTTTAAGAGACGCTAGGCTTACTTGTAAGTCATCAAAATTTGAGTATATACTCCCAATATTTTGAGATATAATACAAAAGTCAGATTTATTACATCTTATTTTACTTGCGAATTCCTCAGCTGAGTATTCGAAGACTTGAGCAACCACCGTATTATCTATTTGGTTGATAGTTTGTAGAGTATTATTCATAGTTGTTGAGGTATATAGGTCTGGTAGACGCTACTGTCGACTTATATCTTACATTTATAAGAATGAAGAGGTATTTGTTATAAATGCGTACGCGGCTCATAATAGTGTGGGTTGAAGAGCATGAAACGATAAATAGGGCAGGTTTGTCTAAGTTTATGTGTATGTGTACCTGTGTGTATGCGTGTAATTGGTACATAACAATTTTATCATATTTTATTATTATTTGTGTACAAACAGGACATGACTTAAAATACATAGTTACCTTCCATACCTTCGTTGAGTACAGACGTGTTGAAAACAAATATTAAAATAAATAAATAACTTGCTGAATCGTGACCTTATTAGTTCCGTAAACGGTAGTAAGTGTTATACATGTGTAATGTGCAAAGAAATAACATGAATATGTCTCACGCGTAATTAGTAAACTTAAATACAAAATGGACAACAGCCCCTTCACCAGGAGTAGCAGGACCGTGCACTCCCCGCCTCCTACACCGCCGGTAGGGCCCGCATCTGCACCCGCAACGAGACCTAATGTGCCGAGTCAAGGTGAAGATGTTCACGAAGTGATGCCCACACCGGAGATACAGTCGTGGATGTCGATCATTGAACAAAGCCTCAATGAGATATGTTCTATTGTAGCTGAGGGTAAGATGAACTCGGAGCAGAAACTACGAATTAATTATTTATGCCGTAAAGTGGACAATGCAAAATCTCATATGGCAGTACGGTACCAGTCCTTGAAACATAGAACAGTCCAAGCCTACTCATCTATACAATCCCTACAAGAACAAGTTGACCTCTCACATCAGCTGCAGGACCTAAAACGGACCGTTGAAGAATCGCCGAAACTTCCCTCTACAACATCTTTTGCTGATATGGTAAAAAAAGGTACTAACAACTATATTCAGCCGATTAAATTGAATACCATAGCCATTTACCCTGACGATAAATTGAAGACCAGTGAGGAAACAAAATCTCACGTTCAAAAAGTTATCAGTCCTGAGCAGATGAAGCTTCATGTACGCGGCCTACATAAGATCAAAAACGGCGGTGTTATAATTAGGACTGACACTAAAGACGACATACAGAAGCTCAAACAGTCAGTGCAGCTCACAAACTCAGGCCTTAAGATCGACGAGCCTCATAAGCGGAAACCGAGGGTGGTTGTCATAGGTGTGCCCACATCAATGCAAGAAAAGGAAGTATTTTCTTGCCTGTACCACCAAAATCTAGCCGATGTGTTGCCGCAATGCAATCTAGAGACCTTTTTCAATTCGGTAAGATTAAGCCACAAGTCGGGCAAGAAGGACGGTGAGACCTGCAACTACATAATAGAAGTCTCTGCAGAAATCAGAAAAGCTCTCATAACTAAAGATAGAGTTTTCGTAAACTGGTCTTCATGCCCTGTAAAAGACTTTACATTGGTCACACGATGTTTTAAGTGCCAGCAATATGGCCATGCCGCTAAGACTTGTCGGGAGGATACATACATCTGTGGACATTGCGGTGATCGAGGCCACTCTATAAAGGATTGCACAAAAAAGGCAGACGAACCACAGTGCGCTACATGCCTGCACTACAGAAAGCCGAGCAATCATATTACAGGATGCATTGACTGTCCAGCGAAAATCATGGCCGAGAGGAGATACATCAATACCATTGATTATGGAGACACCTAAGTTCTCTGTATAGTACACACCAAACTCATTTTACGATACGTATATTTCATTTACTATTTTTATAAACT
This sequence comes from Euclidia mi, assembly GCA_944739405.2. Classification (NCBI taxonomy): domain Eukaryota; kingdom Metazoa; phylum Arthropoda; class Insecta; order Lepidoptera; family Erebidae; genus Euclidia; species Euclidia mi. The sequence goes on along the minus strand of OX123202.2, from coordinate 34,747,429 downwards.
TAACACCTCATTAGAATAATTGACCTACTAACATAATATTGTAAATACATGTAGTTTATAATATAACACACGCACATAACTATTACATAACGTTATAAATAATGCGAAATTGACTAACAACACTGCCATTGTTCGCGATTCTGCTGACTCGCAGTTTTACAAGTCGAATGCAGTTTTGTATAACTTGCACAACACGCTAATATATTATTATGTATCTAATATACGATCAATGATTATTATTTTGTACCTAATAATTAGTAACTAAGTTTTATGTTTTACCTTAGATTTATTGTATGTTGTCAAATATTGTAATTCTATTGCTGTATTTATGAAATACAAATCATAAATTTGTTAAGAGGGACCCGACTGCCTGTGATACAGTTTTTAACTAGTACAGGAGTCTGGTGTTCTTTCCAATTCTTAGAAAACTGCAGCCTTAAGTTTAATATTATATTATAAGAAAATTATTTGTATCTGTGCTTTCTGAGAAATAAATTTTATTATTATTATTATTATTATTATATAGAAAAAGCATGCAGAGATTACCACTCTAAACATAGTTTTAAAAAGTAAAGTAATATAGCTTATTGTGGCATGCTTCAGTTCAAGTGCAAATTGCAAGAATAAATATTATGATAGAAATTTCACTTGCCCAACGATTTGAGACAACTCCAGATTGATGAGAAGATTGGTGCGATCTGGTAGCTAGGATTTACCGAATTACTTTTTAGCTTTTAGTACATGACCTAACTACATCATTTTTATTGTAATAAAGCAGTATAACATAAAAAAATATGTTTTTACAATGTTCATTGTAGAGTTGTTATCAAATTGTTTTCAAAATTGATAGATTTATTGCCCAGTATTTAATGTAGATGAATTTTGTCTTTTACAATAAGTAGTTTGGAAGAATATTTTAAAAATAATTACGATATAATTGACCTAAGCGCAGCGTCATTAAAAGCGCTTTCTATGAATTGGCGCGCTTAAGCAAAGCGGGGCGGAGGGACGGTCTTATATATGCTTTGTGGTAATGCTTTCAGTTTTTATTTTTCCTGTTGTTATATTAAGTAGGTATATAAGCTCTTCATAACTTCAATAATATATCTACCTACATACTAATCTTTACCTGAAGTTTGACGATACTGAAAACAACAGTAATTTTTAAGTATTATCTGTTAATACATATGTACCTACATAATATGTATTAACAGATAATACTACACGGCTAATCTGCAGAGCTGTTTGTGATAAAATTTGACATGGATAGTCTGCAACCCGGGGAAGAACATAGGCTACTCTTTATTAAAATTTCATGCTGGTGAAGCCGCGGGCGAAAGCTAGTAAAGTCATAATTAAGTTACTTTAAGCTTCGTCTAAAGCAGTTCTCGTAGACCAGAGGAGCTACAGTGAAAGCTGTATAATTTATAACCTTAATTTAATTATTTTACTAATCTCTTATTCGTGGTGATTTAAGGCCCTTCCCTGATACTTCTGAACAAATAAGTCAAGTCTTAGTCAATGACGACGGGTTAGCGCCGCGGGAGTGTAAGCGACTGCTACGCCGAAGGTCGCGGGTTCGATTCCCACTCAAGTCAAACATTAGTGTGCATGAACATGGATGTTTGTCTTGGTCTGGGTGTTTCTATATATAATATGTATGTATTTACAAAATAAAGTATATATGTATGTTTACCCATTACCTAGTACCCATAGTACAAGCTTCTCCTTCGTTTGGGACTAGATAGTGTTGTGTGAATGTGGTAGAATATTATTATTATTATAAAAAATAAAACGAGAATATTATGCAAAATCCTCAAAATTCTTAGTATAAAAGTTTTAAACTTAGCCTAGGCAGATGCTTATATAAATACCTACTCATCAACTTTACCTTTGAAATAATGACTACGTAAAGTCCTTATACATATGTAGAGTCCCGAGCCGTATCTGTATGTCCGTGATATACTCAACAACTACTGAACGTATTTTCATGCAGTTTCCCCATCGTCAGAGTAATTCATGAAGTAGGTATGAGTATAATTTATACCACATACGGAGGCGTTGAAACAGTCTCTAAAGCTGATTTTCCACCAGAGTGGCGAGACGAGGCGAGGCGAGGAGAGTATTGAAATTTGTATGGCAAATTTTCAATTCTCTCCCAGCGCATCTTTGGTGGAAACAGTGTGAATTGGCGAGAATATGCGAGGCGTGAATTGAAATATTTGTTTGTGTAAAAATGAACCGTATTGCTTCCAACATAGAGTATAAATTAACTTTGCAACAGAAACACGCTTCTCGCGATAGAAATTGCGTGTGTATTGCAAGACGAACTCAAACAGCACTGTACCTAGGTATATCTTTATCGAATGAAGCCTACGGGCGGCGCGGCGGTCACGCGCGAGCTCGCGATGGCAATTTTTTGTGGAAAAGGGTCAGCGCGATTTCTATTCTCTTCTCGCCTAGTCTCGTCTCGCCACTCTGGTGGAAAATCACCTTCAAGCTAGTACTTAACAAAGGTAAGCTAGTGATAAATACCACTAGGAGGTCGAAAGAAAACTATGTGTAACGAACCTCAATAAATCCTTCCTCAGGAATCGACTCGGGAAAATCGCTATGAACCTTTTTACTTTGAGAAAATGTACAGCAACTTATCACTCTCGTTGTATCGTCAATCTAAATAAGGTCAAACTTCTTGGTTGAGGTGTCTTCAATACCTAACTAAAAATATATTAGAATCTATTAAACAATATTAATTACCCTATCTCTGCCGAACCATAAAACTGCGGAATTAAGTACCGGCCCACGTGTTTTCTTCTTCCTTTGATCTTGGGTTCTTTAAGCGGGGCGTGAATAAGCTTTCCTCTAGGCCATCGTGCCATTATTATGGATATTTTATTGGCATGAGGACTTTTGCTATGGGACTCCAAGACTGCTTATGATCATGTGGCAGGAAGTATTTTTAATAGGCTAGGTGGTAACACTGCGTCGAGTATGGGGCGCCAATTGCAGACCATGCGATTAAAATATGTGAGTTGCCGTTGTTTCTAAAACTGTGTGCTTAGATTTAGAAAGCCTCACAATAATACGAGGTCATACGTACAGGTCATGTAATGAGTTAAATCTTTTTCAAGAAGAAATTTACCATCATACATCACCCCCATGAATTATTTATATTAACAAACGAACATGAAACATTACATTATCTATTCAGATATCCTTTGTGGGACACAAGAAGGTATTGTATGATTGTTTCTCTTACACTGCTACTGAAATTCAGTTTTCATTATTCCTTCCTTTATATTTTTTGTTATTAGCTGTATAATTTTCTGAGTCATTTTAAAAATCTTTTTCATCTTTTTCATATTTATGTTCCATATTATAAAAGTCAATACGGTAATAATTACCTACGACAGTTGTATAATTAGTATTGATTGTCTTAGATTTCCACGGCTATAATTATATTCATCTAGCGGTACTTTCGTTATTAGCTGTATAATTTTCTGAGTCATTTTAAAAATCTTTTTCATATTTTTCATATTTATGTTCCATATTATAAAAGTCAATACGGTAATAATTACCTACGACAGTTGTATAATTATATAATTAGTATTGATTGTCTTAGATTACCACGACTATAATTATATTCATTTAGCGGTACTTTCGTTATCGAACGTAGCCGACATCATGGCATTATTAACGGAGACTTTGAATCGAACTCTATACTTATGTTCACCTCGTCCTGAATATGCAGGTCTTTTAAAATATCATGCAATTGCGGTCAGTTTACTTCTTCCCCAATAATAATAATAATCGTCGTTTCTCAGCTCATCTGATCTGGTCCTGACATTCAGTCTTTTAAGAGAGGAGACCTGTGTCCCTTTTCATAATTTCTATTTTAATCGACCTATAGAATTATTTTTACATAGACAATATTTGGACTGCCTCAGTGGTCCAGTGGATAGCGTATGCGACTGCTGATCGGAGGTCCTGAGTTCGATTCCTGGGTCGGGCAAAAAGTGTTATTGGGTTTTTCCGAATTCTCAGTAGCAGCCCGGAGTCTGGTGATATGCCCGGTCACGGCAATAGGCTCGCCTCCTATTACGTGAGACCAAAAATTCCTGGCGAACTATGGGTGTAATATTACACCTCTGCCTACCCCTACGGGGATACAGGCGTGAGTGTATAAAAAAACCAATATTTCCCTCTTGCTATTATAAAAATATGTTTTTGTCTTTTTTATATAACAACAATTCAATTCAATTCAAATTCCTTTATTCATTTGGGTCACAATGTGACGCTTATGAACGTCAAAATAATAAATTTATAAAATAATTACTTATAGACTCTACATTTACATTTACTGCCACGTTCGCAAAGCAATAGGTAGAACCATGAGAAAGAACGGGCAATAAAACTCACGGTCACTCTTTTTCATCGCCAGGTTTTGCATAATACACATAATTACATTTTGTAAGGTGCTGCAACTGTTACACCTTCTATATCACTCGTATATATTTACTGTACTTAATAATACTCAAGCATAATACTTTTGATGTTTATTTGGTTAGCCTCCTCAGAATAGACATGGTGAAACAGGAGCATCCACTTACATTATATATACCTAATAATGCAGGCAATCCGCGAAAATGATCAGAATCACGATGGAAATGATGCAGTTAAATATTTAAATCTAATACCAGCCCGCAAGACCGTCATCGACCAGTCATCGCAAGTAGCACCCGTTCACGAGTATGACGCATGTGCCAGCCATCATCCCTCTCGCCATATTAGAGGGACAGGGATGACCCGACACACGACGCCACCACAAGAAATGACATTTTAGTGAGCATGACGACAACGGTATACGAACCAGCAGTAAGAAACAATCTATTGGTATACTGACCATGACCGCCAATTACCTCCATTTTCCAGATCGTTATTATTAACATAAATTAGTGAAACGCGTGAAGGAATGCAAATGTAGAAAGAATTTTGTGAAGGTGACCAGTGAACAATGATATGATCAGGGATAAATAATGTTAAACTACATTCAACAAATCATAAAAATATCCAAATCCTGCAATAATCATGTGTTCACGAGGCACCTCCACTTAACATGTAAATAAAATAATTGTGAGTTAAACAAGCCTAAGCCTATCCCCACGGTGTCTTATCATTTAAAAATTCCTTAATAGTGTAATAACCCTTTTGTAAAAGAAAGTTCCTAATCGTCCGTTTGTATTTGTGCATAGGTAAATTCATTATTTCAAGAGGCAATTTGTTGAAAAATCGTATACCAATCCCCGCAAATGAGTTCTGACCTTTATGTAGACGGTAGTTAGTTCCCACCAGTTTATGCTTATTCCTTGTGTTCACTTTGTGCAAATCACTATTTTTGCGGTATAGAATTAAGTTTTTCTTAATGTACATTAAGTTAGCATATATATATTGCGATGCAACTGTCAATATATCTACTCTTTAAATTTATCACGTAAAGAATCTCTAGCACCTAACTTATAAATTGCACGTATGGCCCTTTTTTGAATGACAAAAATAGTCTGTATATCAGCAGCTGTACCCCATAACATTATTCCGTAAGACATTACGCTGTGAAAATAGCTAAAGTAAACTAGTCTAGCAGTGTCTATATCTGTGAATTCCCTAACTTTTCTAACTGCAAACGCTGCAGAACTAAGTTTTACTGCGAGACAGGATATTTGGGCGCCCCACTAAAGCTTACTAGCTAAAGTTAGACCTAAGAATAGCGTTGATTCGACTAGTTGAATTGTTTCCTTATTTAAAATTATATTAGTAGGAACACTTTTGACATTAGGCAAAGAGAATTTAACACATTTCGTTTTGCTAGAATTTAGTACCAAATTATTTGTCGAAAACCAATCCAATACTTGTGCAAGAGTGTTATTGACGGTATCAAAGTTACTTGAATTGCGATCAATTTTAAAAATTAGTGACGTATCGTCGGCAAACAAAACAATATCACATAAATTTTGAACAAAGAACGGCAAATCATTAATATATATTAAAAAAGAAATGGACCGTGAATAGAGCCCTGTGGAACGCCCATTCCCACTGGCAAACCTAGAGACCTACTCCCATTAACATCTACATACTGAATTCTATCTCTAAGGTAGCTGGCAACAAGATTGAGTGCGGTATCCCTAATACCATAAAGAAATAGAAAATATAATTCATATTTCAGTTACGCGGTAAGCCACCTCTTAACTTTAATTAAATTACCTGCTGTAAGGTTGTGGCAATAAGTTCAATCAGGCACGTACAGTATTAATTATTCACTAAGCTATCTTTCTCAGGCAACTTGAAATAGAGTTTCATGAGCAAAAACGTTTAATTTTACTTGAAGAGGTAACCCATAGTAGTGCTTTAATTAAAACTAAGTTTGATTGGGTTCTTTAACTAAATTATACTCTCAGTATACGCGTGGTAAACAAAAAAAACTACTTTATTGTTCGGGAAAACTTAGAAACTATGCAGGCCAGTATTTTGCTACCAAAATTTCAGAATCAGAAATTGCAGAATCGTTCATTCTGCCCGCAATGGAATTGAAAATGAATTGAAAATGAATGATGAAAAAACTTTCAATAAACACCCACTGGAAACTCTGTGTAGAAACAGCAACATGTTTATCACACACTGTGTTGTTCTGTGTGGAATCCAAACTACTTCACTCGGCGCGTAGTTACATTGAAGAGAAGAGATGAGGCGACCGGGCCGCTTAATTAACCACTACGCCGTAAGTGAAGTTACTAAAACTGCAAGTTCCTACGTAAGAGTGGTCTCTAAACTCTACCCTAATTAAAGTTACGTAGCTATTACCTACTTCAATGAAATAAAAACGTGTTATAAAACGCTATAATGCTATAATCTGTGTCGCTAAGCGTAAAATACTTACGAAAAACACAGAACGACTATAACACTTAGAAGAGGTCTGAAACATTTATAACCTAATAAAGGACGTGGCATATTTTTATCGTTTGTCATAGTTTACGTGCCTTCAGATACGACATCATAATAATTTTAATGAGAACTCGTAAATATATTCATAGCTTTATATCGTATTTCCAGCTGTATTATATATTTTCGTTTAATCTCTACATCTGTGGGCTGAAAACGTACTAAATTTCGATTCACGTGTTGAGAAAAGTGAGAAACTGTCGTTTCCTATTATTACGGTTACGTTTTTATCCTATAAGTCGACTTCAGGGTCTCAAGAGATATTGAAAGCATAAAAGTATACGGAAAAGTATACGGAAACGTTTCAAAGATAAAATAAATAGATTTAAAATATGGGTATTTTGTAGACATTTGAGATCTTCCTAGTTATTCTGAGTTGAAGTGTGCTATTTTATCGTATTGTATTTTGCTTAGGAACATTTGATATCGTTTTGCAGTTACTTTTGCCAGGAATCACTCTAATACTATAAAATTTATTCTAAGTTTTTTCCTTAAATGTAACTACGCTATTACACAGTTTCAAAGAAAATATAATTGGAAAAATGAGCGAGAAAATTCCAAGCGTGCGTCGTAAGAACAAAGCACTTTTGAAAATCGATTGGCGAGGTATGGTTTTATTGTCAGTCCCGTCCTGTCCCGGAAATAGAAGTGTGCAACTGAAGCCTGTCTACCTGACAGGTTCAACCGATGATATTTTCGTTGGAGCGAAACAAATACGTCATGCTGGTCACGTTGGTACACGTGAATGATGACTTTTATTTATCCACACTAAATATGAGAGTTACTGTGTTTTTTCGTTAGTCCTCTCGCCTAACTTCTAAATTGATTTTGTTCGAATTCGGTTTGAAGCTTTTTTATTGGTTTTAGTGGTTGACGACCAGCCCACGCTGTAGTTTGCAGTGAAACTGCCACTTTGATATGGATTTTTTAGCACTGGCTATAAGATTCACTGAAGCTTTGTCTTAAGTATATGAGTTAGCAAAATGTAGAAGGCATAAAAGGTGATTGTAAAATATGGGCGCTTCGGTGCTTATGCACACCCTAAATGCAAATGTTGGGACGGCAATACTTCTTTGGTACAATTGGCCCAATGCAGAATAAATCCACTAAGACTTACTTAATGACATTTCACACGAGGCAACACAATACGCTTTTTGTGGTTTAAGCCTGTGGTTCTATATAAATTGGGTCGCCCACAGCTGTCAGGGTGCATTGGTTGAATGAGCTCATGTTTCAAATTCAAATTCGTTTATTAAACACCTTATACCTTTAACTAACAGAGTAAAGAATAGTGTTATAAGAGAGTGTTGTGGGGTAAAAGAAGATGTAGTGACAAGCATCGAGAAAGGTATGCTAAGATGGTTTAGGCACATGGAGAGGATGGATGACGAAAAACTGACCAAGCAGATATATAAGGCAAGTGTGGAAGGGACAGGACGAAGGAGAAGACCTAGGCGGACGTTCTCTGACCAGATTGGAGACATCCTAAAAACAGGACAGGTTAGAAGCACCCTGAACAAAAGAGCATGCATGAGGAATCTGATGGGAGTGAATGAAGCAAGAGAGATATGTCAAGATCGTTGCAAATGGCGCTCCGTAGTCTCTGCCTACCCCTCCGGGAAACAGGCGTGAGTCTATGTATGTATGTATACAATTTTACAAAGCTTAAACGGTAATGGCTACAGTAGTATAAACTGTGTCGTAGCCATTATTTATATTAAGTACTAGCTGCTGCCCGCGACGTCGTCTGCGTGAACGCTATACAGCACCTAACTATTAAATAAATACCTACGATTATACCTTTTAAAAAATACGCGGCGGCGATAGCCCAGTGGTGTATGTAACGGACTGCCGAGACGATGGTCTTGGGTTCGATCCCCAGCTACCCCGGGCACACACCTATGACTTTTCGAAGTTATGTGTGTATTAAAAAATATTAATTAATTCTCGCTCGCTTAACAATATGCCCGGTAGACGGCAATATGCTCGCCCCCTATTACGTTGGGACCGAAACATATCTGGCGAAGTGTGGGTGTGTAATACACCTCTGCCTACCCCTTCGGGGATAAAAGGCGTGAAGATATGAGAAGATATACCTTTTAAAATAACATTCATTTACCCGTTTCTTCTTTATATTTCTTACCTGCAGAATGTGTAGTAACAGAGGGAGACTGTCTTTTGTAAAATTGACCTTCAAAAAGTGCTGATTTTCAGCCTGCTTTGAATAAATGACTTTATGGCGATTCTGCTGAATTAAGTCATAAGTTGTGACTGAAGCAGATGGAGAAAATAAGGAATACATAACAGGGTAATATACATACTTATAGGACTTCTCGATATACAACATTAGTGATTTGGCTCTCCGCAGCCAAAATGTAAAGAGAGTCAGGACTGGTGACGCAGGAGCAAGCGACATACAGGACACCCGCTGCCCTCAATGTCTGCCTCTGCGACATATTGATGGTCATCGCGAAGCAAACACTCACGGCGAACTGTATGCGCTTGAATTATGAGGTATGGGGGGAATGCGTGGTATAAATACTGCCTCGCTGACGCCACAACCCGTAAGAATTTCCTAAATGGTGTGTCTGTGGAGCGAGATGACTTTCAGGCGGGTCACGTTTCACAACTTCGGAGGAGATAGGTTCCGAAGAAGCATAATCGGGACACCGACCTTCAGCTTGATGCTATGCGCTGGAAGTTCATTTACTGACTGGGAGTTCAGAAATTCCACGGGATAATGTGTGGCGTTTTCTTGCTCGACGACAGTGTTTATAGAGGTGTAGACCACTTCATTCCTCTCAATTTCCGAGAGAATGCATTCGTTAATTGCTATAACCTGATCATTTTTGGGCGTCAAAGTAGGCCACTCACACACTCACGAATTCTGCTATTCGGTATACAGCTGTATAATTCTAAGCTGGATACAACTCTACTGAGAGACTCTGGAAGCACCACCTGTCCATCTCTCTCCTCTGGTAGAGTGTCATCGCCAAGACTTAGAAAGACATCTTAGAATTGTTGAGCACGTGCATTGACGCCAAGCTGAGATATCATATTAATGGTCAAGCGCAGCATACGAACTCGTGACCACAACAAAGATAATTTCAACGAAGCACTCACCTTGTCCGTGTGGTGACGGATTAAGAATACGGAATGTCACCACCCCATATTATCCCATGGGTGTCGTAAGAGCCGACAGAGGGAGCAAGAACAGCACTGTAAAAAAAGGAAAACTTGATACAAACCCTATACCAACCCGTTTGGCCAGCGTGGTATAGTAGGCCAATTCCTCCTTTCAAAGGAGAGGCCTAGTCCAGCAGTGGACTGTTAAAGGATGATGATGATGATGACTCACCTCGTCAGCCCTCCATCCCCGCGTCCCTACGGGTAGCGTTTGTCGGGAATCGTCACTGAACAGAACTGTGACCACCCATTAAATGCTCGTTCCTGCGGATGTCCTGCAGGGTTCTGTCCATGGCCTGAACTGCCTTCCTATTGGCCATCGTACGCTCATCCCATACGATCAGAGAGCAATCCTTGAGCACGTGTCCCTTATCATATCACTGTTACGTGACACACCACAGACGGGTGTTACGGCGCTCTCTAAATCGATGGGAAATTTAAACATGGTATGTGCTGTCTTGCCACCCGGAAGCAGTGTGGCAGCGATTGCCGGCGACGCTACAGCAATGACAATGTTGCCTTGCCTCCTGACCTCTGCAAGTATGCCAGTAGTAACAAATGTTTTTCCGGTTCCACCAGGAGCATCCAAGAAAAACATTTTAGCCTGGCTTTGCCCAACGCTTTCAAGGACGGTGTCGTAAAATTCGTAAGGTGGTCATTTCAAATTGTCTCAGCGTTATACTCCCAATTTTCACGGTCTTGATGCGGTGATGATTGGGAAGCTGGTAACAAATATTTGACCAGTGGATTGCCGCCGATAGAAATGACCACATCTTGAAGTGAACTGAGACAGGTGTTCAGCACGTGGTCATCAGTTACTTCGACTTCGTCTCTATTAACACGCCTCAAAGCTCGTAGAAAGTCTTCAGACAGATGATGACGATACTTCTCCCAGAGAGCTACCGCGTTCGCGGCTCCACAAATTGACAAAACACCAAGATGACGTCAAACAGATGACGCATGCGGCTGGGACTGTCACTGACGCTCGCCTCCGCGAGGTTGTCATCCCAGTATTGGTCACCGTCGAGAAAGTGACGTACTACGCAGGCTGTGCGGTAAGTGGGATACTCCAAGCCATCAAATGTCCTCAGAAAGGCGAAAGTCGTTGGGCCTCGGACCGTGTGAAGTAACAACCGCAGAAAATAGCATTCGACATTATTACACAAATAATATAAAAGTACGGTATAAACTCTACAAAATGCGGTGTCCTTGAAACTTCCCGGAAAACCTTATAAACTATACAAAATGCGGTGTCCTTGAAACTTCCCGGAAAACCTTCCACAGCACCTGCTCGTCAACGTCGGTTAAATACACCCTTTTGCTTGTCGTACCTCTAATATGAAGGCATCTCGTCATACGTAAGGGACCTCCCAAACTGATCGATTTTACAGAGCCTGAAAAATGCCAAGAGAGTTGTTTGACGCGGCTTTTCCAAGTGCTCAGCAACGCTGTCGGGATCAAAATATATGCGCTGGCCGTTCTCTAGGTGGTCGTGTAAATGCATTACGGTAGGATGCTTCTCATGTATAGAGAACACCAGTATCCGCCAAGCCGCTTCAGACGTAACAATAAATAAATGGCTGTGTGTGAGTAAAAATAATCTAGCTAGTTCCACATCTCACTAATGTTTATATACAGTTAATCCAAACAAAGGTACGTGCTATATGTATATCCCGGAAGACAATTTAAAGCAAGTTTACATGCGACATGAAAATATATTAATTAAGTAGCAATAATTACACCAATGTGACCAAAATGTTTATTTTGTACTAACTCTATTACTATTTATTCTGACAGAAATGATGTAAGCAATCAAGTGTGGCGATGGTGTAGTTAATTAATTCAATAACTTCAACTAATAGTCTTGCTCATCTCTGAAACGAATTAAAAATACAATTTTTAAGAAGAAAATGTACAACTCCATCTATGACTTTTGAAAACAACTATTAACGTCGCCAACATGTTCGAATTTAAATTATTTATATCCAAAAAGGGCTTACACATGTAATTCGACTTGATGTTTTTGAACTCTCTTAGATGGCGCTGCATTAAAATTGTGTTGATTCTACTTAAATATTCAATTTATTATGTTTAGCAGCCTAAGTTACTTATACTGCGTGATTTTTATAGTGTGAAGCTAGCTTATAGCATAGTTAACATAATAACAACATTCAAATATGCATTGTTACGTTACACGTTGTTACAGAATGCGTTGAAGAAATAAAGGTTCTCTGCTCGTTCCCTGTAGGTCATAGCGTGATAATATGTAGCCTATGTGGTGACCCGACTTTTTAATAATATTTGTGCCAAATTTGAAGTAAATCCATGCAGTACTTTTTTACTTTATCCCGGATATAAGGACAAACAGATAAACAGACAAACAGACAAAAAATTCTAAAAACTATATTTTTGGCCTCGGTATCGATAGTAGATCACACCCCAATTATTCTTTAAAAAAAATATTCAATGTACAGTTTTGACGTTCCTACCATTTTATTATATGTATAGATGTACATAAAATAACATTGTTTATATTAAGTATGTCGGCGGGTTGCTTGTTTTTGGGCGGTATCAACACTTCACAGTGTGTTATAAGTTCACACCAAATCAAATTAATAAAACTGACTACAATTATTTTGGATAACTGAACACGAAACAAGTGACAGTTTCTAGGTACTTGTTGTCCGCCCGAAGTCTCCAAGAGAAGTGATAGTTGTCTTGCTCCGTTCAACGTCAACCGTCACCCCCCTCTTCAACTGTAGTGAACGTCACACTAGACTCTGTCGAAGCGCGCCATCTTCACACTTCCGTTTCGTAGTCGTTGACGTCCCGTACTAATGATCATTTCGATACGGCCATCCTACAAGACATACGACCCTGTGTGTTAATCTGTAACAAAATATTACACGCACAGTATCACATTACTCGGTCACTCCTGACTTAAGCCAGGTAAGGGTTGAATCAAAACAGTGTTAGGATTCCAATCAAATTTTTTTTACAAAATTACCTCCTACACTACATTCCTAACTATTATAGGAGCTGGATTCAGAGAATCACTGACAATACAGTCAATTACCATAGACTCACGTCATAATCAAATCAAATAACTAAAGCTCTACATGTGATTCATAACCATTCAGTAACCTCCAGTTACTAAACCAGGCACTCAACCAGCCACTCAGTTGCCACCATTCAGTAACCTCCAGTTACTAAACAAGGACTTAAACCAGTCAATCGGTTGCCACCCATTTACCTGCGCATCCTCACAAGGATCGCCAAGTCCCTCCTGGACTTTATGGTTTCCTACGAAATCCATTTATCTGTGCATCCTCACAAGGATCGCCAAGTCCTTCCTGGACTTTATGGTTTCCTATGAAACCCATTTATCTGCGCATCCTCACAAGGATCGCCAAGTCCCTACTGGACTTTATGGTCCTCCACCTATTCCTTTTCCCAATACAAATGTGGCACCTTGTGACTCATGGGCGGCGGCAATCGTTTACCATTACGTGGTTTGTTTACTCGTATGCCACTTAATGCATTAAACAAAATATATTTCTTATCCCTTTAAGTCGTAAACGTTTTTTGCAACCATTGCTTCATTTTATGTCTACCTCGATATAAGGTTTTTCATAGCGGACTTCGAAAATAAAATTATTTACATTACGTAATTTGTTGTTCAGCCTCACAATGATGTGTTTTGGTTATATTATTCGAAACCCTTAAACACTGATATTAAATAATTTAAAAAAGCAGACTGTAAACAACGTTAACCTTTGAATGCCGCAAAAAGTTTAACTTTGAATTGTTTTGTAGAGACTTATGCGTAAACATATAAATAGGCATTCCAATTATTATTTTACGATATAATGTGATAAATTTTCATGATAAAAATAAAGGAATAAACTATAAAAATCAGAATTATGAAGCAGAGCTACACTGCCATGGCCTAAGACCTTGATAAATTGTCTTCGATAAAAGGACGTTCGATAGCGCTCATAGTGCCACCATTAGAAAACGTAGATTATTTTGACACCTATGTATCCCACAAAGATACCTCACGATCATCGATGGGCTTTAATGGTTTGTACCACAAAACTAAAAAAATAATAATAATACACTAAATCTTACGAGCCAATATTGAAAACGATATGTAGACACTGTTGATATTATAATTTGATTTTATACGTAAGTATGTACCATAATGTTCCTAGTATTTTTACCTTGTGAAATATATTCAAAATGCTGGTAGATGAAAGGACAATATTTACCTAGGGCAACCCTTATTTATATTTATGAATTTTGACGTTCTAGGTTTATCCTTTTGAGGGTAAATCTTAATATATAAAATCCTTGCGTTACTGACTGACTGACAGACACACTACAGCCGAAATTATTGGGCGCAGGAAGCTGAAATTTGGCATGTATGTTCCTTGGGGACCGTAGGGGCGCACTAAGAAAGGATTTTCCGAAATTCCCACGGGATCGGCCAAAACGGGTAAATTTAAAAGAAATGCAGGCGTAGCTGCTGGCGTCCTCTAGTATTTTATAAGAATACGAGTAAGCAATCCGAAAACCCTATGTTATTCTAAACACAGTAAGTTTTAGACGAAAGGTTTGCAAGTGTAAAAAATGTTGCCTACAAAAACTATGATTTGTAAAATATATATTTACGATAGATTAGTGGAGAGACCTCCTGACTGCTACGCCTAGTTGGATCTCGCAGGTCTCGAGATCAAGGCATGGTGTGCACTAAGTACTTTTCTTACTTCATAAATAGTTGATAAATTTTCGTTAATATAATAAATAAGTTATATGCTAAGCTCTGAAGGAACGCGTTGTAAGGAATTTTGCATGTCTACGAGTTCTCTATAATGTTATCAAAATATGTGAAGAACTTCTGCCGACCCGCAGTTGGCCAGTGCTAGACTATGGTCTAACTCTTATAATAACAAGTTGTCTGTACCCAGCAGTGTGGCAGATTATGAAATAAGTCGCATGATAATTATATCTTAGACGCTTTCAAAATTATAGTAACTAAGTCTATGTTTAGTTTGTGTTAGGCCAAAATCATTATTATTCAACCTCTGCCCACGTTTTAATTGCTAACATTTCCGTTAACAGCTTATATATTTTTAGTTTCCGTTCCCAGGTTCAACGCAAAATTAAATTCTGACATTGTTTTACTACTTCCTTACAAGCAACTTAACATTGAGAATTTAAATCAAGTAAAATATATTTCGTTCTAGGTAGGAAAACTGCGTAGTATATTATTTATTCATGCACCATGAAACATTGTAGTGAAGTATATGTAATAAGTGACTTTAAACAGCAATTTGATTAAAAGTGGTGGCGGTGGTGGCGTCTAGAGCATGTAAAGTAAAAATAACATTAATTTCAATTAATGTAAAACGGAAAATTTATAAATTCAAGAGGCTTATTTTAGGCCAAATAGAGGACGTGCTCGGCTGTGAAGGGCAAGATTAAGGCGGCGTGTCTAGCCAAAATGAGTGACGTAGGCAAAGTGTGAGAAAAACATTCACTATTAGGTAGTATGATATATATATATAGTATGGTGTACGAGATGTTGGTAATTATTTTATTGTTACAATAACATAACTATGCTGGTTACAGCAAGATTGGGGAAACTAGTTTTGGCCAGTACCACCCTTTTACAGAAAGCCGACTTTGATTCGCAATATTCTAATAGGTAATTGTGTTTCGTCCGTGAGTAAGAATATCGAAAGCCCATGTCTTATATGTATATTGTCTACTTATCTTTCCTATAGTCCATATCTCCTATTTTACAGAGCCGGAAAGAGAGATGGATATATATAAGACAGGGACTAATTTTAACAGAAGAGTTGTTTCTTTACCAGTCTTTTTCTTTCACTTTTTCCAAGGTTGGAAAAACAGTCATGTACGGGCTATGGTTCGCCAATCATCATCAGATGGATTATGGTTCCTTTGCTAACCATCTAGCTATACAAATTATAAAATAAAGTCTAATATGAAACGAATATGAGTCCGAATGCGATAAACTCAAAAAGATTTGTGTATGATTTGCAGCAATACATAGTGGAATTCCTGAGGAAGGTTAGGGTGTATAATTCACAACTTACAGTTTCAATGGATACCGAGCCTAAATAAAACAATCGAGAGGATACTATTAATCTTTAAAGTCATTGTCTGTATTGTATTATTCAAGTTAATCCTACCGATATCTTTATGGATTAATGATCACATCAAATTGCTCCATTACGGATGAATGAATTTAAATTAGATAGTAGGATTGTTATAAGCTAAACTTGTTTAAATTTAGAGCACCAGTGATAAATTTCAGCACAAGTTCCAGATAAAATCAAAATAAAAAAACGAAATCCTTTTTATGTTATCTACCAAATAATTCAAGCGGAAAGTTATCAGACAGTAGATGAAATAGCCCTAAATAATTCCCAAGAGTTAACCAGGAGCTACTTTATTGTATCGTATTAGTTATCTGATTATGTCTATGAGCTTTTAGATTTTTTCCTTTTTATCTCATTTCTATAATGAATCATTTACATACAATGTGGGCATTGTGTGCGTTTGCTACCTTTTCAAGTATTGAGTCCGAGGGAAATGAACTATTCTATTGTGCATTATGTGTGCGTTTAGCTGCGAAAACAGCGTTTTATAATGGTTTCTTTCCAGATTATTATTTTGACAAAACTTCACGCCTATTATCCCCCAAGGGGCAGGCACAGGTGCATTACACACCCACCTTTCGCCAGTTATGTTTCGGTCCCAATGTAATAGGGGGCGAGCCTATTTATTGCCATCTACCGGGCACATTATTAAGCGCGCATTATTCTTTTGAGTACTGATTTTTATAGAAACTTATTTATAACACGGTTTGATTTACTTTTTAAATAGATTTTATAAAGACAATGCTCGCACTTAAAGTAAATATTGTACGGCAAAAGACTTTACAAACGTAAAACCAACGCACACAAACACACCCCAAATCACTGTTCGTCCCTTTCCTTTAATAATAAAGCTACTTTAAAAAAAAATAACTGCATGTTGTATACGAAACATTTGTATTTTACGCTACAATTTTACCGTTGTCGTGGCGTGACTGTGATTAATTAGAAACATTTAAATGACGTCTCACCTTGAAGTTGGTGTTTGCCCTTAGCATAGCAGAATATAGCAGAACTGAAACATAAGACTTATTATAAGCAGTTGTCTCTTATTAATAAATGTAAAAAAGAATGAATAATTTAATTTATTTTTATTTTGTGATTTTATAACTGTTCATTCTCTTATTTTTATCATTAATCCATAATTCATGAACAAATTATATAAGTACATATATTCTTTTTCACCGGCTACTATATCAGGTACTTTCTTGCCCTAGAAACGCACAATAGATAATAATATTCTGTGGAAACAAAGGAAATAATCACTTGTCGCAATTGAAACTGCTGTGCTGTTTCAATAGTTTTGTCGCTGAATGCACAGCGACAAAACTATTGAAACAGCATAATCGCTCCTCGCTGCTTACCAACTCCTTCACTCGCTTCTTATTAACCGCTGGCGACGCGGACAACTATCTTAAAAATTTAATTGGTGTACAACGTTTTTACCCGACTACGGCGGTCAAAAGATTTGTAATAATGGCGCGGGTGACATAGACTATATAAATTTTATCGAAATTTTCTGCCACCTTGTATTGGTGAGTACTGTTGCAACTGTTGCAAAGTAATATTATACCATACATCAAAATAGAAAATAGTAAGTCATTATAGTGATAATCTAAGTTTTGGTAATTTTTGGTTATCTGTGGTGTACCATAAACTTTTGTATGATCTGTGGTTATCTGAATAAAGAATTCCTTTTTTTATGGCGTTGACTTGCAACGAAAACCGCGTTTTATTAGGTTATGGGCCCTGCAGACTTAACATTTGCTAAAAAGGTGTGATTTCGACGGTTCCTACGTACAGAAGGTCAAGTCAAAAATCGAGGTTTACAGGAGAGCGTAATTTGTGTTCAACATGCCCTAGAAATAGTTCTATGACCAATAATAAATATTTTCTTTCTACAATATTTTAACAGTTTTAAGGGATTAATGATGCTATTTACACAAATTTTTTTTTTTACGTTTTCTTGAAAAAACTTATAGATGACCGTTTCTACGCCGATAATAATATCAGTCATGTCTATTATACCTTTTTATACGCTGTCCGTGTGGTGACGGATTAAGAATACGAAATGTCACCACTCCATATCATTCCATAGCTGTCGTAAGAGCCGACAGAGGGAGCATATTATGCAGAGAACAGCACTGTAAGAGAAGGAAACTTGATACAAACCCTATACCAACCCCCTATACAAGACCGCATTCGCACCGAGTGGCACGCATTTTAAAACACCGTACAAAAAAAATGTACAGATGTCCGTATCTACGACACTTTTTCGTTTAATTTATAATACTTGTTCTTTTATACGATTTGTAAAACAAGGTAAATAAATAACATTGAAAAAGAAATCGTATGTCAGTATGTGCGCATAGATAATCTAAAGCCAATGATGCAATAAAAAAAATATGCCATTTTCGACATGTCTTTATATACGTAGGGACCGTCGATTTATCAGTATTGTTGAGAATAAAGTCAAAGTAAAGTTATTACGTATACTTGAAGTAGTAAATATAGTGACAGTGTATAAAATTGAAAGTATAAAAGTATGTCGACTAACTCGCACTCGTATCTCACGAATGTGCCCAAACTGCGCGGCAAGGAAAATTACCACGAGTGGGCTTATGCTGTGGAAAATCTCCTCGTGCTGGAGAGTATGGAGAAATGCATCAAGGTTGAGCACGCGGCGACAGTGACAGCAACAGATGACGCTAAAACTAAGGCGAAGTTGGTTCTTACAATAGACCCGTCACTATATGTTCACATTAAGCAAGCATCGAGCACAATGGACCTCTGGAATAAACTACGACAAATGTTCATGATTCTGGATTTGCAATGCGAATATCATTATTGCGAAGTTTGATTTCAATTCGTCTAGACAACTGTGACTCGATGACAAGCTACATCACACAAATTATCGAAACCGGTCAAAAATTATCGGGTACAGGATTCAATGTGAACGACGAGTGGATTGGCAGTTTGTTCTTGGCAGGATTACCAGAGAAATATTTTTATTTATTTATTTAAACTTCATATACACAAAGTACATAGGCGGACTTAATGCCATGGGCATTATCTACCAGTCAACCTTACGAGTGGTGCAGAGAGGAAGAAGTAGGTGTATTTTAAAGTGTAATAGGAATGTACTAGTAATTATGTAGGACACGATATACTTGCATCACAGAATTGTAAATTATACCAGAAGGAGCGATCGCTTGTCAAAGTGAAGCCAAACGACTCTGCTCAAAATGAGCGTACCGGGCGTTACGTCATTCAAAACATCACATTACGCTTACATACTTTTAATTTTATTAAGCCATCGTGGAAATTTATAAATGTAAAATTCTGCCAAATATACCCATATTAAAAAAAGATTCGATCACATTTTATGTGTAAGTAGCATATTCAATAATTGATTAATAAAATATTTCATGATTATTGACAAAAATATCATAACATTGCTGCGCCATTTTGTGAGTGTTGTCAGTGTGTCCTCGAACGATTACCCCATATTGAGTAAGGATCATAAAATGTTACCTGTTTTATTTAATATAGTATTTTCGTCATGATATTGCGATTTGGGTAATTTTATTTAATTGTATTAGTACTTAGTAGCGTAATTTATTGTTGATCAAATTATTGTTCACGTGTCACCTTTCTAGTACCTACCTATCCCAAATACCTTCATATGTACCTAACATATTATATACCTAATTTGTTTTTGTTGATTTCAATTCAATTTTTGCAACAGTTAATAAGTATTTAAATCAGTTATCACTATCAGTGGCTAGGTATTTAATTGATCGGCTGATTAAACTTGTTGTCTGTGTCAAATATATTTCTATACATTTTATAAAATAAAGTGTATAATTCACGCTGGCTGAGCCGGGGTCAAAGCACATGAGTAGATAAACGGAACATAGACCACGCTTATTACAACAGCGAGAATCGGTTGCACTACTACAAGCACGCGGCGCATGTGTGCGTGACCACTGGCTGCTTGTCGTGTACGCGGCGATACTGGAAAAATCTGGTTTACGTAGGCACATGCAGTTGACAATCTCAGGGTTATTACGACGCACGTTTTGTACGTTGCAAGTTTTAATATTTTCATGTAAAAACGTGGTATTTTATTATTAATAATGGTTGTTTATTGTACTGTGTATGAATAATACTAGATGAAATAGTTCAGTAATTATAAAGATTTTAACGATGGTAACGTACAATTGGGTTTTTTAATTATACCTCCGGATAATTTTATCGCATTTGTTGAATATCTCGAGCAAAAGTTTCGCGAATATTTCGATCTTGAAATAAATATTGTCAGTGTTGGCAACGTAATACTTAACGTGTTTGCATGTTGTCCACCAGGATCTTCTAGCCCGATCACCCAGGGGATCCACATGAACTCATTAGTTGTGAAATTGTGTAAAAGCAATTAACGTTTACAAAACCAATGACTATCAGAAAGTGATCAGTCATTGATAGGCCTTACAAAAAACAGGTGTATTTGATTTTCAACCTTATTGACGTAACTCAGAATTTATAATTTTACTAACGTATCAATGTCAGAAAGCAAGAATATACCAAAAAAAAGTCTGTCATGAATTGTCAATAAGGTCGAAAATCGCATGCACCTGTTTTTGTAAGCCGTATCGATGGTTGATCACTTTATATTTTTTTGTTTTGTAGACGTTCATTTGTTTTACACAATTTCTTTTTAAACTTATTTTAGGTACCTATCCCCGTGGTAAAAATAGTGGGACATAATAGCTAAAGGAGATTCCTATGTATATTAGCAAAATCTTAATATATAAAATCCTTGCGTTACTGACTGACTGACAGACACGCTACAGCCGAAACTATTGGGCACAGGAAGCTGAAATTTGGCATGTATGTTCCTTGGGGACAGTAGGGGTGCACTAAGAAGGGATTTTCCGAAATTCCCACGGGATCAGCCAAAACGGGTAAATTAAAAAAAATGCAGGCGTAGCTGCTGGCGTCCTCTAGTAGATCATATTACCAGAAAAATATCCAACACTATTAGTGGTATCGTTGGGAATGTCAAATAAATCACGTTGTCACGTCGTGTCGTTGGTAACAAACGTATATTTTTTTTTATTCCGTGCTTTTAAAAGTTTCAGGTCCATGCTATTTTTGGTTCCACTCGCTATTTTATTTACAACTGTACGTCTGCCGTATAGCGAATCGGTTGAGTCCAAGAATCTGCCCAATCCACGAATCTGTCGAGATGGGAATATGCCGAATCACGAATCTGTCCAATCCAGAATCTGTCGTATACCGAACAAGCGATTTGTCTTAACCTATTGTGACAACCCTACCAAAATAGGTAACAAATTTACAAGCTCTTAAGAAGCTGTCTCTCTGTTCGGTTTATTTACTCATGTGGACAATGTGTGGTACTTAGGTACATCCCTACTAATATAATTATAGTAACAGTAAATATTTAAATCAGATATGATATAATCACCAATAACACATACTTGTCAAAATAAATGATTCATTACTATTCCATTCGGTGATTTAAAAATAAACAATAGCTTAATAAGGTAACACGCTTTACGTTTCATAATTTTCCCGTAAAGCAGGTGAACTGTTCTTGAGGTGGCAACACTGGCGAGTATGAGGAAGTGACGTCTGCATACCCAATGACATTTGACCGGCTACACTCCGCGTCGAACAAATATGACAGATGACTCCATCTGGATAATTCAAATCTGTGACTTGCATAAACGTATATTATAAATAGTTAAATAGCTTAATGCATAAACTTAATACATACACAATAAATACAGGAATAACAAATAAAATACATCAACTAATTATATATATATATATATATACACATACATACATAAAATTATGGTAATGACTTATTATCGGATATAGTCGCCGACTCAGCCAACAAGAGTTCCTTCATTTTGGACTTGAAGGTGAGCTTGGTCTTAGCCATTCTGATCTCAAGAGGGAGAGCATTCCACAGAAGGATGGACTGAATTGAGAAAGAAGAGTGAAGAAAATTAGTTTTATGAGCAGGTACCATGAGTTGGAGGTTATTGGCAGAGCGAATGTTTCGCTCATGGTTTGTGCATAAGTACTGAAAGTAGGAAGTGACATAATTAGGGGCAGAAAGAGATGTAAGAAAAGAGTATAGTGTAGTGAGAGCACGCAAACTACGGCGTTGACGTATAGGAAGCATCTTTAATTGGAAACGATAAGTAGACACATGGTCAAACTTACGAAGATTAATTAATATGAATCGAATGCAGTTATTCAGAAGACGGTCAAGTTTATTAAGGAGTTCTGCATTCAGGTCAAAGTAACATACATCGCCATAGTCCATCAGAGGGAGGATTAAAGCTTGCACAAGCGTAGTTTTAGTCTCGGTTGGAAGCAAATTTATTAGGCGGTAGAGGGCACATAGGGTGCCGGTGACTTTTTGACTTACCTGTTTTACTAGAGCTTCCCAATTTAACTTTGTACCTATATGCAGCCCAAGGTTTTTGACAGAGGGATACAAGTCAACATTAGTCCCGTTAAAAGTTATAGCTGGTAGAGATGTGAAATCCAGTCTTTTTAACATCGGCCGGCTACCCACAATAATGGCTTGGGTCTTACACGGGTTTACGACCTGACCAAACTTATCAGACCAAGTCAGTATGGCTTCCAGATCCTTGATAATCTTGCCAATGGTCTCAGCTACGCGTTCAACATTACCATAGGTGTAAATCTGCAAGTCATCGGCATACAGATGGTAAGCACACTGAAGATGTTGAGTTAGGAAATTTATAAAGATAGAGAACAAAAGAGGGGAAAGAATACCGCCTTGAGGAACGCCAGACGTAATGTCGAACCAGCCCGAAGATGACTCATCGAGGCGAGCAGACTGTTGACGACCCCGAAGATAAGTTGAGAACCAATCCAGTGCTCCGGCAGAGACCCTGAGATGGGAGAGGATAGATAATAGGACGTCGTGACTGACGGTGTTGAAGGCATTAGAAAAATAAATAAGCACTTCTTCTTCTTCTTCTTGTCGTATCAATGGCGGTTTTAGATGACTGACGACCAGTATTCTGCTACAGCTATAGCGTTGTTTGTGGCCTTATGCAGCTCAGCCAAAGAGCATTTAATCGGACAGGAGGGGCAAGAAAGCAAGTGTGGCATGACCTGCCTTGTCGCTCCACAGTCGCAACGGACAGAGTCCTCAGCCACATAGCCCCATCTATACAGATTGTATCTGCAGCGACCCACTTATGTTCGGAGTCGGTTTAGGGACTTCCAGGTGGACCAGGGCAGGTCCTGCCCTGGGGGAAGCTCCTCTGCAGGCACAATGTAGGACACAGGAGGAGCATGCTTTTCATGCCACAAATTACGGCGTGCCTCAGCTGGACTGTCTGTAAGAGGTTTCGTGTGGCTTAGGAAACTTTTACGGCTCCTTAGGCGGGTTGAAACTGTTTCCTTATTATGGAGTGGATGTCGAGTGTCCGTCTCTTGTTTCGACTTCTCGATGGAACACGCCACACTCCTTCGCACCTCTGGAGGTGCAATACCTGCCAGAGGGTACACCACATTAAGCGGTGTTGGCTTTAGGCAGCCTGTTATTATACGGCAGGTGTTGTTAAGTGCAACATCTACTTCTCTTGCATGTACCGAACGGTGCCACACTGGGCATGCGTATTCACCAGCAGAGAAGCAGAGTGCAAGTGCCGATGTGCGAAGCACGCGCGGTGAGGCCCCCCAAGATGTCGAAACAAGCCAGCTTATGAGATTGTTGCGGGTGTTAACCTTCATTTTCATTTTTCGACAGTGCTCTTTGTAGGTCAGAGATCTATCAAGGCTGACCCCAAGGTATACGGGATTAGCGCAGGACAAGATGTTGTTACCTCGCCAGCTAATCTTAAGGTTTCGGCCAGCATGTTTATTGCGCAGGTCAAATGCACAAGATAGCGTTTTATTAGGGTTGTGTCGAAGGTCATTCTCGTCATAATAACGGCCTAGATCGTCCAAAGCTTTCATCAGCGTGTCTTCGGCGTCCTCGAAAGTACTCGTTCGAGTTGCTATTGCCAGATCGTCAGCGTATAAAAATCTTTCTGTTCCGGGTGGGCTGGGTAGGTCGTTGAAGTATATATTGAAAAGGGCGGGTGCCAACACACTCCCTTGAGGTAAGCCATTTTTGAGGCGCTGCCATCTACTTTTTTTACCATTCAGGGAGACTTGAAAACGACGGTTTCTCAGAAGTTCGCCTAGGATGCGGGTAAAGTTAGTATCATTGATCATTGAAGACACTTTTGCGATAAGTCTTGATGCGGTGATGATTGGGAAGCTGGTAACAAATATTTGACCAGTGGATTGCCGCCGATAGAAATGACCACATCTTGAAGTGAACTGAGACAGGTGTTCAGCACGTGGTCATCAGTTACTTCGACTTCGTCTCTATTAACACGCCTCAAAGCTCGTAGAAAGTCTTCAGACAGATGATGGCGATACTTCTCCCAGAGAGCTACCGCGTTCGCGGCTCCACAAATTGACAAAACACCAAGATGACGTCAAACAGATGACGCATGCGGCTGGGACTGTCACTGACGCTCGCCTCCGCGAGGTTGTCATCCCAGTATTGGTCACCGTCGAGAAAGTGACGTACTACGCAGGCTGTGCGGTAAGTGGGATACTCCAAGCCATCAAATGTCCTCAGAAAGGCGAAAGTCGTTGGGCCTCGGACCGTGTGAAGTAACAACCGCAGAAAATAGCATTCGACATTATTACACAAATAATATAAAAGTACGGTATAAACTCTACAAAATGCGGTGTCCTTGAAACTTCCCGGAAAACCTTATAAACTATACAAAATGCGGTGTCCTTGAAACTTCCCGGAAAACCTTCCACAGCACCTGCTCGTCAACGTCGGTTAAATACACCCTTTTGCTTGTCGTACCTCTAATATGAAGGCATCTCGTCATACGTAAGGGACCTCCCAAACTGATCGATTTTACAGAGCCTGAAAAATGCCAAGAGAGTTGTTTGACGCGGCTTTTCCAAGTGCTCAGCAACGCTGTCGGGATCAAAATATATGCGCTGGCCGTTCTCTAGGTGGTCGTGTAAATGCATTACGGTAGGATGCTTCTCATGTATAGAGAACACCAGTATCCGCCAAGCCGCTTCAGACGTAACAATAAATAAATGGCTGTGTGTGAGTAAAAATAATCTAGCTAGTTCCACATCTCACTAATGTTTATATACAGTTAATCCAAACAAAGGTACGTGCTATATGTATATCCCGGAAGACAATTTAAAGCAAGTTTACATGCGACATGAAAATATATTAATTAAGTAGCAATAATTACACCAATGTGACCAAAATGTTTATTTTGTACTAACTCTATTACTATTTATTCTGACAGAAATGATGTAAGCAATCAAGTGTGGCGATGGTGTAGTTAATTAATTCAATAACTTCAACTAATAGTCTTGCTCATCTCTGAAACGAATTAAAAATACAATTTTTAAGAAGAAAATGTACAACTCCATCTATGACTTTTGAAAACAACTATTAACGTCGCCAACATGTTCGAATTTAAATTATTTATATCCAAAAAGGGCTTACACATGTAATTCGACTTGATGTTTTTGAACTCTCTTAGATGGCGCTGCATTAAAATTGTGTTGATTCTACTTAAATATTCAATTTATTATGTTTAGCAGCCTAAGTTACTTATACTGCGTGATTTTTATAGTGTGAAGCTAGCTTATAGCATAGTTAACATAATAACAACATTCAAATATGCATTGTTACGTTACACGTTGTTACAGAATGCGTTGAAGAAATAAAGGTTCTCTGCTCGTTCCCTGTAGGTCATAGCGTGATAATATGTAGCCTATGTGGTGACCCGACTTTTTAATAATATTTGTGCCAAATTTGAAGTAAATCCATGCAGTACTTTTTTACTTTATCCCGGATATAAGGACAAACAGATAAACAGACAAACAGACAAAAAATTCTAAAAACTATATTTTTGGCCTCGGTATCGATAGTAGATCACACCCCAATTATTCTTTAAAAAAAATATTCAATGTACAGTTTTGACTTTCCTACCATTTTATTATATGTATAGATGTACATAAAATAACATTGTTTATATTAAGTATGTCGGCGGGTTGCTTGTTTTTGGGCGGTATCAACACTTCACAGTGTGTTATAAGTTCACACCAAATCAAATTAATAAAACTGACTACAATTATTTTGGATAACTGAACACGAAACAAGTGACAGTTTCTAGGTACTTGTTGTCCGCCCGAAGTCTCCAAGAGAAGTGATAGTTGTCTTGCTCCGTTCAACGTCAACCGTCACCCCCCTCTTCAACTGTAGTGAACGTCACACTAGACTCTGTCGAAGCGCGCCATCTTCACACTTCCGTTTCGTAGTCGTTGACGTCCCGTACTAATGATCATTTCGATACGGCCATCCTACAAGACATACGACCCTGTGTGTTAATCTGTAACAAAATATTACACGCACAGTATCACATTACTCGGTCACTCCTGACTTAAGCCAGGTAAGGGTTGAATCAAAACAGTGTTAGGATTCCAATCAAATTTTTTTTACAAAATTACCTCCTACACTACATTCCTAACTATTATAGGAGCTGGATTCAGAGAATCACTGACAATACAGTCAATTACCATAGACTCACGTCATAATCAAATCAAATAACTAAAGCTCTACATGTGATTCATAACCATTCAGTAACCTCCAGTTACTAAACCAGGCACTCAACCAGCCACTCAGTTGCCACCATTCAGTAACCTCCAGTTACTAAACAAGGACTTAAACCAGTCAATCGGTTGCCACCCATTTACCTGCGCATCCTCACAAGGATCGCCAAGTCCCTCCTGGACTTTATGGTTTCCTACGAAACCCATTTATCTGTGCATCCTCACAAGGATCGCCAAGTCCTTCCTGGACTTTATGGTTTCCTATGAAACCCATTTATCTGCGCATCCTCACAAGGATCGCCAAGTCCCTACTGGACTTTATGGTCCTCCACCTATTCCTTTTCCCAATACAAATGTGGCACCTTGTGACTCATGGGCGGCGGCAATCGTTTACCATTACGTGGTTTGTTTACTCGTATGCCACTTAATGCATTAAACAAAATATATTTCTTATCCCTTTAAGTCGTAAACGTTTTTTGCAACCATTGTTTCATTTTATGTCTACCTCGATATAAGGTTTTTCATAGCGGACTTCGAAAATAAAATTATTTACATTACGTAATTTGTTGTTCAGCCTCACAATGATGTGTTTTGGTTATATTATTCGAAACCCTTAAACACTGATATTAAATAATTTAAAAAAGCAGACTGTAAACAACGTTAACCTTTGAATGCCGCAAAAAGTTTAACTTTGAATTGTTTTGTAGAGACTTATGCGTAAACATATAAATAGGCATTCCAATTATTATTTTACGATATAATGTGATAAATTTTCATGATAAAAATAAAGGAATAAACTATAAAAATCAGAATTATGAAGCAGAGCTACACTGCCATGGCCTAAGACCTTGATAAATTGTCTTCGATAAAAGGACGTTCGATAGCGCTCATAGTGCCACCATTAGAAAACGTAGATTATTTTGACACCTATGTATCCCACAAAGATACCTCACGATCATCGATGGGCTTTAATGGTTTGTACCACAAAACTAAAAAAATAATAATAATACACTAAATCTTACGAGCCAATATTGAAAACGATATGTAGACACTGTTGATATTATAATTTGATTTTATACGTAAGTATGTACCATAATGTTCCTAGTATTTTTACCTTGTGAAATATATTCAAAATGCTGATAGATGAAAGGACAATATTTACCTAGGGCAACCCTTATTTATATTTATGAATTTTGACGTTCTAGGTTTATCCTTTTGAGGGTAAATCTTAATATATAAAATCCTTGCGTTACTGACTGACTGACAGACACACTACAGCCGAAATTATTGGGCGCAGGAAGCTGAAATTTGGCATGTATGTTCCTTGGGGACCGTAGGGGCGCACTAAGAAGGGATTTTCCGAAATTCCCACGGGATCGGCCAAAACGGGTAAATTTAAAAGAAATGCAGGCGTAGCTGCTGGCGTCCTCTAGTATTTTATAAGAATACGAGTAAGCAATCCGAAAACCCTATGTTATTCTAAACACAGTAAGTTTTAGACGAAAGGTTTGCAAGTGTAAAAAATGTTGCCTACAAAAACTATGATTTGTAAAATATATATTTACGATAGATTAGTGGAGAGACCTCCTGACTGCTACGCCTAGTTGGATCTCGCAGGTCTCGAGATCAAGGCATGGTGTGCACTAAGTACTTTTCTTACTTCATAAATAGTTGATAAATTTTCGTTAATATAATAAATAAGTTATATGCTAAGCTCTGAAGGAACGCGTTGTAAGGAATTTTGCATGTCTACGAGTTCTCTATAATGTTATCAAAATATGTGAAGAACTTCTGCCGACCCGCAGTTGGCCAGTGCTAGACTATGGTCTAACTCTTATAATAACAAGTTGTCTGTACCCAGCGGTGTGGCAGATTATGAAATAAGTCGCATGATAATTATATCTTAGACGCTTTCAAAATTATAGTAACTAAGTCTATGTTTAGTTTGTGTTAGGCCAAAATCATTATTATTCAACCTCTGCCCACGTTTTAATTGCTAACATTTCCGTTAACAGCTTATATATTTTTAGTTTCCGTTCCCAGGTTCAACGCAAAATTAAATTCTGACATTGTTTTACTACTTCCTTACAAGCAACTTAACATTGAGAATTTAAATCAAGTAAAATATATTTCGTTCTAGGTAGGAAAACTGCGTAGTATATTATTTATTCATGCACCATGAAACATTGTAGTGAAGTATATGTAATAAGTGACTTTAAACAGCAATTTGATTAAAAGTGGTGGCGGTGGTGGCGTCTAGAGCATGTAAAGTAAAAATAACATTAATTTCAATTAATGTAAAACGGAAAATTTATAAATTCAAGAGGCTTATTTTAGGCCAAATAGAGGACGTGCTCGGCTGTGAAGGGCAAGATTAAGGCGGCGTGTCTAGCCAAAATGAGTGACGTAGGCAAAGTGTGAGAAAAACATTCACTATTAGGTAGTATGATATATATATATAGTATGGTGTACGAGATGTTGGTAATTATTTTATTGTTACAATAACATAACTATGCTGGTTACAGCAAGATTGGGGAAACTAGTTTTGGCCAGTACCACCCTTTTACAGAAAGCCGACTTTGATTCGCAATATTCTAATAGGTAATTGTGTTTCGTCCGTGAGTAAGAATATCGAAAGCCCATGTCTTATATGTATATTGTCTACTTATCTTTCCTATAGTCCATATCTCCTATTTTACAGAGCCGGAAAGAGAGATGGATATATATAAGACAGGGACTAATTTTAACAGAAGAGTTGTTTCTATACCAGTCTTTTTCTTTCACTTTTTCCAAGGTTGGAAAAACAGTCATGTACGGGCTATGGTTCGCCAATCATCATCAGATGGATTATGGTTCCTTTGCTAACCATCTAGCTATACAAATTATAAAATAAAGTCTAATATGAAACGAATATGAGTCCGAATGCGATAAACTCAAAAAGATTTGTGTATGATTTGCAGCAATACATAGTGGAATTCCTGAGGAAGGTTAGGGTGTATAATTCACAACTTACAGTTTCAATGGATACCGAGCCTAAATAAAACAATCGAGAGGATACTATTAATCTTTAAAGTCATTGTCTGTATTGTATTATTCAAGTTAATCCTACCGATATCTTTATGGATTAATGATCACATCAAATTGCTCCATTACGGATGAATGAATTTAAATTAGATAGTAGGATTGTTATAAGCTAAACTTGTTTAAATTTAGAGCACCAGTGATAAATTTCAGCACAAGTTCCAGATAAAATCAAAATAAAAAAACGAAATCCTTTTTATGTTATCTACCAAATAATTCAAGCGGAAAGTTATCAGACAGTAGATGAAATAGCCCTAAATAATTCCCAAGAGTTAACCAGGAGCTACTTTATTGTATCGTATTAGTTATCTGATTATGTCTATGAGCTTTTAGATTTTTTCCTTTTTATCTCATTTCTATAATGAATCATTTACATACAATGTGGGCATTGTGTGCGTTTGCTACCTTTTCAAGTATTGAGTCCGAGGGAAATGAACTATTCTATTGTGCATTATGTGTGCGTTTAGCTGCGAAAACAGCGTTTTATAATGGTTTCTTTCCAGATTATTATTTTGACAAAACTTCACGCCTATTATCCCCCAAGGGGCAGGCACAGGTGCATTACACACCCACCTTTCGCCAGTTATGTTTCGGTCCCAATGTAATAGGGGGCGAGCCTATTTATTGCCATCTACCGGGCACATTATTAAGCGCGCATTATTCTTTTGAGTACTGATTTTTATAGAAACTTATTTATAACACGGTTTGATTTACTTTTTAAATAGATTTTATAAAGACAATGCTCGCACTTAAAGTAAATATTGTACGGCAAAAGACTTTACAAACGTAAAACCAACGCACACAAACACATCCCAAATCACTGTTCGTCCCTTTCCTTTAATAATAAAGCTACTTTAAAAAAAAAAATAACTGCATGTTGTATACGAAACATTTGTATTTTACGCTACAATTTTACCGTTGTCGTGGCGTGACTGTGATTAATTAGAAACATTTAAATGACGTCTCACCTTGAAGTTGGTGTTTGCCCTTAGCATAGCAGAATATAGCAGAACTGAAACATAAGACTTATTATAAGCAGTTGTCTCTTATTAATAAATGTAAAAAAGAATGAATAATTTAATTTATTTTTATTTTGTGATTTTATAACTGTTCATTCTCTTATTTTTATCATTAATCCATAATTCATGAACAAATTATATAAGTACATATATTCTTTTTCACCGGCTACTATATCAGGTACTTTCTTGCCCTAGAAACGCACAATAGATAATAATATTCTGTGGAAACAAAGGAAATAATCACTTGTCGCAATTGAAACTGCTGTGCTGTTTCAATAGTTTTGTCGCTGAATGCACAGCGACAAAACTATTGAAACAGCATAATCGCTCCTCGCTGCTTACCAACTCCTTCACTCGCTTCTTATTAACCGCTGGCGACGCGGACAACTATCTTAAAAATTTAATTGGTGTACAACGTTTTTACCCGACTACGGCGGTCAAAAGATTTGTAATAATGGCGCGGGTGCCATAGACTATATAAATTTTATCGAAATTTTCTGCCACCTTGTATTGGTGAGTACTGTTGCAACTGTTGCAAAGTAATATTATACCATACATCAAAATAGAAAATAGTAAGTCATTATAGTGATAATCTAAGTTTTGGTAATTTTTGGTTATCTGTGGTGTACCATAAACTTTTGTATGATCTGTGGTTATCTGAATAAAGAATTCCTTTTTTTATGGCGTTGACTTGCAACGAAAACCGCGTTTTATTAGGTTATGGGCCCTGCAGACTTAACATTTGCTAAAAAGGTGTGATTTCGACGGTTCCTACGTACAGAAGGTCAAGTCAAAAATCGAGGTTTACAGGAGAGCGTAATTTGTGTTCAACACGCCCTAGAAATAGTTCTATGACCAATAATAAATATTTTCTTTCTACAATATTTTAACAGTTTTAAGGGATTAATTATGCTATTTACACAAATTTTTTTTTTTACGTTTTCTTGAAAAAACTTATAGATGACCGTTTCTACGCCGATAATAATATCAGTCATGTCTATTATACCTTTTTATACGCTGTCCGTGTGGTGACGGATTAAGAATACGAAATGTCACCACTCCATATCATTCCATAGCTGTCGTAAGAGCCGACAGAGGGAGCATATTATGCAGAGAACAGCACTGTAAGAGAAGGAAACTTGATACAAACCCTATACCAACCCCCTATACAAGACCGCATTCGCACCGAGTGGCACGCATTTTAAAACACCGTACAAAAAAAATGTACAGATGTCCGTATCTACGACACTTTTTCGTTTAATTTATAATACTTGTTCTTTTATACGATTTGTAAAACAAGGTAAATAAATAACATTGAAAAAGAAATCGTATGTCAGTATGTGCGCATAGATAATCTAAAGCCAATGATGCAATAAAAAAAATATGCCATTTTCGACATGTCTTTATATACGTAGGGACCGTCGATTTATCAGTATTGTTGAGAATAAAGTCAAAGTAAAGTTATTACGTATACTTGAAGTAGTAAATATAGTGACAGTGTATAAAATTGAAAGTATAAAAATATGTCGACTAACTCGCACTCGTATCTCACGAATGTGCCCAAACTGCGCGGCAAGGAAAATTACCACGAGTGGGCTTATGCTGTGGAAAATCTCCTCGTGCTGGAGAGTATGGAGAAATGCATCAAGGTTGAGCACGCGGCGACAGTGACAGCAACAGATGACGCTAAAACTAAGGCGAAGTTGGTTCTTACAATAGACCCGTCACTATATGTTCACATTAAGCAAGCATCGAGCACAATGGACCTCTGGAATAAACTACGACAAATGTTCATGATTCTGGATTTGCAATGCGAATATCATTATTGCGAAGTTTGATTTCAATTCGTCTAGACAACTGTGACTCGATGACAAGCTACATCACACAAATTATCGAAACCGGTCAAAAATTATCGGGTACAGGATTCAATGTGAACGACGAGTGGATTGGCAGTTTGTTCTTGGCAGGATTACCAGAGAAATATTTTTATTTATTTATTTAAACTTCATATACACAAAGTACATAGGCGGACTTAATGCCATGGGCATTATCTACCAGTCAACCTTACGAGTGGTGCAGAGAGGAAGAAGTAGGTGTATTTTAAAGTGTAATAGGAATGTACTAGTAATTATGTAGGACACGATATACTTGCATCACAGAATTGTAAATTATACCAGAAGGAGCGATCGCTTGTCAAAGTGAAGCCAAACGACTCTGCTCAAAATGAGCGTACCGGGCGTTACGTCATTCAAAACATCACATTACGCTTACATACTTTTAATTTTATTAAGCCATCGTGGAAATTTATAAATGTAAAATTCTGCCAAATATACCCATATTAAAAAAAGATTCGATCACATTTTATGTGTAAGTAGCATATTCAATAATTGATTAATAAAATATTTCATGATTATTGACAAAAATATCATAACATTGCTGCGCCATTTTGTGAGTGTTGTCAGTGTGTCCTCGAACGATTACCCCATATTGAGTAAGGATCATAAAATGTTACCTGTTTTATTTAATATAGTATTTTCGTCATGATATTGCGATTTGGGTAATTTTATTTAATTGTATTAGTACTTAGTAGCGTAATTTATTGTTGATCAAATTATTGTTCACGTGTCACCTTTCTAGTACCTACCTATCCCAAATACCTTCATATGTACCTAACATATTATATACCTAATTTGTTTTTGTTGATTTCAATTCAATTTTTGCAACAGTTAATAAGTATTTAAATCAGTTATCACTATCAGTGGCTAGGTATTTAATTGATCGGCTGATTAAACTTGTTGTCTGTGTCAAATATATTTCTATACATTTTATAAAATAAAGTGTATAATTCACGCTGGCTGAGCCGGGGTCAAAGCACATGAGTAGATAAACGGAACATAGACCACGCTTATTACAACAGCGAGAATCGGTTGCACTACTACAAGCACGCGGCGCATGTGTGCGTGACCACTGGCTGCTTGTCGTGTACGCGGCGATACTGGAAAAATCTGGTTTACGTAGGCACATGCAGTTGACAATCTCAGGGTTATTACGACGCACGTTTTGTACGTTGCAAGTTTTAATATTTTCATGTAAAAACGTGGTATTTTATTATTAATAATGGTTGTTTATTGTACTGTGTATGAATAATACTAGATGAAATAGTTCAGTAATTATAAAGATTTTAACGATGGTAACGTACAATTGGGTTTTTTAATTATACCTCCGGATAATTTTATCGCATTTGTTGAATATCTCAAGCAAAAGTTTCGCGAATATTTCGATCTTGAAATAAATATTGTCAGTGTTGGCAACGTAATACTTAACGTGTTTGCATGTTGTCCACCAGGATCTTCTAGCCCGATCACCCAGGGGATCCACATGAACTCATTAGTTGTGAAATTGTGTAAAAGCAATTAACGTTTACAAAACCAATGACTATCAGAAAGTGATCAGTCATTGATAGGGCTTACAAAAAACAGGTGTATGTGATTTTCAACCTTATTGACGTAACTCAGAATTTATAATTTTACTAACGTATCAATGTCAGAAAGCAAGAATATACCAAAAAAAAGTCTGTCATGAATTGTCAATAAGGTCGAAAATCGCATGCACCTGTTTTTGTAAGCCGTATCGATGGTTGATCACTTTATATTTTTTTGTTTTGTAGACGTTCATTTGTTTTACACAATTTCTTTTTAAACTTATTTTAGGTACCTATCCCCGTGGTAAAAATAGTGGGACATAATAGCTAAAGGAGATTCCTATGTATATTAGCAAAATCTTAATATATAAAATCCTTGCGTTACTGACTGACTGACAGACACGCTACAGCCGAAACTATTGGGCACAGGAAGCTGAAATTTGGCATGTATGTTCCTTGGGGACAGTAGGGGTGCACTAAGAAGGGATTTTCCGAAATTCCCACGGGATCAGCCAAAACGGGTAAATTAAAAAAAATGCAGGCGTAGCTGCTGGCGTCCTCTAGTAGATCATATTACCAGAAAAATATCCAACACTATTAGTGGTATCGTTGGGAATGTCAAATAAATCACGTTGTCACGTCGTGTCGTTGGTAACAAACGTATATTTTTTTTTATTCCGTGCTTTTAAAAGTTTCAGGTCCATGCTATTTTTGGTTCCACTCGCTATTTTATTTACAACTGTACGTCTGCCGTATAGCGAATCGGTTGAGTCCAAGAATCTGCCCAATCCACGAATCTGTCGAGATGGGAATATGCCGAATCACGAATCTGTCCAATCCAGAATCTGTCGTATACCGAACAAGCGATTTGTCTTAACCTATTGTGACAACCCTACCAAAATAGGTAACAAATTTACAAGCTCTTAAGAAGCTGTCTCTCTGTTCGGTTTATTTACTCATGTGGACAATGTGTGGTACTTAGGTACATCCCTACTAATATAATTATAGTAACAGTAAATATTTAAATCAGATATGATATAATCACCAATAACACATACTTGTCAAAATAAATGATTCATTACTATTCCATTCGGTGATTTAAAAATAAACAATAGCTTAATAAGGTAACACGCTTTACGTTTCATAATATTCCCGTAAAGCAGGTGAACTGTTCTTGAGGTGGCAACACTGGCGAGTATGAGGAAGTGACGTCTGCATACCCAATGACATTTGACCGGCTACACTCCGCGTCGAACAAATATGACAGATGACTCCATCTGGATAATTCAAATCTGTGACTTGCATAAACGTATATTATAAATAGTTAAATAGCTTAATGCATAA
Source organism: Euclidia mi (assembly GCA_944739405.2). NCBI lineage: Eukaryota > Metazoa > Arthropoda > Insecta > Lepidoptera > Erebidae > Euclidia > Euclidia mi. The sequence continues at coordinate 34,711,472 of OX123202.2, read as the reverse complement.
ACTTAATACATACACAATAAATACAGGAATAACAAATAAAATACATAAACTAATTATATATATATATATATATATATATACATACATACATAAAATTATGGTAATGACTTATTATCGGATATAGTCGCCGACTCAGCCAACAAGAGTTCCTTCATTTTGGACTTGAAGGTGAGCTTGGTCTTAGCCATTCTGATCTCAAGAGGGAGAGCATTCCACAGAAGGATGGACTGAATTGAGAAAGAAGAGTGAAGAAAATTAGTTTTATGAGCAGGTACCATGAGTTGGAGGTTATTGGCAGAGCGAATGTTTCGCTCATGGTTTGTGCATAAGTACTGAAAGTAGGAAGTGACATAATTAGGGGCAGAAAGAGATGTAAGAAAAGAGTATAGTGTAGTGAGAGCACGCAAACTACGGCGTTGACGTATAGGAAGCATCTTTAATTGGAAACGATAAGTAGACACATGGTCAAACTTACGAAGATTAATTAATATGAATCGAATGCAGTTATTCAGAAGACGGTCAAGTTTATTAAGGAGTTCTGCATTCAGGTCAAAGTAACATACATCGCCATAGTCCATCAGAGGGAGGATTAAAGCTTGCACAAGCGTAGTTTTAGTCTCGGTTGGAAGCAAATTTATTAGGCGGTAGAGGGCACATAGGGTGCCGGTGACTTTTTGACTTACCTGTTTTACTAGAGCTTCCCAATTTAACTTTGTACCTATATGCAGCCCAAGGTTTTTGACAGAGGGATACAAGTCAACATTAGTCCCGTTAAAAGTTATAGCTGGTAGAGATGTGAAATCCAGTTTTTTTAACATCGGCCGGCTACCCACAATAATGGCTTGGGTCTTACACGGGTTTACGACCTGACCAAACTTATCAGACCAAGTCAGTATGGCTTCCAGATCCTTGATAATCTTGCCAATGGTCTCAGCTACGCGTTCAACATTACCATAGGTGTAAATCTGCAAGTCATCGGCATACAGATGGTAAGCACACTGAAGATGTTGAGTTAGGAAATTTATAAAGATAGAGAACAAAAGAGGGGAAAGAATACCGCCTTGAGGAACGCCAGACGTAATGTCGAACCAGCCCGAAGATGACTCATCGAGGCGAGCAGACTGTTGACGACCCCGAAGATAAGTTGAGAACCAATCCAGTGCTCCGGCAGAGACCCTGAGATGGGAGAGGATAGATAATAGGACGTCGTGACTGACGGTGTTGAAGGCATTAGAAAAATAAATAAGCACTTCTTCTTCTTCTTCTTGTCGTATCAATGGCGGTTTTAGATGACTGACGACCAGTATTCTGCTACAGCTATAGCGTTGTTTGTGGCCTTATGCAGCTCAGCCAAAGAGCATTTAATCGGACAGGAGGGGCAAGAAAGCAAGTGTGGCATGACCTGCCTTGTCGCTCCACAGTCGCAACGGACAGAGTCCTCGGCCACATAGCCCCATCTATACAGATTGTATCTGCAGCGACCCACTTATGTTCGGAGTCGGTTTAGGGACTTCCAGGTGGACCAGGGCAGGTCCTGCCCTGGGGGAAGCTCCTCTGCAGGCACAATGTAGGACACAGGAGGAGCATGCTTTTCATGCCACAAATTACGGCGTGCCTCAGCTGGACTGTCTGTAAGAGGTTTCGTGTGGCTTAGGAAACTTTTACGGCTCCTTAGGCGGGTTGAAACTGTTTCCTTATTATGGAGTGGATGTCGAGTGTCCGTCTCTTGTTTCGACTTCTCGATGGAACACGCCACACTCCTTCGCACCTCTGGAGGTGCAATACCTGCCAGAGGGTACACCACATTAAGCGGTGTTGGCTTTAGGCAGCCTGTTATTATACGGCAGGTGTTGTTAAGTGCAACATCTACTTCTCTTGCATGTACCGAACGGTGCCACACTGGGCATGCGTATTCACCAGCAGAGAAGCAGAGTGCAAGTGCCGATGTGCGAAGCACGCGCGGTGAGGCCCCCCAAGATGTCGAAACAAGCCAGCTTATGAGATTGTTGCGGGTGTTAACCTTCATTTTCATTTTTCGACAGTGCTCTTTGTAGGTCAGAGATCTATCAAGGCTGACCCCAAGGTATACGGGATTAGCGCAGGACAAGATGTTGTTACCTCGCCAGCTAATCTTAAGGTTTCGGCCAGCATGTTTATTGCGCAGGTCAAATGCACAAGATAGCGTTTTATTAGGGTTGTGTCGAAGGTCATTCTCGTCATAATAACGGCCTAGATCGTCCAAAGCTTTCATCAGCGTGTCTTCGGCGTCCTCGAAAGTACTCGTTCGAGTTGCTATTGCCAGATCGTCAGCGTATAAAAATCTTTCTGTTCCGGGTGGGCTGGGTAGGTCGTTGAAGTATATATTGAAAAGGGCGGGTGCCAACACACTCCCTTGAGGTAAGCCATTTTTGAGGCGCTGCCATCTACTTTTTTTACCATTCAGGGAGACTTGAAAACGACGGTTTCTCAGAAGTTCGCCTAGGATGCGGGTAAAGTTAGTATCATTGATCATTGAAGACACTTTTGCGATAAGTCTTGATGCGGTGATGATTGGGAAGCTGGTAACAAATATTTGACCAGTGGATTGCCGCCGATAGAAATGACCACATCTTGAAGTGAACTGAGACAGGTGTTCAGCACGTGGTCATCAGTTACTTCGACTTCGTCTCTATTAACACGCCTCAAAGCTCGTAGAAAGTCTTCAGACAGATGATGGCGATACTTCTCCCAGAGAGCTACCGCGTTCGCGGCTCCACAAATTGACATAACACCAAGATGACGTCAAACAGATGACGCATGCGGCTGGGACTGTCACTGACGCTCGCCTCCGCGAGGTTGTCATCCCAGTATTGGTCACCGTCGAGAAAGTGACGTACTACGCAGGCTGTGCGGTAAGTGGGATACTCCAAGCCATCAAATGTCCTCAGAAAGGCGAAAGTCGTTGGGCCTCGGACCGTATGAAGTAACAACCGCAGAAAATAGCATTCGACATTATTACACAAATAATATAAAAGTACGGTATAAACTCTACAAAATGCGGTGTCCTTGAAACTTCCCGGAAAACCTTATAAACTATACAAAATGCGGTGTCCTTGAAACTTCCCGGAAAACCTTCCACAGCACCTGCTCGTCAACGTCGGTTAAATACACCCTTTTGCTTGTCGTACCTCTAATATGAAGGCATCTCGTCATACGTAAGGGACCTCCCAAACTGATCGATTTTACAGAGCCTGAAAAATGCCAAGAGAGTTGTTTGACGCGGCTTTTCCAAGTGCTCAGCAACGCTGTCGGGATCAAAATATATGCGCTGGCCGTTCTCTAGGTGGTCGTGTAAATGCATTACGGTAGGATGCTTCTCATGTATAGAGAACACCAGTATCCGCCAAGCCGCTTCAGACGTAACAATAAATAAATGGCTGTGTGTGAGTAAAAATAATCTAGCTAGTTCCACATCTCACTAATGTTTATATACAGTTAATCCAAACAAAGGTACGTGCTATATGTATATCCCGGAAGACAATTTAAAGCAAGTTTACATGCGACATGAAAATATATTAATTAAGTAGCAATAATTACACCAATGTGACCAAAATGTTTATTTTGTACTAACTCTATTACTATTTATTCTGACAGAAATGATGTAAGCAATCAAGTGTGGCGATGGTGTAGTTAATTAATTCAATAACTTCAACTAATAGTCTTGCTCATCTCTGAAACGAATTAAAAATACAATTTTTAAGAAGAAAATGTACAACTCCATCTATGACTTTTGAAAACAACTATTAACGTCGCCAACATGTTCGAATTTAAATTATTTATATCCAAAAAGGGCTTACACATGTAATTCGACTTGATGTTTTTGAACTCTCTTAGATGGCGCTGCATTAAAATTGTGTTGATTCTACTTAAATATTCAATTTATTATGTTTAGCAGCCTAAGTTACTTATACTGCGTGATTTTTATAGTGTGAAGCTAGCTTATAGCATAGTTAACATAATAACAACATTCAAATATGCATTGTTACGTTACACGTTGTTACAGAATGCGTTGAAGAAATAAAGGTTCTCTGCTCGTTCCCTGTAGGTCATAGCGTGATAATATGTAGCCTATGTGGTGACCCGACTTTTTAATAATATTTGTGCCAAATTTGAAGTAAATCCATGCAGTACTTTTTTACTTTATCCCGGATATAAGGACAAACAGATAAACAGACAAACAGACAAAAAATTCTAAAAACTATATTTTTGGCCTCGGTATCGATAGTAGATCACACCCCAATTATTCTTTAAAAAAAATATTCAATGTACAGTTTTGACTTTCCTACCATTTTATTATATGTATAGATGTACATAAAATAACATTGTTTATATTAAGTATGTCGGCGGGTTGCTTGTTTTTGGGCGGTATCAACACTTCACAGTGTGTTATAAGTTCACACCAAATCAAATTAATAAAACTGACTACAATTATTTTGGATAACTGAACACGAAACAAGTGACAGTTTCTAGGTACTTGTTGTCCGCCCGAAGTCTCCAAGAGAAGTGATAGTTGTCTTGCTCCGTTCAACGTCAACCGTCACCCCCCTCTTCAACTGTAGTGAACGTCACACTAGACTCTGTCGAAGCGCGCCATCTTCACACTTCCGTTTCGTAGTCGTTGACGTCCCGTACTAATGATCATTTCGATACGGCCATCCTACAAGACATACGACCCTGTGTGTTAATCTGTAACAAAATATTACACGCACAGTATCACATTACTCGGTCACTCCTGACTTAAGCCAGGTAAGGGTTGAATCAAAACAGTGTTAGGATTCCAATCAAATTTTTTTTACAAAATTACCTCCTACACTACATTCCTAACTATTATAGGAGCTGGATTCAGAGAATCACTGACAATACAGTCAATTACCATAGACTCACGTCATAATCAAATCAAATAACTAAAGCTCTACATGTGATTCATAACCATTCAGTAACCTCCAGTTACTAAACCAGGCACTCAACCAGCCACTCAGTTGCCACCATTCAGTAACCTCCAGTTACTAAACAAGGACTTAAACCAGTCAATCGGTTGCCACCCATTTACCTGCGCATCCTCACAAGGATCGCCAAGTCCCTCCTGGACTTTATGGTTTCCTACGAAACCCATTTATCTGTGCATCCTCACAAGGATCGCCAAGTCCTTCCTGGACTTTATGGTTTCCTATGAAACCCATTTATCTGCGCATCCTCACAAGGATCGCCAAGTCCCTACTGGACTTTATGGTCCTCCACCTATTCCTTTTCCCAATACAAATGACTGTGGCACCTTGTGACTCATGGGCGGCGGCAATCGTTTACCATTACGTGGTTTGTTTACTCGTATGCCACTTAATGCATTAAACAAAATATATTTCTTATCCCTTTAAGTCGTAAACGTTTTTTGCAACCATTGTTTCATTTTATGTCTACCTCGATATAAGGTTTTTCATAGCGGACTTCGAAAATAAAATTATTTACATTACGTAATTTGTTGTTCAGCCTCACAATGATGTGTTTTGGTTATATTATTCGAAACCCTTAAACACTGATATTAAATAATTTAAAAAAGCAGACTGTAAACAACGTTAACCTTTGAATGCCGCAAAAAGTTTAACTTTGAATTGTTTTGTAGAGACTTATGCGTAAACATATAAATAGGCATTCCAATTATTATTTTACGATATAATGTGATAAATTTTCATGATAAAAATAAAGGAATAAACTATAAAAATCAGAATTATGAAGCAGAGCTACACTGCCATGGCCTAAGACCTTGATAAATTGTCTTCGATAAAAGGACGTTCGATAGCGCTCATAGTGCCACCATTAGAAAACGTAGATTATTTTGACACCTATGTATCCCACAAAGATACCTCACGATCATCGATGGGCTTTAATGGTTTGTACCACAAAACTAAAAAAATAATAATAATACACTAAATCTTACGAGCCAATATTGAAAACGATATGTAGACACTGTTGATATTATAATTTGATTTTATACGTAAGTATGTACCATAATGTTCCTAGTATTTTTACCTTGTGAAATATATTCAAAATGCTGATAGATGAAAGGACAATATTTACCTAGGGCAACCCTTATTTATATTTATGAATTTTGACGTTCTAGGTTTATCCTTTTGAGGGTAAATCTTAATATATAAAATCCTTGCGTTACTGACTGACTGACAGACACACTACAGCCGAAATTATTGGGCGCAGGAAGCTGAAATTTGGCATGTATGTTCCTTGGGGACCGTAGGGGCGCACTAAGAAGGGATTTTCCGAAATTCCCACGGGATCGGCCAAAACGGGTAAATTTAAAAGAAATGCAGGCGTAGCTGCTGGCGTCCTCTAGTATTTTATAAGAATACGAGTAAGCAATCCGAAAACCCTATGTTATTCTAAACACAGTAAGTTTTAGACGAAAGGTTTGCAAGTGTAAAAAATGTTGCCTACAAAAACTATGATTTGTAAAATATATATTTACGATAGATTAGTGGAGAGACCTCCTGACTGCTACGCCTAGTTGGATCTCGCAGGTCTCGAGATCAAGGCATGGTGTGCACTAAGTACTTTTCTTACTTCATAAATAGTTGATAAATTTTCGTTAATATAATAAATAAGTTATATGCTAAGCTCTGAAGGAACGCGTTGTAAGGAATTTTGCATGTCTACGAGTTCTCTATAATGTTATCAAAATATGTGAAGAACTTCTGCCGACCCGCAGTTGGCCAGTGCTAGACTATGGTCTAACTCTTATAATAACAAGTTGTCTGTACCCAGCGGTGTGGCAGATTATGAAATAAGTCGCATGATAATTATATCTTAGACGCTTTCAAAATTATAGTAACTAAGTCTATGTTTAGTTTGTGTTAGGCCAAAATCATTATTATTCAACCTCTGCCCACGTTTTAATTGCTAACATTTCCGTTAACAGCTTATATATTTTTAGTTTCCGTTCCCAGGTTCAACGCAAAATTAAATTCTGACATTGTTTTACTACTTCCTTACAAGCAACTTAACATTGAGAATTTAAATCAAGTAAAATATATTTCGTTCTAGGTAGGAAAACTGCGTAGTATATTATTTATTCATGCACCATGAAACATTGTAGTGAAGTATATGTAATAAGTGACTTTAAACAGCAATTTGATTAAAAGTGGTGGCGGTGGTGGCGTCTAGAGCATGTAAAGTAAAAATAACATTAATTTCAATTAATGTAAAACGGAAAATTTATAAATTCAAGAGGCTTATTTTAGGCCAAATAGAGGACGTGCTCGGCTGTGAAGGGCAAGATTAAGGCGGCGTGTCTAGCCAAAATGAGTGACGTAGGCAAAGTGTGAGAAAAACATTCACTATTAGGTAGTATGATATATATATATAGTATGGTGTACGAGATGTTGGTAATTATTTTATTGTTACAATAACATAACTATGCTGGTTACAGCAAGATTGGGGAAACTAGTTTTGGCCAGTACCACCCTTTTACAGAAAGCCGACTTTGATTCGCAATATTCTAATAGGTAATTGTGTTTCGTCCGTGAGTAAGAATATCGAAAGCCCATGTCTTATATGTATATTGTCTACTTATCTTTCCTATAGTCCATATCTCCTATTTTACAGAGCCGGAAAGAGAGATGGATATATATAAGACAGGGACTAATTTTAACAGAAGAGTTGTTTCTATACCAGTCTTTTTCTTTCACTTTTTCCAAGGTTGGAAAAACAGTCATGTACGGGCTATGGTTCGCCAATCATCATCAGATGGATTATGGTTCCTTTGCTAACCATCTAGCTATACAAATTATAAAATAAAGTCTAATATGAAACGAATATGAGTCCGAATGCGATAAACTCAAAAAGATTTGTGTATGATTTGCAGCAATACATAGTGGAATTCCTGAGGAAGGTTAGGGTGTATAATTCACAACTTACAGTTTCAATGGATACCGAGCCTAAATAAAACAATCGAGAGGATACTATTAATCTTTAAAGTCATTGTCTGTATTGTATTATTCAAGTTAATCCTACCGATATCTTTATGGATTAATGATCACATCAAATTGCTCCATTACGGATGAATGAATTTAAATTAGATAGTAGGATTGTTATAAGCTAAACTTGTTTAAATTTAGAGCACCAGTGATAAATTTCAGCACAAGTTCCAGATAAAATCAAAATAAAAAAACGAAATCCTTTTTATGTTATCTACCAAATAATTCAAGCGGAAAGTTATCAGACAGTAGATGAAATAGCCCTAAATAATTCCCAAGAGTTAACCAGGAGCTACTTTATTGTATCGTATTAGTTATCTGATTATGTCTATGAGCTTTTAGATTTTTTCCTTTTTATCTCATTTCTATAATGAATCATTTACATACAATGTGGGCATTGTGTGCGTTTGCTACCTTTTCAAGTATTGAGTCCGAGGGAAATGAACTATTCTATTGTGCATTATGTGTGCGTTTAGCTGCGAAAACAGCGTTTTATAATGGTTTCTTTCCAGATTATTATTTTGACAAAACTTCACGCCTATTATCCCCCAAGGGGCAGGCACAGGTGCATTACACACCCACCTTTCGCCAGTTATGTTTCGGTCCCAATGTAATAGGGGGCGAGCCTATTTATTGCCATCTACCGGGCACATTATTAAGCGCGCATTATTCTTTTGAGTACTGATTTTTATAGAAACTTATTTATAACACGGTTTGATTTACTTTTTAAATAGATTTTATAAAGACAATGCTCGCACTTAAAGTAAATATTGTACGGCAAAAGACTTTACAAACGTAAAACCAACGCACACAAACACACCCCAAATCACTGTTCGTCCCTTTCCTTTAATAATAAAGCTACTTTAAAAAAAAAATAACTGCATGTTGTATACGAAACATTTGTATTTTACGCTACAATTTTACCGTTGTCGTGGCGTGACTGTGATTAATTAGAAACATTTAAATGACGTCTCACCTTGAAGTTGGTGTTTGCCCTTAGCATAGCAGAATATAGCAGAACTGAAACATAAGACTTATTATAAGCAGTTGTCTCTTATTAATAAATGTAAAAAAGAATGAATAATTTAATTTATTTTTATTTTGTGATTTTATAACTGTTCATTCTCTTATTTTTATCATTAATCCATAATTCATGAACAAATTATATAAGTACATATATTCTTTTTCACCGGCTACTATATCAGGTACTTTCTTGCCCTAGAAACGCACAATAGATAATAATATTCTGTGGAAACAAAGGAAATAATCACTTGTCGCAATTGAAACTGCTGTGCTGTTTCAATAGTTTTGTCGCTGAATGCACAGCGACAAAACTATTGAAACAGCATAATCGCTCCTCGCTGCTTACCAACTCCTTCACTCGCTTCTTATTAACCGCTGGCGACGCGGACAACTATCTTAAAAATTTAATTGGTGTACAACGTTTTTACCCGACTACGGCGGTCAAAAGATTTGTAATAATGGCGCGGGTGACATAGACTATATAAATTTTATCGAAATTTTCTGCCACCTTGTATTGGTGAGTACTGTTGCAACTGTTGCAAAGTAATATTATACCATACATCAAAATAGAAAATAGTAAGTCATTATAGTGATAATCTAAGTTTTGGTAATTTTTGGTTATCTGTGGTGTACCATAAACTTTTGTATGATCTGTGGTTATCTGAATAAAGAATTCCTTTATTTATGGCGTTGACTTGCATCGAAAACCGCGTTTTATTAGGTTATGGGCCCTGCAGACTTAACATTTGCTAAAAAGGTGTGATTTCGACGGTTCCTACGTACAGAAGGTCAAGTCAAAAATCGAGGTTTACAGGAGAGCGTAATTTGTGTTCAACACGCCCTAGAAATAGTTCTATGACCAATAATAAATATTTTCTTTCTACAATATTTTAACAGTTTTAAGGGATTAATGATGCTATTTACACAAATTTTTTTTTTTACGTTTTCTTGAAAAAACTTATAGATGACCGTTTCTACGCCGATAATAATATCAGTCATGTCTATTATACCTTTTTATACGCTGTCCGTGTGGTGACGGATTAAGAATACGAAATGTCACCACTCCATATCATTCCATAGCTGTCGTAAGAGCCGACAGAGGGAGCATATTATGCAGAGAACAGCACTGTAAGAGAAGGAAACTTGATACAAACCCTATACCAACCCCCTATACAAGACCGCATTCGCACCGAGTGGCACGCATTTTAAAACACCGTACAAAAAAAATGTACAGATGTCCGTATCTACGACACTTTTTCGTTTAATTTATAATACTTGTTCTTTTATACGATTTGTAAAACAAGGTAAATAAATAACATTGAAAAAGAAATCGTATGTCAGTATGTGCGCATAGATAATCTAAAGCCAATGATGCAATAAAAAAAATATGCCATTTTCGACATGTCTTTATATACGTAGGGACCGTCGATTTATCAGTATTGTTGAGAATAAAGTCAAAGTAAAGTTATTACGTATACTTGAAGTAGTAAATATAGTGACAGTGTATAAAATTGAAAGTATAAAAATATGTCGACTAACTCGCACTCGTATCTCACGAATGTGCCCAAACTGCGCGGCAAGGAAAATTACCACGAGTGGGCTTATGCTGTGGAAAATCTCCTCGTGCTGGAGAGTATGGAGAAATGCATCAAGGTTGAGCACGCGGCGACAGTGACAGCAACAGATGACGCTAAAACTAAGGCGAAGTTGGTTCTTACAATAGACCCGTCACTATATGTTCACATTAAGCAAGCATCGAGCACAATGGACCTCTGGAATAAACTACGACAAATGTTCATGATTCTGGATTTGCAATGCGAATATCATTATTGCGAAGTTTGATTTCAATTCGTCTAGACAACTGTGACTCGATGACAAGCTACATCACACAAATTATCGAAACCGGTCAAAAATTATCGGGTACAGGATTCAATGTGAACGACGAGTGGATTGGCAGTTTGTTCTTGGCAGGATTACCAGAGAAATATTTTTATTTATTTATTTAAACTTCATATACACAAAGTACATAGGCGGACTTAATGCCATGGGCATTATCTACCAGTCAACCTTACGAGTGGTGCAGAGAGGAAGAAGTAGGTGTATTTTAAAGTGTAATAGGAATGTACTAGTAATTATGTAGGACACGATATACTTGCATCACAGAATTGTAAATTATACCAGAAGGAGCGATCGCTTGTCAAAGTGAAGCCAAACGACTCTGCTCAAAATGAGCGTACCGGGCGTTACGTCATTCAAAACATCACATTACGCTTACATACTTTTAATTTTATTAAGCCATCGTGGAAATTTATAAATGTAAAATTCTGCCAAATATACCCATATTAAAAAAAGATTCGATCACATTTTATGTGTAAGTAGCATATTCAATAATTGATTAATAAAATATTTCATGATTATTGACAAAAATATCATAACATTGCTGCGCCATTTTGTGAGTGTTGTCAGTGTGTCCTCGAACGATTACCCCATATTGAGTAAGGATCATAAAATGTTACCTGTTTTATTTAATATAGTATTTTCGTCATGATATTGCGATTTGGGTAATTTTATTTAATTGTATTAGTACTTAGTAGCGTAATTTATTGTTGATCAAATTATTGTTCACGTGTCACCTTTCTAGTACCTACCTATCCCAAATACCTTCATATGTACCTAACATATTATATACCTAATTTGTTTTTGTTGATTTCAATTCAATTTTTGCAACAGTTAATAAGTATTTAAATCAGTTATCACTATCAGTGGCTAGGTATTTAATTGATCGGCTGATTAAACTTGTTGTCTGTGTCAAATATATTTCTATACATTTTGACGTGACAACGTCTTATAAATTGGTTTGCCGGGTGACACTTCAAGAAACTGCGTTACACTCCGCTCACGTTATGCGCTCACAATGAGAGCGAGTGAGAGGCACGCGTCCCGCCTAAGAGCGAGAGAGTCAGACATAAAAAGTGAAAGGCACGCGTCTTTCATCCTTCTTCCTACTATACGAATGAATATTCACATTAAAATTATTTTACCACTCAAAGTCGTTGTCACGTAAAACTTTCGCCCGTATACCGACTTTACAGGCAACCAATTTTTATAAAATAAAGTGTATAATTCACGCTGGCTGAGCCGGGGTCAAAGCACATGAGTAGATAAACGGAACATAGACCACGCTTATTACAACAGCGAGAATCGGTTGCACTACTACAAGCACGCGGCGCATGTGTGCGTGACCACTGGCTGCTTGTCGTGTACGCGGCGATACTGGAAAAATCTGGTTTACGTAGGCACATGCAGTTGACAATCTCAGGGTTATTACGACGCACGTTTTGTACGTTGCAAGTTTTAATATTTTCATGTAAAAACGTGGTATTTTATTATTAATAATGGTTGTTTATTGTACTTGGTATTTTATTATTAATAATGGTTGTTTATTGTACTGTGTATGAATAATACTAGATGAAATAGTTCAGTAATTATAAAGATTTTAACGATGGTAACGTACAATTGGGTTTTTTAATTATACCTCCGGATAATTTTATCGCATTTGTTGAATATCTCGAGCAAAAGTTTCGCGAATATTTCGATCTTGAAATAAATATTGTCAGTGTTGGCAACGTAATACTTAACGTGTTTGCATGTTGTCCACCAGGATCTTCTAGCCCGATCACCCAGGGGATCCACATGAACTCATTAGTTGTGAAATTGTGTAAAAGCAATTAACGTTTACAAAACCAATGACTATCAGAAAGTGATCAGTCATTGATAGGGCTTACAAAAAACAGGTGTATGTGATTTTCAACCTTATTGACGTAACTCAGAATTTATAATTTTACTGACGTATCAATGTCAGAAAGCAAGAATATACCAAAAAAAAGTCTGTCATGAATTGTCAATAAGGTCGAAAATCGCATGCACCTGTTTTTGTAAGCCGTATCGATGGTTGATCACTTTATATTTTTTTGTTTTGTAGACGTTCATTTGTTTTACACAATTTCTTTTTAAACTTATTTTAGGTACCTATCCCCGTGGTAAAAATAGTGGGACATAATAGCTAAAGGAGATTCCTATGTATATTAGCAAAATCTTAATATATAAAATCCTTGCGTTACTGACTGACTGACAGACACGCTACAGCCGAAACTATTGGGCACAGGAAGCTTAAATTTGGCATGTATGTTCCTTGGGGACAGTAGGGGTGCACTAAGAAGGGATTTTCCGAAATTCCCACGGGATCAGCCAAAACGGGTAAATTAAAAAAAATGCAGGCGTAGCTGCTGGCGTCCTCTAGTAGATCATATTACCAGAAAAATATTCAACACTATTAGTGGTATCGTTGGGAATGTCAAATAAATCACGTTGTCACGTCGTGTCGTTGGTAACAAACGTATATTTTTTTTTATTCCGTGCTTTTAAAAGTTTCAGGTCCATGCTATTTTTGGTTCCACTCGCTATTTTATTTACAACTGTACGTCTGCCGTATAGCGAATCGGTTGAGTCCAAGAATCTGCCCAATCCACGAATCTGTCGAGATGGGAATATGCCGAATCACGAATCTGTCCAATCCAGAATCTGTCGTATACCGAACAAGCGATTTGTCTTAACCTATTGTGACAACCCTACCAAAATAGGTAACAAATTTACAAGCTCTTAAGAAGCTGTCTCTCTGTTCGGTTTATTTACTCATGTGGACAATGTGTGGTACTTAGGTACATCCCTACTAATATAATTATAGTAACAGTAAATATTTAAATCAGATATGATATAATCACCAATAACACATACTTGTCAAAATAAATGATTCATTACTATTCCATTCGGTGATTTAAAAATAAACAATAGCTTAATAAGGTAACACGCTTTACGATTCATAATTTTCCCGTAAAGCAGGTGAACTGTTCTTGAGGTGGCAACACTGGCGAGTATGAGGAAGTGACGTCTGCATACCCAATGACATTTGACCGGCTACACTCCGCGTCGAACAAATATGACAGATGACTCCATCTGGATAATTCAAATCTGTGACTTGCATAAACGTATATTATAAATAGTTAAATAGCTTAATGCATAAACTTAATACATACACAATAAATACAGGAATAACAAATAAAATACATAAACTAATTATATATATATATATATATATATATATACATACATACATAAAATTATGGTAATGACTTATTATCGGATATAGTCGCCGACTCAGCCAACAAGAGTTCCTTCATTTTGGACTTGAAGGTGAGCTTGGTCTTAGCCATTCTGATCTCAAGAGGGAGAGCATTCCACAGAAGGATGGACTGAATTGAGAAAGAAGAGTGAAGAAAATTAGTTTTATGAGCAGGTACCATGAGTTGGAGGTTATTGGCAGAGCGAATGTTTCGCTCATGGTTTGTGCATAAGTACTGAAAGTAGGAAGTGACATAATTAGGGGCAGAAAGAGATGTAAGAAAAGAGTATAGTGTAGTGAGAGCACGCAAACTACGGCGTTGACGTATAGGAAGCATCTTTAATTGGAAACGATAAGTAGACACATGGTCAAACTTACGAAGATTAATTAATATGAATCGAATGCAGTTATTCAGAAGACGGTCAAGTTTATTAAGGAGTTCTGCATTCAGGTCAAAGTAACATACATCGCCATAGTCCATCAGAGGGAGGATTAAAGCTTGCACAAGCGTAGTTTTAGTCTCGGTTGGAAGCAAATTTATTAGGCGGTAGAGGGCACATAGGGTGCCGGTGACTTTTTGACTTACCTGTTTTACTAGAGCTTCCCAATTTAACTTTGTACCTATATGCAGCCCAAGGTTTTTGACAGAGGGATACAAGTCAACATTAGTCCCGTTAAAAGTTATAGCTGGTAGAGATGTGAAATCCAGTCTTTTTAACATCGGCCGGCTACCCACAATAATGGCTTGGGTCTTACACGGGTTTACGACCTGACCAAACTTATCAGACCAAGTCAGTATGGCTTCCAGATCCTTGATAATCTTGCCAATGGTCTCAGCTACGCGTTCAACATTACCATAGGTGTAAATCTGCAAGTCATCGGCATACAGATGGTAAGCACACTGAAGATGTTGAGTTAGGAAATTTATAAAGATAGAGAACAAAAGAGGGGAAAGAATACCGCCTTGAGGAACGCCAGACGTAATGTCGAACCAGCCCGAAGATGACTCATCGAGGCGAGCAGACTGTTGACGACCCCGAAGATAAGTTGAGAACCAATCCAGTGCTCCGGCAGAGACCCTGAGATGGGAGAGGATAGATAATAGGACGTCGTGACTGACGGTGTTGAAGGCATTAGAAAAATAAATAAGCACTTCTTCTTCTTCTTCTTGTCGTATCAATGGCGGTTTTAGATGACTGACGACCAGTATTCTGCTACAGCTATAGCGTTGTTTGTGGCCTTATGCAGCTCAGCCAAAGAGCATTTAATCGGACAGGAGGGGCAAGAAAGCAAGTGTGGCATGACCTGCCTTGTCGCTCCACAGTCGCAACGGACAGAGTCCTCGGCCACATAGCCCCATCTATACAGATTGTATCTGCAGCGACCCACTTATGTTCGGAGTCGGTTTAGGGACTTCCAGGTGGACCAGGGCAGGTCCTGCCCTGGGGGAAGCTCCTCTGCAGGCACAATGTAGGACACAGGAGGAGCATGCTTTTCATGCCACAAATTACGGCGTGCCTCAGCTGGACTGTCTGTAAGAGGTTTCGTGTGGCTTAGGAAACTTTTACGGCTCCTTAGGCGGGTTGAAACTGTTTCCTTATTATGGAGTGGATGTCGAGTGTCCGTCTCTTGTTTCGACTTCTCGATGGAACACGCCACACTCCTTCGCACCTCTGGAGGTGCAATACCTGCCAGAGGGTACACCACATTAAGCGGTGTTGGCTTTAGGCAGCCTGTTATTATACGGCAGGTGTTGTTAAGTGCAACATCTACTTCTCTTGCATGTACCGAACGGTGCCACACTGGGCATGCGTATTCACCAGCAGAGAAGCAGAGTGCAAGTGCCGATGTGCGAAGCACGCGCGGTGAGGCCCCCCAAGATGTCGAAACAAGCCAGCTTATGAGATTGTTGCGGGTGTTAACCTTCATTTTCATTTTTCGACAGTGCTCTTTGTAGGTCAGAGATCTATCAAGGCTGACCCCAAGGTATACGGGATTAGCGCAGGACAAGATGTTGTTACCTCGCCAGCTAATCTTAAGGTTTCGGCCAGCATGTTTATTGCGCAGGTCAAATGCACAAGATAGCGTTTTATTAGGGTTGTGTCGAAGGTCATTCTCGTCATAATAACGGCCTAGATCGTCCAAAGCTTTCATCAGCGTGTCTTCGGCGTCCTCGAAAGTACTCGTTCGAGTTGCTATTGCCAGATCGTCAGCGTATAAAAATCTTTCTGTTCCGGGTGGGCTGGGTAGGTCGTTGAAGTATATATTGAAAAGGGCGGGTGCCAACACACTCCCTTGAGGTAAGCCATTTTTGAGGCGCTGCCATCTACTTTTTTTACCATTCAGGGAGACTTGAAAACGACGGTTTCTCAGAAGTTCGCCTAGGATGCGGGTAAAGTTAGTATCATTGATCATTGAAGACACTTTTGCGATAAGTCTTGATGCGGTGATGATTGGGAAGCTGGTAACAAATATTTGACCAGTGGATTGCCGCCGATAGAAATGACCACATCTTGAAGTGAACTGAGACAGGTGTTCAGCACGTGGTCATCAGTTACTTCGACTTCGTCTCTATTAACACGCCTCAAAGCTCGTAGAAAGTCTTCAGACAGATGATGGCGATA
Source organism: Euclidia mi (assembly GCA_944739405.2). Taxonomy (NCBI): domain Eukaryota; kingdom Metazoa; phylum Arthropoda; class Insecta; order Lepidoptera; family Erebidae; genus Euclidia; species Euclidia mi. The sequence goes on along the minus strand of OX123202.2, from coordinate 34,694,625 downwards.
CTTCTCCCAGAGAGCTACCGCGTTCGCGGCTCCACAAATTGACAAAACACCAAGATGACGTCAAACAGATGACGCATGCGGCTGGGACTGTCACTGACGCTCGCCTCCGCGAGGTTGTCATCCCAGTATTGGTCACCGTCGAGAAAGTGACGTACTACGCAGGCTGTGCGGTAAGTGGGATACTCCAAGCCATCAAATGTCCTCAGAAAGGCGAAAGTCGTTGGGCCTCGGACCGTGTGAAGTAACAACCGCAGAAAATAGCATTCGACATTATTACACAAATAATATAAAAGTACGGTATAAACTCTACAAAATGCGGTGTCCTTGAAACTTCCCGGAAAACCTTATAAACTATACAAAATGCGGTGTCCTTGAAACTTCCCGGAAAACCTTCCACAGCACCTGCTCGTCAACGTCGGTTAAATACACCCTTTTGCTTGTCGTACCTCTAATATGAAGGCATCTCGTCATACGTAAGGGACCTCCCAAACTGATCGATTTTACAGAGCCTGAAAAATGCCAAGAGAGTTGTTTGACGCGGCTTTTCCAAGTGCTCAGCAACGCTGTCGGGATCAAAATATATGCGCTGGCCGTTCTCTAGGTGGTCGTGTAAATGCATTACGGTAGGATGCTTCTCATGTATAGAGAACACCAGTATCCGCCAAGCCGCTTCAGACGTAACAATAAATAAATGGCTGTGTGTGAGTAAAAATAATCTAGCTAGTTCCACATCTCACTAATGTTTATATACAGTTAATCCAAACAAAGGTACGTGCTATATGTATATCCCGGAAGACAATTTAAAGCAAGTTTACATGCGACATGAAAATATATTAATTAAGTAGCAATAATTACACCAATGTGACCAAAATGTTTATTTTGTACTAACTCTATTACTATTTATTCTGACAGAAATGATGTAAGCAATCAAGTGTGGCGATGGTGTAGTTAATTAATTCAATAACTTCAACTAATAGTCTTGCTCATCTCTGAAACGAATTAAAAATACAATTTTTAAGAAGAAAATGTACAACTCCATCTATGACTTTTGAAAACAACTATTAACGTCGCCAACATGTTCGAATTTAAATTATTTATATCCAAAAAGGGCTTACACATGTAATTCGACTTGATGTTTTTGAACTCTCTTAGATGGCGCTGCATTAAAATTGTGTTGATTCTACTTAAATATTCAATTTATTATGTTTAGCAGCCTAAGTTACTTATACTGCGTGATTTTTATAGTGTGAAGCTAGCTTATAGCATAGTTAACATAATAACAACATTCAAATATGCATTGTTACGTTACACGTTGTTACAGAATGCGTTGAAGAAATAAAGGTTCTCTGCTCGTTCCCTGTAGGTCATAGCGTGATAATATGTAGCCTATGTGGTGACCCGACTTTTTAATAATATTTGTGCCAAATTTGAAGTAAATCCATGCAGTACTTTTTTACTTTATCCCGGATATAAGGACAAACAGATAAACAGACAAACAGACAAAAAATTCTAAAAACTATATTTTTGGCCTCGGTATCGATAGTAGATCACACCCCAATTATTCTTTAAAAAAAATATTCAATGTACAGTTTTGACTTTCCTACCATTTTATTATATGTATAGATGTACATAAAATAACATTGTTTATATTAAGTATGTCGGCGGGTTGCTTGTTTTTGGGCGGTATCAACACTTCACAGTGTGTTATAAGTTCACACCAAATCAAATTAATAAAACTGACTACAATTATTTTGGATAACTGAACACGAAACAAGTGACAGTTTCTAGGTACTTGTTGTCCGCCCGAAGTCTCCAAGAGAAGTGATAGTTGTCTTGCTCCGTTCAACGTCAACCGTCACCCCCCTCTTCAACTGTAGTGAACGTCACACTAGACTCTGTCGAAGCGCGCCATCTTCACACTTCCGTTTCGTAGTCGTTGACGTCCCGTACTAATGATCATTTCGATACGGCCATCCTACAAGACATACGACCCTGTGTGTTAATCTGTAACAAAATATTACACGCACAGTATCACATTACTCGGTCACTCCTGACTTAAGCCAGGTAAGGGTTGAATCAAAACAGTGTTAGGATTCCAATCAAATTTTTTTTACAAAATTACCTCCTACACTACATTCCTAACTATTATAGGAGCTGGATTCAGAGAATCACTGACAATACAGTCAATTACCATAGACTCACGTCATAATCAAATCAAATAACTAAAGCTCTACATGTGATTCATAACCATTCAGTAACCTCCAGTTACTAAACCAGGCACTCAACCAGCCACTCAGTTGCCACCATTCAGTAACCTCCAGTTACTAAACAAGGACTTAAACCAGTCAATCGGTTGCCACCCATTTACCTGCGCATCCTCACAAGGATCGCCAAGTCCCTCCTGGACTTTATGGTTTCCTACGAAACCCATTTATCTGTGCATCCTCACAAGGATCGCCAAGTCCTTCCTGGACTTTATGGTTTCCTATGAAACCCATTTATCTGCGCATCCTCACAAGGATCGCCAAGTCCCTACTGGACTTTATGGTCCTCCACCTATTCCTTTTCCCAATACAAATGTGGCACCTTGTGACTCATGGGCGGCGGCAATCGTTTACCATTACGTGGTTTGTTTACTCGTATGCCACTTAATGCATTAAACAAAATATATTTCTTATCCCTTTAAGTCGTAAACGTTTTTTGCAACCATTGTTTCATTTTATGTCTACCTCGATATAAGGTTTTTCATAGCGGACTTCGAAAATAAAATTATTTACATTACGTAATTTGTTGTTCAGCCTCACAATGATGTGTTTTGGTTATATTATTCGAAACCCTTAAACACTGATATTAAATAATTTAAAAAAGCAGACTGTAAACAACGTTAACCTTTGAATGCCGCAAAAAGTTTAACTTTGAATTGTTTTGTAGAGACTTATGCGTAAACATATAAATAGGCATTCCAATTATTATTTTACGATATAATGTGATAAATTTTCATGATAAAAATAAAGGAATAAACTATAAAAATCAGAATTATGAAGCAGAGCTACACTGCCATGGCCTAAGACCTTGATAAATTGTCTTCGATAAAAGGACGTTCGATAGCGCTCATAGTGCCACCATTAGAAAACGTAGATTATTTTGACACCTATGTATCCCACAAAGATACCTCACGATCATCGATGGGCTTTAATGGTTTGTACCACAAAACTAAAAAAATAATAATAATACACTAAATCTTACGAGCCAATATTGAAAACGATATGTAGACACTGTTGATATTATAATTTGATTTTATACGTAAGTATGTACCATAATGTTCCTAGTATTTTTACCTTGTGAAATATATTCAAAATGCTGATAGATGAAAGGACAATATTTACCTAGGGCAACCCTTATTTATATTTATGAATTTTGACGTTCTAGGTTTATCCTTTTGAGGGTAAATCTTAATATATAAAATCCTTGCGTTACTGACTGACTGACAGACACACTACAGCCGAAATTATTGGGCGCAGGAAGCTGAAATTTGGCATGTATGTTCCTTGGGGACCGTAGGGGCGCACTAAGAAGGGATTTTCCGAAATTCCCACGGGATCGGCCAAAACGGGTAAATTTAAAAGAAATGCAGGCGTAGCTGCTGGCGTCCTCTAGTATTTTATAAGAATACGAGTAAGCAATCCGAAAACCCTATGTTATTCTAAACACAGTAAGTTTTAGACGAAAGGTTTGCAAGTGTAAAAAATGTTGCCTACAAAAACTATGATTTGTAAAATATATATTTACGATAGATTAGTGGAGAGACCTCCTGACTGCTACGCCTAGTTGGATCTCGCAGGTCTCGAGATCAAGGCATGGTGTGCACTAAGTACTTTTCTTACTTCATAAATAGTTGATAAATTTTCGTTAATATAATAAATAAGTTATATGCTAAGCTCTGAAGGAACGCGTTGTAAGGAATTTTGCATGTCTACGAGTTCTCTATAATGTTATCAAAATATGTGAAGAACTTCTGCCGACCCGCAGTTGGCCAGTGCTAGACTATGGTCTAACTCTTATAATAACAAGTTGTCTGTACCCAGCGGTGTGGCAGATTATGAAATAAGTCGCATGATAATTATATCTTAGACGCTTTCAAAATTATAGTAACTAAGTCTATGTTTAGTTTGTGTTAGGCCAAAATCATTATTATTCAACCTCTGCCCACGTTTTAATTGCTAACATTTCCGTTAACAGCTTATATATTTTTAGTTTCCGTTCCCAGGTTCAACGCAAAATTAAATTCTGACATTGTTTTACTACTTCCTTACAAGCAACTTAACATTGAGAATTTAAATCAAGTAAAATATATTTCGTTCTAGGTAGGAAAACTGCGTAGTATATTATTTATTCATGCACCATGAAACATTGTAGTGAAGTATATGTAATAAGTGACTTTAAACAGCAATTTGATTAAAAGTGGTGGCGGTGGTGGCGTCTAGAGCATGTAAAGTAAAAATAACATTAATTTCAATTAATGTAAAACGGAAAATTTATAAATTCAAGAGGCTTATTTTAGGCCAAATAGAGGACGTGCTCGGCTGTGAAGGGCAAGATTAAGGCGGCGTGTCTAGCCAAAATGAGTGACGTAGGCAAAGTGTGAGAAAAACATTCACTATTAGGTAGTATGATATATATATATAGTATGGTGTACGAGATGTTGGTAATTATTTTATTGTTACAATAACATAACTATGCTGGTTACAGCAAGATTGGGGAAACTAGTTTTGGCCAGTACCACCCTTTTACAGAAAGCCGACTTTGATTCGCAATATTCTAATAGGTAATTGTGTTTCGTCCGTGAGTAAGAATATCGAAAGCCCATGTCTTATATGTATATTGTCTACTTATCTTTCCTATAGTCCATATCTCCTATTTTACAGAGCCGGAAAGAGAGATGGATATATATAAGACAGGGACTAATTTTAACAGAAGAGTTGTTTCTATACCAGTCTTTTTCTTTCACTTTTTCCAAGGTTGGAAAAACAGTCATGTACGGGCTATGGTTCGCCAATCATCATCAGATGGATTATGGTTCCTTTGCTAACCATCTAGCTATACAAATTATAAAATAAAGTCTAATATGAAACGAATATGAGTCCGAATGCGATAAACTCAAAAAGATTTGTGTATGATTTGCAGCAATACATAGTGGAATTCCTGAGGAAGGTTAGGGTGTATAATTCACAACTTACAGTTTCAATGGATACCGAGCCTAAATAAAACAATCGAGAGGATACTATTAATCTTTAAAGTCATTGTCTGTATTGTATTATTCAAGTTAATCCTACCGATATCTTTATGGATTAATGATCACATCAAATTGCTCCATTACGGATGAATGAATTTAAATTAGATAGTAGGATTGTTATAAGCTAAACTTGTTTAAATTTAGAGCACCAGTGATAAATTTCAGCACAAGTTCCAGATAAAATCAAAATAAAAAAACGAAATCCTTTTTATGTTATCTACCAAATAATTCAAGCGGAAAGTTATCAGACAGTAGATGAAATAGCCCTAAATAATTCCCAAGAGTTAACCAGGAGCTACTTTATTGTATCGTATTAGTTATCTGATTATGTCTATGAGCTTTTAGATTTTTTCCTTTTTATCTCATTTCTATAATGAATCATTTACATACAATGTGGGCATTGTGTGCGTTTGCTACCTTTTCAAGTATTGAGTCCGAGGGAAATGAACTATTCTATTGTGCATTATGTGTGCGTTTAGCTGCGAAAACAGCGTTTTATAATGGTTTCTTTCCAGATTATTATTTTGACAAAACTTCACGCCTATTATCCCCCAAGGGGCAGGCACAGGTGCATTACACACCCACCTTTCGCCAGTTATGTTTCGGTCCCAATGTAATAGGGGGCGAGCCTATTTATTGCCATCTACCGGGCACATTATTAAGCGCGCATTATTCTTTTGAGTACTGATTTTTATAGAAACTTATTTATAACACGGTTTGATTTACTTTTTAAATAGATTTTATAAAGACAATGCTCGCACTTAAAGTAAATATTGTACGGCAAAAGACTTTACAAACGTAAAACCAACGCACACAAACACACCCCAAATCACTGTTCGTCCCTTTCCTTTAATAATAAAGCTACTTTAAAAAAAAAAATAACTGCATGTTGTATACGAAACATTTGTATTTTACGCTACAATTTTACCGTTGTCGTGGCGTGACTGTGATTAATTAGAAACATTTAAATGACGTCTCACCTTGAAGTTGGTGTTTGCCCTTAGCATAGCAGAATATAGCAGAACTGAAACATAAGACTTATTATAAGCAGTTGTCTCTTATTAATAAATGTAAAAAAGAATGAATAATTTAATTTATTTTTATTTTGTGATTTTATAACTGTTCATTCTCTTATTTTTATCATTAATCCATAATTCATGAACAAATTATATAAGTACATATATTCTTTTTCACCGGCTACTATATCAGGTACTTTCTTGCCCTAGAAACGCACAATAGATAATAATATTCTGTGGAAACAAAGGAAATAATCACTTGTCGCAATTGAAACTGCTGTGCTGTTTCAATAGTTTTGTCGCTGAATGCACAGCGACAAAACTATTGAAACAGCATAATCGCTCCTCGCTGCTTACCAACTCCTTCACTCGCTTCTTATTAACCGCTGGCGACGCGGACAACTATCTTAAAAATTTAATTGGTGTACAACGTTTTTACCCGACTACGGCGGTCAAAAGATTTGTAATAATGGCGCGGGTGACATAGACTATATAAATTTTATCGAAATTTTCTGCCACCTTGTATTGGTGAGTACTGTTGCAACTGTTGCAAAGTAATATTATACCATACATCAAAATAGAAAATAGTAAGTCATTATAGTGATAATCTAAGTTTTGGTAATTTTTGGTTATCTGTGGTGTACCATAAACTTTTGTATGATCTGTGGTTATCTGAATAAAGAATTCCTTTTTTTATGGCGTTGACTTGCAACGAAAACCGCGTTTTATTAGGTTATGGGCCCTGCAGACTTAACATTTGCTAAAAAGGTGTGATTTCGACGGTTCCTACGTACAGAAGGTCAAGTCAAAAATCGAGGTTTACAGGAGAGCGTAATTTGTGTTCAACACGCCCTAGAAATAGTTCTATGACCAATAATAAATATTTTCTTTCTACAATATTTTAACAGTTTTAAGGGATTAATGATGCTATTTACACAATTTTTTTTTTTTACGTTTTCTTGAAAAAACTTATAGATGACCGTTTCTACGCCGATAATAATATCAGTCATGTCTATTATACCTTTTTATACGCTGTCCGTGTGGTGACGGATTAAGAATACGAAATGTCACCACTCCATATCATTCCATAGCTGTCGTAAGAGCCGACAGAGGGAGCATATTATGCAGAGAACAGCACTGTAAGAGAAGGAAACTTGATACAAACCCTATACCAACCCCCTATACAAGACCGCATTCGCACCGAGTGGCACGCATTTTAAAACACCGTACAAAAAAAATGTACAGATGTCCGTATCTACGACACTTTTTCGTTTAATTTATAATACTTGTTCTTTTATACGATTTGTAAAACAAGGTAAATAAATAACATTGAAAAAGAAATCGTATGTCAGTATGTGCGCATAGATAATCTAAAGCCAATGATGCAATAAAAAAAATATGCCATTTTCGACATGTCTTTATATACGTAGGGACCGTCGATTTATCAGTATTGTTGAGAATAAAGTCAAAGTAAAGTTATTACGTATACTTGAAGTAGTAAATATAGTGACAGTGTATAAAATTGAAAGTATAAAAATATGTCGACTAACTCGCACTCGTATCTCACGAATGTGCCCAAACTGCGCGGCAAGGAAAATTACCACGAGTGGGCTTATGCTGTGGAAAATCTCCTCGTGCTGGAGAGTATGGAGAAATGCATCAAGGTTGAGCACGCGGCGACAGTGACAGCAACAGATGACGCTAAAACTAAGGCGAAGTTGGTTCTTACAATAGACCCGTCACTATATGTTCACATTAAGCAAGCATCGAGCACAATGGACCTCTGGAATAAACTACGACAAATGTTCATGATTCTGGATTTGCAATGCGAATATCATTATTGCGAAGTTTGATTTCAATTCGTCTAGACAACTGTGACTCGATGACAAGCTACATCACACAAATTATCGAAACCGGTCAAAAATTATCGGGTACAGGATTCAATGTGAACGACGAGTGGATTGGCAGTTTGTTCTTGGCAGGATTACCAGAGAAATATTTTTATTTATTTATTTAAACTTCATATACACAAAGTACATAGGCGGACTTAATGCCATGGGCATTATCTACCAGTCAACCTTACGAGTGGTGCAGAGAGGAAGAAGTAGGTGTATTTTAAAGTGTAATAGGAATGTACTAGTAATTATGTAGGACACGATATACTTGCATCACAGAATTGTAAATTATACCAGAAGGAGCGATCGCTTGTCAAAGTGAAGCCAAACGACTCTGCTCAAAATGAGCGTACCGGGCGTTACGTCATTCAAAACATCACATTACGCTTACATACTTTTAATTTTATTAAGCCATCGTGGAAATTTATAAATGTAAAATTCTGCCAAATATACCCATATTAAAAAAAGATTCGATCACATTTTATGTGTAAGTAGCATATTCAATAATTGATTAATAAAATATTTCATGATTATTGACAAAAATATCATAACATTGCTGCGCCATTTTGTGAGTGTTGTCAGTGTGTCCTCGAACGATTACCCCATATTGAGTAAGGATCATAAAATGTTACCTGTTTTATTTAATATAGTATTTTCGTCATGATATTGCGATTTGGGTAATTTTATTTAATTGTATTAGTACTTAGTAGCGTAATTTATTGTTGATCAAATTATTGTTCACGTGTCACCTTTCTAGTACCTACCTATCCCAAATACCTTCATATGTACCTAACATATTATATACCTAATTTGTTTTTGTTGATTTCAATTCAATTTTTGCAACAGTTAATAAGTATTTAAATCAGTTATCACTATCAGTGGCTAGGTATTTAATTGATCGGCTGATTAAACTTGTTGTCTGTGTCAAATATATTTCTATACATTTTATAAAATAAAGTGTATAATTCACGCTGGCTGAGCCGGGGTCAAAGCACATGAGTAGATAAACGGAACATAGACCACGCTTATTACAACAGCGAGAATCGGTTGCACTACTACAAGCACGCGGCGCATGTGTGCGTGACCACTGGCTGCTTGTCGTGTACGCGGCGATACTGGAAAAATCTGGTTTACGTAGGCACATGCAGTTGACAATCTCAGGGTTATTACGACGCACGTTTTGTACGTTGCAAGTTTTAATATTTTCATGTAAAAACGTGGTATTTTATTATTAATAATGGTTGTTTATTGTACTGTGTATGAATAATACTAGATGAAATAGTTCAGTAATTATAAAGATTTTAACGATGGTAACGTACAATTTGGTTTTTTAATTATACCTCCGGATAATTTTATCGCATTTGTTGAATATCTCGAGCAAAAGTTTCGCGAATATTTCGATCTTGAAATAAATATTGTCAGTGTTGGCAACGTAATACTTAACGTGTTTGCATGTTGTCCACCAGGATCTTCTAGCCCGATCACCCAGGGGATCCACATGAACTCATTAGTTGTGAAATTGTGTAAAAGCAATTAACGTTTACAAAACCAATGACTATCAGAAAGTGATCAGTCATTGATAGGGCTTACAAAAAACAGGTGTATGTGATTTTCAACCTTATTGACGTAACTCAGAATTTATAATTTTACTAACGTATCAATGTCAGAAAGCAAGAATATACCAAAAAAAAGTCTGTCATGAATTGTCAATAAGGTCGAAAATCGCATGCACCTGTTTTTGTAAGCCGTATCGATGGTTGATCACTTTATATTTTTTTGTTTTGTAGACGTTCATTTGTTTTACACAATTTCTTTTTAAACTTATTTTAGGTACCTATCCCCGTGGTAAAAATAGTGGGACATAATAGCTAAAGGAGATTCCTATGTATATTAGCAAAATCTTAATATATAAAATCCTTGCGTTACTGACTGACTGACAGACACGCTACAGCCGAAACTATTGGGCACAGGAAGCTGAAATTTGGCATGTATGTTCCTTGGGGACAGTAGGGGTGCACTAAGAAGGGATTTTCCGAAATTCCCAAGGGATCAGCCAAAACGGGTAAATTAAAAAAAAATGCAGGCGTAGCTGCTGGCGTCCTCTAGTAGATCATATTACCAGAAAAATATCCAACACTATTAGTGGTATCGTTGGGAATGTCAAATAAATCACGTTGTCACGTCGTGTCGTTGGTAACAAACGTATATTTTTTTTTATTCCGTGCTTTTAAAAGTTTCAGGTCCATGCTATTTTTGGTTCCACTCGCTATTTTATTTACAACTGTACGTCTGCCGTATAGCGAATCGGTTGAGTCCAAGAATCTGCCCAATCCACGAATCTGTCGAGATGGGAATATGCCGAATCACGAATCTGTCCAATCCAGAATCTGTCGTATACCGAACAAGCGATTTGTCTTAACCTATTGTGACAACCCTACCAAAATAGGTAACAAATTTACAAGCTCTTAAGAAGCTGTCTCTCTGTTCGGTTTATTTACTCATGTGGACAATGTGTGGTACTTAGGTACATCCCTACTAATATAATTATAGTAACAGTAAATATTTAAATCAGATATGATATAATCACCAATAACACATACTTGTCAAAATAAATGATTCATTACTATTCCATTCGGTGATTTAAAAATAAACAATTATTAAGCTATTGTTTATTTATGTGGTAACACGCTTTACGTTTCATAATTTTCCCGTAAAGCAGGTGAACTGTTCTTGAGGTGGCAACACTGGCGAGTATGAGGAAGTGACGTCTGCATACCCAATGACATTTGACCGGCTACACTCCGCGTCGAACAAATATGACAGATGACTCCATCTGGATAATTCAAATCTGTGACTTGCATAAACGTATATTATAAATAGTTAAATAGCTTAATGCATAAACTTAATACATACACAATAAATACAGGAATAACAAATAAAATACATAAACTAATTATATATATATATATATACACATACATACATAAAATTATGGTAATGACTTATTATCCGATATAGTCGCCGACTCAGCCAACAAGAGTTCCTTCATTTTGGACTTGAAGGTGAGCTTGGTCTTAGCCATTCTGATCTCAAGAGGGAGAGCATTCCACAGAAGGATGGACTGAATTGAGAAAGAAGAGTGAAGAAAATTAGTTTTATGAGCAGGTACCATGAGTTGGAGGTTATTGGCAGAGCGAATGTTTCGCTCATGGTTTGTGCATAAGTACTGAAAGTAGGAAGTGACATAATTAGGGGCAGAAAGAGATGTAAGAAAAGAGTATAGTGTAGTGAGAGCACGCAAACTACGGCGTTGACGTATAGGAAGCATCTTTAATTGGAAACGATAAGTAGACACATGGTCAAACTTACGAAGATTAATTAATATGAATCGAATGCAGTTATTCAGAAGACGGTCAAGTTTATTAAGGAGTTCTGCATTCAGGTCAAAGTAACATACATCGCCATAGTCCATCAGAGGGAGGATTAAAGCTTGCACAAGCGTAGTTTTAGTCTCGGTTGGAAGCAAATTTATTAGGCGGTAGAGGGCACATAGGGTGCCGGTGACTTTTTGACTTACCTGTTTTACTAGAGCTTCCCAATTTAACTTTGTACCTATATGCAGCCCAAGGTTTTTGACAGAGGGATACAAGTCAACATTAGTCCCGTTAAAAGTTATAGCTGGTAGAGATGTGAAATCCAGTCTTTTTAACATCGGCCGGCTACCCACAATAATGGCTTGGGTCTTACACGGGTTTACGACCTGACCAAACTTATCAGACCAAGTCAGTATGGCTTCCAGATCCTTGATAATCTTGCCAATGGTCTCAGCTACGCGTTCAACATTACCATAGGTGTAAATCTGCAAGTCATCGGCATACAGATGGTAAGCACACTGAAGATGTTGAGTTAGGAAATTTATAAAGATAGAGAACAAAAGAGGGGAAAGAATACCGCCTTGAGGAACGCCAGACGTAATGTCGAACCAGCCCGAAGATGACTCATCGAGGCGAGCAGACTGTTGACGACCCCGAAGATAAGTTGAGAACCAATCCAGTGCTCCGGCAGAGACCCTGAGATGGGAGAGGATAGATAATAGGACGTCGTGACTGACGGTGTTGAAGGCATTAGAAAAATAAATAAGCACTTCTTCTTCTTCTTCTTGTCGTATCAATGGCGGTTTTAGATGACTGACGACCAGTATTCTGCTACAGCTATAGCGTTGTTTGTGGCCTTATGCAGCTCAGCCAAAGAGCATTTAATCGGACAGGAGGGGCAAGAAAGCAAGTGTGGCATGACCTGCCTTGTCGCTCCACAGTCGCAACGGACAGAGTCCTCAGCCACATAGCCCCATCTATACAGATTGTATCTGCAGCGACCCACTTATGTTCGGAGTCGGTTTAGGGACTTCCAGGTGGACCAGGGCAGGTCCTGCCCTGGGGGAAGCTCCTCTGCAGGCACAATGTAGGACACAGGAGGAGCATGCTTTTCATGCCACAAATTACGGCGTGCCTCAGCTGGACTGTCTGTAAGAGGTTTCGTGTGGCTTAGGAAACTTTTACGGCTCCTTAGGCGGGTTGAAACTGTTTCCTTATTATGGAGTGGATGTCGAGTGTCCGTCTCTTGTTTCGACTTCTCGATGGAACACGCCACACTCCTTCGCACCTCTGGAGGTGCAATACCTGCCAGAGGGTACACCACATTAAGCGGTGTTGGCTTTAGGCAGCCTGTTATTATACGGCAGGTGTTGTTAAGTGCAACATCTACTTCTCTTGCATGTACCGAACGGTGCCACACTGGGCATGCGTATTCACCAGCAGAGAAGCAGAGTGCAAGTGCCGATGCGCGCGGTGAGGCCCCCCAAGATGTCGAAACAAGCCAGCTTATGAGATTGTTGCGGGTGTTAACCTTCATTTTCATTTTTCGACAGTGCTCTTTGTAGGTCAGAGATCTATCAAGGCTGACCCCAAGGTATACGGGATTAGCGCAGGACAAGATGTTGTTACCTCGCCAGCTAATCTTAAGGTTTCGGCCAGCATGTTTATTGCGCAGGTCAAATGCACAAGATAGCGTTTTATTAGGGTTGTGTCGAAGGTCATTCTCGTCATAATAACGGCCTAGATCGTCCAAAGCTTTCATCAGCGTGTCTTCGGCGTCCTCGAAAGTACTCGTTCGAGTTGCTATTGCCAGATCGTCAGCGTATAAAAATCTTTCTGTTCCGGGTGGGCTGGGTAGGTCGTTGAAGTATATATTGAAAAGGGCGGGTGCCAACACACTCCCTTGAGGTAAGCCATTTTTGAGGCGCTGCCATCTACTTTTTTTACCATTCAGGGAGACTTGAAAACGACGGTTTCTCAGAAGTTCGCCTAGGATGCGGGTAAAGTTAGTATCATTGATCATTGAAGACACTTTTGCGATAAGTCTTGATGCGGTGATGATTGGGAAGCTGGTAACAAATATTTGACCAGTGGATTGCCGCCGATAGAAATGACCACATCTTGAAGTGAACTGAGACAGGTGTTCAGCACGTGGTCATCAGTTACTTCGACTTCGTCTCTATTAACACGCCTCAAAGCTCGTAGAAAGTCTTCAGACAGATGATGGCGATACTTCTCCCAGAGAGCTACCGCGTTCGCGGCTCCACAAATTGACAAAACACCAAGATGACGTCAAACAGATGACGCATGCGGCTGGGACTGTCACTGACGCTCGCCTCCGCGAGGTTGTCATCCCAGTATTGGTCACCGTCGAGAAAGTGACGTACTACGCAGGCTGTGCGGTAAGTGGGATACTCCAAGCCATCAAATGTCCTCAGAAAGGCGAAAGTCGTTGGGCCTCGGACCGTGTGAAGTAACAACCGCAGAAAATAGCATTCGACATTATTACACAAATATTATAAAAGTACGGTATAAACTCTACAAAATGCGGTGTCCTTGAAACTTCCCGGAAAACCTTATAAACTATACAAAATGCGGTGTCCTTGAAACTTCCCGGAAAACCTTCCACAGCACCTGCTCGTCAACGTCGGTTAAATACACCCTTTTGCTTGTCGTACCTCTAATATGAAGGCATCTCGTCATACGTAAGGGACCTCCCAAACTGATCGATTTTACAGAGCCTGAAAAATGCCAAGAGAGTTGTTTGACGCGGCTTTTCCAAGTGCTCAGCAACGCTGTCGGGATCAAAATATATGCGCTGGCCGTTCTCTAGGTGGTCGTGTAAATGCATTACGGTAGGATGCTTCTCATGTATAGAGAACACCAGTATCCGCCAAGCCGCTTCAGACGTAACAATAAATAAATGGCTGTGTGTGAGTAAAAATAATCTAGCTAGTTCCACATCTCACTAATGTTTATATACAGTTAATCCAAACAAAGGTACGTGCTATATGTATATCCCGGAAGACAATTTAAAGCAAGTTTACATGCGACATGAAAATATATTAATTAAGTAGCAATAATTACACCAATGTGACCAAAATGTTTATTTTGTACTAACTCTATTACTATTTATTCTGACAGAAATGATGTAAGCAATCAAGTGTGGCGATGGTGTAGTTAATTAATTCAATAACTTCAACTAATAGTCTTGCTCATCTCTGAAACGAATTAAAAATACAATTTTTAAGAAGAAAATGTACAACTCCATCTATGACTTTTGAAAACAACTATTAACGTCGCCAACATGTTCGAATTTAAATTATTTATATCCAAAAAGGGCTTACACATGTAATTCGACTTGATGTTTTTGAACTCTCTTAGATGGCGCTGCATTAAAATTGTGTTGATTCTACTTAAATATTCAATTTATTATGTTTAGCAGCCTAAGTTACTTATACTGCGTGATTTTTATAGTGTGAAGCTAGCTTATAGCATAGTTAACATAATAACAACATTCAAATATGCATTGTTACGTTACACGTTGTTACAGAATGCGTTGAAGAAATAAAGGTTCTCTGCTCGTTCCCTGTAGGTCATAGCGTGATAATATGTAGCCTATGTGGTGACCCGACTTTTTAATAATATTTGTGCCAAATTTGAAGTAAATCCATGCAGTACTTTTTTACTTTATCCCGGATATAAGGACAAACAGATAAACAGACAAACAGACAAAAAATTCTAAAAACTATATTTTTGGCCTCGGTATCGATAGTAGATCACACCCCAATTATTCTTTAAAAAAAATATTCAATGTACAGTTTTGACTTTCCTACCATTTTATTATATGTATAGATGTACATAAAATAACATTGTTTATATTAAGTATGTCGGCGGGTTGCTTGTTTTTGGGCGGTATCAACACTTCACAGTGTGTTATAAGTTCACACCAAATCAAATTAATAAAACTGACTACAATTATTTTGGATAACTGAACACGAAACAAGTGACAGTTTCTAGGTACTTGTTGTCCGCCCGAAGTCTCCAAGAGAAGTGATAGTTGTCTTGCTCCATTCAACGTCAACCGTCACCCCCCTCTTCAACTGTAGTGAACGTCACACTAGACTCTGTCGAAGCGCGCCATCTTCACACTTCCGTTTCGTAGTCGTTGACGTCCCGTACTAATGATCATTTCGATACGGCCATCCTACAAGACATACGACCCTGTGTGTTAATCTGTAACAAAATATTACACGCACAGTATCACATTACTCGGTCACTCCTGACTTAAGCCAGGTAAGGGTTGAATCAAAACAGTGTTAGGATTCCAATCAAATTTTTTTTACAAAATTACCTCCTACACTACATTCCTAACTATTATAGGAGCTGGATTCAGAGAATCACTGACAATACAGTCAATTACCATAGACTCACGTCATAATCAAATCAAATAACTAAAGCTCTACATGTGATTCATAACCATTCAGTAACCTCCAGTTACTAAACCAGGCACTCAACCAGCCACTCAGTTGCCACCATTCAGTAACCTCCAGTTACTAAACAAGGACTTAAACCAGTCAATCGGTTGCCACCCATTTACCTGCGCATCCTCACAAGGATCGCCAAGTCCCTCCTGGACTTTATGGTTTCCTACGAAACCCATTTATCTGTGCATCCTCACAAGGATCGCCAAGTCCTTCCTGGACTTTATGGTTTCCTATGAAACCCATTTATCTGCGCATCCTCACAAGGATCGCCAAGTCCCTACTGGACTTTATGGTCCTCCACCTATTCCTTTTCCCAATACAAATGTGGCACCTTGTGACTCATGGGCGGCGGCAATCGTTTACCATTACGTGGTTTGTTTACTCGTATGCCACTTAATGCATTAAACAAAATATATTTCTTATCCCTTTAAGTCGTAAACGTTTTTTGCAACCATTGTTTCATTTTATGTCTACCTCGATATAAGGTTTTTCATAGCGGACTTCGAAAATAAAATTATTTACATTACGTAATTTGTTGTTCAGCCTCACAATGATGTGTTTTGGTTATATTATTCGAAACCCTTAAACACTGATATTAAATAATTTAAAAAAGCAGACTGTAAACAACGTTAACCTTTGAATGCCGCAAAAAGTTTAACTTTGAATTGTTTTGTAGAGACTTATGCGTAAACATATAAATAGGCATTCCAATTATTATTTTACGATATAATGTGATAAATTTTCATGATAAAAATAAAGGAATAAACTATAAAAATCAGAATTATGAAGCAGAGCTACACTGCCATGGCCTAAGACCTTGATAAATTGTCTTCGATAAAAGGACGTTCGATAGCGCTCATAGTGCCACCATTAGAAAACGTAGATTATTTTGACACCTATGTATCCCACAAAGATACCTCACGATCATCGATGGGCTTTAATGGTTTGTACCACAAAACTAAAAAAATAATAATAATACACTAAATCTTACGAGCCAATATTGAAAACGATATGTAGACACTGTTGATATTATAATTTGATTTTATACGTAAGTATGTACCATAATGTTCCTAGTATTTTTACCTTGTGAAATATATTCAAAATGCTGATAGATGAAAGGACAATATTTACCTAGGGCAACCCTTATTTATATTTATGAATTTTGACGTTCTAGGTTTATCCTTTTGAGGGTAAATCTTAATATATAAAATCCTTGCGTTACTGACTGACTGACAGACACACTACAGCCGAAATTATTGGGCGCAGGAAGCTGAAATTTGGCATGTATGTTCCTTGGGGACCGTAGGGGCGCACTAAGAAGGGATTTTCCGAAATTCCCACGGGATCGGCCAAAACGGGTAAATTTAAAAGAAATGCAGGCGTAGCTGCTGGCGTCCTCTAGTATTTTATAAGAATACGAGTAAGCAATCCGAAAACCCTATGTTATTCTAAACACAGTAAGTTTTAGACGAAAGGTTTGCAAGTGTAAAAAATGTTGCCTACAAAAACTATGATTTGTAAAATATATATTTACGATAGATTAGTGGAGAGACCTCCTGACTGCTACGCCTAGTTGGATCTCGCAGGTCTCGAGATCAAGGCATGGTGTGCACTAAGTACTTTTCTTACTTCATAAATAGTTGATAAATTTTCGTTAATATAATAAATAAGTTATATGCTAAGCTCTGAAGGAACGCGTTGTAAGGAATTTTGCATGTCTACGAGTTCTCTATAACGTTATCAAAATATGTGAAGAACTTCTGCCGACCCGCAGTTGGCCAGTGCTAGACTATGGTCTAACTCTTATAATAACAAGTTGTCTGTACCCAGCGGTGTGGCAGATTATGAAATAAGTCGCATGATAATTATATCTTAGACGCTTTCAAAATTATAGTAACTAAGTCTATGTTTAGTTTGTGTTAGGCCAAAATCATTATTATTCAACCTCTGCCCACGTTTTAATTGCTAACATTTCCGTTAACAGCTTATATATTTTTAGTTTCCGTTCCCAGGTTCAACGCAAAATTAAATTCTGACATTGTTTTACTACTTCCTTACAAGCAACTTAACATTGAGAATTTAAATCAAGTAAAATATATTTCGTTCTAGGTAGGAAAACTGCGTAGTATATTATTTATTCATGCACCATGAAACATTGTAGTGAAGTATATGTAATAAGTGACTTTAAACAGCAATTTGATTAAAAGTGGTGGCGGTGGTGGCGTCTAGAGCATGTAAAGTAAAAATAACATTAATTTCAATTAATGTAAAACGGAAAATTTATAAATTCAAGAGGCTTATTTTAGGCCAAATAGAGGACGTGCTCGGCTGTGAAGGGCAAGATTAAGGCGGCGTGTCTAGCCAAAATGAGTGACGTAGGCAAAGTGTGAGAAAAACATTCACTATTAGGTAGTATGATATATATATATAGTATGGTGTACGAGATGTTGGTAATTATTTTATTGTTACAATAACATAACTATGCTGGTTACAGCAAGATTGGGGAAACTAGTTTTGGCCAGTACCACCCTTTTACAGAAAGCCGACTTTGATTCGCAATATTCTAATAGGTAATTGTGTTTCGTCCGTGAGTAAGAATATCGAAAGCCCATGTCTTATATGTATATTGTCTACTTATCTTTCCTATAGTCCATATCTCCTATTTTACAGAGCCG
Organism: Euclidia mi; assembly: GCA_944739405.2. Classification (NCBI taxonomy): domain Eukaryota; kingdom Metazoa; phylum Arthropoda; class Insecta; order Lepidoptera; family Erebidae; genus Euclidia; species Euclidia mi. The sequence continues at coordinate 34,675,885 of OX123202.2, read as the reverse complement.
GAAAGAGAGATGGATATATATAAGACAGGGACTAATTTTAACAGAAGAGTTGTTTCTATACCAGTCTTTTTCTTTCACTTTTTCCAAGGTTGGAAAAACAGTCATGTACGGGCTATGGTTCGCCAATCATCATCAGATGGATTATGGTTCCTTTGCTAACCATCTAGCTATACAAATTATAAAATAAAGTCTAATATGAAACGAATATGAGTCCGAATGCGATAAACTCAAAAAGATTTGTGTATGATTTGCAGCAATACATAGTGGAATTCCTGAGGAAGGTTAGGGTGTATAATTCACAACTTACAGTTTCAATGGATACCGAGCCTAAATAAAACAATCGAGAGGATACTATTAATCTTTAAAGTCATTGTCTGTATTGTATTATTCAAGTTAATCCTACCGATATCTTTATGGATTAATGATCACATCAAATTGCTCCATTACGGATGAATGAATTTAAATTAGATAGTAGGATTGTTATAAGCTAAACTTGTTTAAATTTAGAGCACCAGTGATAAATTTCAGCACAAGTTCCAGATAAAATCAAAATAAAAAAACGAAATCCTTTTTATGTTATCTACCAAATAATTCAAGCGGAAAGTTATCAGACAGTAGATGAAATAGCCCTAAATAATTCCCAAGAGTTAACCAGGAGCTACTTTATTGTATCGTATTAGTTATCTGATTATGTCTATGAGCTTTTAGATTTTTTCCTTTTTATCTCATTTCTATAATGAATCATTTACATACAATGTGGGCATTGTGTGCGTTTGCTACCTTTTCAAGTATTGAGTCCGAGGGAAATGAACTATTCTATTGTGCATTATGTGTGCGTTTAGCTGCGAAAACAGCGTTTTATAATGGTTTCTTTCCAGATTATTATTTTGACAAAACTTCACGCCTATTATCCCCCAAGGGGCAGGCACAGGTGCATTACACACCCACCTTTCGCCAGTTATGTTTCGGTCCCAATGTAATAGGGGGCGAGCCTATTTATTGCCATCTACCGGGCACATTATTAAGCGCGCATTATTCTTTTGAGTACTGATTTTTATAGAAACTTATTTATAACACGGTTTGATTTACTTTTTAAATAGATTTTATAAAGACAATGCTCGCACTTAAAGTAAATATTGTACGGCAAAAGACTTTACAAACGTAAAACCAACGCACACAAACACACCCCAAATCACTGTTCGTCCCTTTCCTTTAATAATAAAGCTACTTTAAAAAAAAAAATAACTGCATGTTGTATACGAAACATTTGTATTTTACGCTACAATTTTACCGTTGTCGTGGCGTGACTGTGATTAATTAGAAACATTTAAATGACGTCTCACCTTGAAGTTGGTGTTTGCCCTTAGCATAGCAGAATATAGCAGAACTGAAACATAAGACTTATTATAAGCAGTTGTCTCTTATTAATAAATGTAAAAAAGAATGAATAATTTAATTTATTTTTATTTTGTGATTTTATAACTGTTCATTCTCTTATTTTTATCATTAATCCATAATTCATGAACAAATTATATAAGTACATATATTCTTTTTCACCGGCTACTATATCAGGTACTTTCTTGCCCTAGAAACGCACAATAGATAATAATATTCTGTGGAAACAAAGGAAATAATCACTTGTCGCAATTGAAACTGCTGTGCTGTTTCAATAGTTTTGTCGCTGAATGCACAGCGACAAAACTATTGAAACAGCATAATCGCTCCTCGCTGCTTACCAACTCCTTCACTCGCTTCTTATTAACCGCTGGCGACGCGGACAACTATCTTAAAAATTTAATTGGTGTACAACGTTTTTACCCGACTACGGCGGTCAAAAGATTTGTAATAATGGCGCGGGTGACATAGACTATATAAATTTTATCGAAATTTTCTGCCACCTTGTATTGGTGAGTACTGTTGCAACTGTTGCAAAGTAATATTATACCATACATCAAAATAGAAAATAGTAAGTCATTATAGTGATAATCTAAGTTTTGGTAATTTTTGGTTATCTGTGGTGTACCATAAACTTTTGTATGATCTGTGGTTATCTGAATAAAGAATTCCTTTTTTTATGGCGTTGACTTGCAACGAAAACCGCGTTTTATTAGGTTATGGGCCCTGCAGACTTAACATTTGCTAAAAAGGTGTGATTTCGACGGTTCCTACGTACAGAAGGTCAAGTCAAAAATCGAGGTTTACAGGAGAGCGTAATTTGTGTTCAACACGCCCTAGAAATAGTTCTATGACCAATAATAAATATTTTCTTTCTACAATATTTTAACAGTTTTAAGGGATTAATGATGCTATTTACACAAATTTTTTTTTTTACGTTTTCTTGAAAAAACTTATAGATGACCGTTTCTACGCCGATAATAATATCAGTCATGTCTATTATACCTTTTTATACGCTGTCCGTGTGGTGACGGATTAAGAATACGAAATGTCACCACTCCATATCATTCCATAGCTGTCGTAAGAGCCGACAGAGGGAGCATATTATGCAGAGAACAGCACTGTAAGAGAAGGAAACTTGATACAAACCCTATACCAACCCCCTATACAAGACCGCATTCGCACCGAGTGGCACGCATTTTAAAACACCGTACAAAAAAAATGTACAGATGTCCGTATCTACGACACTTTTTCGTTTAATTTATAATACTTGTTCTTTTATACGATTTGTAAAACAAGGTAAATAAATAACATTGAAAAAGAAATCGTATGTCAGTATGTGCGCATAGATAATCTAAAGCCAATGATGCAATAAAAAAAATATGCCATTTTCGACATGTCTTTATATACGTAGGGACCGTCGATTTATCAGTATTGTTGAGAATAAAGTCAAAGTAAAGTTATTACGTATACTTGAAGTAGTAAATATAGTGACAGTGTATAAAATTGAAAGTATAAAAATATGTCGACTAACTCGCACTCGTATCTCACGAATGTGCCCAAACTGCGCGGCAAGGAAAATTACCACGAGTGGGCTTATGCTGTGGAAAATCTCCTCGTGCTGGAGAGTATGGAGAAATGCATCAAGGTTGAGCACGCGGCGACAGTGACAGCAACAGATGACGCTAAAACTAAGGCGAAGTTGGTTCTTACAATAGACCCGTCACTATATGTTCACATTAAGCAAGCATCGAGCACAATGGACCTCTGGAATAAACTACGACAAATGTTCATGATTCTGGATTTGCAATGCGAATATCATTATTGCGAAGTTTGATTTCAATTCGTCTAGACAACTGTGACTCGATGACAAGCTACATCACACAAATTATCGAAACCGGTCAAAAATTATCGGGTACAGGATTCAATGTGAACGACGAGTGGATTGGCAGTTTGTTCTTGGCAGGATTACCAGAGAAATATTTTTATTTATTTATTTAAACTTCATATACACAAAGTACATAGGCGGACTTAATGCCATGGGCATTATCTACCAGTCAACCTTACGAGTGGTGCAGAGAGGAAGAAGTAGGTGTATTTTAAAGTGTAATAGGAATGTACTAGTAATTATGTAGGACACGATATACTTGCATCACAGAATTGTAAATTATACCAGACGGAGCGATCGCTTGTCAAAGTGAAGCCAAACGACTCTGCTCAAAATGAGCGTACCGGGCGTTACGTCATTCAAAACATCACATTACGCTTACATACTTTTAATTTTATTAAGCCATCGTGGAAATTTATAAATGTAAAATTCTGCCAAATATACCCATATTAAAAAAAGATTCGATCACATTTTATGTGTAAGTAGCATATTCAATAATTGATTAATAAAATATTTCATGATTATTGACAAAAATATCATAACATTGCTGCGCCATTTTGTGAGTGTTGTCAGTGTGTCCTCGAACGATTACCCCATATTGAGTAAGGATCATAAAATGTTACCTGTTTTATTTAATATAGTATTTTCGTTATGATATTGCGATTTGGGTAATTTTATTTAATTGTATTAGTACTTAGTAGCGTAATTTATTGTTGATCAAATTATTGTTCACGTGTCACCTTTCTAGTACCTACCTATCCCAAATACCTTCATATGTACCTAACATATTATATACCTAATTTGTTTTTGTTGATTTCAATTCAATTTTTGCAACAGTTAATAAGTATTTAAATCAGTTATCACTATCAGTGGCTAGGTATTTAATTGATCGGCTGATTAAACTTGTTGTCTGTGTCAAATATATTTCTATACATTTTATAAAATAAAGTGTATAATTCACGCTGGCTGAGCCGGGGTCAAAGCACATGAGTAGATAAACGGAACATAGACCACGCTTATTACAACAGCGAGAATCGGTTGCACTACTACAAGCACGCGGCGCATGTGTGCGTGACCACTGGCTGCTTGTCGTGTACGCGGCGATACTGGAAAAATCTGGTTTACGTAGGCACATGCAGTTGACAATCTCAGGGTTATTACGACGCACGTTTTGTACGTTGCAAGTTTTAATATTTTCATGTAAAAACGTGGTATTTTATTATTAATAATGGTTGTTTATTGTACTTGGTATTTTATTATTAATAATGGTTGTTTATTGTACTGTGTATGAATAATACTAGATGAAATAGTTCAGTAATTATAAAGATTTTAACGATGGTAACGTACAATTGGGTTTTTTAATTATACCTCCGGATAATTTTATCGCATTTGTTGAATATCTCAAGCAAAAGTTTCGCGAATATTTCGATCTTGAAATAAATATTGTCAGTGTTGGCAACGTAATACTTAACGTGTTTGCATGTTGTCCACCAGGATCTTCTAGCCCGATCACCCAGGGGATCCACATGAACTCATTAGTTGTGAAATTGTGTAAAAGCAATTAACGTTTACAAAACCAATGACTATCAGAAAGTGATCAGTCATTGATAGGGCTTACAAAAAACAGGTGTATGTGATTTTCAACCTTATTGACGTAACTCAGAATTTATAATTTTACTAACGTATCAATGTCAGAAAGCAAGAATATACCAAAAAAAAGTCTGTCATGAATTGTCAATAAGGTCGAAAATCGCATGCACCTGTTTTTGTAAGCCGTATCGATGGTTGATCACTTTATATTTTTTTGTTTTGTAGACGTTCATTTGTTTTACACAATTTCTTTTTAAACTTATTTTAGGTACCTATCCCCGTGGTAAAAATAGTGGGACATAATAACTAAAGGAGATTCCTATGTATATTAGCAAAATCTTAATATATAAAATCCTTGCGTTACTGACTGACTGACAGACACGCTACAGCCGAAACTATTGGGCACAGGAAGCTGAAATTTGGCATGTATGTTCCTTGGGGACAGTAGGGGTGCACTAAGAAGGGATTTTTCGAAATTCCCACGGGATCAGCCAAAACGGGTAAATTAAAAAAAATGCAGGCGTAGCTGCTGGCGTCCTCTAGTAGATCATATTACCAGAAAAATATTCAACACTATTAGTGGTATCGTTGGGAATGTCAAATAAATCACGTTGTCACGTCGTGTCGTTGGTAACAAACCTATATTTTTTTTTATTCCGTGCTTTTAAAAGTTTCAGGTCCATGCTATTTTTGGTTCCACTCGCTATTTTATTTACAACTGTACGTCTGCCGTATAGCGAATCGGTTGAGTCCAAGAATCTGCCCAATCCACGAATCTGTCGAAATGGGAATATGCCGAATCACGAATCTGTCCAATCCAGAATCTGTCGTATACCGAACAAGCGATTTGTCTTAACCTATTGTGACAACCCTACCAAAATAGGTAACAAATTTACAAGCTCTTAAGAAGCTGTCTCTCTGTTCGGTTTATTTACTCATGTGGACAATGTGTGGTACTTAGGTACATCCCTACTAATATAATTATAGTAACAGTAAATATTTAAATCAGATATGATATAATCACCAATAACACATACTTGTCAAAATAAATGATTCATTACTATTCCATTCGGTGATTTAAAAATAAACAATAGCTTAATAAGGTAACACGCTTTACGTTTCATAATTTTCCCGTAAAGCAGGTGAACTGTTCTTGAGGTGGCAACACTGGCGAGTATGAGGAAGTGACGTCTGCATACCCAATGACATTTGACCGGCTACACTCCGCGTCGAACAAATATGACAGATGACTCCATCTGGATAATTCAAATCTGTGACTTGCATAAACGTATATTATAAATAGTTAAATAGCTTAATGCATAAACTTAATACATACACAATAAATACAGGAATAACAAATAAAATACATAAACTAATTATATATATATATATATATACACATACATACATAAAATTATGGTAATGACTTATTATCCGATATAGTCGCCGACTCAGCCAACAAGAGTTCCTTCATTTTGGACTTGAAGGTGAGCTTGGTCTTAGCCATTCTGATCTCAAGAGGGAGAGCATTCCACAGAAGGATGGACTGAATTGAGAAAGAAGAGTGAAGAAAATTAGTTTTATGAGCAGGTACCATGAGTTGGAGGTTATTGGCAGAGCGAATGTTTCGCTCATGGTTTGTGCATAAGTACTGAAAGTAGGAAGTGACATAATTAGGGGCAGAAAGAGATGTAAGAAAAGAGTATAGTGTAGTGAGAGCACGCAAACTACGGCGTTGACGTATAGGAAGCATCTTTAATTGGAAACGATAAGTAGACACATGGTCAAACTTACGAAGATTAATTAATATGAATCGAATGCAGTTATTCAGAAGACGGTCAAGTTTATTAAGGAGTTCTGCATTCAGGTCAAAGTAACATACATCGCCATAGTCCATCAGAGGGAGGATTAAAGCTTGCACAAGCGTAGTTTTAGTCTCGGTTGGAAGCAAATTTATTAGGCGGTAGAGGGCACATAGGGTGCCGGTGACTTTTTGACTTACCTGTTTTACTAGAGCTTCCCAATTTAACTTTGTACCTATATGCAGCCCAAGGTTTTTGACAGAGGGATACAAGTCAACATTAGTCCCGTTAAAAGTTATAGCTGGTAGAGATGTGAAATCCAGTCTTTTTAACATCGGCCGGCTACCCACAATAATGGCTTGGGTCTTACACGGGTTTACGACCTGACCAAACTTATCAGACCAAGTCAGTATGGCTTCCAGATCCTTGATAATCTTGCCAATGGTCTCAGCTACGCGTTCAACATTACCATAGGTGTAAATCTGCAAGTCATCGGCATACAGATGGTAAGCACACTGAAGATGTTGAGTTAGGAAATTTATAAAGATAGAGAACAAAAGAGGGGAAAGAATACCGCCTTGAGGAACGCCAGACGTAATGTCGAACCAGCCCGAAGATGACTCATCGAGGCGAGCAGACTGTTGACGACCCCGAAGATAAGTTGAGAACCAATCCAGTGCTCCGGCAGAGACCCTGAGATGGGAGAGGATAGATAATAGGACGTCGTGACTGACGGTGTTGAAGGCATTAGAAAAATAAATAAGCACTTCTTCTTCTTCTTCTTGTCGTATCAATGGCGGTTTTAGATGACTGACGACCAGTATTCTGCTACAGCTATAGCGTTGTTTGTGGCCTTATGCAGCTCAGCCAAAGAGCATTTAATCGGACAGGAGGGGCAAGAAAGCAAGTGTGGCATGACCTGCCTTGTCGCTCCACAGTCGCAACGGACAGAGTCCTCAGCCACATAGCCCCATCTATACAGATTGTATCTGCAGCGACCCACTTATGTTCGGAGTCGGTTTAGGGACTTCCAGGTGGACCAGGGCAGGTCCTGCCCTGGGGGAAGCTCCTCTGCAGGCACAATGTAGGACACAGGAGGAGCATGCTTTTCATGCCACAAATTACGGCGTGCCTCAGCTGGACTGTCTGTAAGAGGTTTCGTGTGGCTTAGGAAACTTTTACGGCTCCTTAGGCGGGTTGAAACTGTTTCCTTATTATGGAGTGGATGTCGAGTGTCCGTCTCTTGTTTCGACTTCTCGATGGAACACTCCACACTCCTTCGCACCTCTGGAGGTGCAATACCTGCCAGAGGGTACACCACATTAAGCGGTGTTGGCTTTAGGCAGCCTGTTATTATACGGCAGGTGTTGTTAAGTGCAACATCTACTTCTCTTGCATGTACCGAACGGTGCCACACTGGGCATGCGTATTCACCAGCAGAGAAGCAGAGTGCAAGTGCCGATGCGCGCGGTGAGGCCCCCCAAGATGTCGAAACAAGCAAGCTTATGAGATTGTTGCGGGTGTTAACCTTCATTTTCATTTTTCGACAGTGCTCTTTGTAGGTCAGAGATCTATCAAGGCTGATCCCAAGGTATACGGGATTAGCGCAGGACAAGATGTTGTTACCTCGCCAGCTAATCTTAAGGTTTCGGCCAGCATGTTTATTGCGCAGGTCAAATGCACAAGATAGCGTTTTATTAGGGTTGTGTCGAAGGTCATTCTCGTCATAATAACGGCCTAGATCGTCCAAAGCTTTCATCAGCGTGTCTTCGGCGTCCTCGAAAGTACTCGTTCGAGTTGCTATTGCCAGATCGTCAGCGTATAAAAATCTTTCTGTTCCGGGTGGGCTGGGTAGGTCGTTGAAGTATATATTGAAAAGGGCGGGTGCCAACACACTCCCTTGAGGTAAGCCATTTTTGAGGCGCTGCCATCTACTTTTTTTACCATTCAGGGAGACTTGAAAACGACGGTTTCTCAGAAGTTCGCCTAGGATGCGGGTAAAGTTAGTATCATTGATCATTGAAGACACTTTTGCGATAAGCCGGTTTACGTTGATGGTATCATATGCCGCCGTCAGATCAACCAAAACAACACCGGTAATTTTACCCATCTCATAACCATCCTCAATAAATTGGGTGAGGCGAAGAACTTGACCAGTGCACGATTTTCCGGGTCTAAAGCCGTCCTGCTCAGGTATGAGCATGGGTTCAACAGCAGGGAGAAGTCTATTTAGCAGTATACGCTCGAATAGCTTGTAGGTGTGGCATAGCAGGGCAATCGGGCGAAAATTCTTTGGGTTATTAGGTAATTTACACGGTTTAATAATAGCAACAATTTTGCTTTTACGCCAAGTTTTGGGAATTTTGGCATTCTCCAAACAGTTGTTAAAGAGGCTGAGCAACCATGACGTCGCAGCAGGTCCCAGGTGTTGCAGCTGTGCAACTGTCAGGTCATCAACGCCAGCTGCCTTGCTGTCTTTCATTCCTTTTATTGCGGTATCAAGCTCAGTGAGGGTGATAGGTCTGCTCGTTTCGGCATTTGGCGGGGCAGTATTGCGGGTTGAAATACGATGCATTTTGTGAGGTGGTTTACCATTCAAAAGTATCTGATGTGCTATCTGGTTAGCTGTTACCTGGCCCGGATTTTTTGGCTCAGGGGGATCACATGTGAGTTTTTTGAGCATAGACCAGGCTTGCTTACTGTTTCTGGTCATATCTATTTTGGTCACTGTGTCTATCCATTTTTCTTTACACGTTTCGTGGATGTTAGATAGCAGCTGTTCTCCTAATGAGATGGTTTCTTCCGAGAATGGGTCGACCTCGTACTGGGACTGGTATTTCTCTAGTAGTGCCTTGCAATTTGAATTCAGGCCTGGGATATAAGCTGAGCGACAACCTCTAGGTATAGGGTTACGTAAAACCGCTTTTATTATCTCGACAAACTTGTCATAGTTCTTAGGGTCTGGGTCCAAGTCGCACAGCTCAGCGTCTATATTGGCAGTGAACCGATCCCAGTTTGCTTTCCGAAAATTAAATCGCCGGCGAAACGGGACTTGTATTGGTTTCACTACTGCATGAACCAAACAGGATATTGGACGATGTTGTGTGTGGGGTATTGGTGGTAGAATTACCTTTGAACACTGTTGTCTTAGATGATCACTAATGAAAATTAGATCTGGGTTATTATATGTTTTAAGCACTAAAACAGTAATTTCAGTGTTTTCCATGGCCTCTCGAATATCGCCAGTCACTTTAAGGTAGTGGTGCTATGACCTGGCCTGAAGCCTGATTGGAACGGACTCAGTATGCTATTGTCATGGACAAAACTAGACAGCTGTCTGTGCACACAGGCCTCGAGCACTTTGGATAGGAAGGGTAGGATAGAGATTGGTCGGAAGTGTTGAGGAAGAGTTGGATTGGGGATTTTGGGCAGGGGAATTATATAGGCTTTGCGCCACAAGGAAGGGAAGGTACCAGAAACAGGTGAGGAGTTGATGATGTGGGATATGGCCGCCAAGAGCTGATCGAGGATCATCGTGATCATACGGCGGCTGATGTTGTCACATCCCACAGCATTGGACTTTATGGAGAGGATTATCTTCCTGATCTCAGCCGGGGACACTGGAAAAAAGAAAAAATACTCTATTTTGGGTTGAGGTAACCCGGCTAAATAGTTCACAGTGAGACTCGTAGTTTGGTGATTCAGCGAAAAGGTAGTGGAGAAATGTCGGTTGATATCATCCAAACTAAGAGTCCCATGGCACTCAGTATGTCGCTGCTTGCCAATACCCAATGTTCCAAGGAACTTCCAGATATTAGCAGCTGATGTAAAAGTGATGTTATCGAGAATATGTCGGCGTTTAGCGTTACGCACCATCTGATTGCACCGATTTCTTGCAGACTTGAAGAGCGCCCAGTTTTCCTCGCACCGATCCCTTTTGTCCCACCGAAACGCCCTATCTCTACGGCGCATTGCCATGCGAACACCCGTCGTAATCCAGGGTGCAGGGGGACGCTTTAGCTTCACCCGTCTTATTGGGGCGTGCACATCATAAAGTTCGCAAATAGTATCATTGAATAACTTTACCATTTCGTCCACCGTGGAGGCAGACATCATGCTGTCCCAGTTTATTTTAGAAGCATCCTCACACAGTTTTTTTTACATCCGTGTAACCAAAACAACGCCTGTGCAGAACTTTGGGCGGGATTTTGGGAGGTTTTAAGCGGTATGACAGGAAAATAAGGTCGTGATGGGAAAATCCAGGTGCAGGAAGTTGGTCGTGCTAAAGAAGGATCAGAGGTGAGGATTAAATCAAGCCACGTATCCTCCCCATTGCTATTGTGGTGAGTAGCTTGCAGAGGTAAAATGTGGAGGCTGGCTGATTTAGTGATGTTGAGAAGTTTACGTGAACGATTGGAATGTGGGGAAAGGAGATCGGTATTAAAATCGCCCATGATGATGTGATGCGTGTACTCCGACCCTAAAGATTCCAGAATCGGCTCGAGACTGGAGAAAAAATCAATACAAGGAGGATAATACACGACGCCAAGGACGGTTTTAGCCGCCTTGACGTCGACCTCAAGAAATAAGTACTCCGCAGGCGAAGAAGTGGGTGGAGAAGATGACAAGATTCTGTACGGAAATGCACTGCGGAGGTAAATAGCGACACCACCACGCCTTCCGACTCGGTCGTTACGTATAAGAACGAAGCCAGGCAGCGAGTAGGAGGTGGAAGGAAGTGATGGTTTTAGCCAACTCTCTGAGACCAGAATGGCATGTGCACAACAATTAGAAAACCCTTCTAGCAAGTCACTATAGTGGCTCGGTATGCTTTGCGCATTTATGTGACACACGTTAAACATTAACCGAGACTGATGCGCGAATACATTTTCCAAGCAGTCGCTTAAGGTGCCATCCGCAGAGCAAAAACTCTCATTGTCAGAAGAGGAAACTGATTCAGCAGCCGACAAATATGCGTCATCAATGTCCATTTCCAATAAAATATGTAGATACTTAGTTATATATAGGTAATAAAATATTATAAATATAAAAACACACACAGATAATTATGATATATATATTATATATATATATATATATATATTTAAATACTAATGTTTAAGAATATACGATGACTTTTAAGTAATAGTTGTCTCTGCACCACCCGCCAGCTAACACAAACACTACAAATAAAACAAATACAAAGCATAGAAATAAGGAGAAACAAAACGTAAAAATAATAAAATGAACGCAGCACGAATGAAAACAAAAAAAAATGCGTCTTCGGTTTCCGAACGCACCAAACACCAACTGTCAAGTTGTCAATGTCAAAATGACTTAGTAAATAAATAGTTACTTTACTCTTTGCTTAGTACTATAACCTAAAGAAAAACTATAAATAATAACTATACAAGAAAGAAAAGCAAATTAAATTTAGAATTAATTAAAGTAATGTTTATTTACGAGGTTTGGCGCTCGCGTTCGATGTTCCGACAGCCCCGTTGCCGCTCTTCCCACAGTCGCCGAACCACTTTGTTGTTGTTTTGGATACTTCTGCAGCAGATTGATCAGGTTCTCGGAGGTGGTTATTCTGTGAAGAGTGCCATCCGACACCTTCACTACGATGCCGCCATCTTGCGTCCAACAAGATCTTACGCCGAAATGTTGCCGTGCCCTGCCGAAGATGGTTTGCCTGGACTTCGTCAAGAACTCCTTTACGGACACCGATGTGCCCTTCAATCGGGTCTTAGCTTTCCACACGGCTGATCTCAACTCCATACCCGAAAACCAGACCAGGATTGGCCGGTGATGAGCCTTAGTCGAAGCACCGATCCTGTGGCATGCAGTGAAGCTATCGGTTGTGATGCCTGGGACTTCCATGTTGCGCACGATCTTGACAATGGACGTCCGACAGTCTTGCTGCTCAACCTCAGGCACTCCAAGGAATATTATAGCTTTGCGCCTGTGCCTGGTCTTCATCACGTCGATTGCTTGAGCGCATTCGTCCACTTGCTTGCGCAACAGACCAAGCATCGCAAACATCAGTTCCCGGCAGGTACGGAACTCCTCGACCACCTTTGCGACGGTATCCTTAGCAGTAGATCCGCCTTGAAGTTGCGCCTCCAGTTCCGCCATCCGTTTCGAGAACATCTCTTCAAGGTTCTCCTGCGCAGTCCTGATATTGGCTAGTTCAGACATGCTGGTGTGTCTAGTGCTTTATTTCTATTGAAACTTGTGATGTGTGTGAAGTGCTGGCAGGTGGTGTTGCGTACAGTCAAAACTTTACATAAGGTAATGCAATGCTTTCACTAACACTTGTACAGTACGCTTATAGATTTTATTACCAATGTATATGAATAAAGTTTTAAATTATATGATTAACTAATTAAAGTTAAATTTTTCAGATTTCGATACGTGTCGACTTTTTTAGCACCTACCGCCAAAAAAAATATTAATCTATGATAATGGCAATAGAGCACTCTGGTATAGCCATAACTGCTGACGTAATAAAGTCGAAGCTCAACATGGCCGCCGGAAATGACAACGAAGTAAGTGGCGCGTTCCTCACTAGGGGGCAGCAGCAGCGTCGAAAAAATCCAAATGCCAGCAGTGGCAACACTGGTAACACAGATTTGAAAACTTTGAAGGTCAAAGCCAAAGTCATCAAGTGTTATAAGTGCAAACAAGAGGGACATTATAAAAACCAGTGCCCCGTTAAGCAATCCGAGAAAATAAAGATGACAAACGCGTTCTCCGCCGTTTTCTTAGGTGGAAATTATAATATAAAGGAGTGGTACCTAGATTCATTTCGAAAACTATTTATTCTCAACGTTATTCTTACAACTCACGCACTAACACCGTATGACCCTAGCAGAATAAACTCTGTACGTAGCAAACATAATGTTTGCTCTTACGTCTCTGTCAAAACCAGTCTAGCCCAGCGTTGCTTTTACTTCCTTGGCAGCTATGTTTACAATAAACTAAACAGAATTTTGAATATATACCCTATGAAAAAGGTAGAGTGTAAAAACGCAGTCTGCACCTGGTTAAAAGGATTAGATTATAACGAAACCGAAGAGATTATCTGCACTTTAAAATAAACTGGCACGGGCACACCCAAACACATCACAACACACACACACAAGCGCGCGCGCGCGCACACACACACACACACACTTTTTGTAAATTTGGTTTGTAATATTTTCCCTTGATAAGTACGTTTGTTTATCACACATACCAGGAGAGCCTGGAGATTTGTCACACAGGTTTCGAACCTATTACAAACTCCAGCTCTCATTAAGGTTTTTGTGAACGCTGTACCTAGTATAGAAACATATGATGTACTTACTTACATGCCTTATTGAGAGAAATAAACAATATATTATTATTATTATTATTATTATTATTATTATTCAGGTGCTATTGTGCACATGGTGGCCGATGCAAGCCATATCCGTAATGCATCGTATCATTCAAGTATCAAGGAGATTTCAGCAGCTAATAAGAATGCTATGCCAATTTTATGGTCGGGTGAAGCCAAAATTGTGACTGTAACTCCGAAATGTAAATATGAAGTAACCTTAAAAGAAGTTTCGTGTGTACCTGAGCTCGCTACAAAGAACAATGGCAGAATTAGGTCTGGGTTTGTGTGGCGAACTTAAACTTCATATGAACAAAACAAATTGTTTATTGTTTCTAATACTTTTTATATTTTCACTTTGTCTCGATAAAGCCGGATTATTTTATGATGATAAAAAGCATTTCAATTGATTACGAACTAGGTGCTTACTTTATTATTTGACTGTTGCCATAGACAATGGTGTGACAGGAATAGACGTTTGACATTGATGCGTATCGATTATTAAATAAGTAATCGATATGATCGACCTTTATAGGGTTGGTTTGGTTTAAAATATAATAATTAAAATGCAGTTAATTAATTGTTAATCAACATTATATCAATAAGCTAATTCTTTTGTAGCACAACAACTTTTAAATCAAATAAAAACGTCACAGCATCGTTTTAACGTTATATCGATTTCACATAAAATCGATTTAAAATGTGCAGCTCTGCTTTTGTCTTTGGCTGTGACAGGTAAGATGCTACAGAATAGTTCTGCGTTTAGATGTCAATCTGACATAATGCCTTTGATAATTCAAACGTACCCACATTGTTCATTCTTAACTAAACATTAAACACCGATATCTTCTTTTTCCGGCTTTCCCGAGTGAAAATAGAATAATTTATAGACTCTGTTACTTACGCCGCATTTTTTTATATATTTTTTATTACTGAGCGCTTCAATTTAATTTCAGACATTTTGATGTATGGAGATCTGCCATTGTCCTTTGATCTCAGTCAGTCAATTGATTAGAAATGGTAACCAAGTTGACTTCCAAGAGAAATGCTGCAACATTTACAATAAGAAAAAGATGCTAGTAGCTGTTGCATATATGATTGAAGCTGTGTAAGGTGAAAATAAAAAACAACATTGTTTGTTTTCACCATCAGCCAGAATCAGCAGCGAAGTATGGCACAGACGACTAGGTCATTTGAATTGCAATGATATGAATAAAATGAGAAATGGTGCTGTGATTGGTATATCATATGATGATAAAGCATCGCTGGACAAGAAAACCTGTGTGCTTTGTTATGAGGGAAAACAATCACGTCTCCCTTTCACTCACATTGGTACCAGAAGCAACAGTGTGCTTAATATTATTCACGCTGATGTGTGCGGACCCATGAAGGAGAATTTCATTGGGAGATCGAGGTATTTCCTGATTTTCATTGATGACTATAGCTTGATGGCTTTTGTTTATTTTTCTACCACATTCACACAACACCATCTAGTCCCAAACTAAGCAGAAGCTAGATAATGCTATGGGTACTAGATAATAATGGATAAACATACATATATATACATTTTTTGTAAATACATACATATTATACATAGAAACACCCAGACCAAGACAAACATCCATGTTCATGCACACAAATGTTTGACTTGAGCGGGAATCGAACCCGCGACCTTCGGCGTAGCAGTCGCTTACACTCCCGCGGCGCCAACCGGTCGTCACCGGTTTGAATAATAGAACGCCACACGAACTTTGGACAAATAAAAAACCAAATATAAGCCACATACGTATATTTGGCAGCCAGGTTATGGTTCACATCCCGAAAGAGAGGAGGCTAAAGTGGGATGCTAAGGCAAAGAAGCATTTATTGGTGGGTTACTCAGACAATGTAAAAGAGTACCGTATTTATGATCCTGTTAAAGGATGTATTCTTACTAGTAGAGATGTCATTATAAACGAAAATGTCAAAGGCGAGACAAATGATAAGGTGGAAGTGCCAGTTTCAGTGGGGGATACTTTGCAGCTTGAAGAATTGGACAGCTCTAATGGTGTCAGTAACAATGAACTTAAATGTGAAAGTAAAAATGTTGATGAGTCTTCAGATTCAGAATATCTAAATGCTGAAACAAATAATGACACCACTTTGATTTGACCTGAAGAGGACATAGAGCTTGCACCAACTTAGAGGGTAAGACGGCCACCAGATCGTTATGGTTTTCAGGTTCAACATGTCTCTCAATTGAACAGTTCAATTGATGATTCTGCCAGCATTCAAGAGGCTTTGAATGATCCAGACAAAGACATGTGGATTGAGGCAATGAAGGAGGAGCTACAGGCATTTACAGAAAATGATGCCTGGGTTGTTGTGGACAAAGTACCATCGGGTAAGTCTTTAGTACAATGTAAATAGGTATATAAACGAAATATTGACAGTGATAACAATGTAAGGTACCGGGCACGCTTAGTGGCCAAGGGGTTTACACAGAAACCCGGCATTGATTATGAGGTCTCCGGTCGTTAGACATTCTACTCTCAGGACGTTATTTGTTTTGTCAGTTCAATATAATTTTAATGTTACACATTTGGATGTCAAAACTGCCTTTTTGAACGGATATCTTAAGGAGGATATTTATATGACTCAGCCAAGTATATTACTTGATAAAAAGTGTTCATTTGTTAAATTAAATAAAGCAATATATGGTCTGAAGCGATCGTCTAGATCCTGGTATGAGAGAGTTGATAATTGCTTAAGTAAATTAGGTTATAAGAAGTGTCATTTGGAACCATGTGTGTTTACTAAGATAAATAACAATAGTAAAGTAATTGTTGCTTTATAAGTGGACGATTTTTTTGTGTTTTCTGATTACAAGATTGAAACTAATAATTCGATATCTGTACTTAGCTCTAAATTTAAGATTAAAAATTTAGGTCAGCTTCAAAATTGTTTGGGAATGAGAGTAAAATTAATAATGATTTAAAAGTTATTACTTTAGATCAAGAAAGTTATATAGAACAATAAAATTATTATGTAAATTCAATATGTCAGACAGTAAGGTGGCTAGTACACCAATAGAATGTAAGCTAAATGTAAGTAATGGTGAAATTTGTGATTCAAGTATTCCTTACCAAGAATTAATTGGTAGCCTTACGTACTTATCTGTACTGACAAGACCTGATATTTCATAGTGTTAGTTTTTTAAGCCAATTTAATAAGTGTTATACAAATGTTCACTGGAATTATGCCAAACGTATTTTAAGATATTTAAAAGGAACTAAGAGTTATTGTTTATTTGTAAAAGAAAATGCTGATAGGTTGATAGGTTTTGCTGATGTTGACTGGGCTGGCAGCTGTATTGACCGCAGATCTTATACAGGTTATTGTTTTGTTATGTCAGGTTCCGTAATATCATGGGAAAAATGGAAGCAAAGAACTGTAGCCCGTATTTAAGATCTTTGCAATCTGAAATAATTAATAATTTGTATTCAGTTGTAATTTATAATGATAATCAGACATACATACATACATACATAACGTCACGCCTTTTATCCCCGAAAGGGTAGGCAGAGGTGTATTTCTACACCCACTTTTCGCCAGATATACTTTAGTCCCACGTAATAAGGGGCGAGCTTATTGCCGTACAGGGCACATTTCCAGACTCCGTGCTGCTACTGAGAATTTCGTGACAGAAAAACCCAATAACACTGCCCGACCCAGGAATTGAACCCGGGACCTCCCGAGCCCACGCGCACATTTATGCCGCGAGACCAACGAGGCAGTCGTATAGGGTTTGATGTCGAGTTTTTCGTCTCTACGCAAAGATGGTATTTGCATCGTGTTATCCCTTAGTCGCCTCTTACGACACCCACGGGAAGATAGGGGGTGGTGACACTTGTATTCTATGCCGTCAACCACACGGTAAATATATTATTATATCAAAATATAAGTTTTAAACGCGGTTGTTCTTACAATTCGCGCAGTTTAGACGTATTGAGTTACCTATTTTTATTTTTTCTTTACTGAACCGACCGGTTGGCGCCGCGGGAGTGTAATCGACTGCTACGCCGAAGGTCGCGGGTTCGATTCCCGCTCAAGTCAAACATTTGTGTGCATGAACATGGATATTTGTCTTGGTCTGGGTGTTTCTATGTATAATATGTATGTATTTACAAAAAAAAACTGTATATAAAATATGTATGTTTATCCATTGTCTAGTACCCATAGTACAAGTACTTCTGCTTAGTTTGGGACTAGATGGTGTTGTGTGAATGTGGTAGAATATTATTTATTGATTATTTATTTCCTTTAAATTTGACAATGTAAATATTGCGCGGTTAGTTTACGTGCCCATGTTCGGGATTCAGAAAATGATTTAAAAAAAAATAAGTTTAAAAACTATAGATGGGCTTTATCTTTCAGTTAAATTAAAAATTGTAATAAAATTTGTATGAGTTGATAGTGATCTTATTAGAAAGCGGTGTAACTGAGTTTAAATGTATACAACATTAAATACTAGTGTACATGTAGTTCCCTGCCATGTCAGTTTACTGCAGGTAAGTGTTTCTGACACCCACATTAGTGTTACGCACAGTAGGTACGACACGGCTCTAGCTTGATTGTTTTACAGGTAGTAGAGCCTTGCTGATTTGAGCATGAATGGGCCGGCTCGACCGGGGAAGTACAACCCTCTCACAGAAAATCGACGTAAAGTAAGAGTACCTAAACTGTTGCGTTTCGTTCGGTGAGTGAGAGTGCCGGAGGCCCTATCCCCTTTCCTTCTCCCTCATCCCACTCCTCATCCTATCCTTTTTCCCAACCCCAAGGGGCGGCAACGCACTGTGACTCCTGTGGTGTTACTTGTGTCCATGGGCGGCGGTAATTGCTTACCATCAGGCAATCCGTCTGCTCGTTTGCCGCCTATTACTATAAAAAATTAAAAAAAAACATTTATGACGCGAGACCAACGATATTTGTAAAATTAATAACGATAGTTATAAATTTAATAGGTTCAAATGCCATCCAAATTTCATTAACATAGACCAAAATATTTAATTATTTATATTTCTTTGTATACGTTTCCATAGTTAGTCAAACAGAAGTAATTACAATCCTTAAAAAAATATCGGGTCCTACTGTTGATTCCCTGCAAGCTCTAGTAGACCCGATAGTTATAAAGAACTCATAACTAAACCTTATCGTCATCTCTCGGCTTTGGTATCTTGTTGGCCATGAGTTAAGTTAGTAATAACTCTATTAATATCAAACAGAATCAAGCTAAGACGCCACCCAATAGAGCTGAGAATAATAGGGTTAGAATTATGACAATGTTAGTTATCAAAGGAGATGCCCTTGGAAATAGTTGGGCTCCGTAGTAGCTAACCTACATTTTAAACATGATTAGAAACTAGACGCTATCTACCAAGTTTTCTTTCACTTTACTTGAGTATTTTCACTTTGAAAATGATCACATTTTACACTGTTCAGTGGGTACCTACTTGTCGATCGCAATTTCTTTTTATCTGTAGCTCCTTTGAACTTTCCAGCAGTTGAGTTTTAAACGTATTTATTTACTCGTGTAGTCAAAAGTTAAGTTCAATACGTAAGGCAGTTAACACAATTTCAATATATCGTTTCATGATATTATAAAAGAATACGTCATACGCGTGGGTACACAATAAATGGCTTGTATATTGATTCTGTTTCATAAAGGCAATTAATGCTCAGAATAATCCTAATCTAAAAAGCGTAATACAGAACAAAACAATTGCTACAAAAACAACTAATTAAACCTGTAGCGACGGTCTGTTATTTTAGAATTACTCAACATCAACAATAGTCTGTATTGCATATTTAGTATAATCTGTCGCTACTAGGCTACCTATCTAATCATCAACAAACACTTCATAAAACTAAACAGTCACCAAACGGTGCGGCGTGAACTAAGTATATTGTGAAAAATAACCTTGGATAAAACTCGTCATTAAGAAGTTTCAATAATAAATGATTATACTCGAGTTACTACAAGTGCAAACGTTGTATTTGGAAGTCATTCGATTTAATTTGTTGTCAATCAGTGTGTGAACCAATGTGTACAGTCACAGATAATACATGCCCGACAAGATATCCAAAACTGTTATTTTTATTATTTTTAGTCGACTATGCAAAGAACCTCCGTATAGTCTGGATTTCGAATTTAAAAAAGATAACGTTTCGAACGGTAACAAAAATTCTTGGGAAGGAAACAATTATTGTCTTTTTATTATAGAAAAATTAAAAACCAAGTCTCCGTACCGTAAAATGTTATGCGATCCACGTAATACCAAGTCGGGTAATTTAAAAATCTTTAATGTTTTATATACCTAAATAGATTGACTCGGCCATCGCATGAAAACACAATATATCTCATAAGTAATACATATATAAATTTGATTGTTTAGTGTTTAGGTGTGTGCCCTAGTGTGTCTCTATTGTGTGTCTGTGTTCATGTGCATTGGGGATTACTGGCGCTGAATAAAAACTATGGAAAGCACTTTTAACCTTTGTTTATTGACCTTAAAGTCCCAAGCCTATCCAAGTTCGTACCGACCGGGCAGCGCGCAGTAACTGCCGGTGCCGCTAACATACTTCTCGCTTGCACACAATACTGCTGACACATCATATCTTTCATACTTACAAAGTCCCTACAAGTGTGATTGCCAAGTCAATCTATTAAAAGCGAGGCCAAGTCGTGGACAAAGCTAGTCTTTTACAAAATTGTAACAAAAATACAAGTTTCATTTAGGTCGCCCGCAGACTAGCTTCTTTTAGCATCCGCGACCGGCGCTTTAGTCGCTTTTTAGCATCCAGATGCAGCGTCAAAATTCTTACACCGCACACTGGAAGATGCCGATCGCAGCAGCTTCGTAGGAGTCATCCATTAATAACGTGATATTATGTCTTTTCATTCAATTTTAAACTTACTCTGTGATGATGATACCTGGTTAGGTTTGAGACTATACCACCTCTCCTCATTCTTTATCAAATGTTTTTTTTTGTACAAAATAAATAAAAGATATTTTAACCAAAGAAGACATTGCGAGCTACTGGTGTCAAAATTGAGACTAAAATAAAACAATATTACACTCATTATTCTCTTCATCTCTCACCCTGGCTCCAATTTGTTTGGGTCGGCGCTGTATGTTCTTTGCTTACTTAATTCTCTGTCACTAGTCATCCCACTCCCTTCATTTCCCCCTTTTCTTACATATCTATTCTCACACAGTTATTCCATCTTTTATTTGGTCACCCCTCCCTTTTCCTCTTTACCCTCTTATTTATCACTTGTTCACCAAAATTCATAATTATCATTTCTTCGCATAAGATGTTTCTAAAATGCGAATCTTTTCATCCATGGACGCTACTTGCAGACTACATAGATATTTTCTCTATTTGGGCATGGTAAAATAATTATTAACATATCCTGCATCATATTCTTCATTACCTTTAAGGACGCTATTTTAAAAGTATACTGGCTCATTAAAGTCTTAACTCAAAATTATTGCAATTCGATCTTGGAAAATATAGGTAAGCATATTGTTAGGGTTTCGTACCTCGTAATGAAAAAGGTGGAACCCCTATAGGATCACTTTGTTGTCCGTCCGTCTGTCAAGACCCTTTCTCACAGAAACGCGTGGAGGTATTAAACTGAAATGTATATCAAATAGTCAAATCTACTGTCCCTCAAAGCTGTGAAAAAGTCAAACTTCTAAGCCAACGCAATCAAAAGTTACAGCTGTTTATGCTGTAAATTTCCGCAAATATTCGAAACTCACAAGGGAATCAAAACCTACAGGGCACTGCCCGTGAACTCAGAATCTTGAAATTTGGTACGAAGCAATATCTTATAGCATGCATAAAGGAAAAATTGCGAAAATAAAATAAAATAAAATAATTTTAATAATTTTCAAGTTAATACCATTTTCTCATGAACGCGTAAAGTTATTAAATTGAAATTATATCAAATACTCAGGTCAATAATACCTTTAAGCTGTAACAAAATTAAACTTCTATACCAACGCAATAAAAAGAAACAGCAATTAAAGCCGCATATTTTCTCGCAACTACTCACAAGGAAATAAAAACCTACAGGGTACTTCCCGTGAACTCAGAATCTTGAAATTTGGCACGAAGCAAATTCTTATAGCACAGATAAAGGAAATATTGCGAAAACCATAAAATTTTAGTAACATCATATAATTAAAATATTTGTAATAATTTTAAAGGTAGGTACTGCCTCCGTGGTCCAGTGAATAGCGTATGCGACTGCTGATCGGAGGTCCCGGGTTCGATCCCGCGTCGGGCAAAGTGTTACTGGGTTTTTCCAAAATTTTCAGCAGCAGCACGGAGTCTGGTGATCTGCCCGGTGACGGCAATAGGCTCGCACCCTATTACGTGGGACCTAAAAATTCATGGCGAAATGTGGGTGTATTATTACACCTCTGCCTACCCCTTCGGGATACAGTCTATAACAAAATATATATATATATATATATATAAAAAATATATTTAAAACTGATTACCCTTTCTTCATGAACCCGTGGGGGTATAAAATTTAAATTCATATCAATGCTCAAGTCAAAACTAACGGGTATTTCCAGTCGATCTAGAATCTTGAAATTTGGCATAAAGCAACGTTTTATAGCTCATAAGAAAAATTTGAAAACTAGTTCATCTCATATTTAAAAAAAATAAGTCGATCTAGAATCTTGAAATTTGGCATAAAGCAACGTTTTATAGCTCATAAGAAAAATTTGAAAACTAGTTCATCACATATTTAAAAAAAATAATTATATATACCTACAGGTTTGTACGGAACCCTCGGTGCGCGAGTCCAACTCGCACTTGACCGTTTTTTTTATTTATCCCCTATTCCTTCTCCCTCATCCCACTCCTCATCCTATCCCTTTTCCCAAGCCAAAGGGGCGGCAACGCACTTGTGACTCCTGTGGTGTTGCTTGTGTCCATGGGCGGCGGTAATTGCTTAACATCAGGCGATCCGTCTGCTCGTTTGCCGCCTATTACCATAAAAAAGTTTGATGCACTGTTAAAAATATCCCCATGTAAACTACAAAAAAATATTTTGTACACTTCAACTTTTAATAGCCGTTTGGGGTAATTTTAACCCAAAGTGTTATGTAACCGAAAATAATTATGATATGGGTTCGACTGTGACTGACTGGCTTAAACAGAAAAATGTCGATACAATTATGACAGCGTTTATAATAAATATGTATTTATGTTTTTATTAAGGCAGTACACGACCTAGGGTGTTTACTAGATTTTGACGAGGGGACCCTTTTCATAGATTATGATAAAGCTACACTACCTACCGCTTTCTTTATAACGATGATAATATTAAGTAATGTAAAGTCGGTATTTTTTACCTACATCCCACAACCAGTTCTCGTATTACTTTCGGAGTGCATCATCTATCAATTCATACGTTATTATTAAGACGAAGAAATGAGTGCAATGCTACGCCACAATGCGGAAGAGATGTGCGTCCCTGGTGCGCCGGGTGCGGGCCAGTCCCAATAAATTACTTATTTGTATAGCGAGTAGGCTCGACTGTGTGTATATGAGACGTTGCTCCAGGATTTCCACTTCTGTGGTGAACCTGTAGCGTCTCATATATACACAGATTTCTTGATTTCTTTTATTATTTATTTATTATTATAAACTAACATAGTATTAAGGTAAATTGTTACTAACAGATGAGCCAATGTAGCTTGAGAAAATAAATGATTTATTATTATTATTAATATTGCCCATGCCATCTATTGTTTAGAGCATAAAATGTAGAGTATGACCTGACAGTTTTTGATAATATAAGTCTATTAATAATAGAACGTGTTTTACCATCATTGTAACGAACATCATTTAGTTATACTGGTATATTTCTTTTTTTTTACTTGCAGCCCATATTGATATTACTGATATTGTACAATTGTTGCATTACAACAATGGAATAATAAATCAATTGATCAATAATCGACTCGGCCGATCACCAACAACACCCTACAGCACTACGGTCGCCGCGTCCAAACGCAGAGAGTCGCTAAAACGCGATGCAGCATCGATGCAATTGCAAAATCGCCGGTCGCCGATGCTAAAAGAAGCTAGTCGGCAGTGGCTCTTAAGTATTAGTTAAGCTGAATGTTGGACTTACTTCATTTCAATTACAAAGTTGCTCTAACTAACACTTACTTTACTTTGACACAGGACGAAGGAAGTGAACTTTTCACTTCCAACGCTCCGCTCATCTTCGCTCGGGGAACTCCGTGACGTTGTAAGCGTCAGCAGTCGTGGAAGTGATGTGCTGTGCCCGCCAGTACCCACACAGTTCCGATCGAACTCATTCAGTTAGCAACCCTTTGTTATAACCCATATTTCAATATCCTTAATATTATGAAAACTATTTTTATCTTGGGAGTTACATATTAAGGTATACCGTTACAGTATAAGTTAATACATCATTCTATAGGTTTGTATACATCAAATTCTACTTACGATGTGTTTCTTGATGTGCATCCATGTGTCAAAGGGTATCCTTTTTCAAACTGTTAGCGAGTTAACGTGAAAGTCTATGACGGTAACAGGTACTTTATATGCATATTATGCGAAATAGGTATATCTGCGAGAAAATTATATGGAGAACAAGCTTTTATTGCGACACAGATATCTCGCCTACATTCTCAACATGGTCGTAATTCAATCTGCCCTTACACTGTTGCAAAAGCAAGGTAACATAAAATGTATACATCCCCTAGCACAATATATTTTCTCATTTCACATTGGGCTAGGTGAAAGTCGCACAAATAAAAATATCTAGACTCAGCTCCGAGGTACTACATTTTCAACTGTGTAACAGATGTGCTACAATAGTATACCTACATTTCTACCTACTTTATATTATACTGGTCGTATCAGTGCCTCTTTGCCTAAACAAACTACGTAAGGGTGCTTGTACACGGTGCATGTAGCTTGAGCATGTGGAGGCACTTGCGCGGGTTACATGCACCGTAAACATATCGTTTAAAACAATGTGCGGGTCCAGCGACTCGAGCATGTACCAAAGCGAGCCACCCGCGCAAGTAATTCGCGTGCTCTGCGACGCGCGCGGGTCACTCGCACATGTTATCTGTTAAAATTACAAGTTTAACATATGATTTTAAAATAATTTTCGTTCGTCGAGACATTTGACGCGATTCCAGTCATAAAGCTACTGCGCGAATAGCATGCACATGTAGCTCTTGACCACGAACAAATAACTTGTACATAGGTACAGCTTGCGCAAGTAGCCTGCGTCTTTACTTGCTCCAGTTATTTGCACCATGTACCAAAGCGTTTTAGTACAAGCGAGTAACTTGATCAAGTAGCTTGCGCATATTACCCACGCGTGTAACCCGCACCTTTACTTGCTCCAGCTACATGCACCGTGTAGAAGCACCCTAACCTTATTGTCCTAGCTATTCAATCTTGTTTGCTCAGCTTCGCGTGTTGGTCATTTGTTTTCACAGAGGCTTTTCTGATTTATACAAAAAAGCTTTAGCAACCACAATGTTTGTCTTTAAAATTGAAATCAACAAAATTAAATGAAAGGATGCAGACATAATATGTCTTTGATTTAAAGCTTATGTTAAATAAGCGTGATTAATGAATTGTAGTTTTTTGTAGCATTAACTGAAATTTATAATTGAATCAATGCGACCGTTGATTGTTCCATTTGTTTGATTTGTGGTATATGTAAACATATTTTCACGAACGTCTAATTTGTACATTCGAATATTTTTTCGAAATTGATAATTTGCTCAGAATAATAACCTTGCGTATTTAACCAATTTTCACTTTACCCACCCTAATAATTCAGGACACACAGCCCCACACGTCTATACATATTATGTACAATGTAATTTTGATAACAATCAAAGTGAGTAAATCCATCGAAAGAATTTTGCTAAAACGCGCTGTAAAATCGATGCTGGGGTAAAGTCGCCAGTCCAAGGGGTATAAAATAGCGTGAATCCTTCAGTCCGAATATGCAATAGAGCGACTTCTGACGTCAAATAATGTATCTCAAGTACATCAAAAGGTACACAATTTCGTCCAAGCAACTACCTACCATAATCCTCCGAAAAAATTACTACCCTAACCGGATTAATTATATTCAAATCCACTACCGAGGTCATCAACCGAATACACTATATTTAATTACGTTAATGAAAGCAACAAAGAATGAATAAATAAATAAACACGTCGGAATTGATATCACTTCACCTTGATTGGTTCCAAAGGCACGTTTCTAAGGAAATATTCGTATATAGGTGGATATTGAAAATTGGGTCGGATCGATATGTGGTAAACCAGTGGGCAGGTAGCGCGCTAATATATCTTTAGGGACTAATATTTTTACGTCAATAAATATTGCGTAACCCAAACCGGTAATTAATATTAAATGATTAGGGCGGTTTCAGATTAGCATTTTATACACGCGTATGAGCTCGTTTTTGGAAGCGCATGTAGGCGCGTACAGGCGCACCTTTTGGCACATGCGCAACTCGTTGACGCGCTTCTAAGCTCGTATAAGCGCGAGCCGTCAGAATCCATGTTGACACTGATAAGATGTCACTACTGTTTCGAGCGAACACGCTGAAATGTGCCCGTTTACGCGAGACCGGTTTTTGGAAGCGCGTAATGTAGCGCGCGTGTAAGCGCGTATTCAGAAATGACCGTATACGCGTAGAAAATACGGTAATCTGAAATCGCCCTTAGTGTAGTCCCACGCCCACGATATTCGAGACCGGTTATTACAGTCAAATATGATTAGGAGCGTCTATACTCAAAAGGGCAATCAGATGTTTAATTATATACTGTTCGCGTATGTAATGGTATAGAATTTAACGGGTTTAATACGGTTTAATACAAACATATTATTATATAAGTGAAAGGTCACTGACTCACCCACTCCTACACTCACTTACTAAACACGGTATTTCGGCAACTAGACAGGTCAAGCTCTGAAGCTGAATTTTGGGAGGTAGGTTTTTTATAGATAGAAGACGTCAGCAAATAAAGTATTTTGCGAAGGTGTGTGAAACACGTAATACAGCTGTTTTATTGACGCCTAAGTACATTGCAGACGTCAGCAACTAAAGGATTTTGTGATTAGATCCGGAATGGAAATACGCGATACAGCGGTGATGCCTAAGTCTATTGTTTAACAAAGATGGAATATTATTACCAATTTAGACCTTATCTAATCTGATGATTATTTTACGCCATTATAAGATAAAGTTTTACAAAACGTAACTATTTTCGTGAAAGTGAATATAAATTCGTATGAAAAATAAAGAGATCTCAAACCTCAAACTACCTAGGTGCTAAAACTTTTATGATTAAACATTCAAAGTATTTTGAATTTTCATGGTTTAACCTTGTGTTTGTTTTAAGGAAATTAAATAATGCTATTGTCTTTCTTAATTAAACTGGAAAATTTGAATGAAGTTATAACTTAATTCAAATTTTCCAGTTTAATTAAGAAAATTAAGGGGATGTTATAACATCCCCTTAATTTTCTTCATAAAACCAAATAATGTGAAAAACAGAATATTTATTATTTCGTAGAATAGAGTTTAAGAAAAAAAATTGTTACGACGCCTGGGCATTGTGTTGCCCAATCAATCACTTGGTCCATAATATCTATATTTTATAATAGCGAAATAATATCACACATGACAAAGTATACATAAATTTGACAACATTCATGTTTACCGTTTTATCACTTATAACCTTTCCTAATCGGCCACTGAGCAAAGGCAGCAATATACTAGTAGAGATACCATACAGAGAGTCTTGATAACTCACAATGTGAAACAGTTGCAGCTCCTTACAAAGATAACATGTAAAACCTGGCGGTTAAAAAGAGTGGTCACGAGTTTTATTGCCCGTTCTTTCTCGTGGTTCTACCTTTTGCATTGCAAACGTGGCAGTAAATGTAAATGTAGAATTATTTAGTAATTAACATTATTTTTTGACGTTCATAAGCGTCACTTTGTGGCCTAAATGACTAAATGATTTTGACTTTGACTTTGACTTGGGTTTAAACTCACGGCGCAACTCACTATAGCCATATATTTTGAAATTTTAGATCTTGCTTGTCCCGTGCCATGTTTAACTATTGGTATCTTGGACAGTCTTTATGGGGAGTCAGCACCCTTGAATATACTGAAACTGGTTACAGACAAATATTGAACTGGAATTTTTGTAGAGCGTTTAGTGTAGTTTGAGTAGCGGAGGCTCGGCAAGAGTCGCTATATAGAAAAACTAATGATATGACAAATCTGGGTCAGATTTGGAAGTGGTCCCCGGGGTCTGATATGAAAGATTTGGACCAAATGCGGGATGACGCTATGATGATGATAAAAAAGACTAACAAATGAAACATATTATGTCTATATATACTAAGTAGTATCAGTTACCAAACAACCCAGCTCTTACATACATACATACATAGACTCACGCCTGTTCCCCGGAGGGGTAGGCAGAGACTACGGAACGCCATTTGCAACGATCCTGACATATCTCTCTTGCTTCATTCACTCCCATCAGATTCCTCATGCATGCTTTTCTGTTCAGTAAAAAAATAAATTGTACCTACTTTCTAAAAAAAAGCGTGCCTTTGTCTTTGTGTAAATAATAACTAGTAGTCTGAAGGGTCGCTGAATTTTGCAGCGAAATAATAAACATCTCTTTGATAAAAGAACCTCAATTATTTACTAATGGCCAGCTGTTTTCTGTTTAATACCACAATATTTTTGTTAGCAAACATTATTCTAGCTAAAACGATCTTCAAATAATTTATTAATCGGTTAAATATGGCGTGCTTTTTAAGATATTGTTTAACTAAGAGTGCATTGCATACTAATGTAAATGTAACGGGTCTTTCTCTAATAAATCGTAAATAATAGTGAAATACCATTAACTTTTTTCTGCTCGGCTTACATCAATAGTTGTCATGGTATTACTCAATTGATAAATGAGAGAGAATAAACAAAAATGAGTGTATTGCAGTTTTTATATCACAAATGAACTTTCAGGTGACTGAAAACCATTTCATAAATGTAGCATGCTTGAGTAACTTTTGTCATCGTTATTGTCTAATCTGGCGAAATATTTTAATGTATGTACAGACGTTACGAAGACATGACCGGCCGCGTCTGTGTACAAAACAGTCCTGAATATGACTGTGCTGAAGTTGCGCTGACTTTTAAAGTCATACCGACAAAAGCAAAACAACCCAGCTGTCTAAATTAATAACAATTCAAAATGAGGTTGAACTTTCTAAAGATGTTAATTTGTAGAATACGCTACACGCCTCACACTAATCGTTACGTCTTATAAAATCTAAGCTCGATGGTCGATATAGTAGGCAAAAATTTAATATTATACTATTATAAATGCACTGATACTTTTCTTTCAATGCTTGCAACAGTGGAGACTATTAATAACTATAGTTACAGGAAGGGTTGAGAAAAACAACGGTTCTGACAAAGGCCTTTCAACATTAGCTATAAAAATTAATCACACTGAATTGAGAGCTAGTTGTCATTCGATGAGCTCAATTACTACGTACGTGTATACGCCAATTTAAGCATGTACAGAATTCAGTGACAAAACAGACCCTTGCGACCAGTCAGGCATTTGCTGACGAACAATAATTAGATTTTGCAAGCTATTGGAAGCTAGGTATAGCCTAGGTACATATGGTACATCCAATGCTTTTATCTAATACATAAAGGATATGCCACCACTTCCTCACAATAGAAGAGCGATATTTACTAGCAATTTCGTTACTGTCTGACCTTTCAGTCAAATGTCAGTGAGCCGTCAAATGTTCCTGCATATGATACCAATTTTGAATGCGGTTGCGGCTCTACTGTTGCCGAAATAGAGCACTAGCTTCTGATTTGTCTAGATAATGGAACATACGTTTAACCGATGACGTCGGCAAAATTCACTCTCTGTGTGGTTTATAGTTATTAATCGATGCTTAATGTGTTCCCACGGCCTAGAAAATAATAACTACAATAAAATTAACTACAGGACCACTTATCGGAAATTATTGTTTTCCAGCGTATCAAATTACCTTAACTATAGAAAAATGAGCTCTGTAAAATTATTTATTTGTAAATGAATGAATTATAACTGAATAATTTAGGTTTTCATTTTTGTATTTTTGGAAACTGTCTATATTAGATTTAATAACATACGGCAATGAATTGTCATAATAAAATTTGTACAATTAGAAGAAAATCATTTTCTTCAAACATCCTCAATTCAAATACAAAAAGGGCAAATACTTTTGAGCGGTAGTGTGGAAACCGACAAACGACTGCACAGGTTATTTGTTTAATCAGTCATTTTGCCGTTTACACAACGTTGAGTGTTGTAAATTGTTTTCACACCAGACCAAACTTTATGCAATTAAGTTAAAACTTTGAGTAGTTATAGCTAGTAAAATGGTAAAGGTAAAGGTGTACCTACACAGGTTTCTATTCCCATAACAACTATAAAATATCTTCTTACTTCATAAGCCTTCGAAGACATAAAGGCGTGTGTTATTTACAAAGTCAATTGCTTTTTAAATTTCATCCTTTCTCCGGCATCACAGTTTACGTCAAGTTTTTATCGATATCCTACGCACAACATTCTCTCGTAATTTTACAACAGGTATAACGCCGGCTTACAAGAAAAACTTGTTAAGGCTTCAGTGTAAACAATACTTTACTAAGATGGCGTACTAATGCTCAGTCATAAAACTTGGTGATGATGGATGAAAGACAAAATTTAGATACCTACCTGTAGTGAATTTGTCAATAATAATTCGTGGCAATAAATATAATTTGACTACAGACCAGAATAAAAATCACAAATCATTGTTTGTTTTTCGTCTGAGTGTAAGGCCAACTCTGGTGTCAGAGTTTTCAGACCGCCCGAAGGCCTCCGACATGGCCTAATGATCCTTATCTTTTAGACAAGAACCGGTACCGACAGCTTAACGTACCCTCCGAAGCACGGTAGCGCTCAGATGATAATGCCACACGCGGTCACCCATCCATGTGGTGACCTGTGCAAGCGTTACTTGACTTTGCCGATCTGTTACGGATGTATGTGAGTCTCGCTATGAGCAACTTATAAACAGCAAATATAAACAACCTGATCACAAAATGGTGTTCGTTAAAAACTTCCCGTAATTTTGTTTAGAATAGAATCTAAAGCGACTCAATGAATTTCAACAAAAGGAACATTTTGCGAACATAAACTTTTACTTTTACTAGTATTGTATTTCCTCCATAGCTTGCAGGGTACGGCAATATGCAAACGAAATTGTCTAAATATAAGTATCAGAGATCAGACACGAGGCAAACTTGATGAGACTCAAAACTAATTTAAATTATGTAATATTATAATACTCATCGTCAGCCTTGTTAATATCCCTGCTGGGCACAGGCATCTTTTTTATAAAAAGGGTTATGCCAGAGGTCATCACGCCGGATCAGAGCTTGTTTGCAAACTTCACATGTGTTCCGTGAACATTATGGAGAACTTTCAGACTAGCTGGTTTCTTCACAATGTTTTCGTTCACCCGTTTGAACCTGAGGCTCTCTGCGTAGCAGTTCGTTAACCTTTAAGTATGGACGTGTAGCCTCACAGGCTCTGGACGAATTTTGCTTTCTATGTTTTGGGAACTTCCCCTTTCTCCCCATACCTGAGCTGCTCAGTAGTTTTAGTTTTAGTAACGAAACGGTCATTAAAGGACGAGGTTGCGACATTCGATGAAAAACACTGAGTTATCTTTATTCAAAAATCACCTGTAGCCTGTCAGGCTACATGTCCATAACTACGATATAAAATAATATGAACAATAGGTGACATGGTAACAGTGGATGACCAGTCACTACCACTCATAAATATGCCAGGAAATGCATGTAGAATTTGTCCTGAAAAGAAGCATAGAATAACAACCCACATTTGTGTCTCATACAACAAGACAATGTGCTTACAATGTTCTCGTTCTTAGAGAAAATACTGTCAAAATTAAGCGTAAACAGCAGTTGTCAGAATGTTTGTTATTCGTTGTGCTTCACACAATGTGTCATGTTTTTATTTTTTGATTTCCTTTTATGTTACAATTTAATAAAAAGAAGTTTAATTTTGTTTTCTTTTATTATTTTAATTGCTTAATAGCAAAAAACATAGCTACACTTAAAATTACCCAAAGACTAAACCGATATTTCGATTTTGTATGTTCCTAGATATTTAATGAAAAACGTAGATTATATTTTCACGTATTTTCACTATAACTAACCCATACTTCAAGTTAATTATAATTTTGAAGCTCTAATGCATATCTTATAAAAAAATAACACTAGGAAGTGTTACAGCCTGTGAGACTACACGTCCACGGTAATGTTATAAAAATGTGACGTCTATACTTTAAGGTTGATCTATCCGCTAGGCTATCACTGCATTATAACTCTAATTCTTTTACTCATTCTTTATAATAAAGCCATAATAGCAAGTTTGGGTGAAGCAAAATGGAGTAATATAAAACCTTAAGTAATTTTAGGCAATATTCTCAGCGCGAAACTGATATTTTACATATTTCGATTATACATCGAACGCCGGTAACCTGACTGGAGATTCATCAGTGCAGTTGATCGGTTACTGAAACTACGATATTAAGCTGCAAGCTACACTTGTATAACCACGATTATGCAATGTGGCTATGCCTTTTTTTTGTTGACTATGAAAAGGAAGAAACTCTCCTAGGCAGCGATAGCCTAGTGGAGATTCCAACAGACTGCCATGCAGAGGGTATCGGGTTCGCATCCACGGCGCGCGCACCAATGACTTTTCGGAGTAATGTGCGTATTGAATTGTTAATTATTGCTTGTCCCGTGCCTCGGAGAGCACGTTAAGCTGTCGGTCCCGGTTGTCATGAAGATCTTTGACAGTCGTTATAGGGCGTCAGTACCTTCTAAATAAACTGATACTAGTCTCCACCATGGAATATCGCTATCCTTTCGGGTTGCAGAGGTCAGACTGGCAGTCGCTCTGTGGAAAAGCTAAATATTCAGCCAAATTCGGTTAGACTGGTAAGCAGACCCCAGGTTGAAACTGGGATAACGCTATCCTCCGATGATGATGGTGGAAACTCTCCTTATGAGCCATCTCAACTCGACGCCAACCCGGCCAGAGTGTGATCGACTGGGCTTGGGACTGGCGGAGGAGGTGTGTGGAGGGTCTCCCCTAAAGGTGGGGCATATCCAATGAAACCACCGTGGCGTCCCTACGGGTCACGTGTAGTGGCGGTGTCACGTGATTCGCGGATAGCATACTTTTCCGTGACCCCGCCCGGGATTGGCCCGCCGTTGGTGTAGGCGGGCCACGTCTCGTATTGACTTGAGAGGTGGCGCGGACACTATGCCACCTCTTTGCCTTTTGGCGGACGGGGAGCAGCCCCAGCGCTCACCGTACACAGATGCCGGCCTGATTGAGCCTACAGAAAAGTCTTCATAGTATGACATATATGTATGACTAGATAATTTTGCCTTAGGAAAGGTGGTAATGTTTAATTGGATCTAAATACAAGTTCATGTTACAAAGTCTTTTAAAAACGTACAATAGGTGGCTTAATCGCAAAAGTGATTATTGTAGAGCAAGACACTTCTAGATAACCTGTATCTTTTTACCCGACTACAGCGACGCTAAAAGAAAGATTCCCTTGTGAAAGATATGGTGCACAAAGACAAAACTAAAAGAGTCCAATATCTTATGCAAATAAAACTTAAAGAGTTAAAATTTTGCTAGAAACCTATACATATAATAAAAAACGACCATTGTTTTGTATACAAATTGGTTAGGTAAATAAAATATTCTCATGTTTCATTTTTATTTACTGTTCAGGATATTTTTATTTTTTTAAGGGAGTCAGCCCCCGATTTTATTCAATCGTGTACATCGGTCACACAATTAAATAAAGTTAAATAAAATATTGTTTTGCGTGGGGTTAGAATCCATTTCACCCGCGAAGCTCAATTTCAAAACCTTAATGCCATCCATGCCATTTGAAAAATACCCATCTTGTAAGATAGCGAAAATCGCAACATTACCAGTACTGTTTCTCAGACGTTTACCATTTGTTTCTGCAGACAGATAAAAGAATGGCAGACGGAAGCGGAAGCAACGATTTGTAGTGATTGTAAATAGTTTTACAAGGCTGCCAACCGTACCGAGATGGAAATCTACTTTTTAAATTGCGCTATGGAGGCGAAAGCTTTCTGTAGCATGCCTATGCAATTCATATCTATTATCGGAAGTTATTTGTAAGTTTTAAGGTACTCTCGATGCCAGCGCAGATAATTTTCTTGCAATTATATGGGCCTAATCCGGATTACACACTCATAAATCCGAAAACCTAAAAAAAAACACGGAAAATACGGCAATAGGCTCGCTCCCTATTACGTGAGAGCTAAAATTCATAAAGCGAAATGTAGGTGTTTGGTGGTATGGTAGTTCAAATAGGATTTTGTCATTGTCTTTAGAAGTTTGAATTTGATTTATATCAATAATCAGATAACATCAGAATAACATTAGATTGATGACTTATTTACATGATAAGTAGGTCATCAATCTTCACAATAAACACTTTAGACTTCCAAATTGTAATACGTAGTTAAGTTCATAATCACTACACTAATAGGTACATTGTGTTTCCTTAATGAGTTTACACATAAATGTCAAATACACCACACCTAACATTAAGTGGGCTTTGAATCGTGATCAAATCGATTTATCTTATGAACGGATTAACGTTGACCGATAAAGTCCTCTTTTGTTCCAGACCGAACCCTTGTTATCTAGCTGACTGAATATGTAAATACTACTCAACTGTTTAATTAGTTATTTTATACAGTTTATCGGTTTTGCGGTTACTTAAAAGGTTTTATGTAGTCTTAAGCTATAGACATTCTGTTTTATGTTTGTGTTTTGAACATCAAGTGATAAAGCTCTACTCTAGGCCATCAAGGTGAGGGCCATATTGTTAGACTGATTGCCTTCACTGTATGACTCAACTCATTTCTTAGAAAATAGTAGGATAGAGTCCATTTGACTGGCGGTAATAAAAAAGAAAATTAAGCAATCTGTATTGTATGTTAACGATCATGTTAGACCAAACACTTATCTTCTTGTTTTCGGATAATTACTTCACCAAAGGGCCCATTGCCAGTGAAAAATTTATACAGCCCATTGGGTACGGTTTAGAAATCTTACCTGAAGAATAAACAAATTGCATAGTAGCAGAATGAAAGTTATATACTTACATAATGGATCACGGTAATTGTATGTTCCTCAAGGTTAAATAGATTAAGTCGATCGTCTGGCTAAAAAGAGCAAGAAAATAAAAGTAAACATTATGGCTTACTCTGGTTACGACAGATACATTTTGTTTAAGTATCTTTATCAGTTCACTTACCAATAATAAAAAAAATAAGTTTAAAAACTATAACCCGACTATGTAAAAAAGGTGGTCTAAGAATGACGAAACAAGAAAAGTATAAGTACACAAAAGCTCAACCTAGAGCCGTGTCGCACCTAGTGTGCGTAACACCTAACGTGGTTGCCAGAAAAACTTACCTGTATTAAACAAGCATGGCTGAGAACTACATGTACACTAGTATACAATAGGTGCGACCACGGCTTATAGCTTGAGCATTTCTGTACTTATACTTTTCTTGTTTCGTCATTTTTAGACCACCTTTTTTACGTAGTCGGGTTAAAGTTTTTAAACTTATTTTTTTATTTAATCCTTTTCCGTACACCGGGCAGGGGTATGTAAACTAACCGTGCAATATTTACATTGTCACATTTAAAGAAGAAAGAAAAATAGGTAATTCAATTCGTCTAATCCGCGCGAATTGTAAGTACAACCGTGTTTAAAACTTATATTTTGACAGAAACAGTATAATAAATATTATGTACATATTTGGGATGTACTCACCAATACCTTTGGTTTGATACAGAACAAGTAATGATTACCTAAGTTTTATTTTTTTTGAGGTTGGAATCTGAGGTTTCCGTAACAGAAATTTTAGATAAAATTTATGTAGCGTATGTCACCCGCACAGTTATTGCAAATCTTTTGACACCCCATTTATTAAAATCGGTTCAGTAGTTTAGGCGCTACGGTGGAACATACATACATACATAGACTGCCAAAAACACCCTTCCTTTTGGATTCGCCGTAGTCGGGTAAAAACAAGTAATTTCCAAAACATGTTTAAAATGTATGTAAAACTTAATCTTATCACCTATATAAATAAAAATATTACAAGACATATATTCTATATAAAATTATGACATTTATTAACTTAACTAATTGTGAGTGAAAATTATGAATTTAAAATTAACTAAATACCGCCTGCGGCTTTATTGGCGTTATCTGAATAATTTTTATTTTTTATTTATCTGCACTAATATTATACACAGGAAAAAAAAAAATTTTTGTTTGTTTGTAATGGATAAACTCAAAAATTACTGGACCGATTTTAAAAATTCTTTCATCATTAGAAAGCTACATTATTTGCGAGTAACAAAGGCTATATTTTAATTTAGAAAAAATAGGGGTCCGTAAGATATTTGGGTTTTCGGACCCAAGGTGTAAAATACATACAAAAAAGTTTCTTATTTGGCGTACGCCGCCTAAACTATAAAAGATTAGAACCATAAAATGTTCTAATTAATTACAGATCTTAAAAATATCTACAAAGAAGTCCGCGGCACACTATATACATATATCTATTTCGAATTAAGCACAACAACCATTTTTTTATTTAAAAATCTTGAATTTTTTAGGACTTCATTTAAACGCGTTTATTTAACACATTTCATTACTCCTTATCAAAATGAACTATTTTGTCACAAAGTACTGTTTATGTAGATAATATTTCTTTATTTTTTAATGATAATATGTCTTTAATTCATTAAAATTGGACGTTTGGTTTGAAAGTTATGGCTAAATCAATCTATACAATTGGAGTGTCTGTTTGTAATATTAAAATAACCGCGTTTTACTAAATCCATCGTATGTATGTATGTATACAGGGTGATTTGTAATTGCTCGTATTCCCTTTGGGAGGTGATTCTAGGGCCAAAATGGAGTATTTTTACCCCTTACATATGGAGGTCCAAAATGCACCATTTTGGAATAAAACGGTTTTTAAGATTTTTTGAAAAAAATACAAATTTTTGTTATCTTGTAAAAAAATATTTTGTCTATTTTTGGTGGCAAATTGGGTCTTATTAAATAGACAATTAAATGGTCCATCTTTTAAAATAAAATATACCTACTAGCTCAACGTGGAATTTGAAAATAGAGCCAAAGAGCTCTCAAAAAAATTTCGAATAAAATAAAATGACGCCACAAAACGCCACTATTTAAAAAAAATCATGTGACATGTTATGTAAAGTATTGGAATAACTTCCTGGTATTACCTGCTATCCAAAAAGGTATAATGATCTTAGCCAATTGGTCTAAATTTCGAGGAATAGCCGCATTTGTTCGAAAAAGTGCTTTTGGATGACACACTCGGCAGAACATTTTTTCCTGTATTTGTTTTTAATCTCTGCAATCAGCAATGATTTACTAGTAGGGAGACCAACCTAGTAAAATACATAGGGTCTTGGGTTCGAATTCTTAGCGTAAATGACTGTCTTTTGTTAGTTCAATACACATTAAGTTTTTAATTCTCACTTGTCCCGTGACTTCGAGTCACGGGACAAGTGAGAATTAAAAACTTAATGTTACATGTTCAGCCAGTTTGTACCGGACGTCATGTTTATCTTGGAAACTCTTTTAGGCGAGACAAAACCCTCAAATGAATAAGTGATTGAAAGAAAAATGGCGTGACACCACTCCTACCGAACTAGTATTGGGAATGTTGTTGGCCCACCGAGGGATTAGGTTTTTGCGACATGTTGGCGATTTGAATTTTTGCCCAGCACCGGCGGTTTTTGTGCTGGGCAAAATATCATACATTATCGCACATCCAGCGGAACTTCTTCCCACAGAGACGGAAACTCATATTATGAACAAGCCCACATAAAAGTCTCTTTTTCACAAAAAGTAATATTTTAGAGTATCAACGCTGATTCGACAAGATTTCGTGTCATTTATGTTTTGTCACAGTGAGATCCCATCTGAAATCCGGATATTTTATGGTTTAATTCAGTGTCACGGCTTTTTTCTTTCACTTATTTATTTATTTGACTGATTGACTTGGTTTTGACTCCCCTAAAAGAGTTTCCAAGATAAACTTGACGTCCGGTACCAACTGGCTGAACATGCTCTTCGAGTCACGGGACAAGTGAGAATTAAAAACTTAATATGCATTTAACTATAATATAATATTAATATAATATAATATTCTACCACTATAATATTCTACCACATTCACACAACACCATCTAGCCTCAAACTAAGCAGAAGCTTGTACTATGGGTACTAGATAATGGATAAACATACATATATACTTTTTTTTGTAAATACATACATATTATACATAGAAACACCCAGACCAAGACAAATACCCATCTTCATGCACACAAATGTTTGACTTGAGCGGGAATCGAACCCGCGACCTTCGGCGTAGCAGTCGCTTACACTCCCGCTGCGCCAACCGGTCGTCAAACTCACAAAAGACAGTCATTTACGCTGAGGATTCGAACTCAACACCCTAGGTTTTGCTAGGTCGGTCTCCCTACTAGTGAATCACTGCTGATTGCAGAGCTTAAGAATCATCATCATCAGCTTTTAATAGTCCACTGCTGGACTAGGCCTCTCCTTAGAAAGGAGGAATTGGCCTACTATACCACGCTGGCCAAACGGGTTGGTATAGGGTTTGTATCAAGTTTTCCTTCTCTTACAGTGCTGTTCTCTGCATAATATGCTCCCTCTGTCGCCTGTGCGGAAACGGATGCGCACACCTTGCGAAAAATTTTGTACGACCTCTCGGACTACGACTGCAAAGTACTACGCGAACAATGTGGGTGCTAGGATGCACCCTTGCTTTACCCCACAGGTAACAGGGAAAAAGTCCGATTGTTCGCCATTGGCAGCGATGCAGCACAGTATATCGTCATGCAGGAGTCTGAGAAGTCTTAGAAACTTCTCCGTGCACCCTATCTTCTCTAACACTACCCAAAGGGCTTCTAGAGGCACGCTGTCGAAGGCTTTTTCAAGGTCGACGAAACAAAGATAAATATTACGACCTTACTCTCTGCTCTTCTCTTCGAGCTGACGTATTGAGAAGATAGCCTCGCAGGTGCCTCGGTCAGGTCGGAAACCAAATTGAGTCTCAGGCAACAATTTGCGGATAGTTTAATTAGGCGGTTTAGTAGTATCCGAGCAATAACTTTCCCGGGAACTGATAACAGCGAAATGCCGCGATAGAAATTCTTGTCTCTTCTTTCGTACTCAGAACAACTACCCTTGTTCTTATACAGGGCGCTTGTTCATCTTTCCACATAAGATCAAAGAGCTCCCATATAGCTGAATGCAACTCCTCACCACCACATTTGAGCAGCTCTCCAGGTATAGAGTCGACGTCCACCGCGCGTTTATTCTGTTGTTGTTTGATGGCAACAACGACCTCGCAACGCGATAATGACTCATCTAACTCGTCAGCAGAGGGGAGTTGAGGTATCGAACGCACGTGTTCCAGGTCAGCAGACCGGTCCACATTTAGCAGAGTGTTGAAGTGTTCTGCCCATCGTTTTAGGATTTCTTCCTTGCTTTTAAGAAGGCCTTCACCATTTGCAGGCTTCAGTGCCACTTTAGCAGGAAAAGTAAATCCTATTAACTTCCGAACCTCTCTGTGGAACTCCCTGAGCTGGTTTGTGTCAGCAAGCCACTGCATATGGCGAGCTCTGTCCTGCCACCACTTATCCTTCATTTCCCGAAATAGTCTACGTAGCTCCAGGTCGCTTTGCTTGATCGCCGCAATAACTCGTTGATTTGGATAGACATCCACGCACCGACAACATAGACATGTTTATTTATTTATTTAATACTTTATTGTACACTTTTAAGAACATATGTATAGAAATTTTATATTAAGTAGAGTACAAAGGGCGGCCTTATCGCTAACAGCGATTTCTACCAGGCAACCTTTGGATGGAGATATTATTGGTAGGAAAGAATGGTAGTTGTAAGTGTACCAGTAACAAGATGATAAATAATACTTTAAATATATACATTTATTTAATATTATAAGAATGTACTACACATATATAAATACTTATACATACAAACATAAATACATACATGCATACATACATACATACAACATACATACATACACATACATAAATAATAAATAATACTTAAAATAATATTAGAACGGGAAATATCATAGTGATAAGTAGTGATCCTTGACTAAGGATTTGACCTTTGTTACCGTCTGAGCCTGTCTTATATGTAATGGGAGTGCATTCCATAGGCGAACAGCAGTGACACAAAACGATTTATCAATAAAATCCGTGCAATGAGCCGGCATCTTCAGCTTTAAATTTTCTGATGACCTTAAATAACGGTTATGCGTATCATGTAGGAATTCGAATCTTCCTTTAAGATAGGAGGGAGTTGAAGGGTTAAACAATATGTTGTATAGTAAAGAAAGTATGTGAGTATTCCGGCGAAATCGTACGGGTAACCACTTGAGTTGTGTTCGAAATTGTGAGACATGATCATATTTGCGTAATCCAAATATGAATCGTATACAGAGATTTTGAAGGCGCTCAAGTTTGTCTAGTTGGTTTTCGGCGAGATCTGGATAGCTGACATCTGCATAATCAATAATGGGTAATAGAAGACAGTTTGCAAGTGCAATTTTGGTGGCAGTAGGAAGAAAATTCCTAAGTCTTCGCAATGAACCTGCCGAAGCAAATATCTTACGACTCACTTCTTGGACTTGTGAGCGCCAGGAAAGAGTAGAATCAATGATTAAGCCCAGATTTTTTACTTTATCCTCTATAGGAATAACAGTGCCATTAAATATAACATTAGGAAGTTGAGACCAGTCCATCTTCGATAACATTCTCGAACTACCAACAACAATGACCTGCGTTTTCGAGGGGTTCACTATAAGTCCATAGGATTTGCTCCAGCTATTAATCTTTGCAAGATCACTGTTGATGGTACCTATAGAGTGTGACATCTGAGCCAATGTCAATGATTTGGAGATCATCTGCATAAAGGTGATAGGAAGAGCGAAGATTGTTTGATATAGAATTTATAAAAATTGCGAAGAGTAAAGGAGACAACACGCCACCCTGGGGCACGCCAACAGTCGTGTTACACCATGAAGAGAGTGAATTTTCAACTCGTATACGCTGTCGGCGGCCACACAGGTAACTACGAAACCAATCAATCTCCGTAGGAGATATGTTAAGAGAGCAAAGACGGCCAAGTAGAATATCAAAATCCACTGTATTGAAGGCGTTGCTAAAATCTAGCAGAGCAAGGACTGTGAGCTGTCCGCTCTCCATACCAGCCCTGATGTCATCCGTAATATTGATAAGGGTTGTAGCGGTGCTATGGCCTGGACAAAGGAACGATGAAGAGCAATGAAAGGAACGAGTTGACTTGATTGTAAACGAGACGTTCGAGGACTTTGGAAAGGAATGGTAGAATAGAAATAGGTCGGTAATCAGAAAAGGATAAAGGATGTGATTTTTTCGGAATTGGAGTTATTATCCTTCCACATCGATGGGAATTCACCACTGGACAAGGAGTAATTAATGATGTGAGTAATGATGGGTAGGATTAAATCAAGGATGGGAAGGAGCATATTACGGTTGACACCGTCACTACCAGCTGCGTTGGATGTGATTGACATTATGCTCTTCTTAACATCACTATCAGTGAAATGATTAAAGACAAATGGTGAATAACTAGGGGTTGGCAGGGATGAAAGATAGTTAAGAGTGCTTTCTTTAGTAGTCCTATCAATATTGGACGAGGCAGCGAAATGTTGATTGAGCGAGTCAATATTGAAGTCATTAGGGGTAGTAAGTTGAGGTGATTTGCCGACCCCCAGGGTTTTAAGAAATTTCCAGACCTTTGCTGGATCTCCGTTTTTCACAGAATTATGGATATGTTGGCGTTGTGCGTCCCTACACACCCTATTGCAGTGATTCCTAATCGCAACATATTTTTGCAGGTTGTTATCGTCGGGCCTAATTTTATACCTGAATTTTGCTGCAGCTTTCTTGTGTATAAGCTGTTTGATGCTTTCAGTAAGCCATGGTGAGGGAGGGTGTTTAATCTTCACCGGTCGAATGGGTGCATGCTTATCATACAATTCAGTGATTTGAGTTTTAAAGACGCTAACCTTATCATCAATGGATTCGGCATTGAGAAGTGGAATCCAATTAATATCACTTGCATCCTTACGAAGAGAATCGGTGTTCATGCCACCAAAATTGCGCTGCATTAGTACGTTCCGCTTCATTTTAGGCGGACGAATTTTGTACGAGATATAGAGCAGGTCGTGGTAAGAAAACATGTCTGCTGGATATTGCCCGTGCGTGGCAACATGTTCTCGAGAAGAAACCATGATTATATCGAGAAGGGAAGGTGTGGAATGTGGGAAATGATGAGTTGCACTTAAGGGTAGTATTGTAAGATTACAGGCTATTGAAATAAAAACAAGAGACGAAAAACGAGAATCATTTTTAAGCAGACATATGTTAAAATCACCCATTATGATAGTATGACTGTAAGAGGGCACGAGATTAACCAGTAGGGTTTGAAAAGTAGAAAAATAATCTATACGTAATGAAGGACAGTAGTAAACGCCGAGAAGGAGTTTGGTGTGGTTTAATGCAACTTCCAGAAATAAATGCTCACCTTCATTTGAAGGCGATGGTTGTGCAGACATACTTACAACTTTGTAAGGGATATGAGAGCGAAGATATATGGCAACACCCCCACCGCCCCCAACCACGCGATCATTTCTGATAAGTTGAAAACCAGGGAGGGAGTGTGTAGAAGGTAGACAGGGCTTAAGCCATGACTCAGAAACAAGGATAGCATGAATGCTCTTACAGTCTAAATTGGCCAGCATATCAGTGAAATGTGCCGGAATACTTTGGGCATTGATATGAACGGCATTGAAATTTTTAGGTACAACAGAAAACTGTGAATTAAGACAATCGGAAAGTGACGGTATACTGCTAAAACTGTCATCTACACTACATACTGAGTGGAAACTATCATCATCACTAATATTATTGATATCAATGATAAAAGGTACAATACTTAAATATGATAATATAATAAATATAATCTAAATAAATATATATACAAACAAAAAAAAGTTTTTAAATTACCTATAATACACTACCTGCCAGTAGAGCCAAGAGTAGAAAAAACATCAGGTTACATTGAAACAAGAATAAAGAAGATTTCATAAAATAAATTGATTGGAAAATAAAACTAAGATTGGTCCGGGTAGTAACAAAACAATACAAAAATAATTTTAAGAGTTAGTGGAAAAGGAAACAAAGTATATCGCAAGAACAAGAAAAGGGTATAAAAGAAAAAAGAAAAAGAAATATAACAGTCCAAAAAGCCTTGTACCCAAACAGATAGTTGATTTGACAGGAGACGGAGTAAGTGACAGTTGACAGTTTGTAAGGGAAAATAAAAATTCAGACACCGACATAAATATTAGATATTGGGCTAATTATAAGTGTATTTAAGAAGTACAAAAGTGAAGCAGATAAGTGGGTACAAAGCAAGAAAGATTATAAATGATAAATACATATTACTTACTACCCGGACCGGAAATCAACCAAAACAAACAGAAACTTATTTCTTCTGGGCCACAGTCCGTTTCGTCTTTGCGGCTGGCTTCGCTGGCATGATTGGCTTCTTCACGTCCTTCTGCTCTATCTTGTGCAGATCCCCGAGGTTGACTACGCGATGCTGCGAACCATCAGGGCGCCAGAACGTGGATGATGCCGTCCTTGGTCCAGCATTGTGATACACCGAACTTTTGACGTGCGGCCATAAATGCTTCATGTCGCTGCTTCGTGAGGAATTCGGAAACCGTTACACC
This sequence comes from Euclidia mi, assembly GCA_944739405.2. Lineage (NCBI taxonomy): Eukaryota > Metazoa > Arthropoda > Insecta > Lepidoptera > Erebidae > Euclidia > Euclidia mi. The sequence continues at coordinate 34,631,629 of OX123202.2, read as the reverse complement.
TGTGCCCTTGAACTTGGTTTTGCCGAACCATATGCTGTCACGTACTGAGGTGTTATTGAATTTCAACACAATGGGCCGGGGCTTCTGGCTGTTTGATGTGCGTCCCATTCTGTGACAGCGTCGGATATCAGCAACAGTTATGTCGGACTTGAGATGCTCTTTGATGACCTTAACAATCACATTGCCAGTATTTTCTTTACTGTCCTCCGCCACACCATGCAGCAGCAACATTTTCCTTTTTGTCCTCATCTCCATTGACTCCACTGTATTGGCAAGAAGATCTATTTGCTGCTGTAAAGCTCTCAGAGTTTCTAACACAAAGGACTCGAAGGAGGTATATTCAGAGGCCAATCCAGGCACCGATGGAGTACTTTGTGATTTTGGTAACTCCGCTTCAAAATCAGTCATCCGCTTCAGGAACATTTCCTTTAAACTGTTCATTGAGTCTTGCAGTGGTGTGACATAGTGTGTAAAAAATTTGAAGATGTAAAATGTATGTAGAATAGTGTCTACACTTTACTGGCAGGTACTGCTTCTTGTTATTAAAGTAATTTCATAAAAATAACTTAAAAATATAAACTTTAACTATTTATTTTAAATTTTATAAGTGGAGCTTAAAATTTTTGATGTCAATGCTACAACTACCCACGTGTCAATGCCGTGCCGTTGCCGTAGAAGACGCCGGTGCCTATCGATTGCTTCCCTAAGAACTCCATCATTCTCATCAAACCAGTCCTCGTGTTTACGGACTTTTAGACCCAGAGTAACTGAGGCAGTGTCTTATATATGAGAAGATAGAGTCTTCCAATCACCATCAACATATCCAGTGCTCCCGTACGACACACAACGGCCAAGACTTCGGCATATTGCTCTCTCGTCCCAGGATCATTAAGCCTGTCTACGTTTAAGCACGTCGGCTTAGTGGTATTGGATCTACAAGGACGTAGGAGGCAGAGACGCAGCTTTGTGACAACAAGCCTATGATCAGTCCAACAGTTTGCACCACGCATGACGCGGGTGATTTGGACTTGGGAAATGTCTCGCTGCCGGACGACCGAATTCTCCCTGTCTCCCCAGATCAGAGAGAAAGCGACCACGGCGTACCCACATAACATTTTTGGTATTATTTATTTTCGTAAGTTACTAGGTTTTAAATAAAAGGATTTTTATAATTATGACACAGTTATATTTGGCAAAAAATAAGCTTTCATTTAATACATCAATGACTTCAATAGTCCAACTCGTTGAAAAGATATTTGATAAAATCAGTAAATCTTTTCTCCTGTAAAATTTTGATTTTTCGATTGCCGGGTTATTGCGTGGAGGCGTCGAAATGTATAGAATAATGTAGTGTTAGTATGTGTCATGAGTGTATACATACTTGTTAGCTTAGATCGTGGGCCAATTTTTAGGTACGAGGTTAAAGTTGGGTAAAAATAGTACTAACTTTTCTTATTATTATTATTATTATTATTATAAATAAATATATTATTATAACTTTTCTTAAATTCTCAGTGCTGATTTTGTCCGTGTTCCTCATGTACCCGTGCGTCGGAGGGTCGCGTATCACCAAAGCATTCCTCGCTACCCCCCGACGGGTATTGGCCCGCCAGATGGGCAGGCGGGCCCCGAACAAAACCCCCTTGGCGGCGGATGAAGGTGTTGGGCTCCGCCGCCAAAATACCCAGCGGATAGGGAGCGGATAACAGAGGATAGGGAGGACGGCAACGCAACACCGCATCTCCTCTTCCTCTGTGGCCCCACCGCGACGCAACAATGGTGCGCCCCCATTTGGTCGCGGGAGAAAGAGCGCGTGAGAACGCAACACCGACACGCCTCTCCTTCCGCGACCGCGCCCGACTGCGAGGGACAGACAGAACTGACCCACGCACCCGCACCTTTGGACGCATCCTGCGCAGGCCACTCCAAGCCCACGGGGAGCGTCCACTCCCGGGATCTCTCTTAACTTCACCGCGGATGTCCAAGCCACGGTTACTGAGCCCTCCACCACGGTGGAGATCCCACAGGGGGAAGGTCTGGCGGCCCTGGGATCTTACTTTATTACGAATAATATTCGATTAACTGAGTTATTTTTACGTGTAATATACGTTTCAGCTTGTAATAAATGGACAATGGGGTGTAGTGGGTACCTACTGGACTAGCCAGTCGACACATGGTTAGTCCTTAAGTTAGTTACTCCACAACCTTACCGGTGGCTCCAAGTAGTTGTTATGCCACACAACGGCCACACCCCGGTAAACCATGTCGACTCGTGGGCTAAACCCGGTGAGAAAAAGCCGGGCTCGGCAGTGATGGCAAGCCACGGTGATAAACAATGGACTTTGGCGGATCTAATGAGCTAGCAAGGCAATGTTGATAGCCAAGGGCGGCAGTCGAGGTCGGAAGTTACGTCGGTCGGCTAGATATGATGCATCCGAACCCCCACCGATCGTAGCGGTTCTCGTTCCATTAGACATCGGGGAATTAGGCACAGAGAGGGTATCTGCGGTTGCGCTTCCGCTTATACACTAAAAATGACCTGCGCAGATGACTGCTTTCGGATATGGACTCTGAATGGCGATGGGTCGAGGTAGAGAGGTTCAGTTTCATGTGGGTACGCCGTGGTCGCTTTCTCTCTGATCTGGGGAGACAGGGAGAATTCGGTCGTCCGGCAGCGAGACATTTCCCAAGTCCAAATCACCCGCGTCATGCGTGGTGCAAACTGTTGGACTGATCATAGGCTTGTTGTCACAAAGCTGCGTCTCTGCCTCCTACGTCCTTGTAGATCCAATACCACTAAGCCGACGTGCTTAAACGTAGACAGGCTTAATGATCCTGGGACGAGAGAGCAATATGCCGAAGTCTTGGCCGCTGTGTGTCGTACGGGAGCACTGGATATGTTGATGGTGATTGGAAGACTCTATCTTCTCATATATAAGACACTGCCTCAGTTACTCTGGGTCTAAAAGTCCGTAAACACGAGGACTGGTTTGATGAGAATGATGGAGTTCTTAGGGAAGCAATCGATAGGCACCGGCGTCTTCTACGGCAACGGCACGGCATTGACACGTGGGTAGTTGTAGCATTGACATCAAAAATTTTAAGCTCCACTTATAAAATTTAAAATAAATAGTTAAAGTTTATATTTTTAAGTTATTTTTATGAAATTACTTTAATAATAAGAAGCAGTACCTGCCAGTTAAGTGTAGACACTATCCTACATACATTTTACATCTTCAAATTTTTTACACACTATGTCACACCACTGCAAGACTCAATGAACAGTTTAAAGGAAATGTTCCTGAAGCGGATGACTGATTTTGAAGCGGAGTTACCAAAATCACAAAGTACTCCATCGGTGCCTGGATTGGCCTCTGAATATACCTCCTTCGAGTCCTTTGTGTTAGAAACTCTGAGAGCTTTACAGCAGCAAATAGATCTTCTTGCCAATACAGTGGAGTCAATGGAGATGAGGACAAGAAGGAAAATGTTGCTGCTGCATGGTGTGGCGGAGGACAGTAAAGAAAATACTGGCAATGTGATTGTTAAGGTCATCAAAGAGCATCTCAAGTCCGACATAACTGTTGCTGATATCCGACGCTGTCACAGAATGGGACGCACATCAAACAGCCAGAAGCCCCGGCCCATTGTGTTGAAATTCAATAACACCTCAGTACGTGACAGCATATGGTTCGGCAAAACCAAGTTCAAGGGCACAGGTGTAACGGTTTCCGAATTCCTCACGAAGCAGCGACATGAAGCATTTATGGCCGCACGTCAAAAGTTCGGTGTATCACAATGCTGGACCAAGGACGGCATCATCCACGTTCTGGCGCCTGATGGTTCGCAGCATCGCGTAGTCAACCTCGGGGATCTGCACAAGATAGAGCAGAAGGACGTGAAGAAGCCAATCATGCCAGCGAAGCCAGCCGCAAAGACGAAACGGACTGTGGCCCAGAAGAAATAAGTTTCTGTTTGTTTTGGTTGATTTCCGGTCCGGGTAGTAAGTAATATGTATTTATCATTTATAATCTTTCTTGCTTTGTACCCACTTATCTGCTTCACTTTTGTACTTCTTAAATACACTTATAATTAGCCCAATATCTAATATTTATGTCGGTGTCTGAATTTTTATTTTCCCTTACAAACTGTCAACTGTCACTTACTCCGTCTCCTGTCAAATCAACTATCTGTTTGGGTACAAGGCTTTTTGGACTGTTATATTTCTTTTTCTTTTTTCTTTTATACCCTTTTCTTGTTCTTGCGATATACTTTGTTTCCTTTTCCACTAACTCTTAAAATTATTTTTGTATTGTTTTGTTACTACCCGGACCAATCTTAGTTTTATTTTCCAATCAATTTATTTTATGAAATCTTCTTTATTCTTGTTTCAATGTAACCTGATGTTTTTTCTACTCTTGGCTCTACTGGCAGGTAGTGTATTATAGGTAATTTGAAAACTTTTTTTTGTTTGTATATATATTTATTTAGATTATATTTATTATATTATCATATTTAAGTATTGTACCTTTTATCATTGATATCAATAATATTAGTGATGATGATAGTTTCCACTCAGTATGTAGTGTAGATGACAGTTTTAGCAGTATACCGTCACTTTCCGATTGTCTTAATTCACAGTTTTCTGTTGTACCTAAAAATTTCAATGCCGTTCATATCAATGCCCAAAGTATTCCGGCACATTTCACTGATATGCTGGCCAATTTAGACTGTAAGAGCATTCATGCTATCCTTGTTTCTGAGTCATGGCTTAAGCCCTGTCTACCTTCTACACACTCCCTCCCTGGTTTTCAACTTATCAGAAATGATCGCGTGGTTGGGGGCGGTGGGGGTGTTGCCATATATCTTCGCTCTCATATCCCTTACAAAGTTGTAAGTATGTCTGCACAACCATCGCCTTCAAATGAAGGTGAGCATTTATTTCTGGAAGTTGCATTAAACCACACCAAACTCCTTCTCGGCGTTTACTACTGTCCTTCATTACGTATAGATTATTTTTCTACTTTTGAAACCCTACTGGTTAATCTCGTGCCCTCTTACAGTCATACTATCATAATGGGTGATTTTAACATATGTCTGCTTAAAAATGATTCTCGTTTTTCGTCTCTTGTTTTTATTTCAATAGCCTGTAATCTTACAATACTACCCTTAAGTGCAACTCATCATTTCCCACATTCCACACCTTCCCTTCTCGATATAATCATGGTTTCTTCTCGAGAACATGTTGCCACGCACGGGCAATATCCAGCAGACATGTTTTCTTACCACGACCTGCTCTATATCTCGTACAAAATTCGTCCGCCTAAAATGAAGCGGAACGTACTAATGCAGCGCAATTTTGGTGGCATGAACACCGATTCTCTTCGTAAGGATGCCAGTGATATTAATTGGATTCCACTTCTCAATGCCGAATCCATTGATGATAAGGTTAGCGTCTTTAAAACTCAAATCACTGAATTGTATGATAAGCATGCACCCATTCGACCGGTGAAGATTAAACACCCTCCCTCACCATGGCTTACTGAAAGCATCAAACAGCTTATACACAAGAAAGCTGCAGCAAAATTCAGGTATAAAATTAGGCCCGACGATAACAACCTGCAAAAATATGTTGCGATTAGGAATCACTGCAATAGGGTGTGTAGGGACGCACAACGCCAACATATCCATAATTCTGTGAAAAACGGAGATCCAGCAAAGGTCTGGAAATTTCTTAAAACCCTGGGGGTCGGCAAATCACCTCAACTTACTACCCCTAATGACTTCAATATTGACTCGCTCAATCAACATTTCGCTGCCTCGTCCAATATTGATAGGACTACTAAAGAAAGCACTCTTAACTATCTTTCATCCCTGCCAACCCCTAGTTATTCACCATTTGTCTTTAATCATTTCACTGATAGTGATGTTAAGAAGAGCATAATGTCAATCACATCCAACGCAGCTGGTAGTGACGGTGTCAACCGTAATATGCTCCTTCCCATCCTTGATTTAATCCTACCCATCATTACTCACATCATTAATTACTCCTTGTCCAGTGGTGAATTCCCATCGATGTGGAAGGATAATAACTCCAATTCCGAAAAAATCACATCCTTTATCCTTTTCTGATTACCGACCTATTTCTATTCTACCATTCCTTTCCAAAGTCCTCGAACGTCTCGTTTACAATCAAGTCAACTCGTTCCTTTCATTGCTCTTCATCGTTCCTTTGTCCAGGCCATAGCACCGCTACAACCCTTATCAATATTACGGATGACATCAGGGCTGGTATGGAGAGCGGACAGCTCACAGTCCTTGCTCTGCTAGATTTTAGCAACGCCTTCAATACAGTGGATTTTGATATTCTACTTGGCCGTCTTTGCTCTCTTAACATATCTCCTACGGAGATTGATTGGTTTCGTAGTTACCTGTGTGGCCGCCGACAGCGTATACGAGTTGAAAATTCACTCTCTTCATGGTGTAACACGACTGTTGGCGTGCCCCAGGGTGGCGTGTTGTCTCCTTTACTCTTCGCAATTTTTATAAATTCTATATCAAACAATCTTCGCTCTTCCTATCACCTTTATGCAGATGATCTCCAAATCATTGACATTGGCTCAGATGTCACACTCTATAGGTACCATCAACAGTGATCTTGCAAAGATTAATAGCTGGAGCAAATCCTATGGACTTATAGTGAACCCCTCGAAAACGCAGGTCATTGTTGTTGGTAGTTCGAGAATGTTATCGAAGATGGACTGGTCTCAACTTCCTAATGTTATATTTAATGGCACTGTTATTCCTATAGAGGATAAAGTAAAAAATCTGGGCTTAATCATTGATTCTACCCTTTCCTGGCGCTCACAAGTCCAAGAAGTGAGTCGTAAGATATTTGCTTCGGCAGGTTCATTGCGAAGACTTAGGAATTTTCTTCCTACTGCCACCAAAATTGCACTTGCAAACTGTCTTCTATTACCCATTATTGATTATGCAGATGTCAGCTATCCAGATCTCGCCGAAAACCAACTAGACAAACTTGAGCGCCTTCAAAATCTCTGTATACGATTCATATTTGGATTACGCAAATATGATCATGTCTCACAATTTCGAACACAACTCAAGTGGTTACCCGTACGATTTCGCCGGAATACTCACATACTTTCTTTACTATACAACATATTGTTTAACCCTTCAACTCCCTCCTATCTTAAAGGAAGATTCGAATTCCTACATGATACGCATAACCGTTATTTAAGGTCATCAGAAAATTTAAAGCTGAAGATGCCGGCTCATTGCACGGATTTTATTGATAAATCGTTTTGTGTCACTGCTGTTCGCCTATGGAATGCACTCCCATTACATATAAGACAGGCTCAGACGGTAACAAAGGTCAAATCCTTAGTCAAGGATCACTACTTATCACTATGATATTTCCCGTTCTAATATTATTTTAAGTATTATTTATTATTTATGTATGTGTATGTATGTATGTTGTATGTATGTATGTATGCATGTATGTATTTATGTTTGTATGTATAAGTATTTATATATGTGTAGTACATTCTTATGATATTAAATAAATGTATATATTTAAAGTATTATTTATCATCTTGTTACTGGTACACTTACAACTACCATTTCTTTCCTACCAATAATATCTCCATCCAAAGGTTGCCTGGTAGAAATCGCTGTTAGCGATAAGGCCGCCCTTTGTACTCTACTTAATATAAAATTTCTATACATATGTTCTTAAAAGTGTACAATAAAGTATTAAATAAATAAATAAACATGTCTATGTTGTCGGTGCGTGGATGTCTATCCAAATCAACGAGTTATTGCGGCGATCAAGCAAAGCGACCTGGAGCTACGTAGACTATTTCGGGAAATGAAGGATAAGTGGTGGCAGGACAGAGCTCGCCATATGCAGTGGCTTGCTGACACAAACCAGCTCAGGGAGTTCCACAGAGAGGTTCGGAAGTTAATAGGATTTACTTTTCCTGCTAAAGTGGCACTGAAGCCTGCAAATGGTGAAGGCCTTCTTAAAAGCAAGGAAGAAATCCTAAAACGATGGGCAGAACACTTCAACACTCTGCTAAATGTGGACCGGTCTGCTGACCTGGAACACGTGCGTTCGATACCTCAACTCCCCTCTGCTGACGAGTTAGATGAGTCATTATCGCGTTGCGAGGTCGTTGTTGCCATCAAACAACAACAGAATAAACGCGCGGTGGACGTCGACTCTATACCTGGAGAGCTGCTCAAATGTGGTGGTGAGGAGTTGCATTCAGCTATATGGGAGCTCTTTGATCTTATGTGGAAAGATGAACAAGCGCCCTGTATAAGAACAAGGGTAGTCGTTCTGAGTACGAAAGAAGAGACAAGAATTTCTATCGCGGCATTTCGCTGTTATCAGTTCCCGGGAAAGTTATTGCTCGGATACTACTAAACCGCCTAATTAAACTATCCGCAAATTGTTGCCTGAGACTCAATTTGGTTTCCGACCTGACCGAGGCACCTGCGAGGCTATCTTCTCAATACGTCAGCTCGAAGAGAAGAGCAGAGAGTAAGGTCGTAATATGTATCTTTGTTTCGTCGACCTTGAAAAAGCCTTCGACAGCGTGCCTCTAGAAGCCCTTTGGGTAGTGTTAGAGAAGATAGGGTGCACGGAGAAGTTTCTAAGACTTCTCAGACTCCTGCATGACGATATACTGTGCTGCATCGCTGCCAATGGCGAACAATCGGACTTTTTCCCTGTTACCTGTGGGGTAAAGCAAGGGTGCATCCTAGCACCCACATTGTTCGCGTAGTACTTTGCAGTCGTAGTCCGAGAGGTCGTACAAAATTTTTCGCAAGGTGTGCGCATCCGTTTCCGCACAGGCGGCAACATCGTCAATTTAGCGAGGCTTAAAGCCCACACAAAAGTCTCTAGTGACATGATTACTGAGATCTTGTATGCAGATAACCTATGTTTCGAGACAGAATCCCCAGACGGCCTGCAACAGCTAATGACCGATTTCGACGAGTCTTGCCGCAGATTTGGCCTTAAAATCTGTGTCAAAAAGACGGAGGAGATGTCTTTGGACATCGACGGTCACGAGGCACTGGCCATTAGACTCCGCGAGGACGAGCTGAAGCAGGTCAACATGTTCTGATATCTGGGGAGCACGCTAACATCGAAGTGCGACCTTGATTCAGAAATCAACAGCAGGATCGGCGCTGCTGCTGCAGCGTTCGGTAAGCTAGATAGCAAGGTCTTCTGTTCACAAGACTTGAAACTGGCTACTAAGATCGCAGTATAAATGGCAGTCGTGCTACCCAACATCTTGTACTCAGCCGAAACCCCGACCTTGAACCGCCGCCACATCCGCACGATAGACCGATTCCACCTCAGATGTCTACGGCAAATATTAAGAATCCGATGGTCTGATCGTGTGCGGAACACTGAGGTGCTGCGCAGAGCCAATGTAGGTGGCGTTGAGTCCTACATAATGCATCGTCAGCTCCGGTGGTGTGGCCATGTGTCCAGGATGTCAGAGCAAAGAGTGGTGAAGCGCATCTTCTATTCTGAACTTGAGGAGGGCAAGCGAAAGCATGGCGGACAACTCCTCAGGTTCAAAGATGTGCTTAAACGTCATATGAAGAGATGCGACATCGACCCGTTTCGCTGGGAGCAGCAGGCTGCTAAACAACGCGAGTGGCGGACACTGGTGCAAACCAAAGTCCGCGATTTTGAATTTCAACGGCACTCTGAGCTTGATGCCAAGCGTGATGAAATAAAAGCCCGACCACCTGCGGCAATTTCTTATAATTTTGTCAATGGTGAGCTCACGTGCCAGCAATGCTCCAGGACATTTTCCATTAAAATTGGCTACATCAGCCACGTGCGGGCTCACCAAAGACAACAGAGATTGTAAAGCGGTCACCATGACCGAAACCGGTCGGACCAGATCATCATCATCATCAAATGGACAATACACAAGATTTTTTTTCGATATATATTTTCCCATTTAACTTTACAGTTTTTCGTGCTTACTGGTATAATAGTAGTGGCCTTATAAAATTTAGTAATTTTTAGGGCCTGTGCAAACCACGTTTTTTAAACGCGCCGTCGACGCGCGTTTTAGAAACGCGCGTCGACGGCGCGCTTTTATACTGCAGAGCAGTTTGCTGTCGGTTGTATCGATACAAACGCGCGGGACCGGCGCATCTGTATCGATACACACGCGCGTTAGTATAGCGTTTCCTCAGATCATTAGAACATAAGGCAGATGGAGCGCATTCATCAAATTGGCCTACTCTACCAAGCTGGCCAAACGGGTTGGTGTAGGGTTTGTATCAAGTTTTAATTCTCTTACAGTGCTGTTCTCTGCCTAATATGCTTCCTCCGTCGGCTCTTACGACACCCATGGGATGATATGGGGTGGTGACATTCCGTATTCTTAATCCGTCACCCCACGGACAATCTCCCACTATTTGCACATAGTTTTGTAATGTGTTTATGGAAGTTTAGATATACTGAAATTAGTTTGCGGTCTTGAATAATTTACTGTATAACTGTAATAGATTTCATTACGTATAATATTCATGCACTGGAGACAGTGAACAATAATGAAAGCGACGTACACTATACAAGTGAATATAGACCAATTCGGTCACCCTTGTAAAGGTATTCATAGACAGGCGAAATTTTGTCAAGTACACAATAAAGTATAAATATTATGATTTGTAGACAAAACTAATTTTACTATTAAAAAAATATAAATATTAGAAGCGAAAACTCATTGATATGATTGTTTATTCTGACCATTCCAACGTACGGTTCTCAAGCCTGGTCACCTGGGTAGGTGACCAGGCTTGAGCTTCACAGGTCACGCCTAGGGGTCTGCCAAAGAGCCATAGAGCGCAGCATCCTGGATCTTATACTTAAAGACAGGATACGGAACACCAAGCTGTATTCTAGAACAGGCATCAAAGACGTGGGAAGAAAGGCTGCTAGTCTCAAATGGAACTGGGCGAGCAGCGTCGTCGTATGTACGAGGCTCGTTGGGTACGAGTATCAACACTTTGGGTACCAGAGGATAGACGACGTCGTCGAGGCCGGACCCGAAACAGGTGGCGAAATGACCTAGACGCCTACCAGAAGTGCTGGCTTGAGATTACGTGCGAGAAGCATACCTGGAAAGATTTGGGGAAAACCTTTGCCCAGGAGTAGGACAGCGTAAGCTATTAAAAAAAATGAATGCCTTAAATCAATAAGTTCTGTTTCTACACATAAGTACATGAATGAAATACTTAAATAAATATTTGGATCGTATAGGGATCGAGCCCAAAACAATGTATACATATTGGAAAGCCTATAACAATATTTGCTAATAATGATATATCTTAAATATTCTTCTATAATATCTTAATATATAAAATCCTTGCGTTACTGACTGACTGACAGACACGCTACAGCCGAAACTATTGGGCGCAGGAAGCTGAAATTTGGCATGTACATTCCTTGGGGACCGTAGGGGTTCACTAAGAAGGGATTTCCCGAAATTCCCACGGGATCGGCCAAAACGGGTAAATTTAAAAAAAATGCAGGCGTAGCTGCTGGCGTCCTCTATTGTTAATATATTTTTCATTACTTAACATGACAATTCTTATTACATATTACATAAATCAATTGACAAGTGCATTTTCCATAATACAGGGAAAACGGCGTCCACGTAAACTGGCAATACTTACACATTTTTTGCAGAAATACGAATTTTATCGAAGTTAAATTATGAAACAGTCAAATAATCCACAGATAACTGTGAAAAAATATTCTTTCTTTCTGTTTTTGCTTTTGGAAACAACTTTTACAATGTTTAAAAACGCATGACGCCATTTTATGAATTTAAAAGTGAGTTGATCAGGGCGCGTGAACTGTATGATGCTTTGTATCGCACTGAGCCGGATTTCTATTCTCTTTTCAATTTGTATTTGCTTCAGTGGCCTCACGCAACTGTTCCGCGCGCTCCATCTGATTCTTGTTCTATAATCTGAGAGCGTTTGTATCGATTCAAACGCGTATTTGAATTTATACAGGTGTGCAAAGGTCTACAGGCTGCGTCTGACTTGCGTGCGTATCGCATCTATGTCGCTACAAACGCGCGTCGACGGCACGTTTAAAAAACGTAGTTTGCACAGGCCCTTACATAAAACTGTTTTCATAAGACGCTTTAGACTTTTAAAAATTAGATCTCTCCCTTCATTACCCTATTACGTGGTAGACTCGGTCGCATATGTCGGCGATATGCCAGGGCCAGGGTTATCGTGTCCAGACTCCATAATAAAAACAAACAGTATGTAGTGTAGATGACAGTTTTAGCAGTATACCGTCACTTTCCGATTGTCTTAATTCACAGTTTTCTGTTGTACCTAAAAATTTCAATGCCGTTCATATCAATGCCCAAAGTATTCCGGCACATTTCACTGATATGCTGGCCAATTTAGACTGTAAGAGCATTCATGCTATCCTTGTTTCTGAGTCATGGCTTAAGCCCTGCCTACCTTCTACACACTCCCTCCCTGGTTTTCAACTTATCAGAAATGATCGCGTGGTTGGGGGCGGTGGGGGTGTTGCCATATATCTTCGCTCTCATATCCCTTACAAAGTTGTAAGTATGTCTGCACAACCATCGCCTTCAAATGAAGGTGAGCATTTATTTCTGGAAGTTGCATTAAACCACACCAAACTCCTTCTCGGCGTTTACTACTGTCCTTCATTACGTATAGATTATTTTTCTACTTTTGAAACCCTACTGGTTAATCTCGTGCCCTCTTACAGTCATACTATCATAATGGGTGATTTTAACATATGTCTGCTTAAAAATGATTCTCGTTTTTCGTCTCTTGTTTTTATTTCAATAGCCTGTAATCTTACAATACTACCCTTAAGTGCAACTCATCATTTCCCACATTCCACACCTTCCCTTCTCGATATAATCATGGTTTCTTCTCGAGAACATGTTGCCACGCACGGGCAATATCCAGCAGACATGTTTTCTTACCACGACCTGCTCTATATCTCGTACAAAATTCGTCCGCCTAAAATGAAGCGGAACGTACTAATGCAGCGCAATTTTGGTGGCATGAACACCGATTCTCTTCGTAAGGATGCCAGTGATATTAATTGGATTCCACTTCTCAATGCCGAATCCATTGATGATAAGGTTAGCGTCTTTAAAACTCAAATCACTGAATTGTATGATAAGCATGCACCCATTCGACCGGTGAAGATTAAACACCCTCCCTCACCATGGCTTACTGAAAGCATCAAACAGCTTATACACAAGAAAGCTGCAGCAAAATTCAGGTATAAAATTAGGCCCGACGATAACAACCTGCAAAAATATGTTGCGATTAGGAATCACTGCAATAGGGTGTGTAGGGACGCACAACGCCAACATATCCATAATTCTGTGAAAAACGGAGATCCAGCAAAGGTCTGGAAATTTCTTAAAACCCTGGGGGTCGGCAAATCACCTCAACTTACTACCCCTAATGACTTCAATATTGACTCGCTCAATCAACATTTCGCTGCCTCGTCCAATATTGATAGGACTACTAAAGAAAGCACTCTTAACTATCTTTCATCCCTGCCAACCCCTAGTTATTCACCATTTGTCTTTAATCATTTCACTGATAGTGATGTTAAGAAGAGCATAATGTCAATCACATCCAACGCAGCTGGTAGTGACGGTGTCAACCGTAATATGCTCCTTCCCATCCTTGATTTAATCCTACCCATCATTACTCACATCATTAATTACTCCTTGTCCAGTGGTGAATTCCCATCGATGTGGAAGGATAATAACTCCAATTCCGAAAAAATCACATCCTTTATCCTTTTCTGATTACCGACCTATTTCTATTCTACCATTCCTTTCCAAAGTCCTCGAACGTCTCGTTTACAATCAAGTCAACTCGTTCCTTTCATTGCTCTTCATCGTTCCTTTGTCCAGGCCATAGCACCGCTACAACCCTTATCAATATTACGGATGACATCAGGGCTGGTATGGAGAGCGGACAGCTCACAGTCCTTGCTCTGCTAGATTTTAGCAACGCCTTCAATACAGTGGATTTTGATATTCTACTTGGCCGTCTTTGCTCTCTTAACATATCTCCTACGGAGATTGATTGGTTTCGTAGTTACCTGTGTGGCCGCCGACAGCGTATACGAGTTGAAAATTCACTCTCTTCATGGTGTAACACGACTGTTGGCGTGCCCCAGGGTGGCGTGTTGTCTCCTTTACTCTTCGCAATTTTTATAAATTCTATATCAAACAATCTTCGCTCTTCCTATCACCTTTATGCAGATGATCTCCAAATCATTGACATTGGCTCAGATGTCACACTCTATAGGTACCATCAACAGTGATCTTGCAAAGATTAATAGCTGGAGCAAATCCTATGGACTTATAGTGAACCCCTCGAAAACGCAGGTCATTGTTGTTGGTAGTTCGAGAATGTTATCGAAGATGGACTGGTCTCAACTTCCTAATGTTATATTTAATGGCACTGTTATTCCTATAGAGGATAAAGTAAAAAATCTGGGCTTAATCATTGATTCTACCCTTTCCTGGCGCTCACAAGTCCAAGAAGTGAGTCGTAAGATATTTGCTTCGGCAGGTTCATTGCGAAGACTTAGGAATTTTCTTCCTACTGCCACCAAAATTGCACTTGCAAACTGTCTTCTATTACCCATTATTGATTATGCAGATGTCAGCTATCCAGATCTCGCCGAAAACCAACTAGACAAACTTGAGCGCCTTCAAAATCTCTGTATACGATTCATATTTGGATTACGCAAATATGATCATGTCTCACAATTTCGAACACAACTCAAGTGGTTACCCGTACGATTTCGCCGGAATACTCACATACTTTCTTTACTATACAACATATTGTTTAACCCTTCAACTCCCTCCTATCTTAAAGGAAGATTCGAATTCCTACATGATACGCATAACCGTTATTTAAGGTCATCAGAAAATTTAAAGCTGAAGATGCCGGCTCATTGCACGGATTTTATTGATAAATCGTTTTGTGTCACTGCTGTTCGCCTATGGAATGCACTCCCATTACATATAAGACAGGCTCAGACGGTAACAAAGGTCAAATCCTTAGTCAAGGATCACTACTTATCACTATGATATTTCCCGTTCTAATATTATTTTAAGTATTATTTATTATTTATGTATGTGTATGTATGTATGTTGTATGTATGTATGTATGCATGTATGTATTTATGTTTGTATGTATAAGTATTTATATATGTGTAGTACATTCTTATGATATTAAATAAATGTATATATTTAAAGTATTATTTATCATCTTGTTACTGGTACACTTACAACTACCATTTCTTTCCTACCAATAATATCTCCATCCAAAGGTTGCCTGGTAGAAATCGCTGTTAGCGATAAGGCCGCCCTTTGTACTCTACTTAATATAAAATTTCTATACATATGTTCTTAAAAGTGTACAATAAAGTATTAAATAAATAAATAAACATGTCTATGTTGTCGGTGCGTGGATGTCTATCCAAATCAACGAGTTATTGCGGCGATCAAGCAAAGCGACCTGGAGCTACGTAGACTATTTCGGGAAATGAAGGATAAGTGGTGGCAGGACAGAGCTCGCCATATGCAGTGGCTTGCTGACACAAACCAGCTCAGGGAGTTCCACAGAGAGGTTCGGAAGTTAATAGGATTTACTTTTCCTGCTAAAGTGGCACTGAAGCCTGCAAATGGTGAAGGCCTTCTTAAAAGCAAGGAAGAAATCCTAAAACGATGGGCAGAACACTTCAACACTCTGCTAAATGTGGACCGGTCTGCTGACCTGGAACACGTGCGTTCGATACCTCAACTCCCCTCTGCTGACGAGTTAGATGAGTCATTATCGCGTTGCGAGGTCGTTGTTGCCATCAAACAACAACAGAATAAACGCGCGGTGGACGTCGACTCTATACCTGGAGAGCTGCTCAAATGTGGTGGTGAGGAGTTGCATTCAGCTATATGGGAGCTCTTTGATCTTATGTGGAAAGATGAACAAGCGCCCTGTATAAGAACAAGGGTAGTCGTTCTGAGTACGAAAGAAGAGACAAGAATTTCTATCGCGGCATTTCGCTGTTATCAGTTCCCGGGAAAGTTATTGCTCGGATACTACTAAACCGCCTAATTAAACTATCCGCAAATTGTTGCCTGAGACTCAATTTGGTTTCCGACCTGACCGAGGCACCTGCGAGGCTATCTTCTCAATACGTCAGCTCGAAGAGAAGAGCAGAGAGTAAGGTCGTAATATGTATCTTTGTTTCGTCGACCTTGAAAAAGCCTTCGACAGCGTGCCTCTAGAAGCCCTTTGGGTAGTGTTAGAGAAGATAGGGTGCACGGAGAAGTTTCTAAGACTTCTCAGACTCCTGCATGACGATATACTGTGCTGCATCGCTGCCAATGGCGAACAATCGGACTTTTTCCCTGTTACCTGTGGGGTAAAGCAAGGGTGCATCCTAGCACCCACATTGTTCGCGTAGTACTTTGCAGTCGTAGTCCGAGAGGTCGTACAAAATTTTTCGCAAGGTGTGCGCATCCGTTTCCGCACAGGCGGCAACATCTTCAATTTAGCGAGGCTTAAAGCCCACACAAAAGTCTCTAGTGACATGATTACTGAGATCTTGTATGCAGATAACCTATGTTTCGTGACAGAATCCCCAGACGGCCTGCAACAGCTAATGACCGATTTCGACGAGTCTTGCCGCAGATTTGGCCTTAAAATCTGTGTCAAAAAGACGGAGGAGATGTCTTTGGACATCGACGGTCACGAGGCACTGGCCATTAGACTCCGCGAGGACGAGCTGAAGCAGGTCAACATGTTCTGATATCTGGGGAGCACGCTAACATCGAAGTGCGA
Source organism: Euclidia mi (assembly GCA_944739405.2). Lineage (NCBI taxonomy): Eukaryota > Metazoa > Arthropoda > Insecta > Lepidoptera > Erebidae > Euclidia > Euclidia mi. Next base: position 34,614,682 of record OX123202.2, on the reverse strand, counting down.
CCTTGATTCAGAAATCAACAGCAGGATCGGCGCTGCTGCTGCAGCGTTCGGTAAGCTAGATAGCAAGGTCTTCTGTTCACAAGACTTGAAACTGGCTACTAAGATCGCAGTATAAATGGCAGTCGTGCTACCCAACATCTTGTACTCAGCCGAAACCCCGACCTTGAACCGCCGCCACATCCGCACGATAGACCGATTCCACCTCAGATGTCTACGGCAAATATTAAGAATCCGATGGTCTGATCGTGTGCGGAACACTGAGGTGCTGCGCAGAGCCAATGTAGGTGGCGTTGAGTCCTACATAATGCATCGTCAGCTCCGGTGGTGTGGCCATGTGTCCAGGATGTCAGAGCAAAGAGTGGTGAAGCGCATCTTCTATTCTGAACTTGAGGAGGGCAAGCGAAAGCATGGCGGACAACTCCTCAGGTTCAAAGATGTGCTTAAACGTCATATGAAGAGATGCGACATCGACCCGTTTCGCTGGGAGCAGCAGGCTGCTAAACAACGCGAGTGGCGGACACTGGTGCAAACCAAAGTCCGCGATTTTGAATTTCAACGGCACTCTGAGCTTGATGCCAAGCGTGATGAAATAAAAGCCCGACCACCTGCGGCAATTTCTTATAATTTTGTCAATGGTGAGCTCACGTGCCAGCAATGCTCCAGGACATTTTCCATTAAAATTGGCTACATCAGCCACGTGCGGGCTCACCAAAGACAACAGAGATTGTAAAGCGGTCACCATGACCGAAACCGGTCGGACCAGATCATCATCATCATCAAATGGACAATACACAAGATTTTTTTTCGATATATATTTTCCCATTTAACTTTACAGTTTTTCGTGCTTACTGGTATAATAGTAGTGGCCTTATAAAATTTAGTAATTTTTAGGGCCTGTGCAAACCACGTTTTTTAAACGCGCCGTCGACGCGCGTTTTAGAAACGCGCGTCGACGGCGCGCTTTTATACTGCAGAGCAGTTTGCTGTCGGTTGTATCGATACAAACGCGCGGGACCGGCGCATCTGTATCGATACACACGCGCGTTAGTATAGCGTTTCCTCAGATCATTAGAACATAAGGCAGATGGAGCGCATTCATCAAATTGGCCTACTCTACCAAGCTGGCCAAACGGGTTGGTGTAGGGTTTGTATCAAGTTTTAATTCTCTTACAGTGCTGTTCTCTGCCTAATATGCTTCCTCCGTCGGCTCTTACGACACCCATGGGATGATATGGGGTGGTGACATTCCGTATTCTTAATCCGTCACCCCACGGACAATCTCCCACTATTTGCACATAGTTTTGTAATGTGTTTATGGAAGTTTAGATATACTGAAATTAGTTTGCGGTCTTGAATAATTTACTGTATAACTGTAATAGATTTCATTACGTATAATATTCATGCACTGGAGACAGTGAACAATAATGAAAGCGACGTACACTATACAAGTGAATATAGACCAATTCGGTCACCCTTGTAAAGGTATTCATAGACAGGCGAAATTTTGTCAAGTACACAATAAAGTATAAATATTATGATTTGTAGACAAAACTAATTTTACTATTAAAAAAATATAAATATTAGAAGCGAAAACTCATTGATATGATTGTTTATTCTGACCATTCCAACGTACGGTTCTCAAGCCTGGTCACCTGGGTAGGTGACCAGGCTTGAGCTTCACAGGTCACGCCTAGGGGTCTGCCAAAGAGCCATAGAGCGCAGCATCCTGGATCTTATACTTAAAGACAGGATACGGAACACCAAGCTGTATTCTAGAACAGGCATCAAAGACGTGGGAAGAAAGGCTGCTAGTCTCAAATGGAACTGGGCGAGCAGCGTCGTCGTATGTACGAGGCTCGTTGGGTACGAGTATCAACACTTTGGGTACCAGAGGATAGACGACGTCGTCGAGGCCGGACCCGAAACAGGTGGCGAAATGACCTAGACGCCTACCAGAAGTGCTGGCTTGAGATTACGTGCGAGAAGCATACCTGGAAAGATTTGGGGAAAACCTTTGCCCAGGAGTAGGACAGCGTAAGCTATTAAAAAAAATGAATGCCTTAAATCAATAAGTTCTGTTTCTACACATAAGTACATGAATGAAATACTTAAATAAATATTTGGATCGTATAGGGATCGAGCCCAAAACAATGTATACATATTGGAAAGCCTATAACAATATTTGCTAATAATGATATATCTTAAATATTCTTCTATAATATCTTAATATATAAAATCCTTGCGTTACTGACTGACTGACAGACACGCTACAGCCGAAACTATTGGGCGCAGGAAGCTGAAATTTGGCATGTACATTCCTTGGGGACCGTAGGGGTTCACTAAGAAGGGATTTCCCGAAATTCCCACGGGATCGGCCAAAACGGGTAAATTTAAAAAAAATGCAGGCGTAGCTGCTGGCGTCCTCTATTGTTAATATATTTTTCATTACTTAACATGACAATTCTTATTACATATTACATAAATCAATTGACAAGTGCATTTTCCATAATACAGGGAAAACGGCGTCCACGTAAACTGGCAATACTTACACATTTTTTGCAGAAATACGAATTTTATCGAAGTTAAATTATGAAACAGTCAAATAATCCACAGATAACTGTGAAAAAATATTCTTTCTTTCTGTTTTTGCTTTTGGAAACAACTTTTACAATGTTTAAAAACGCATGACGCCATTTTATGAATTTAAAAGTTGAGTTGATCAGGGCGCGTGAACTGTATGATGCTTTGTATCGCACTGAGCCGGATTTCTATTCTCTTTTCAATTTGTATTTGCTTCAGTGGCCTCACGCAACTGTTCCGCGCGCTCCATCTGATTCTTGTTCTATAATCTGAGAGCGTTTGTATCGATTCAAACGCGTATTTGAATTTATACAGGTGTGCAAAGGTCTACAGGCTGCGTCTGACTTGCGTGCGTATCGCATCTATGTCGCTACAAACGCGCGTCGACGGCACGTTTAAAAAACGTAGTTTGCACAGGCCCTTACATAAAACTGTTTTCATAAGACGCTTTAGACTTTTAAAAATTAGATCTCTCCCTTCATTACCCTATTACGTGGTAGACTCGGTCGCATATGTCGGCGATATGCCAGGGCCAGGGTTATCGTGTCCAGACTCCATAATAAAAACACTCACGTAATATTACTTGGTTTATTATCAGTTGATTTCTAGCACAGAATTGAATTAAAATGCGAACTACAGTCCTTTTTATAAACTAACCGTCATACGTCATATAGTTTAACAACTCATAATTGAAATTACTGTACGATTAATTATAAACTAATCAAAAATCGACATTAATATTATAATGAATTTTGCGCAACACCAAATTATTTATTTTATTACTGTACGATTAATTATAAACTAATCAAAAATCGACATTAATATTATAATGAATTTTGCACAACACCAAATTATTTATTTTATACGAATAACAAATTTATTTTAATAGCCAAACGCTGCTTTACAACATTCGGTCAACAGATGGCGCTATCAACAGGATGTAAATATAATAGCATGTTATTTATTACCGAAAACATAATAATAAGTGTCAGAATCATTTTATTTAATACTAATTGATTTTACTTTGAAAGTTTCTGGAGTTATCTTAATAATTAAGCGATAAATTAAATACCCAATCTTTATAAACAGTTAAGCAGCCAATACAGTGTCTAATATTGTAAAGTAGTGAAGTTCTCAGTTCTGTGTTCACAAATAGTTATTTAAATATCAATCTTAAATATTATTAACATTTTCGTAACAATATAATCATTATATATTAATTTGCGCCCATACGGCCATTCTGATCCAGCGCGCTCCTCGCGCTGACTATTTAGGTAACGGTTACAGAATAAACAGCATAACAAACAAAAAGAATGAATATAAAAATTACATAAATAAGCGTTTATCATACAGAATGAACTTAAAGCTATTTACAAGGCTTCACCTAGTCATAGGATCTTAGCCTGTGGCATGCGTCACCCATCACGGGATCTAACAAACAATGCTTTACCCATGGCTAAGCCAACTCGTGGCATCACCGATTACGGGATCTAGCGCACACAGGCATCACCCACATAGGGATCTAGCCCACAAACGGCATCACCCACATAGGGATCTAGCCCACAAACGGCATCACCCATCACGGGATCTAGCCAACACACGGCATCACCCATCACGGGATCTAGCCAACGGCGTCACCCATCACGGGATCTAGCCAACACATGGCATCACCCATCACGGGATCTAGCCAACACACGGCATCACCCATCACGGGATCTAGCCAACACACGGCATCACCCATCACGGGATCTAGCCAACACACGGCATCACCCGTCACTGGATCTAGCCAACACACGGCATCACCCATCACGGGATCTAGCCAACAAGACCAGGATCAAGGGTACGCATGGTGGCCAGCCAGCGTTTTGGGAAGGATGTTGGATAGGAAAAATAAAATTTTACTCAAACACATAAATGAAAAATTTGCCTCAAACACATCAATGCATATACATAAAATAATCATCATCGTTGGTCATGTTCAGTTATATCAATACAATGCAATTACATAGGTCCAACAACGACAGTGGAGGAGGTAGAGGACCCCCCCACGTAAATCGGTATCTGACGAATCCTCCGCCCATACGGTCAAGCCGTTCATACAGTCGCCGGTGTTGATCAGCAACAAAGGTTAGCAAACAATGCTTGACTCCAGCTCAGCTCATGCGGCATGTGTGCGCGCAGCCCACACACAAAACCACCGACGTCAAAAGGGCGGGCCACCGTCATCCATACATACCAATCAGTAAAGGACCGCTCGTCCATCCTCTCTTCACACTAAGGTCAGGTCATCTGCTAGGATGTCATCATCAACCTGCAACACTCAAAAGACAGGTGGTGGGCAACATTTCCCACCCAAATATTAGTTCCATGAACCTTCGTTACTGTGGATGAAATAAAATTCTACTCTTACAAAGTGGTCCGGTCTATTACGCTATATCTATATATCAGGCATGTTTAACCTGTGCATTGGTCTATAGTTACCTTAGCTACAACAGTGTTGGAGCCCATATTTTACGCATAAGGTAAAATGCAAAAGACACTGAATTTTCTCAGCTTCTGCCTGACAGTGCCATAATCAAATATAAAGTTATCAGGATACCCATATATTGCAGTTTTGATAAAATAGTTAAAATTTAATATATTCAAAATAAGTTTTATCCACATCAAACAGGAAAACAAAATGGCAAGAACAAAGAGAGGCCTATGTTCAGCCGCGACCAGTCGGACTGTTGGAGATAAATATGAAATGATTTCAAACCATGCAGATCCAAGGATTTCGAAAATACTAGTGCTATAATTATTATTCATGTAAGAACATGTTTAATCCAATAATGAATATTTTTAGGCATAGTGCAAGCTGTGAAATTGTTTAAATGTTTGCCAACTGAGCCTTAAAAGAGAAATTTACAAGCTACCAATATTACAAAGCAAGATTAGTGCAGTCTTATTTTAAAAAATGATTCCACTCTGTTAAGAAATAAATTTACTACAATAAACCATAAAAGCCAATAAAGACACTCAGATATTGGTATTTTATAATTAACTCAAATAGACCTTTCTTTCTGAAATGAATGTTTCCATTTATCATTCGTCCTTTCCATTCCTTCATTATGTAAATCAACTTTAATTTTATTTGACTTTATATTTAAGGAAAACTTAACATGTGGTGTTAATGTAAGTCTTATTAATTCATACACAATTAATAATTGTTTATCTGAATAAATAAACTTAAACTGACCAATCACAAGTGACTTAGAAATAAAGCAAGAGTAGTCCATACCATTACTTTTACTTGCTAAGAACAAATACTGCTAAATGGGAAAAGAGATAATATGGATCTTCACATCATGTTCCTTACACCCAGTTACCATCATTCTAACAATCATATTCCTAACCGTTTTGCGTCCCACAAGAGCTAAGCAATAAGGTTGGCACCAAATTTTATTGGTCTATCACTGGTTGTCATCTTGAATATAGATGCAACCAACTTAGCAAATGAACTCACAACCAAAATAAATTGTATTTACCGAGTATAACACTAAGGCTTGTTATTTATAAAAGATTAGCAGTCACCCGCCCCAAGACTCTCAACCCAAAATGCTTAGAGATGGACCCCTACAAAACCTAAGTGAGTGCATATGTCCATAAAGAAATCTACTGTCCAGATCTCATGTTTCTAGCTTCAGTAGTTTGGGTTAAGCAAGGACGTATCATGGTCGGAACAAATCACTCTATACAGGCACAAAATTAAACGACAAATATTAAGATATGTTGGGTTCCCTTGTCTTATAACCTTAACTTGAGCTGCAAGTTGACAGTAACAATTTCAACATAATGTTAAAATGAAATCATGTAGGCACCTACAGAGTCCACAAATATATATTAAAACCTATTTTGTAACTTTACAAATATTAGTTTTAAAAATGTGTATCACAAATTTATTATTATATCTACCTTCTGAATATAATTATATCTGTACTAATACAATAAAACTGAAGTTTGTTTTGTTGAATGCACTTATTTGTGAAACTACTGGTTTTATGCAAATAATAATTTTTGTGGTGGATAGTCATTTATCAAGAGAGGCTTCATATAATCGCGCCGTGAGCACTAGCCATAAGTAATGCAGTTAGTTAGCCTTATGTAATGTGTAACCAAAGGCTATAAATAATGTTTTGATTCCTTTAATGTTTTACTATTGGGATAACCTATTGACTACCAATTGAATTCATCTTCAGTACATCAATTAGCTTATTTAAACTGAAAGCAAATCATGTAATTTATACAATGGATCTATATCAGAGCTTTAACTTGAAAAGAGCAATTATACCGTTCTTTACTAATAATTACATTAGTAGAACCACATAACAGTGCTATTTTCTCTGTCTTGTATAAATAAGTAAGTTTTGCAGAAAGTTTCCGACATAGCCTAACGATTAATAAACAGAAAAGAGCCCCAGCCGACGGCATAACATGACTATAAGCACAGTAGCACTGCTATATACCAAACGTGGGTAAACAACAGTTACCTTTAAGTTCTATTTGGGGTGTAACGTTCGTAATTTTGACTGTATAATGTTTATCTGGTAAGCCTTACGGGGATAGCAGGTAATCGTGTAAGCACCATAATTTATAAAATTAGGATGTTTCTCAAAAACTAATCAAATCAGCTCTGGATAAATACCTCTGGTCAGTGCATCAACAACCCGCATCTGCAACCTCTGGTAGCACTCAGAGCAGAATAGCGTTCACGCCACAGCACACCCCGGTGCGTGCACCCCGTCGTAGTCGCTCTGTCGCTCTCGCTCGCACGTGGCCTCACGTGAAGTGTAGACGTGCTCGCCATAACTCCGACACACCGTGTGGTCTCCGATCAGGGTTGACTAGCGCCAAACACAGCTTCCAAGCGCTTGTCGTATCAGTCTTCAGGTCATCTTTGGTAATGGCGGCTAAGCCAAGAGACCCATCACTCTCGCGCCAACCGTAGATCCCGAAGTCTCTTAGGGGGCGTTTATCCCACCGCTGCTGTCGGCGATATGCCAGGGCCAGGGTTATCGTGTCCAGACTCCATAATAAAAACACTCACGTAATATTACTTGGTTTATTATCAGTTGATTTCTAGCACAGAATTGAATTAAAATGCGAACTACAGTCCTTTTTATAAACTAACCGTCATTACACTTAATGTAACGTTTAACAACTCATAATTGAAATTACTGTACGATTAATTATAAACTAATCAAAAATCGACATTAATATTATAATGAATTTTGCGCAACACCAAATTATTTATTTTATTACTGTACGATTAATTATAAACTAATCAAAAATCGACATTAATATTATAATGAATTTTGCACAACACCAAATTATTTATTTTATACGAATAACAAATTTATTTTAATAGCCAAACGCTGCTTTACAACATTCGGTCAACAGATGGCGCTATCAACAGGATGTAAATATAATAGCATGTTATTTATTACCGAAAACATAATAATAAGTGTCAGAATCATTTTATTTAATACTAATTGATTTTACTTTGAAAGTTTCTGGAGTTATCTTAATAATTAAGCGATAAATTAAATACCCAATCTTTATAAACAGTTAAGCAGCCAATACAGTGTCTAATATTGTAAAGTAGTGAAGTTCTCAGTTCTGTGTTCACAAATAGTTATTTAAATATCAATCTTAAATATTATTAACATTTTCGTAACAATATAATCATTATATATTAATTTGCGCCCATACATACGTGATAGTTCAAGCAGACAGCTGGCGTGAGCATCTGTCTGCCTGATCTAGTCTGCTCTACTTATTATTAGCTAAGGCTTAACCTAAATTTACATACAGTGGACTTAAAGTTGCCTAGTGAACTAACTTGTTATAAACTGACCCTTTCTTAGGCCACATCTAACTTTCTGTGCCCCCTGAAAATGGCATAGGCGTAATTCTGTGTATGTTTTACATAGAGTAAATATATACCTGCTGCTCGCGATACCGTGCCGAGCATTAGGTTTGACTTGTCTTATATGCGTATTAAAAATCAGTTTAACCGTTTCTCGACTATATCATACAACAATAACTAGGTTTTTAGCTGCAGTCACGTTTTTAAACAAAAAAATAGTATCTAGCTTATTTGTTTATTATCAAACCTATCAAACCTCATTTCTAATCTCGGAGCTAGTTCCCAATCTTGTATTCTAAATGTCTGTCTATTATTGTTTCTAAATCGATACCCGTTTCAAAGACTCTTGCGGTCCCTGCCAGATTTACTTACTGCACAAAGGCGACAATATTAAAAGCACAGTGATCGTTATTTCAATGCGTATTTGCTCTATATTCTCGTTAATGTAAATAATACAGATTAAAAACGATCACTGATGTCAACCGAAAAGTTGTAGGGAATATAAGTCATGTTTTGATATAATTGGTGACCTGTTTATTGGGTCGTAGTAATTATTTTGCAATATATGCTGAGCTCAATGCGAGATATTATTGATTTATTTTGTTGCATCGGTTGATTTAGAATTCAATATTTAGGTGGAATATATCATTTTGCTGATTAATACGAATGTGCAACTACCACATACATCAAAATAATACTATCATGCAATGTGATTAACGAAAATATATTTTGTTTCAAATGGTGATAATAGACATAGTTCATGGAAAATTAAGCAGAAGCAACTGTATTTAGAAGAACGTAGTTTGATAAAACTCGAAATAGATCAATAATTCGATCGTACGATACGTGTGTATTATCATTATTTATATCATGAAGGCAACTTATGCACTAGGAATAAATACTATGACACGGGAGATTTAACAAATGTTCAATCTATGAATAAAATAATAAAAAGTAAAAAAAACGAAAATCCGACTACTACAAAAAAATCTACGCTGAAAAATTATGAAACAAGATTTTCAGGATGCTGAAATAAACAAGGTTACTGGAAAAACAATAACAGAACAAAAATAAGAGCCGCAGACACACGTTATTAGTTGTTTTGTTACGGTTCTATATAACGTGTGACTACGGCTCTTATTTTTGTTCTGTTATTAGATCATTCGGTTTATATGTGATAACTAGTGAAACCAATATAACGCGATAAAATCCGTAAACTGTAGTTTAATTTCAATGTGTAACATTCGCGTAATCCCAAGAAAATAGTATGATGAAATAATTACCAAACATTTTATTTCATTGCTGGAGTAATCATATTTATAAATAGGTTCCGACTACTACAAAAAAATCTACGCTGAAAAATTATGAAACAAGATTTTCAGGATGCTGAAATAAACAAGGTTACTGGAAAAACAATAACAGAACAAAAATAAGAGCCGCAGACACACGTTATTAGTTGTTTTGTTACGGTTCTATATAACGTGTGACTACGGCTCTTATTTTTGTTTTGTTATTAGATCATTCGGTTTATATGTGATAACTAGTGAAACCAATATAACGCGATAAAATCCGTAAACTGTAGTTTAATATCAATGTGTAACATTCGCGTAATCCCAAGAAAATAGTATGATGAAATAATTGCCAAACATTTTATTTCATTGCTGGAGTAATCATATTTATAAATAGGTTATTAATTTACAAATTTTTTTTGAAGCAATGTTTACATGAATCAATTAACGGCCCTTTTCAATATTCGATCCATACATGGATTTTGAGATTCGAGATTCGTGTTTGACATATTTTGCATGGAGCTTATGTCAAAAACGAATTTAAAATCTACAGATCTATCTATAGTTCGAATATTGAATTCCGTAGTAAGACAGCGATAGCCTAGTGGATATACCAACAGACTGCCATGCAGAGGGTAGCGGGTTCGAATCCACGGCGCGCACCAATGACTTTTAGGAGTTATTTGCGTATTGAATTGTTCATTATCTCTTGTCCCGTGCCTCGGAGAGCACATTAAGCCGTGTGTCCCGGTTGTCATGAAGATCTTTGACAGTCGTTACAGGGCGTCAGTGCCTTCAAAATAAACTGACACTAAACCATGGAATATCGCTATCCCTTCAGGTTGCAGAGGTCAGACAGGCAGTCGCTCTGTGGAAAAGCTAATATTCAGCCAAATCCGGTTAGACTTGGAAGCGGACCCCAGATTGAAACTGGGATAGCGCTAAGAGAATGATGATGATGTTTACATTAATCAAATAAACTGGTAGCCACTTATACATATGCGATAGATACATATACGCGGACTTGCCAAATCTACGCCAAGGAATTACATTACGCATAATTATGTAGGTAATAATGTTTACTTGGTAGGTCATTTAACTTTGGTAATAACATTTCCTGCAAAAATGGCCCTAATTTTCTAAAGTGACGCAGCTTTTTCTGGCAATCGTTGTCAACATTTCTAGAAAATTCGAGGACTTTATGATTATGATCTGGTAACCTATGCTTATAACAGATTTTATATTTAACTAGAGAATGCCCGCAGCGACGCCCGCATACTTTGTAACTTTAATCTTTTTGCCCGATCCCGTGGCAATTTTGTGCAATCCCTTATTAGTGCACTTCTACGGTCCCAAAGGAACATACGTGACAAATTTTAGCTTCCTGCGACTAAAATTTTTGGCTGTAGCTTGTCTGTCAGTCATTCAGTAACGCAAGGATTTTATTCATACAAATTTATTATAAAAGAGCATGACCGTCTGTGGTACAAAGTGGTCATCAAATAATTGCTGATGGAACCACAAAAAGGCGCAATCGAAACTAAGTGCTGTATTTAGTTTTGTCTGGCCGGATAAAATAATATTACATACATACATACATACATATCGTCACGCCTTTTATCCCCGAAGGGGTAGGCAGAGGTGTATTTCTACACCCACTTTTCACCAGATATACTTTAGTCCCACGTAATAAGGGGCGAGCCTATTGCCGTACCGGGCACATTTCCAGACTCCGTGCTGCTACTGAGAATTTCGTGAAAGAAAAACCCAATAACACTGCCCGGCCCAGGAATCGAACCCGGGACCTCCCGATCCCACGCGCACATTTATGCCGCGAGACCAACGAGGCAGACGTATAGGGTTTGATGTCGAGTTTTCCATCTCTATGCAAAGATGGTATTTGCATCGTGCTATCCCTTAGTCGCCTCTTACGACACCCACGGGAAGATAGGGGGTGGTGACACTTGTATTCTATGCCGTCAACCACACGGCGAAATTCTCAGTAGCAGCACGGAGTCTGGAAATGTGCCCGGTACGGCAATAGGCTCGCCCCTTATTACGTGGGACTAAAGTATATCTGGCGAAAAGTGGGTGTAGAAATACACCTCTGCCTACCCCTTCGGGGATAAAAGGCGGGACGATATGTATGTATGTATGTAATAGGATGTAGATAAAATTACACCCTATTACTATGGTATAAAATATAAAATTAAATAACATGATTCGTCCTACAATGTTCTGGTCGTTGCTTGAACAGGTTAATCACATGTATATATGTTACGGTAAATCTGATTAATTGAAAATTAATATTTTTACAAAATTATTAATATTAACCACATGTTTTGGAAATGTGAATAAACGATCGAAATTTATTACTTTTAGTAGTAATTATTAATAATTCATGACACATATTGGTAAAAGTTATAAAATAAATAAAAACCCAATGTTTTTTGACCAGCAGGTATTTATTTAGGGACATACTGAAGTGCGTTACGCAAAATACTTTATTCGTTCACTAAAATACTAATTGCACACATAATAATCATAATTATTAATAATCTTCAATTATTCACTCTTACCGTAACATATACACACATAATTGTGTGAATGTAAACAAAAAGTACTCTTTATAAATTGACCTAAAATTTATGTAGGTACACGTCTGTTCATACCTAACATTCTCGTTAACAGGATTACGACTAATGCCATGTGTGTAATTTTACAATGTGGCATTTTACATCGTTGTAAATGGCAGTCTGTAGGCCCCGTTTATCCCTTCGAGAAACACACGTGAGTCGACGTATGTATTTTATATTTAAACATTGACGTTTTTGTAACTAATGATTTAGGAACAAATGCTTTGTTGGGTGAGACTTCACAAAATTCAAGACAAAGAAAACTTCCAGACATGAAACAACCGTTTACGGATCACACAAAGAATAAATAAAAAAGTCCCTTACACGTCGTGAAACCTAGCATTTACCATTAGCCCTCAGCATATGCCTGGCATCAAATCTGTGCTTAATCGACAAGGCTACCGCTTATTACAATACCTTATGTGCAGTCATTGGCTTAACAAGCATTTAATTACATAGGGTAAATATTATGATTTGTATAGTGCAATTAACGGTCATCTATGTTTTGCAAGATCACTGTAAGCCAAACACAACCACATACGTACGAAACAAACAGAATTTGTGTGCAAGAAATAAAAGCATAGCAAACAATACATATTCGTCTTACACATAAACAACTAAGTGTATTAACCGACACACCACGCACGGTTCAATGAACTCACCTACGAACGCTTCACACATTCTACGCTTTGGATATTATTTTACCATTTAATACAACTTCCACAAATTTCCCAGTACCTACCGACAATTATATGATTGATGCGGACTGTAGAGGAGCTTAATTGCTTTTCGTGTAATTCGTAGAAGATAATCAGTTATAATCAAAAGCTTTATACAACTGCTGGTTATATTGCGGTACAGTCAGGTTTATCTGCAGGCAGTTCGTAGAATCAGATATCGCGTAGCCGCGTAGACTTACGTAGAATTAAGTACTACGAACCCGACAGCTATCAAAATATGGTTGTGTGTGACTGTCATACGTGTGATTTAAACCAATATAATAAAGCAGGAGAAATTGTTTGTTTGAGCAAGCTAAGCTTAGAAACAAAACGTCGGATTTGCATTGGCAGCATAATTAATGAGCTCTATGATTGTGGTGTCAATGAAAATCTTTGATCCTGCGGCGCCAAAATGAAACTAGGAGCCTTTTTACCGGAGGGTATAACGGGCACAAGAAGTCAGGTTATATAATTATCTTTGCACATATTACGATTGACGTTTATTACAAGGTTATATGGTGGTGATTGTCACTCTGTGGTTGATAGTATAATAAGTATTAAAACATTAAACATCGTTTCTAAATTACTGACATTAATCCACAAACGCCAGACAGCTATAAAGTAGTTAGCACAATTTTTAATCATAGATAGAACTAGTCTCTATCTAACCATTATTAATTGGCAAGACAATAACGCTCGTCAGCGCTTTGGTTTTTCCTAACAGACTTTATTAAAATATATAATTTATATTTAATGTTTAACTTGCAGGAATACTTCAATGTACATTTTTGTACGTACATTTTTGTAACGATATGTAGGTACTTAAAAGTCTTTTGATGGCATGCCTGAGACGTCACTAACTGCAATATCCGGAACTTTGCCGCTGCAATCTGGCCTTGCGGCAAGGTAACCGCGAGTCGCACTAAATATAAATTGCACTCCAAACTCCTTACCCAACTACTTGAAGAGCAATTCACGTGATATTTGATAATAATTTACCAGAATTGCGAATAATTTATTTATATTATAGAGATTTGCTGGTACCGGTATATACGCGGGTCGCCATCTTGTTTAATACTGCCTCCTCTACCTCTATACTAAGTCATGCCAATGAATGACGAGGACAACGCGGTGTTTTTATAGCGTAGGTAGGTTGGTGGTCAGTCATAGTCCATTCTATAGGCTCGAATCTCAACTTTACCCTGTCAGAGAAGCTTAAAGTATCTGTATTTAAACGGTTAAATTCCATTAGATGTGAGAGCGCCAAAACTCTAATCAGTCGTTGACCCGAATTTGACCCTATTCCTGACATTTCGATTCGACGCCCTTATTATATATATTACATTGCGTAGAGGTGGGATCTTTTTGAAAGAAAAGTAAAGAGGTTTCACACGTGCCATTAAACCCTCTTGCAACGTTGCACGAAGGTTGTGTCACGAGTCTGCCAGGCCGTAAGCCTTAACCTTTATTTATTACATCAGTATAAAAACTTTCTTTCATACGTGCAACCCCATTTCTCGCACAAAAATAGAAGTAAGGGAACGATAACAGATATTATCTGGCGTGTTTTTGGGTTAAATAATGGACAGTACGCGGTTTCTCGTGTCAGTCTTGATGCCTATTATCGCTTTTGTCCACGAATTCGTGGACAGTGGACACGGAAAAACTATATTTGTCTCTTGTTGCTGAATTAATCTGTAAAATTGTGTTTTATTGAGTGGTAACCTTTATTGATTGTATTTTCATGGGTTTACGCAATAAACTACAGTAATTCCTGTAAAGTTATGAAAACTTCGGCTTAAGGCGCTGTTATACCTCAGAAGCCGTGAAACACCTAATTTTTCGTCGCGCATCTAGCCATAACGGTACATATTACAAACTAGCAAAAATTAGAGCTTAAAGTCAAAAGTCTGAACAAAAGACTTTTGAAAGAATTTTTCATGTACGTAAAATAGAATCACGGTAAAAAAATCACAAAATCGAGGCAGAAAATAATCTTTCGTCTCACTGTTTGCAATATTTTGATCGTAAGCTGTCATATTTTTTTTGATAATATTGTAGGAAATCTAATGAACTAAAGAATTACCTAATTTATTTTCATATTATACGTGTATATTTTGTAAAATTAAATAAAATCTGCCAAACGTCTATGATTTTGACGCTCGGTAGATCCTATCAATATCAAACGCTTCAGCAATTTAAACCTTATTAGCATAAGCGGTGTACTGAGTGTCAGTTGCTAGTTTACGCCCCGCCCAGACCTCATCATTCGGCTATGAGCCCTGTGAGAGATAGGTCATGTCGCTTGCGTCTCCGCTGCAAGAAATTTTACGTAAACCTGTTTGTTATTATAATACGCCGATTTGAGTTCGTAATTTCATGTTTTATGTTATAGACTGAATACTTTGAATCAAATAGGCTTTTCATGTAACTATGGGCACATATAATTAGGACCTAAGTTTATACTCTTGTTGCGTTTAATGTGTTATTGTTTCTGTGCTCATAAATATATAATTAGAAGAATAAAATATGGACAATTAGAGAAATGAAGTTCTACGAAGGATTTGTACAAGAAAGCGTCGTAATAAAATAGAAATTCATCCATGGCCAAGTGATTATGAAATATGTAACATTTTTACACAAATTATTTTCATAAGAGTCTTTTATGACTAACTATGTTACTTATATATTATCGATTATGCATAATATAATTATATAAATTATTCTCACAATACATAGCTGCCATAGTTTTCAATTTTTGAAAGAGTAATAACATAAAATCGAATCATTTTATGTACCTATATTTCAAATTCATTAGCTTGTCAGAGCGCCTGGAGCGCTAAGATGCTGCCACGGCGAACAATAATGATGACAGCGCTAATATGTCGCTCCGCAATCCGCATACAAGCGGTAACGAATGTTGTATTATTGTGTTTTGAACATAAACCTTTTTAAGTACATCGGGTAAAACTTTGATTATTCATAAACTATTAGGTTTTTTTTTTTTATTAAGAACAACAAACAGATATACAATACAATATTATATCAGAAATTACAATAAGAAAATGACAATTGTATATCCAACCACGTTATTCACAAAAAATGTAAGAAATTTTGAAATACTAAAAACTACGACGTGCTAATAAAACTGTACCTATATCTCTTTTTTTTTTCTTTCTTGTGTGAGGATAGCCTCACACAAGATAGAAAAAAAAAGAGAGAAGAAAAAAAAAAAAGTAGATACTTTTTTTTTCTTTTTTTTTTTCTCACATGAAATAAGAAAAGAAAAAAAAAAGTCCCTTCATAACATGGTGTCACTAAAAGGTATGTCTCAGTACATCTAATATCTTTTTAATTTCTAAAATCAATCATTTATAAGTAAGAAGGTGACTTCTCTGTTTGCTATAACACAAGATATAGTATTTTATTAATAATAAAGTACGTAACAAATTATCATTATTGTAATTACAGTGAAGTTAAAGATAACAGTTCTGCAACGTCTTACACACATTTGACTTCAGTCATTCCTAACACGATCTGTTCAAGAGCCAGCCAAGAAATGCCAAACAATTTTTTTAACAAATTTGACTCGAATTCCGTACTGATAAGCAAAAATTACAAGAAGGATAGCAGTGACTGGTTCGAATTGCGTAAGAATATGTTGACAGATTGAATTTTTTATATAGTGGTAAAAAGAAGAGATAACAGCAGTTAAGACAACTTAGTAAAAAATATTTTTGTACAAATAAAATATTTGCAATGTAAAATCGGTTGCGCATGGAATCTAAAATGAACAACTGGCTTTGCAACAACTGGCGAAGCAAGAAAATGTAACAATCGAGCCTTGTGGATTATTCGATTATTGGTGCCACGCCAGATGGATTAATAGGTCCAAACACGATTGTGGAAAATTAATGTTCTAAAGTTGCCTATAAGAATGGCCTGGAGAATAGTATAAGAGCAAATAAAATACAAATATGGAAACATGATAAAAAGTGAACTGACTAGTCTAAACAAATATTGTAATTGTTATTACCAAATTCAGGGGCAACGCCACGTTACACGCAAACAAAAGTGTTTATTTACTGTGAGGAGTGGCGAAAGTATACCACTAAAAATATAAATTATAGAAAGAGATGATGTTTTCTGGGAGAAACTTGTGGCGTTTTATATGAATTGGCAGTTGCCTGAAATTGTTGATTCTCGTCAAGCTCAAGGGATGGCATTGCGAGATCACGGAGAGGAAAATGTTTCATCAGTGCTTGAAATTTCTACAATACCAAGCCGTAAAAGGAAAGTAAATGAAACTGTGCCTCATGAACAACAGCAAATAATAAGTCTTATCACCTCACACACTGCCTTTAACATTCGATGAGAATAAAGAAAACCTGCCGGGTTGTAGCAGACAGCTAACTTTTGATGAGCTGTAAACTCTGTATTTCGTTAATAAATTATAAATAAATATGAATAAATATCTTTTAATATTTATTTTCTTTGAAACAACACATATTTGAAGCGAAAGAATTTTTTTATATTTTTCCATACAAACATGTATGATGAGAGCTAACGAAAAAGCAGTAACTCAAATTCTAATTCTATAATTTTCTAAGCGACATAGCAGTATCTCATGAATAAGGTATATCCACATATATTCTTGATGTTTCATCTATTTTGAAAAATAATAATGGGTTGGGTTTCGGAACGAGTCGCCTGAATAAACAATTTCCAAAATTTCATAAATACTTCGGCAATTATGCAAAACGGAACATAGTTTTTACCCGACTGCGCGACGCAAAGGAGGGTAATGTGTTTATCAGTCTATGTATGTATGTATGTATGTATGTATGTATGTTTGTTTCTATGTGGCGTTCTAGAGACCAAATGCGTAGACCGATTTTGATGATTCTTACGTCAATCGATTCGTCTTAACCTTGCGAGTGTCACTAAAGACATGACAGTTATCAAAATTCACCACAGCGTCAACCAGACGCCATATTGTCAAAATGAAAAAAAAAAATGTCGATGAACTATGTCATGTGGGGTGTCGTTGAACAGGTATTTTAAAATCATTTTTAGGTTTCTTTTATCATTTTTCATTTAAAATAATAGTTTAGGATATATAACGATTTAAAGTTGTTTAACAAAACAATCATTCTCGCTGATGTTGTTACTTATTGATTTAAGTTTTTACTTCACGTATAAACGATAAACAAACAAAAAAGCAGTGAATAACTAAAAAGAATAAAATAAAAAAATATATTTAAAGAAAAACAAAAAACCCGACTGCGTAAAAAATAATTTAAAAAAATACGTGACAAAAATAACTTAAATAAAAACTAAAAAGAAAGAAACAAGGCTAGTAGTTCAGAATTCTAATGCAGAACAGAACGACTCACAGTCGGGGCCCATTCAAATTTTACCAATCAAAATATGTTTCCAAGGGGCCCCGACTGTGAGTCGTTGTTCTGCATTAGAATTCTGAACTACTAGCCTTGTTTCTTTCTTTTTAGTTTTTATTTAAGTTATTTTTGTCACGTATTTTTTTAAATTATTTTTTACGCAGTCGGGTTTTTTGTTTTTCTTTAAATATATTTTTTTTTATACTTTAGTACAGTTTTACAAATGTAATTTTTAGGTTTTAGGTGAAAAACGTGAAACGAAACGCAAAACTGCCATCTTGGAATGATCATATTGACAGCTAATGTCAAATTTGTGCGTCATTGCTTTCGAGTGCCTTGGGTTAGGTGCGACTGTAATAAGTAAATAAATAGGTTATGTTAGGTTCTCTTTTGACCCTTAATCTGAAAATAGGAGCCCTTCGCAGGGCTCCGACAACCTTAGTTTATTAAGCTAGTGTGATGAATGTGGAAGTTGGCAGTGCCATACACACCGATGTTTGGAGATTTTTTTTTCAGAGGAAACCAGGTATTTCCGGCAAGTGAAAATGGTGAAGGGGGTTTCAAGACCTCCCCTGCTCCCTCTCCAATCACTCACAACCCCTAAAAACGGCGACGTATTTCGAAACCTTTGCCATAATAATTATACCTATAATAACAATAAACATCCATAAATAAATAAAAGAAATCAACTTTTACTAAACTTCAATTATCTCGTAACTCGCTTTAGTTGAGATACGGCTTTTGCGCTTAGTAGAGCAGTATTGTGTTTTTTAGGGTACCATAGCCAAACATTGTAAAAACGGAACCCTTATAGATTCGCAATGTCTGCCTGTCTGTCCGCCCGTATGTCACAGCCAATTTATTGCAAAACAGATTTGAAAACTGGCAGGAATGGAATTAGATGTAGGTATTCTATGAACTGCTTCACTATTTTTATACAAAAACAAAACAAACATAATAATGGCCTCTCCATACATGGAACTGACTTAATTATTTTTATCATCTTACGTCACGTAGGTATTTACCTACTTTCGTCAACATTTTATACCTATAACGTCTAATGTAAACCAGTTTTGCTCATGGCTGCACTGAGAACAAAAATTGCGCTATGCCTATATATACAAACAGATTGATGTATGTAATATAAATTTTAATATCAGTATCTCAATTCAATATGCTAAAACGTTTTGCTTGCGATTTTGAAATATTGGAATACGGATGTCGCCAGAATACGGCCGCACGCGACGAGAATGAAGGGGAGCGCCCCGCAGTAGACGGAGCTAAGCTCCCTTCACCTCCCCTGCTTCACCCCCTCATTTACCAAAACAGTCGCTTAGAACAGCGCCTTAAAATAAATAATGTAGATCATTAGGTTTATATGTAATCTCAGTCAAACCAATACATCGCGATATAATCCGGTAAGTGTAATTTAATTTCAATCTTTATTGTTTTATGATATAAAGAGGTTTTTAACGTATTTATTTTTTTATTTTTAACGTATTTTTATTTGTATATAGACTTATATGTATAAAAATATTTAATTCTGTTTTGAAGTATTTATTGTGACACAGTTTCAGTTCAGTTTACGATCGTAATACGAACTATCAAACCGATTCGTGAAACTGCAGGAATTCTAATGGGTGTTAAGGTCAAGTATTCGCAATTTTAATGACGTCATTCAGATTCTACTGACCGGGTTTTAAAGTACATAAGCAATTTGCTCTACGCTCAATGGCGAATCACTCATTGATATTTACATATGACTCAAAACTTACGAATAAAAGTGTATAATTAAAACTTGTAATCCTCATTGTGTATGTCTCGAATTAGATCGGTCTACACTGATTTGCATATAATATTTTAGCTAGTTTAAAACTTTTGATGGGTTACATGTATATTTATATCTACGTAAATCCTTAGTCCGAGGATCAATGTCGTGGTTTGCAACTTTGTTCGCGTGCTTTAGCTTAATCCCTAGACCTACCACGCTGTTTACATTCGAAGTTTCGTGCTTCGGAAACTATTATGCTATTTACTGCTAAAGTTATTATTCAAATATGTAGGGAAGTCGTTAGGGGTCAATGAGCGACGGTTCAAATTAACACATAATATAGTATGTGATATGAAGGGTTATATGAAAGCCCCAATATTTAAGCCATATACCATTATTAAATTTTTAAAGGAATATGTTTTTTTTATTTAGGAAAAAGAAGCTGAAAACTTACTTTGTAGGTAGGTATTTTTCAGCTGTACCCACCCAATAAACTTATTACTGGGACCAGTGTTGTTTCAATTAAATTTTATACTAATAAATCCAAGCCCAGGAATCGAATCCAGCTCTGAACTTCACCATAACACCAAATGAACACTATTATTGTTGCGTCCGTTTCTATAAAGCAGATATACAATAGTACACTACGGCTTGTTACAATAATTTTTCATCCCTTACCAAATTACCTGTTACATAATGTAAGCCAATCTCTTGTAGACGCCAGATTGAACGGTGCATGCACATTAAGATTGATGACACCTGAAAAAGGGAAACCGTCGCGACTTTGTGAAAAATGTCCCATCCTCTATTTTATAAGACTTAATGCGCTCATTATGTTTCTTCCTTACAGGTAGCTATTTCCTGCAATTTAATGTAATACGTGTTTTAAAAAGTTCTATAAGCTGCCTACAATTTTCAATTACTCATAGCCATTGCGAAATTTTGTTTAAATCCATGAGGACATATAAAATCTGTGGCCAAATTTACACGATGCTCTATAAAACAATTTTGAAGAAATTTTTCGGTAGGTGGATGAAACCGGCCCTTAGAATACGATATTACAATATAAATATTTTTGTGAGTAGTCCATGTGGTGACGGATTAAGAATACAGGCTGTCACCACCCCATATCATCCCATGGGTGTCGTAAGAGCCGACAGAGTGAACATATTATGCAGAGAACAGCACTGTAAGAGAAGGAAAACTTGATAAAAACCCTATATCAACCCGCTTGGCCAGCGTAGTATAGTAGGCCAATTCCTCCTTTCAAAGGAGAGGCCTAGTCCAGCATACATACATACATAGACTCACGCCTGTTTCCCGGAGGGGTAGGCAGAGACTACGGAACGCCATTTGCAACGATCCTGACATATTTCTCTTGCGTCATTCACTCCCATCAGATTCCTCATGCATGCTCTTCTGTTCACGGTACTTCTCACCTGTCCTGTTTTTAGGATGTCTCTAATCTGGTCAGAGAACGTCCGCCTAGGTCTTCCCCTTCGTCCTGACCCTTCCACACTTGCCTTATAAATCTGCTTGGTCAGTCTTTCGTCATCCATCCTCTCCACGTGCCCAAACCATCTTAGCATACCTTTCTCGATGCTTGTCACTATATCTTCTTTTACCCCACAACACTCTCTTATCACACAATTCTTTACTCTGTCAGTCAGAGAGACACCACACATACTTCTCAGTGCTCTCATTTCTACAGCATTTATTCTTCTTTCATGACTCTTCTGCCATACCCAACTATCACTACCATACATAAGAGTAGGTACTAACACCCCTCTATGTACAGCCAAACGTGCCTTTTTGGACACGTTTTGGCTATTCATAAACGCCTTCAGAGCTCCATACACTCTATTACCTGCATTAACTCTCCTTTCAATATCTTCTACATTCTTACCATCTCTTGTAAACAGCGTACGTATATATACAAACTCATTCACTTGCTCCACTCGCTGTCCATCGATCATAACATTACAAGCCATAACGCATTCCTCCTTTTCAAAAACCATAACTTTCGTTTTACTTACATTCACTTTCATTCCTTTCCTCAATAACGCACCATGCATGATTGTTACCATCTCCTGCAACTCCTCCGCTAAAGACGCAAGAATAACCTGATGATCAGCATAAAGGAGGCATTTGACAAGTAACTCATTCATCCTTAATCCACAATCACTATGTTTCAAATGTTGCAAACAACTCTCCATGAAGAGGTTGGACAGCCACGGCGATGCTACACATCCCTGTCTAACACCTGAGTTGATGGTAAACCAGTCAGTGTTTGCCCCGTTTATCCTCACACAAGCTCTAGAATCCTCATAAAGGGATTTCAGAGCTCGAATGAGGCTGCTGTTCACCCCATACATCGACAGTACCAACCACATTTCATTCCTCACCACTTTATCATAAGCCTTTTCCAAATCCACGAATGCGCAGTAGACCTTTTGACCTTTGGCCAAAAATTTCTCGGCTATGCATCGCAAGGAAAAGACTTGATCCGTACACCCCATACCCTTTTGGAATCCCGCTTGTATATCCCATATTTTCTTGTCAGTTACTTTCATAACTCTTTCATTCAGTACCTTCGCATACAATTTGCCAACAATGCTGAGAAGGCTAATGTCTTTATAGTTTTTGCAGTCTTATTGCGAGACTTTTCCTTTATAAAGAGGCACAACTACTGCTGTGGCCCAGTCATCAGGTACTCGGCCGGTGCTCCAGCACAAGTTAAATTAACGCTGCAGCTGACTAACTATGATGCCCTGTCCAGCCTTCAGCATTTCAACTGTAATCCTATCATACCCTGCAGCCTTACCTAATTTCATACAGGCCAGTGCCTTCAAAATCTCATCCACACCAATATCGCTTTCATCATTGCTATCATTACCATGCATTTCACCTGTTGATGTCTCTGTCGTCGTTCTTTCAAATAATCCTTCAAAATACTCTTTCCATCTCTTCAACACACACGATTCACCATTCAGTATCTTTCAATTCTCGTCTCTGATTGCTGTGTATTCTGAGGATTGAGTTCTTCCTCGAAATACACGAACGGATTTCCAGAAAAACTTAATGTTTCTCCGAAAGTCGTCAGATAATCTACTATCAAACTCATCTTTCTTTTCCGCTTTTTTCCTTTTAACCATTTCTTTCACTATTCTTTTACACCTAACAAACTCCTTTCTTGCTTCATCTATGTCATCATTCGTTGCCTTTGCCATTCTTTCATTTGCTCTGGCAGCCAACCAATCTAACCACGCTTTCTTCTTCTCTGATACTGCTGATTGTACATCCTTGTCCCACCATGTATTCTTAACCTTTCGTAGTTTCCTTCTCTTGATCACACCACATACTTCAGACGCTATACATACTACATCTTCTTTAAAGGAATGCCATTATTCTTCCATATCATTTATGCCATCAAACCTCTCAAATCTTGCTATCAATCTTCGTTTATACTCATCTTTCACATCTTTCTTTTGCAGATTTTCTACTTTTATTATTTCCAAGACCCTCTCTTGATTATTTTCTCGGTGTTGCCATCCTCTAAAGAGCCCACTTATTAGGCTTAACACCAAAAAGTGGTCTGTATGGATGCCGATCCCTCAAAACACTCTCGTATCCAACACATTCTTTCTCAATCGTTCAGCAGTCCAGCAGTGGACTGTTAAAGGCTGATGATGATGATGATGATGATTTTTGTGAGAGAAAATTGATCAATTTTCAAACTAAACATATATTATTACTAGCTGAACCGGCGAATTTTGCACCCCCATTTTTAGGGTTCCGTACCTCAGAATGAAAAAAACGGAACCCTTATAGGATCACTTTGTTGCCCGTCCGTCTGTCAAGACCTGACCTTCTCAGAAATGCATGGAGGTATCAAACTGAAATTTATATCAAATAGTCAAATCTACTGTCCCTCGAAGCTGTGAAAAATCAAACTTCTAAGCCAACGCAATCAAAAGTTACAGCTGTTTATGCTGCAAATTTCCGCAAATATTCGAATCTCACAAGGGAATCAAAACCTACAGGGTACTTTCCGTGAACTCAGAATCTTGAAATTTGGTACGAAGCAATATCGTATAGCATGCATAAAAGAAAAATTGCGAAACTCGTAAATTTTTTGCTATATCATATCATAAAAATATTTTTAATAATTTTAAAGTTATTACCATTTTCTCATGAACGCGTAAAGGTATTAAATTGAAATTGATATCAAATACTCAAGTCTATAAAATGTTTAAGCTGTAACAAAATCAAACTTCTATGTCAACGCAATAAAAAGAAACAGCAATTAAAGCCGCATATTTACTCGCAAGGGAATCAAAACCTACAGGGTACTTTCCGTGAACTCAGAATCTTGAAATTTGGTACGAAGCAATATTTTATAGCACAAATAAAGGAAAAATTGCGAAAACCGTATTTTTTTTGTAACATCATATAAAAAAATATTTGTTTTTTTTTTAAAGTTACTACCCCTTTCCTTATGAACGCGTTATGTTATTAAATTGAAATTCATATCAAATACTTGAGTCTATTATACCTTTAAGCTGTAACAAAATCAAACTTTTATCTCAACGCAATCAAAAGAAACAGCAATTTTACTATATTTTCAAACTCGCAACTACTGGCAAGGGAATCAAAATCTACTAGACATTTCTCGTAAACTTAGATTGTTGAATTTTGGTACAAACCAACGTAGCACAGATAAAAGAAAATTGCGAAATCCGTAAATTTTTAGTATACCATCATATAATAATGAAAAAGAAAAGTTACTAGCCCTTCCCTTATGAACGTTATGTTATTAAATTGAAATTCATATCAAATACTTGAGTCTATAATATCTTTAAGCTGAAACAGAATCAAACTTCTAAGCCAACGCAATCAAAAGATACAGTTATTTATGCCGCTAATTCTCGCAAATATTTGAAACTCACAAGGGAATCAAAACCTACAGGGTACCCGTGAACTCAGAATCTTGATATTTGGCACGAAGCAGTCTTATAGCACAGATAAAAGAAAAATTGCGAAAACCATAAATTTTTAGTTACATCATATAATTAAAATATTTGTAATAATATTAAAGGTAGGTACTGCCTCCATGGTCCAGTGAATAGCGTATGCGACTGCTGATCGGAGGTCCCGGGTTCAATCCCGGGTCGGGCAAAGTGTTACTAGGTTTTTCCAAAATTCTCAGTAGCAGCTCCGATTCTGGTGATGTGCCCGGTAACGGCAAGAGGCTCGCACCCTATTACGTGGGACCTAAAAATTCATGGCGAAATGTGGGTGTATTATTACACCTCTGCCTTCCCCTTCGGGGATACAGGCGTGAGTGTATAACAATATATATATATATAAAACAATATATTTAAAGGTAATTCCCCTTTCTTCATGAACCCGTGGGGGTATAAAATTGAAATTCATAGCAAACGCTCAAGTCAAAACTAAAGGGTATTTCCAGCCGATCTTGAATCTTGAAATTTTGCATAAAGCAACGTTTTATAGCACATAGAAAAAATTAGAAAACCTAAAATTTTTAGTTCATCACATATTTTTTTTAATAATTATATATACCTACAGGTTTGTAAGGAACCCTCGGTGCGCGAGTCCGACTCGCACTTGACCGGTTTTTTTTTATATTTGCAATGTTTTTGTGAATTTAACTTAATTTAGACAGCGATAGCCGAGTGGATATACCAACAGACTGCCATGCAGAGGGTGTCGGGTTCGAATCCACGGCACGCACCAATGACTTTTCGGAGTTATGTGCGTATTGAATTGTTAATTATCGCTTGTCCCGTGCCTCGGAGAGCACGTTAAGCCGTCGGTCCCGGTTGTCATGAAGATCTTTGACAGTCGTTACAGGGCGTCAGTACCTTCTAAATAAACTGACACTAGTCTAAACCATGGAATATCGCTATCCCTTCGGGTTGCGGAGGTCAGACAGGCAGTCGCTCTGTGGAAAAGCTAATATTCAGCCAAATCCGGTTAGACTAGTAAGCGGACCCCAGATTGAAATTGGGATAACGCTAAGAGAAAGAAGAATGTTTTTGTGAATTTAAAGCATTCTCAAGTCACAAGTCACTCACCCTTGAACACACACAAAAAATTTTATCAAAATCGGTCCAGTTGTTTAGCGGCCATTTTCAATATTCGAACTATAGATAGATCTGTAGGTTTTAGATGCGTGTTTGACATACTTTGTATGGAGCTTATGTCAAAAACTGTCAAAAACGAATTTTTTTAGGACGTATTAGCGAAGACATTATTAACAAAGGTGAGCGGGGCTTGAAAGGACATTTTGACAAAGTTTCATAAAAACCAAAATGTGCTTCCTGGCCCCAGTACAATTTCACATCCTGATCTTACTCAAATTCCCTTTTGGCAATACTTAGGTAGATTAAAAAATTCAATTCCGGTTTTAAAGAGAGTTCCACGCGGTGTGAGACCATTAGTAGCTCACAATTTAGCTCAATGCATTGGTCTCGTTGTGCGTGAGAACTCTAAAACGGCTTGGGAACAGTTACTCACCTTTCCTTATAGGATTCTACACATCCAAAATAACCGTACAACATCAAAATCTTTGACAGCCCAAATTAAAGAACATTGTAATCATTCTGCTCCCAGTTTTGACCCTAAATTTAGTTTCCATAGATATAAAAAAACAATTTACCAATGTGTAGAATCAAAATTGAGGGAAGGTGACATTTAAGGGGCGTCTAGGTTATTGTTTAGTAGCGATGTGGTGGCGCCTTACTCTGTAGACACACTCGCAGGTCTGCAGAGCAAGCACCCAGCGCCAGCTAATGAGCTCTCCTTTCCCGTCACACCGGGCGAAGATATAGACTGTCTGATTGTTTCAGCCAAGGACGTTTTTGAAGCCGTCTGTGCCTTTCGAAGTGGATCCGCTGGCGGTCTCGACGGCTTAACACCTCAGCATCTGAAGGATCTTCTAGGTGCAAGTGCTGGAGAGGCTGGAGATGCACTTTTGAAGGCACTGATGGCTTTAACTAACCTTATGCTCTCCGGTAATGTGGCCACAGATGTCACCGATTTATTATACCTACGGGGCTAACTTGTGTGCTTTGCGCAAAAAATATGGTGGCATTCGGCCCATTGCCGTAGGGTGTACCTACAGACGTATGGCAGCCAAACTATGCTGTAAACATTACAGTGCTATCTTGGCGGAAAAATTTCAGCCAATCCAGCTTGGCTTTGGTTCCAAGGGAGGCTGTGAGGCTGCCGTACATGCGCTGTCTACGTACCTTGGCTGCGGTAAAGGTGAGGTCATTCTAAAGATTGATTTGAAAAATGCCTTCAACTCAGTGAACAGGGACACCTTGTTGACAGAAGCTAAATTAGAAACTCCCAAAATTTTTAAATTCCTTTGGCAATGCTATAGAAATCCATCAAAATTAATTTATAAAGACAATGTGTTGGAATCTGCTGTTGGTTGTCAACAAGGTGACCCTCTCGGGCCAGTCATTTTTAGTTTAGCCATTCACCCAATAATAAAACAAATAAATTCAAAATTTAACGTCTGGTTTTTGGACGACGGGACCCTGAGAGGAGACGTTAACACCGTCTTACAAGACTTATAACTAATAAAAAATAAATTTAAAGCAATTGGTTTGGAATTAAATTCAGACAAATGTGAAATTTTTATTACTGACAATTTGGATAACGTTTCGATCTTAACAAAATTTTATTCTTTGGCGCCAAATATTAAAATCATCAATAAATGTTTCTTCCGCCTCCTTGGGTCCCCTATTTTCGACGACGCTTTTGGATCTTTTAAAGATGAAAAACTACAAAATTTCTGTGAAACTTCAGAACGGCTTTACAAAATTAATATTCATTCGGCTTTCACGATTATTCGGCACTGCCTTTTTGTTCCAAAATTTACATATTACTTGCGGTCCTCTCCCTTTTGGAAACATTTATCCCTATTTGAAAACATTGATAATATTATTCGGCACACCTTGAGCAAAATTCTAAATCTTGACATGAACGACCGAGTGTGGCTTCAATCAACTTTGCCAGTTCGTTTGGGCGGCCTCGGCGTTCGCAAAATTACCGATGTAGGTCTACCAGCGTTTTTGGCCTCGGTCCACGGCACTGAGGAATTGACCAGGCAAATTCTAGAACCCACATTGGTTAATTCTGAAGTGCCGTGCAAGACTGATGCCATTAACGCTTGGAAAATGGCTTGCCCGAGCTCTGACTTACCCCGATTTCTATCCTCTCAGAGGCAATGGGACGGGCCACTCTGTAGCAGGATGCGAGAATATCTTTTAGATACTGCATCTAGTGTTTCAGAGCGTGCCCGTTTGTTGGCTGTGGGAGAGTAGGAATCGGGGCTATGGCTTCAAGCACTTCCATCGACCAACTTAGGAACTATGTTGGACAATACAACTTTCCGCATCGCTTCTTGCCTACGCTTGGGAGCTGTTTGCGTTTCTCCGCATCGCTGTCACTGTGGTGAAGCCGTCGACAGTCTTGGCCACCGTGGCTTATCGTGCAGCAGGAGTGCTGCGTATTTCCCGACATGCCCACATTAACGACATACTCCGTCGAGCTCTTGTCACCGCCGGAGAACCAGCTCATCTTGAACCGAATGGCTTGGTGCGCGACGATGGGAAGAGACCAGACGGTATGTCCTTATTACCTTGGAATATGGGCAGGCCTCTGGTGTGGGACGCGACATGCATCGATACCCTTGCGCCATCACATCTTCCAAGTACAGCTGGATCGGCTAGCGCTGCTGCTGCATCAGCGGAGACCCTCAAACGTAGCCAATACGGAAACCTATCTGGTAATTACGTTTTTGAGCCGTTTGGGGTCGAAACGCTGGGGCCATGGGGCCCTAGTGCACGCGCTCTTTACAAAGAAATCGCCAAAAGACTGATCGACGCTTCCCGTGACCAGAGGGCTGGTTTATATTTCGCAGAAAGATTAAGCATTGCCTTTCAACATGGCAATGCTGCCAGCCTTCTGGGCACGCTACCGTCGTAGTCAATTTCCTTTTTTTATTGATTAATTTTTTCTTTTAATATCATTAATTATTTAGTTTTTATAGTTTAGCTTACGATAGTTTAGTTATATAAGTAGATTTATTTTGTTTGAATATATGATAAATACGAGTAGCTTATAATTTAGTTATGGCATACTGTTTGTTTTCCTATTAAAATGAAATAAATTAAAGATGATAAAATTATTATTAACATATATTAATTGACCTACCTTCTATTTACGAATCGGAAACTTTATTTATTTTATAATAACTTAAATATTTCCAGTAACTTAAATATGTCTTAAAATTAAAATAGGTATAAAGAAAAAGTAACTAGTTCTAAAATTTCTATACAAAGAAATATATACAGAACATAGAATTAAATACATACAGAAAGAGAAAAAAATAATAATTTAGAGGGCATCATGAAATTCGTCCACATCGCCGTCAGCTGGAAGCGTGCCCAGAACGCTGGCAGCATTGCCACGTTGTATGGCGATACTAAACTTCTGGGCCAAATACAACCCAGCCTTCTGGTCACGCGAGGCGTCGACCAGTCTCTTTGCGAGGTCTCTAAAAAGAGATTTCGCACTTGGACCCCATGGCCCCAACGTTTCGACCCCAAACGGCTCAAATACGTAATCCCCTACTAGGTTTGCGTATTTGCGCCGTTTGAGGGTCTCCGCTCCGCGTAGCAGCAGCAGCGCCCGCACAACCCGCTGTGCTAGGAAGATGTGATGGCGCGAGGGTATCGACGCACGTTGCGTCCCATACCAAAGGCCTACCCAACTTCCATGGCAGTAAAGACATACCGTCTGGTCTTTTGCCGTCGTCGCGTACCAGGCCCTGAGGTTCAAGGTGGGCTGGAATGCCAGCGGTGACAAGAGCCCGACGAAGAATGTCATTAAGGTTGCCGTGTCGTGAAATACAACCTGCGCTCCTGCTGCATGACAGACCATGGTGACCAAGGCTGTCGACAGCCTCTCTACAGTGACAGCGATGTGGAGAAACACATGGCGCGCCTAAACGGAGGCAAGAGGCAATGCGGAAGGTCGTATCGTCCAGCATGGTACCTATGTTGGACGATGGCAGTGCTTGAAGCCAGAGGCCCGATTCCCACTCTCCCACAGCCAGTAGACGAGCACGCTCTGCAGCATTAGATGATGTGCTAAGAAGATTTTCTCGTATTCTGCTGCAAAGCGGTCCATCCCACTGCCTCTGAGAGGGTAGGTTTCGGGGTAACTCGTCATCGGTCTTACACGGCACCTCAAAATCGACTAGTGTTGGTGCTAAGATTTTCCTGGTCAATTCTGCAGTGCTATGGACCGAGGACAGGAATGCTGGTAGGCTAACATCGGAAATTTTGCGAACGCCGAGGCCGCCAAAACGTACAGGCAAGGACGCCTGTAGCCACAATCGGTCATTCAGTGCTATATTCAAAATTTGACTAAGAGTATTTTGTATAATTTTGTCCATTTCAATAAGTAGGCTCGAATTTTTCCAAAAAGGTGAAGCTCGAATAGCGTGGGTAAATTTAGGCACGAAAAGACAATACCGAATTATAGTGAAAGACGAATGAATGTTAATTTTGAGGAGCCTGTCAGAAATTTCACAAAAATTTTGATTTTTTTCATGAATAAATGAATCGAAACCTTCGTCTAAAATCGGGGACCCAAGGAGGCGAAGAGAACTTTTTTCAATGTGGGTTATACTGGGAGTCAGCAATTGAAATTTGGAGAGTATAGATGATTTGTTTAAATTGTCGTTTATGAAAATTTCACATTTGGTTGGATTTAAGTCTAAGCCTATGGATGAAAATTTAGATTTTAAGAAAGCCAGATCTTGATAAACAGACTACATCGCCTCCCAGGGTTCCATCATCGAGGTACCAGATATTGAATTTTGAACTTAACTGGCTGATGATTGGGTGAATAGCTAAGCTAAAAATGAGTGGTCCAAGAGGGTCACCTTGTTGACAGCCAACGGCGGATTCCAAAAAATTTTCCTTGAAGATCAATTTTGAAGGGTTTCTGTAACACTGCCAAAGAAAGTTGTAAATTTTGGGTGTTTCAATTTTAACTTGTGTCAACAAGGTGTTCCGGTTCACTGAGTTAAAGGCGTTCTTTAATTCAACCTTCAAAATAACCTCACCCCCATTACAGCCAAGGTATGTTGACAGGGCATGTATGGCAGCCTCGCAACCCCCCTTAGATCCAAATCCGAGTTGCAGGGGTTGGAATTTATTACCTAAGTTGGTATTATAATAGCGGCAGCATATCTTGGCTGCCATACGCCTGTAAGTACACCCTACGGCAATGGGACGAATGCCACCGTCCCTCTTTCGCAAGGCACAGAGATTTGCGCCGTACAAAATAGGGACGATGTCATCGTTCACACTGCCGGAGAGCATAAAGTGATTAGAGCCGTTAGCTCCCTCAAAAGCGCGTCCCCAGCAGCTCCGGCGCTCACACACGAGATCCTTAAGGTGCTGTGGTGTTAAGCCGTCGAGACCGCCGGCAGACCCGCTTTGGAAAGAGCAAACGGCAGCAACCACGTCCTTGGCTGTAACATTGAGACAATCTGGGTTAGTGTCAGGTGGGTCAGGAAAGGAGAGGTTATATCCTGGCGCTGGATGCTTGCTCTGCAGACTCACGAGTGTGTCGGCAGAGCATGGCGCCACCACATCGCTACTAAATAAGAGCCTGGAGGCTCCCCTGATATCACCTTCCCTGAGTTTGGATTCTACGTGATGGTAGATGGGGCTATTGCGATATGGTTTAGGAGGGCGGGGATTGGATTGGAATTTTGAATTAATACAATTTTTTTTATTTTCTTGGGTTTACGCGAATGTTACACATTGAAATTAAACTACAGTTTACGGATTTTATCGCGTTATATTACTTTCACTGGTTATTTGTAATTACATTTAAACCGAAAGATCTAGGAATTACATTTTTATTACTAGCCGACGTTTCGAATTCTTTACAGGATTCATGTTCACGGCAGACTGAGGTGATATTTGTCTTTGTCTTGAATTTAAAAGTTATCTCAAAGTACCCGAACATTTTTCAACTATTGGTGTTACTATCTACGCAGAATGTGCTCACTGTGTCTTGATGTCTTCTGGTGACTTTGTCCTTTTTGGGTTTCATTAGCCTGATAACAGGGTCCCAAGCTGGAGGTACATTCCAACCATCTTCCCTATTGAAATTAGGATGTTTTTTTAATTTCAATAGCTTCACGTATCATTCTTGGAATAAAGCGGTGTTCTTTTGCGAGTATCTGTGGTTTATCAAATCGCAGGTAATGGTTGGTCCCTTGTTCTACATGTTCACACACAGCAGACTTCGTCGAGCGTTTGTGTTTAATGTCAGCTATATGTTCCTTTAGTCGAATGCCTATGCTTCTCTTGGTTTGGCCAATGTATCCTGTTATCAGGCTAATGAAACCCAAAAAGGACAAAGTCACCAGAAGACATCAAGACACAGTGAGCACATTCTGCGTAGATAGTAACACCAATAGTTGAAAAATGTTCGGGTACTTTTAGATAACTTTTAAATTCAAGACAAAGACAAATATCACCTCAGTCTGCCGTGAACATGAATCCTGTAAAGAATTCGAAACGTCGGCTAGTAATAAAAATGTAATTCCTAGATCTTTCGGTTTAAATGTTATTACAAATAACCAGTGAAAGTAATATAACGCGATAAAATCCGTAAACTGTAGTTTAATTTCAATGTGTAACATTCGCGTAAACCCAAGAAAATATTATGTTAACCAGTACGGACTGGAAACAGCAACCAAAATACGCCGGCTAGAAGATCTACAAACCAAGCGCGCAAGATACATAACATCTTTAAATTTCTTGAAGAGATGCCGTGATCACGATCTCATCCGTACATGCTGCAAGATATCAGCCAAGAAGGACATACGTGGGAGCGCTAAGATCTTAAAACAGGCAAGTCAAAAGTTACTCATTCAAAAGATACACGAACACCGCGCTGACTTACGCAGAATAAATAGAAATGTTGAGAATTTGTCTAACGAAATATACAGATTGATAACTCCATTTGATTTTGAAAAATGCATCAATGCAATAAATAACAGAGAAACATCAAAATATTACGCGTGTTAACGTAACAAAATAGAAAAATTTGAAAAATTACAACAAAAATCAAATGACCAGTACAAAATGAAACAGAACGTTTTTGCACGGACCAATCACACGCTACCGTCCGCCGATCATAGACAAACAGTTGTCAATCTGTCAAAACACACGTTAGATCAAAACACCGAAAAATTATTATGCAGAGGTTTAAATTATGCGATAACTCCATCCAGAATACCGTATGAGACCATTATTTGTAACGTTGAGGATTGTCTAGTCAAGAACAATGTGTGTAAGGAAGATTTCGAGGCCATACGTCAGGACGTTTCTGCTGTATTGCGTCAGTCGACAGTGCCGAGAAGGAATATACCAAAACCAGAGTATTTAGCACTGAAGAACCTACGAGCTAGACCTGAACTAACAGTACTCCGAGCAGATAAGGGAAATGCAACGGTAGTGATGGACACGTCCGATTATAAACGAAAAATGGAAAATCTTTTATCGGATGAAAGTACATATAAATTGGTTAAGACAGACCCTACCAACAAAATACTCAAGCAAACGAGTGACATTGTGAAGAAATACTCCGAACAACTGAATCTGGACGTGAAATACTTAATACCATCGTGTGCAAAACCTCCTCAATTGTATGGTCTACCGAAAATACACAAAGAAAATGCTCCACTGCGCCCTATAGTCAGTCAAATAGGGGCACCAACCTACAGATTGGCTCAACACATTGCGAAGATTCTCTCGCCACTCAGAGGCAAGACGAGAGCGCATGTAAAGGATTCCTACCATTTTGTCAGTGAAATAAAACACCTACATCTCTCTGACAAGGAAACTATGGTTAGTTTTGATGTACAGTCATTATTTACATGCTTACCAGCACATGACTGTATTGAAATAACTAGAAGGAAGCTAATAGAGAACAACATGCCCGAGGAATATGCAGAAATCTTAAAACACTGCTTAACAACCGGCTATCTGCTATGGGATGAGAAATACTACATACAAGTAGACGGTGTGGCAATGGGCTCTCCAGTATCGCCTGTTGTTGCTGACATCTTCATGGAGGACTTCGAGGCGCGAGCCCTGCAGACTGCCACCATCACACCGAGGTTCTACAAGCGGTATGTAGATGACACTTTTACAATTTTACCAACAGATAGTGTTAATGTATTCCTAGATCATCTTAATTCTATTCATAACAACATCAAATTTACAATGGAATTAGAGGCAAACAATTCTTTAGCTTTCCTAGATGTACTTGTTATCAGGAACAAAAACAACTCTTTGAGCCACACTGTGTATAGGAAAAAGACACATACAAATAGGTACTTAAACGGTGAATCTCACCACCATCCTAAACAGTTAGCTACCGTAGGAATGTCTTTGTTTCAGAGAGCCCGGGGGATCTGTGACAAGAAACACCTGGACGCCGAGCTTCAACATGTCAAGCAAGTTCTGCAAGACAACAAGCTCCGACCACCGCGCCAACGTCACAGATCCCCGAAGAACAAGCCAGCCACAGTAGAGAGACAACCTGCTGTCCTCCCATACATCAAGGGCGTGACCGACAAGATTGGCTACATCTTGAAGCGAGCTTCAATCAAAACTTTCTACAAGCCGCCAACGAAGATAAGCCAATTATTACCATCTGTCAAGTGTCAGTTACCCTTACAAGAGGCCGGGGTTTACAAGATAGACTGTGAGTGTGGGCTCTCATACATTGGCCAAACCAAGAGAAGCATAGGCATTCGACTAAAAGAACATATAGCTGACATTAAACACAAACGCTCGACGAAGTCTGCTGTGTGTGAACATGTAGAACAAGGGACCAACCATTACCTGCGATTTGATAAACCACAGATACTCGCAAAAGAACACCGCTTTATTCCAAGAATGATACGTGAAGCTATTGAAATTAAAAAAACATCCTAATTTCAATAGGGAAGATGGTTGGAATGTACCTCCAGCTTGGGACCCTGTTATCAGGCTAATGAAACCCAAAAAGGACAAAGTCACCAGAAGACATCAAGACACAGTGAGCACATTCTGCGTAGATAGTAACACCAATAGTTGAAAAATGTTCGGGTACTTTGAGATAACTTTTAAATTCAAGACAAAGACAAATATCACCTCAGTCTGCCGTGAACATGAATCCTGTAAAGAATTCGAAACGTCGGCTAGTAATAAAAATGTAATTCCTAGATCTTTCGGTTTAAATGTAATTACAAATAACCAGTGAAAGTAATATAACGCGATAAAATCCGTAAACTGTAGTTTAATTTCAATAATACAATTTTCTTTAATTTTTGATGTAAGTGTTTTTTTTGTTATCCGGTCTTCCTGTGCATGCAAAATTCTATAGGGGAAGGTGAGTAACTGCTCCCAAGCGGTTATAGAATTCTCCCGGGTGACAAGACCTATGCAGTGTGCTAGATTTTGGGCCACTGAAGGTCTTGCACCACGGGGAATTCGCTTTAAAATCGAAATTGAATTTTTTCATTGACTTAAATGTTGCCAAAAGGGAATTTTGGGGGAGACTGTGTTGTTGTGTGTTTGTGTGGACGTATTGGGTCCAGAAAGTACACTCTGGTTTTTATGAATTTTACCAAAATGTACTTTTAGGCCCCGCTCACCTTTAAAGTAACGAGCTTGGGAACAATTCGGGCAGCGCACCAGAGTAGACGAAGTGCAAGGTTGATCCGCACCTATTTCATCATCACCCTTACCACCGTTAAGAGACATAAATTTAAAATATCACTCACTAATAATAAATACTATCTAAATAACAACGAAAATATCAAAATAACAACACAAAACGCTTGACTTTGACACTGTCTAGTTTTTATTATTGTCCATGGCGGCGGCTTTCGGCCGCCGGCCAGTACGCTGACGGAGGCCGGCATACCGTCACATCAGCCCTGCTAGCGGAGCGGAGGCTGCACGACGTTGCTCACGCCTAGCGATTTTCCTTATTTCTTGCCTTCTCTTGCGCCAATTATTGTTTTATTTCATAAGTTATCGATTTCCACAAAGAAATTGTGACTTTTTCGTTTTCATCAATAATAGGTGAAAATTATAAACAATTTTCCGAGTAGTTTTTACAATACATGGAGAATCCTTTTGTTGCTTTTTATATTGCCAAGCGTTGGAATATTTTTTACTATATTTTTTTTATTTTATATTCATTATTTATTTTACTTCGCTTGTCATCGGTTGTCAAGGGTATAATATATATGACATAAGAATTTCATAATATCTATAAAGCCAAGTTATAATCATTTGTATTTTGTAGAAAATCTCACCTAAATCATTGACATATTTTACAATCCATTCACTACTTCATTGATAGTTCTTACTTTCCGTCCTACTCTTACGCATTCTTTCCGTCGCACTTATAATGTAGGTAGCCTTAGACAATAAAATGAAGCAAAATAATCAGTGTAGGTAGTTACTTTTTACGTTTCTTAATCTTACCCTCTCCTTCATAGTTTATCTGGGCTTAGGACTGGCAAAATTTACAGTTTTATAAGTAATTAAATACGGAGGCATGTAATTAGAAGCAAACACAAATAAAAATAAAAGAAGGTATTCTGTAATAAAAGAAAAGAGTAATTTTGGAGTATTTATGAAGTTAGAATCATCTGCTATTTACAAATATTATTTTATCATCATCATGTCAGCCTAGAGACGACCACTACTGGACATAGGCCTCTCTCAAGGTTCTCCACATAGACCGATTTTGAGCCGCTCGCCTCAAATTATAATTTCCTTAAGTAGGTATTATTTACTAAACTTACAAGTATTTCCATTGTCCTTCGAAATGTCCACTACCATTGTCAATACACAGATCACAGTCTGTTCACTTCGTCAAAAGCGTCCAATATGCGCTGTTTTAATAGTTCGACACTAACCAGCTTACTTTTGTACACTCACAAAATGATGTCCATGGGTCCTTTCGAGCTGCACTCGCGATTCCTCCACTCAAAAAGTACGCACAAAGCATAGCTACATACTTCCTTGATATGAACTGATAACCCATCGCGTCGGGCAAACGTAGACAAACAATTAATTGTTGCAGCGAAAAAATCGATGCGCTCGCGTCCGCTAGCAATTTAGCACTGTTTGTCGCATGGGGGCGCGGCGCGCGCGCAGTGGGACATGGGAAATTTATCAATGGAGTAGTTTACTACGTTTACTATTAATAGTACGCGGGTCGGTCATAGTCTTAGTTATGCATTAACCAATTATTACGTATTTTTGTGGACAGTTTTGGGATTTAGTGTTTTTATTTTTAACTACATAAATATGATCAGTTAAAGATACTTAGTGCCCCGTTAAATTTTTTGTACTAATTAAATAATAGTGGTATAGAAACATTTTACCAAAAATTCTAATAACTGAAAGGTACGCTTTAACTATATCATAATCATCATCATCATCACCAGCCCTTTATACTATCCCACTGCTGGGCACGGGCCTCTTCTCACTATGAGAAGGGTAAGGCCATAGTCCACCACGCTGGCCAAGTGCGGGTTGGCAGACTTCAGATGTCTTTCGAGAACGTTATGGATAACTCTCAAACATCCAGGTTTCCTCACGATGTTTTCCTTCACCGATAAGCAAGCGATAATTAACAATTTAATAATTATCGCTTGCTTATAACATAATATTAGGTAGAAATTCTTCGACACTATATTCATGAGCAAGCGTGTTAAGAATTATATATTCTCAAAGTGTCTCACTGCTCAATGATGTCTAGACTAACTTAACTAAACACTAAGTAGTAATACTAAACTTGCTTTATTAACAATTAACGATGTTATAATGAAGTTTCGCAGTTGAGTGCAAAAACGTGCTCATTTTTAATAATTCACTAGCCGTCAAAATTGCAATAAGTGATTCTTGCTACAGCCACGATTATTTAAAGCTTTCTCCAGGGTATTAGTGGTCTTGACTTGAAATTTAATTAACTATAATATAATGCTATGAAAAAGAAGAATACTATTTGCTGCATGCAAGTAGTAATCTTGAAATACTACTTTATGAAATGTAAGTATCAAAAGCAAAATCAATTCATTTACACTTTATCAAACATTAATATTAAACCTGATAATAAAAACTCTGTGGGAAATATCCTCACGTTTACATAAAATAATTACATTATTTCTACTTTGATTCTGGAGTTTAAAATAATTTTTAAATTAGGTCAAGGACGAATAAATTACATGCCCGCAAACATTGTTACAAAACTGAACTTTGTATAAAATGTAAGTAGCTGACAGATAGCGTGGTACATTGAAAAAGCTTTAAACGCAAGTTTGTAAAAGTGCACCAAGTTTAAATGGTTGCAGTCATTAATTACGAGCATGCTTACGTGCTCGGATAAGTTTTAACTTATTTTACATGTTACCCGAGAACGCATGCGATACTGTCGACAAAAGTTTTAAACATGGATTTTATCGTGTTATATCTTCTGTTTTATGATGCGAAATTTATAAAAGGGCTTTGTTTGAACTATAAAATATACCTTGATGCTCAAAAAGCTGTGAATTGTGTTTATGTACATGAAGTAGTTAACGGTCTTTTTTCGTTCGAAGATTTGTCAATAAAAGTTTTGTATGTATTTTACCTAGAATTTCTTTAATCTTATATACCTATAGTTGTTGTGTTATTTGTTTTATTAGGATATTTTAAACCTTTAAACAAAATCAAAACACTGGCGAAAAGTGGGCGTTTAATATGCCTCTGCCTACCCCTTCGGGGAAACAGGCGTGAGTCTATGTATGTATGCATTGTCAAATTTCATTATGAACCTAACCAAATTGTAGTTTAGGATGAATGTTCTCCTATTAATTAGCTACCGCGGTGATGTATAGTAATGGATGGCATCATTAACTGGTAGCAATTGGACAGAGATTGAATACTAGCGCAACTGCATTTTGCCACCTGTTTTTAGCGTTGAATTACTAAATGCGTTGTTGAATGTTTTTCATTTATTTACTGAGTACACAGAAAAGATACAAAAAATATCTTACCTAGAAGCATAAGCTATTTAATTTAATTCTGTTTTATTTATTCTGTATCATGCAGCCGCCAAAGAACTGTTCTTAATTCTGTATTAAAAGAACTTTACTAGTACATTATCTTGATTATTATATCATAAAATGCAATGAAAACACCTATATACTGTGCGAAAAACCAGTACATACATGCCATTCAAATTTCATAATATGGTACGTTTGGCATCCCGAACGGATTTATCCTAATGACTGGAATCCCGTTTAATATACAGAGACGGGCTCGGTTCCACAAAATGTTTAATTAAAGTAATCAACGTCGACCCGTCCACATGTCAGATACCACAATAGTCGGCCCAAATCTTTCAATTGGAATGTTAATCAAAGCTTTCTAATTTATCTAGATTTAGGCCAACTGTGTATCAAACAAAGTGTTATTGTCCTAAATTGGCAATGAACGACAGCTCTTAATTGAAACATGAACTATATTTAAAAGCGGAGTGAATACTAGTATATCTAGACAAAACAAAGAGTGCGAGTATTCGATTTTTAGACTTAATTAGGTAAGCGTAGGCTTCATTTGGATCCCAGTATCTGTTACTGATCTGACGAAAAAAGTCTATCTAAAACATAATTATGAAAGATCGCCATGTTCCTAAAAAAGGAAGTTCCAACTGGTAGTAAGTTTTATAGTAGTTTATTTAAAAAGGTCATAGTTAATGTCTTGAAAGATACTCTATCCGAGTATTCGTCATTCATCTTGCAAGGTTTTCTTGAAGTATCTGCGTTTTCATTTGATTAGTTAGTAGATATTAGTCAATCAATTCTGAATTCGTGCGTAATGCTTATTACTTACCGTACTTAACTATGCCCTGTGGTAATTTTGCCCTACATCTAGATCTAGTTATCAAATATCTTTACCATATCTTAAGTGCCCAAATCACTTGCAGGTAGTAAATACTTTTGGCGATAATTATAACAAAGCCGCTTGAGCATCACCACCGTCACTGAGAAAGAATTAACAGAGCAGAATTTACAGAGTTAGGAGAATTTACTGATTTATACATTTTGTACAGCCGTGCGTCCTGCTCCTCCGTCATCGGAGCGCCATCATCCCGATCGCAGACATTTTGAGTAATTCAGCGCTTCTGCTAGAATAGGCCCATGTGTTACAAAAACGAGTACCTATGATTATTTCATTTATGTATTGGCTTCTCAGAAATACAAACTTGGGATTTGCCAACGAGTTATTTAACGGAGCGTATTGGGGATTAAACTATCAGAACTAATCCGTAACACATGGGCATATGGACGTCGTGATTGGGGTAGACCCAGGAAGCGTTGGGGAGATGAGCTGGATTCATTCTCAAAAACTTGGTCAGTAATAGCTGGAGACAGGGAGCTTTGGAGAAGTGTAGGGGAGACCTTTAGCCAAATATGGGACAGAATTGGTAAAAAAAAAAAAAAATTGGCTTATGAACCTAAAATGTACTGCATGCATGGTCTAGATGCAAAAGCATGAAAATAATTCCTCGATTAAAAATACTAGTAAACGTTGGTACTTATTTTAACCACTATGTGTAACGGCTGAAACAGTAATATAAAAAATCAACTACCAATATTGGTCCTAATGAACAAATGATTGCCTTTATGTAATTTTAAACTTGCTCCGAGATAATCTTGTTCTGGGCAATGGCTCAGTCGACATGCGGGCGACATACCCATATGTATGTATAGACCGGCAATCGACTAACCGCAATTCAATCTCACGTGTCAACAGTCTTACGGCCGGTTTCAATATTCGATCTATCCATGGATTTGTTCACTAGAGATACATATTTGATATGTTATATTATGAATGAAGCTTATGTCAAATATGTACCTATGTCTAGTAGCTAAATTTATGGATGGATCGAATACATAATCCGGCCGTTATACGACTGACAATTGGGCTTTTAAAAAACTTATAACAACTGATATTGTAGTACAGTATAAGTATATCAACAAAGTAAA
The DNA here is from genome assembly GCA_944739405.2 of Euclidia mi. Lineage (NCBI taxonomy): Eukaryota > Metazoa > Arthropoda > Insecta > Lepidoptera > Erebidae > Euclidia > Euclidia mi. Next base: position 34,573,205 of record OX123202.2, on the reverse strand, counting down.
TATGATCATTAAAAGATCATAGACCCCGGGCTCCAAGACGAACGTCTTGCAAATAGGACAGCGCGGATGATAAAGATGATAGGTATTTGATAGTTAAGCTATGAGTCTTGGCGTCTAACACAATATCCTCCACACAGACCGATCTCGAGCCACCCGCATCCAACTGTTTCTTGCTATCGCAACAATATCGTCTCCCCACCTTGCGGGAGCGCTACGTCGCCTGTTTCATATTTAACTATTGTAAAACACTTGTTTCATAAGTGCCACTATGTATATAAGTTCAGGCCTTAGACATTTCGTCCACAAGTTGTAAAGTTTTAAGCTAGATATTAGGTATTAAGGTAAAGTTCTGGCAATAACTAATACCGTATAGTTGTGTAGTTATGAAATTGTTTCTAAATATTTAATTGAACTACTCAAATCCTAATTAATGATTTCGTCACTCGTCTATTCCTAAATATGCGGCTAGCCTGTGACCTTTTCGAAATAGTGTTATTTTACTTAGTACGCTCCAACTGTATATTAGAACCAGAATGTATTTATTCTTTCAATTGTACAACATATCCATGTATTGTATATTATATAATATTATAATGAAGTCCCCGCCGCATCCTGTCTGTCCGTATGAAAGTGATAAGCCTAAAAAACTACCCAACGGAGGATAGGATAATTCGGGCAGGCATTTTTTATTTCTTGCTAGACACCCATAGCAAGAAATAAAAATCTTTTGTATTACTTTGACTGGATGAATACCCGTTAAAATAGTATGTATCATGCCTACAAAGGTGATAATATAATATGATCGTATGTGTATGTGTACTATCTCTTGTTATTAGCTGTCATCGAACGTATTAACGGCTGATAACTAATTATCAGGTGCATAGGGTTCCCACCAAGAACTTAGGGTTCCAAGCCAACCTCACCTGCAAGTGGTGCACTTGCCGATCAACGGACGAGGCTCTGGCAAACAAAATATCCCGATAAGCGACAATAGGCTCGCCACCTATTACGTGGGATCAAAACAATGGCGAAAAGTGGGCGTTAAATATGCCTCTGCCTAACCCTTCGGGGAAACAGGCATGAGTCTATGTATGTATGTATGTAATTGTCAGTACAGCTATGGTTACGTAATGGACGTATCATCACTGATGAGGTAAGGGAACGATCCATTAGGATCCTTTCAGATAGTAAGGCTGTCCTCTCAGCCCTCAAAAGCCATGCTATCACCTCGGCACTCACGCTTGAATGCCACCAGAAACTAACAGAGGTAGGTAAACAAAACAAATTAACACTGCAATGGATCAAGGGCCACAGTGGCTCAAGAGGGAATGTCGCAGCCGACTTACTGGCCAGAAGAGGGGCCACTTTAGAGGTGGTGGGACCCGAGCCCATTATTCCCCTCCCTTCTGGTTTTTATCGCAACCTGGTAAGGAATAGGACCAGGACCCAACACAACCAGTCCTGGATTGGTATTGAAACATGTAGGCAGGCCAAAGAGGCTCTTCCCGCAGTAAACGGTAAGATAGTCAAACAAATCCTCCGGCTGTCCAAACAACAACTGCGGACTGTCACGGCCGCCTACACAGGACACGGATTCTTTAATAAACACCTATTTACTATAGGTATCACCGACAGCCCGCTGTGCAGGGCCTGTATGGCAGCAGACGAGACGGCAGCCCACCTGCTCCTCGACAGCCCTGAGGTCGCACAGTACAGGCAGCAGTACCTGACGAGATACAGCACCCTGAGGGAAGCAGTGGGCCACATCAAGAGTCTGCTGGCCTTCCTCGAAGAGCTGGGGTGGCTCAAATGAAGACACCATTCCCACCCGCACGCAAAATACACGCCAAGACGTGGAGTTGCGGAAACAGCCCGTGCCATCAAGTATCAAGTATCATCACTGATTATATTGTGAGAATTATAATTGACTAGAGGACGCCAGCAGCTACGCCTGCAATTTTTTTTTAATTTTCCCGTTTTGGCCGATCCCGTGGGAATTTCAGGAAATCCCTTCTTAGTGCACCCCTACGGTCTCCAAGGAACACACATGCCAAATTTCAGCTTCCTGTGCCCAATAGTTTCGGCTGTAGCGTGTCTGTCAGTCAGTCAGTAACGCAAGGATTTTATATATTAAGATAGTCGATACTCGGAATATATTTAATTCCACATTTATTACCTAACATTTGAGTATTTTATTACATATTAACTCGTGTATTTTTAATTACTATATTGAACTTAAAAATGTCAACTGTACTACTAATATTGTAATTCTTTCAGACTACAGTACTATTAATATTTCTAAACTTAGTGATCAGTGTTACTACCTATTATAAAAATGTATTGAAATAATTCTCTGCAAAATTGTCCATATTGATTATGACAGACATCTTAATGGAGTCAGTATCATTCATTAAATCTGTAACAAACGCAACTTTGCTGTGGCTGACATAATCCACAATGAGAATATGAGATCTCATACATCACAAACTACGTAAGTTATTAAAAATCGAAAGCACTAGGGAATTCGGAATTCATACCTACATGATTTTCATTGCATACGTTTCAGATTCAACTCAAGCCTTATTGATGGGTAGTGTACTTGACTTTTGTTACCAATAGCACCGCATTGTGTATTCAATGATCGAGAGCAGTTCACAATTCTCAAATAGTAGGTAGGTACTCAACACTCATTGAACTGTTCTTCATTAGTTATCTCTCTTCAAACAATACATAGTTTAAGTTCGTTAGGGGAAGAAATAGCCTCAAAATGATCGTGAAGAGCTTTCTCAACTACGTACGAGTAGCTTGTTTGTAAAAACAATGTTTATTTCACTTACGCAGAATGTATATGTTACAGCCAAAGTAATAAATCCGGATATTATATATACTATCTAGCCAATGTATATAATATTTACTTAATTTGGAAAAAGTAAAAATTGACACCGAGTTAATCACATTAACTAGCTTGTTGCTACTTCGCCTGGTCGCGCGCCTCCTTCACCGCGCGCCGCGCCCCCTCTCTCGTCCTACGCGTTTAGTAGGTGCGTAGACATGCTCCCGCCTTGAAGTACAAACTTCAATTCAGTGGAAGAGGACATATATTGTTGAAAGCACGCCTGATTGTCCCCTTCTTAGTTTTCAACTCGGCGACGCGCACGACGCCGTCGGATCCCGGGTAGACCTGCACCACACGTCCCAGGAGCCAGCAGAGGGGTGGAAGTGCCTTGTCCTCCAATTTCACTCGAAGAGAATGACCATTTCGTTTTGTTCTGTTGCAGATAAATATATTCTGTGTTAAACCTCTTCCAAAAATTCTGCTTGATGTACTCCACCCTTTGAAGTCGCTCCAGCCGAGTAATGTTACCGCAGTCAGTCACCTGTGGATGCGGAATGGACGTGAGTGACCTTCCAATCTAAAAGTGTGAAGGAGTCAAGGCTGAAAAATCGAGAGGATCAGGAGAAAAGGGAGTAAAAGGTCGGGAATTAAGAATAGCCTCTATTTGAATGAGGCACGTCATCATTTCCTCGAACGTGAAATGTGTTAATTTGAACAACCTTTTCAAATAGTGTTTAGTGGAGCGGACGGCTGCCTCAGCGAGGCCGTTGAAGTGTGGGGAGTACGCCGGTGCAAAGTTGAAATCGATGCCTTCCTGAGCGACATCGTATGCAATATTTGTCTCCTGCAAAAATTTACGCAATTCATTACATGCACCGCAAATGTTGTGCCATTATCGGACAGTATACTTCGGGGTTTGCCACGACGTGCTGTAAATCTGTTTAACGCGGCAATATATGCCTCCTTAGTAAGGTCCGTGACAAAGATTGAATATAGATTGAATTGATAGAATTGAACGTATTGATAGACTTCTATATTGCTAGTCTAACATAAGTGTGAATTTATCCTTGCATCCATTCGTGAGACCTCGGCTTCGTCCTTTGGGTTCGGATGTTCAGTTTAGATAATCTCGGCGAGTGTCCTGTTTAAAAATGTATCATCATAGAGGCTACAAATGTGGCAAGTCGACGCGACGTTACCCAAGACGATATCAGAGTTGATATACCTACCTTGAATATTGATATCAATATTACAGATGAGAAAATTTCAGTATCAAAATAAACTTTGTAGGTATATATACTACTTCGAAAAAGTAAGACCTAAAAAATAATTGTAATGTAGGTGCACTGCCTTGTGTATTTTCTTAAGCTGGTGTAGGTACGTAATATGATAAGGATGAAAGGCGTATTTACTCGAGATATAGACATTGCTTCGCAATATGGCTTATAAAACAGCCAGCAACATATTACTAAAACAATAATAAATAGGCATGTTTTATTTATAAATACACACGTTTCGCTACTTATGTATATAAATCAATACTTTCTATAATAAAAGCCTTAAATCTCTTGGACACGTTTCAGCTGTACTAAAAATCTGAACGTGAGTATTACCTAATAGCAAAGAACAAGGTTTATTTACCCCAATTATTATTTCGTGGAATATCCTGTATCCTGTTTTTATGAAAAAATAATCATAACGGATAATATCTATCTACACATATTCATATTTAAAATCATTGTAATATATTTTCTTCTTTGGAATGCTGTCCCTACCAAAGTTAGGACGTCCAGTAGCCGTGCCACGTTCAAATTTAGAGTTCGCCAGCTTTTGTATAGTAAATTGTCGGAAGCTTCTCAGTAGCAGTCTATCTTTTTAACAATTTATTTTCATGTGTATATATATTATATTATATGTATATATACCTATATTTATATATGTATTTATTTTATATGTATGTATGGATATTTTATAAAGATAAGATAAGATAAAGATTCATTTATTTGTAAAACATATGTACATTTGGTGTTACATTCAAATGATTATAGTTTCAATATGATATGTTCGTTCAATTAGACATACAAATACAGTTCGTTTTCGAACTAAGAACATAATGTTTATGTTAACAAATGAGAAACATATATTAATCCTACGTACCTATATGCCAGATAATTATTACTCACAACATCAACTTGATAGGATAATACATTAGATAAAAACTATGATACCAATTAAAATATATAAATTCACATTAAATTATTATTATTTACTACAGTCAGAATATTAAAATTAATAAATATAAATGTTGCTGAATTAAAATATTATCATTAAAAGACATATCATAATTATAAAATATACATTAAACATAATATATCTGGGTTTAAATGTCAGAGTTATTGAGAAAATCGTCAACATTATAACAGCATTTATTTGCCAGTAAACTGTTTAACTTTTTCTTAAATAGATTTGCATTTAATTCTTTATAGGAGTTCGGCACCTTGTTGAAAATTTTCGGAGCCATACAAAATACGCTCTTTGACATCAACGCTGTCCTAGCGGTATGCAGGCACAATTTATTATCACCCTATTATGTACACATGTATTAAAATTTAAATTATAAGTATGTATTATGTTGCGTATTCTCTTCAATTTTACTCTGTTATAGTACACACCTGCCATGATCATCTCTGCATCACCTAAAGGTTGACTGGGAGAAAATGCCTATAGGCATTAAGTCCGCCTTGTGCAATGTATTTTGCAGGAAGTTTTTAAATAAATAAAATAAAAATAAATAAATATTTGTAACACTCTCTCACGGTAATGGATTTTATAGTATTACAATTGTATGTACATATTCAACTTGGTAAATTAATATTATTGTCATATTATATAAACTAAATTATCACTGTAACTTCAGCTAAATAACATTCTTGGACAACTCTTACATGGTCATCAGATTTCAAAATAGGTTTTAGAACATAAAGATTTATACTGGGTGGGAAACGAAAGCGCTTTCTTACCTGCCGACCTTTTTTTAATAATAATAATAATAACTTACATCCCTTTTGAGAACGAAATTATCTAAACATATATTTGACAATTCAATTTTATCTGTTTCTCAAAATGGATGTAAGAGTGGGGCTCGTGGTACTAAAGAGCTCCTTCTGATAGACATGGCCATTAGCCAACAGGTGCGCCGTAACCGGAAGAATCTATCGACATGCTGGATAGATTACAAAAAGGCATACGACTCCGTGCCTCATACGTGGCTTTTGAGGGTGCTAGAGTTGTACAAAGTAGATGCAACTCTACGCACCTTCTTAAGGGCGTGTATGGGGCAATGGAGGACTGTATTGCGCTATCCAGGGTGTCGATAGACCTTGGGTTGCGGCGCTCCCATAATGATCGAGTGAGGTATATTCCAGGGCGACAGCCTGAGTCCTTTGTGGTTTTGCCTGGCCCTGAACCCCCTAAGTACCTTATTAGAGGCTTTAGGGCTAGGTTATCAGTTGAGGAGAGGAGGTCATGTTACATCTCACCTCCTTTTCATGGATAACCTGAAATTATTTGCCCCCAACAAATTCCAACTGACTGCATTACTTAAGGTAACTGAAACCTTTAGTAATTCTATCAGGATGGAATTTGGTGTGGATAAATGTGCGGTCATGCATGTGAAGAGAGGCAGGATTATGGAATCTGCAGGGATACAACTCTCAGATTCCATACAACTCAGATCCCTCTCCCCAACTGAGACCTACAAATACCTGGGTATGTCGCAGTCTTTGAATATTTCTGAGACTGACATGAAACAGACGTTGCAGGCTCGGTTCTTTGGCCGCCTGAGAAAAGTACTTAACAGCCTTTTATCAGGTGGCAACAAGGTGCGGGCCTGCAACGGTTGGGCCATGCCAGTCCTTATGTATTACTTCGGCATACTCAGGTGGACCCAGACTGAATTAGATGCCCTGGATAGAAAAGTCCGTTCAATGCTGACTGCATCTCGTATGCATCATCCACGCTCATCGGTAATGAGGCTGTACATCCCGCGTAAATGTGGGGGTCGAGGCTTTTTATGTGCTAAGACCCTCCATAACCGCGAGGTGTGCAACCTCAGAGATTATTTTCTGCAGATGAGTGTGGATGTGCATCGCGATGTAGTCACTATTGATACCGGACTTACCCCGCTCGCTCTGGCTAAAAAGAACTGACACAAACCTGCAGTACTTAGTACTGAGGACCGACGGGAAGTATGGAGGGGCAAGGAGCTGCATGGACGATTCTACCGGGCCTTACATGGGCCCTATGTAAATTTTAAAGATTCTATCTCGTGGCTGCGATTCGGTGATCTCTTTGGAGAAACCGAAGGTTTTGTCTTTGCAATTATGGACGAAGTTGTCATGACAAACAACTACCGGAGGTATATTCTGAGGGATGGGACGGTTGACATATGTCGGGCGTGTCACCAACCCGGGGAATCTCTCAGGCATATAGTGTCCGGTTGTTCGAGTCTTGCCAACGGTCAGTATTTGCACAGACACAACCAAGTGGCCAGGATAATCCATCAGCAACTAGCCCTTAAATATAATCTCGTTGGTTCAGAGGTACCGTACTACAGATATGTGCCCGACCCAGTTCTCGAGAATGGTCGTGCATTGTTGTACTGGGATCGGTCTATCATTACAGACAGGACTATTGTAGCCAATAAGCCTGATATTGTAGTGATAGACCGAGCAGAGCGACTCGCAATGATAATCGATATCACCATACCGCATGACGGCAATCTCGTGAAGGCAGAAAAAGAGAAGGAGATTAAATATTTGGACCTAGCTCACGAGATTGTTGACATGTGGGATGTGGAATCAAGACCCTTACCTTTCACAACATAAAACATCAAATAAATCGACATTTAATTTTAGGGCTCTTCAACAATTGGTACACATACATATCGTCACGCCTCCCATCGGGGTAGGCAGAGACTATGGAACGCCACATGCTTCGGTTCAAACATACCTCTTTCGCTTCATCGACATTCATTAACCTCATCATGCATGCGCGTCGGTTATGAGTACTTTTAATTTGGCCCTTTTTCAGTACGTCACCTATTTGGTCGGCGTGCGTCCGCCTAGGTCCCATACCGACATTTCCATTAATTCTCGCACGATACACTCCTTTCGTATTTTTTCTTTTATCCATCCGTTCCAAATGTTCAAACCAACGCAACATTCCTTTTTCAATCTTTGCCACTACATCTTCTTTTAGAGCACATTTTTCCCGTATCACACTGTTACGCACTTTATCTATCAAACTTACTCCGCACATACTCCTTAAAGCTCTCATCTCTACAGCATTGATTCTACTTTCATGCTTCTTTTGCCATAACCATGATTCGCTACCATACATCAGTGTTGGCGCCAAATCTCCCTGCAGTACAGCAAGGCGAGCCTTACTTGGGATAATTTCGTTACAGATGAATGGCCGTAAGGCGCCATTCACACTATTTCCTGCTTTCACTCTCCTTTCAAAAGCTTCTTCACATTTTCCATCTCTCGTAAACAAAGAGCCTAAATTCACAAACTCATTCACTTGTTCCACTTTTTCATCTCCTATCATTATGTTCAATTCAATTCAATTCAATTTATTTATCAATAAACACAGATACATTAAAATATTATTTTTACATAAAATCAAACTTAAGGCTAAGCGGTTTATTAATAAATTAGAAAGAACACCACTCCTGTACTAGTTAGAAAACTGTATCACAGTAAGTGGGTTCTCCCTTTACAAATTCTTGTTATGTATTTTAAAAATACCACAAAATAATTATAATATTCGTAAACAAAAATAAAAAGGTAAAACATTAAAATCAGTTTCTAATTAATATGTACATACATATAACATTGACGCATTTATTATTAAAATTGCGTGTTGTGCATTTTGTAGAAAACTTAAGTGTAACATATAAAACTACGAGTCAGCTGAATCGTGAACAGTGTCAGTGTGTTAGTTATAGTTGTGTTTAGCATTTATTTACAATAATTACATAATGTGCGTTTATCCAAAACTCGATGAAATTACAATATAATGTTAGTAGGTCACTATTCTAATGAGTTTCTGTTAAGTTTATAACTAATATTTAAAGATATAATTATGATAACCAAATGACATGAAAGTTAGTTAAAGCCAGTTTAGTATGTAGCAAGTGGAGTTAAGCCTAAGTATCTATCGTCTCCATAATCAACGGTGTTGATATATCTCCTCTCTGCCATAATTTTCGCCGGACAGTCAATAGAGCCTGTGCTGTGTTTGCTTGGCTTTTTGTAGTGCAAGCAGGTAGCGCACGTTGGTTCGTCTGCCTTTTTCGTGCATTCATTTATTGAATGTCCACGATCACCACAATGTCCATAGGTGTATGTTGTCTCCCGGCAAGTCTTAGCTGCATGGCCATATTGCTGACACTTGAAACACCGAGTCACTAAGGTAAAGTCTCTAACAGGGCACGAAGACCAGTTTATAAAAACTCGATCTTTTTTTATGAGGGCTTTCCTTAACACTGCAGACACTTCTATGATGAAGTTGCAGGTCTCACCGTCCTTCTTGCCTGACTTATGGCTTAGTTTGACGCTATTAAGGAAAGTTTCAAGGTCGGAATCTGGCATCACTTCGGCAACATTTTGGTGGTATAGGCAGGAAAAAACTTCCCTTTCTTGCATACAAGTGGGCACACCTATTATCACCACCCTCGGTCGTCGCTTATGAGGCTCATCTATCTTAAGACCTGAGCTTGTGAGCTGCACTGATATCTTGAGCTTCTCAATGTCATCTCTGGAGTCAGTACTAATTATGACACCGCCGTTTTTAATTTTGTGTAGGCCCCGTACGTGCAATTTCATCTGCTCAGGGCTAATAATCTTTTGGACAAGGGATTTTGTGTCCTCACTCGACTTCAATTTATCACCAGGATAAATGGCTACTGAGTTCATTTTCTTTGGCTGTATAAAATTATTAGGTCCTTTTTTTACCATGTCCGCAAATGAAGTGGTCTCGGGAGGTTTTGATGTTTCTTCAATGGGTTCTTCCGGGTGAGGTCTTGTAGCCGCTGTGATAGGTCTAACTGCTCTTGAAGTGACTGTACAAATGTTTGGGCTTGGACGAGTCTAATCTTCAGTGCCTGGTACCGTACCGCCATATGCGATGTGGCAGTACCCACAGTACGGCACAAAATGTTACATTCAGTTATATTGTCTTCCCTCTATGACCATATTGACCATGACCTTAGTCTTGCTTACATTCACTTTCATGCCCTTCTTCTTATACGCTTCATTCATAACGGTGACCATCTGCTGTAAATCAGACGCTGACGACGCAAAAATAACCTGATCGTCAGCGTACAGCAGGGTCTTAAACACAGATTCACCTATTCTTAATCCACATTCAGACCCTTTCAGATCTGTCAAACAACTGTCCATGAATAGATTGAACTTGGTAAACTATTACATAAAAATTACATAAATTCATACATACATAGACTCACGCCTGTTTACTGGAGGGGTAGGCAGAGACTACGGAACGCCATTTGCAACGATCCTGACATATCCATCTTGCTTCACTCACTCCCACCAAATTCCTCATACATGCTCTTCTGTTCAGGGTACTTCTAACCTTTCCTGTTTGAAGGATGTCTCCGATCTGGCCAGAGAACGTCCGTCTTGGTCTTCCCCTTCGTGCTGTCCCATTCACACATGCCTTATATATCTGCTTGGTCAGTCTTTCGTCGTTTCGTCATCAAAATTAATATATTTCTAACTTAAGACTAAGTTGCCCATTACTTATGCGCAGACACAAATAATAGTGTATATAACAAATAACGGTTCCCTATCCATTTGCATAAAATTTTAAGACCTAATATAACTTAGCATAATTTTGTTTGGCATAATTATATTTTCGCATAATATAATTACGCATAACAGCTTACGCATAATTATTTAAGCATAATTTCTCTAACCATGATAATTATTAAGCATAATATTCTAAAGCATAGTTAAATAATATAAGTTCTAAAGCATAACTTTTTTAAGCATAATATCCTAAAGCAAAAAATCCTAAAGCATAAAATCCTAAAGCATAAATTTATTTACGCATAATGATTACAATACAATACAAATTGGATATAATAACTTTGGCAATGTATCTTTGGCATATTTTTCGCTGTAGGAAGCATGAAGCAAGCAAGCATACAGCATGCAATCAAGCATGCAAGCAAGCAAGCATGCAGCACACAAGCAAGCATGCAGCATGCAAGCAAGCATGCAAGCAAGCATGCAGCATGCAAGCTAGCATGCAGCATACAAGCAAGCATGCAGCATGCAAGCAAGCATGCAGCATGCAAGCAAGCATGCAGCATACAAGCAAGCATGCAGCATGCAACATGCAGCAGGCAGGGCTTCTGTCACGGCTCCGGCGCTGCGGGCCTCCGTAGGCCCCACGCGCCTACGCGATTTTAAATAACACTCTAGGGGAGGACAAACAAGACTACGTGGAGTCGGTTTTGCAGCAATTCGGTTCTGTCACTAACTTTTGTTGCACAGCATATAAATTGTTTACAAGTTAAATACACAGGCTGTAAAAAGACATTATTTTAAAGCGAGTACTTAATATAAGCTTTAGTATATTTCAAAAGTGGGATCCCTTCTTTTTGCATAATGTTCTTTCTCCTAATATACTTCAGCATAACCATTTTGGCACAATTTGTTTTGGCATAATAATACTTCGGCATAGTTTTTGGGCATACATTTTATGTTGGAACAAATGAGTCTTTCAGATGATTATGCATCTGAAAGACTCATTTGTTTTGGCATAAATTTGATTCGCATAACGTTAGTAGGCCTAATGTCTATTAGCATAACGTTAGTAGGCCTAATGATTATTAGCATAACGTTAGCAGGCCTAATGACTATTAGCATAATATTTAACGAAAACTGAAACCCCATATTGTATCAATCATTACGAACATGCACACCTGTGTTTTCTTGGCATTGAATTCGACTAGGTTCTCATCACCCCAATGCGAGATGTAATTCAGAACCCGGACAGAGCTCAGCAACAAGTGTTCGCCTATACTCCTCAGTATCGGCTTGCTTAGCCGCAGGGTGTCCGAGATATCGCCTATGTACAGTACTGTCATCTGCATAGCAATGTATACCCCCAAAAGTGAGCATATCATTGATGTGCAGAAGAAAAAACGTGGGCGATAACACGGACCCCTGAGGCACACCAGCATTCACCTGGAGAAACTTCGATGATTCACCCTCACAAAGGACTCTTATACGGCGCTCATTCAGGAAGCTGGCAACCCAGTTGCACAATCGAGGCGGCAAGCCGTAGGCTGGAAGCTTGGAAAGAAGCGCACGATCCCAGACTCTATCGATGGCTTTGGAGATGTCAAGACTAATAGCCAACGACTCCCCATGCCTGTCCATCGCCTCACCCCAAAGGTGAGTAACATACGCTAGAAGATCACCCGTTGATCGTTTCGGTCTGAAGCCATACTGACGATCACTGATGAGAGAGTGATCTTCTAGGTAGCGAACGAGTTGATTGTTGATTAGTCGTTCAAACACCTTGCAGAGGATAGGGGTGATAGCAATGGGTCGATAGTTGCCCGGATCAGAACGATCCCCTTTCTTGGGAATTGGTTGTACGTTCGCCTCTTTCCAAGCCTGCGGCACTACGCCAGAGGCATATATAGGCGATACAGGCGTGTAAGCATTGGAGACAACTCGGCTGCGCATTTCCTAAGCACAACCGCTGGAATTCCGTCAGGTCCACTGGCTTTCCGGACATCGAGAGATCGCAGTGTCGCGCGAACATCGCATTGCCTGATTTTAATATCAGGCATGGAGTGGCCGCAGTGGGGAATCGAAGGCGACTGCGCACTAAGATCATCGATTCGAAAGTTGGCCGCAAAGAGATTGACAAGCAGGTCAGCTTTCTCTTGCGGCCCATGGGCCAGTGATCCATCAGGGCATCGCAACGGCGGCAGTGAAGGCTGGCAGAAATTAGATTGCACGGCTTTGGCCAATCGCCAGTATCCCCGGCTGCCCGTGGGGTGCGACATGAGTTCTTGACCAAACCGTGCAATGCGCTGTGCATCCGCTCTTATGTTAGCCCTCTTGCAGACCCTGGTGGCTCTATTATAGGCTGCCTTGATGAGATGGACATTCGGATCGTGACGAGACCGAGCCCTGATCCAAGCGCGGTAAGCCGACTGTTTTTGTTTAACAGCATCGGCGCACTCGCGATCGAACCAGGGCCGCAATCCGCTGCTGCTGGAGACGTCAGTGGATGGAATATAATATTCCATACCCAACATGATTTCCTCAGCAACAGCAGACGCACTCTCCGACAGATCCCTCCCACCAAAGCAGCGTTGAGACCACGGGATGGACGTATAATAGTCTCGCAGGCCATCCCAATTCGCTGACGACTAGTGCCACAAACGTCGCTTTGCCTGCACTGGTTGTGGAGGTGAAGCGAATGGCACTGTAGTGCGAACCAGACAGTGGTCAGAGGAACCCAAAGGGGCTTGTACCGTCACACTGTACTGGGCCGGGTTACTCGTCAGCACAAGGTCTAACAACGAGGGCGCTTGACCCGATATATCTGGTATCCTGGTGGGCTGGAGTACCAGTTGAGTCAGGTAATGCGTTAGAGCAAATGCGTGAGCAGCTCGTCCCGCGTGGTCTGTTTTGGAAGAGCCCAGCCAGGTCTTATGGTGGGCATTGAAATCTCCCAAAAAGACCAACTCGGCGGTCGGGAACTGCTCCTGCGCATTATCTGCTGCCTGACTTAAGTAGTCAAACAGTCGAGTTGTCTCGGCATCTCCGGTATGGGAACGGTAAAGGCACACGTAAATACGGGCCAATGAACCCAGACTTACGGGTATCCAAAGGACAGAAAAGGACGGGTCCTCTAGGCAGCGTAGACGTTGACAGCAAATATCCGCTCTGACGAACAAGCATACCCCGGCTTTTGCGTGGAAGTTATCCTCCAGTGCATAACCGGGATAATGCAAATAAGTCGTGTCGTCAGGACGGCGTATTTGAGTCTCGGTCAAGAAAAGCATGGCCGGTCGGGCCGTCTCGAGATGATGGTGGACGGCGTTGAGGTTCGAATGGAGTCCGCGGATGTTAGCGGACTCCACCTCAAAAAGTGAGTTGGTGGGGAACGAAGACGCCGCTGTTTGACCGGAACCATTTCTTGGAGCTGCCATAGAAGAAGAAAAGGGGGCGTGAAAAGAGGAGGCAGTCAACGCAGCAGCGCGTGACAAAGCGCAGAGTATTGTATTGCCATTATACTGTGAGGTATAGCGGTGGCCGACCCGCCGGACGGAAGGGCCCCCGTACCCTCCCAGAAGTGGTCGCCGGGTCCCACCGTCCGGTCACCAACCGGCACGACGAGCCACCCCGAGATTATGCGCGGCCTGGTGGGGCAGCTTCCCGAGATGGTTAGTCCCAGTTGGGCCCCTATACTATGCCGCGGGCGGCTAGCGGCACCACCGTTTCTACGGGTCTCCCTGGCCGGCGAGTCGACCCACACTACCCACACAATGACTCCACGGATACTCTACTAGTCCCATGTATGCTGCGGTAACCGCCCCCTCAGCTAATCCTCCTCATCCTCTCCTCTTTCCCCATATGGGCAATGAAGAGAGGATGGGGAGGGTATGGTTGGGCCTCCGGTTCTCCCACTCACCGAACGAAACGCAACAGCATAGAACATACTGTTACTTTACGTCGATCTTCTGTGGGAGGGTGGTACTTTCCCGGTCGAGCCGGTCCATTCGTGCTGTAAACAGCGTGGCCCTAATACCATAAAATATTATGCTAATAGTCATTAGGCCTGCTAACGTTATGCTAATAGTCATTAGGCCTACTAACGTTATGCTAATAGACATTAGGCCTACTAACGTTATGCGAATCAAATTTATGCCAAAACAAATGAGTCTTTCAGATGATTATGCCAACATAAAATGTATGCCCAAAAAAATATGCCGAAGTATTATTATGCCAAAACAAATTGTGCCAAAATGGTTATGCCGAAGTATATTAGGACAAAGAACATTATGCAAAAAGAAGGGATCCCACTTTTGAAATATACTAAAGCTTATATTAAGTACTCGCTTTAAAATAATGTATTTTTACTTCAAAAATATAAGCACTTACGGGCGACGGATTACGAGCAAATGCTCAAAGCACTTACGAGAGAACGAAAAAGAGTGATAACGTAATTATTGACACAGAATTTTATTATTTTCGTGAAATATTTATAGCCGCGTAGAATACAAAATATTTATTTTTATCAACAAAACATTAGCTGTATGTACAAAGTCTACTTTTCCGGGGCTTACAAATACTAAACAAAAATACACAGCATAACAATAAATAGCATACACAGTGTTGATCTTTGTTGAAATCAAAACTATGCAACAGCACCAACAGAGGTGAGGCGACAATATCCTACGGTTTTAGTAGGTATTTGCGCGTAGTCGGTATTCACTATATTTATGGCATGATATCAAATAAATGCCTTTTAAAATTCCATCGTTATTTTAAAGAAAACACCCACTTCGCAAACTCGTAATAATTGGCTCAAGAACAACTGGAAACAACAGTTCAGGTGTCAGCTCTTTTATTAAAACACACAATGCGTCGTCGACAGGAATGTTCTCTCATTCTCCACTATAACACAAAATAAGGTGTGACTTTCTGTATAGACACTTTCACATTCAAGATGGTGCAATTTAAACAAAAGTTTTAAGTGGCGTTTCGACCCCCTCTCTCTTGAAACTGTGGGTCCTAAACTTTTGAGAGTGTTCTTGTAAACTTTAGTTCACGCACTAACTAGTTACACAAACGAGGATAGTAATCCTTAAACTATTAACTACTGCGTATAAGAGTTAACAGCCAGAAAACAGAAACTACGTTTCTGAAGCCCAAGTCGGATCGTTAGTTTTAGAATCATTTGAAGTTATAAT
Organism: Euclidia mi; assembly: GCA_944739405.2. NCBI lineage: Eukaryota > Metazoa > Arthropoda > Insecta > Lepidoptera > Erebidae > Euclidia > Euclidia mi. The sequence continues at coordinate 34,557,336 of OX123202.2, read as the reverse complement.
CACATGAAATGTATAATTATGTTGATATGTTTAGGGAAGACTATCTTCAAGAGTACCATCCAAATAGAAGTCTGACATTTGACATAAATACTATTAATCATAGTTTATATATAGAGAATAGAGCTAAAATTGTTTAGTACTTTCTTTGCTTTGGAACTAAGAAAAAATTCGGGCAAGTGCAAGTCTGAACCCGCGCACCGAGGGTTCCGTACGCATTTTACCTTATTTGAGGTTGGTGCTAATTACGCTAGTCCTATAAATCTGTATGAGCGCCCATACAACTTAGAGGACTATCTTAAATGGAGTCTACTATGTATGGGGACACCCTTAAATTTTCCACGTTTTTATTTTTTGTCTTTTTCTTTATTTGTGCTGTAAGACCCTGCTTTTGGCCAAATTTCGTGATTCTAGTTCAACGGGAACTACCATATAGGTTTTCGACCCAAAACCTATAGGGTACTTACGGTTGACCTAGAATTGTCATTTTGGTTAAAACCAAGGTCTTACAGCACAAGTAAAGGAAAATTTCCGAAAATTAAAAAAAGTTGAAAACTAAGGTTAATTTTGGTACTTACAAGTTTTCGCAAAAATCTAATTTTTACCATATCCACCATTTATCGGGTTGACCCAGGACCCTGATTTTTATACACCTAATAGAAACCATGGACCTCAGTATCTGGTATAAATTTCAATTTGCTAGGTCCACCCGTTCTTGAGAAAATTGGTGATGACACACGGTCAGACAGACAGACGGACAAGAAATGATCTTATAAAGGTTCCTTTTTTTACCTTGTAAGGTACGGAACCCTGAAAAGGATCGGTCATTTGCAAAGCATCGGTTTTTATTGACAGACTTTAGGTGACTTAAAATAGGCAAACAAACCCATGAGATACAGCCAAGAAAATATCATCATCATCAGCCTTTAACAGTCCACTGCTGGACTAGGCCTCTCCTTTGAAAGGAGGAATTGGCCTACTATACCACGCTGGCCAAACGGGTTGGTATAGGGTTTGTATCAAGTTGTCTTTCTCTTGCAGTGTTGTTCTCTGCATAATATGCACCCTCTGTCGGCTCTTACGACACCCATGGGATGATATGGGGTGGTGACATTTCGTATTCTTAATCCGTCACGACACGGACGACAGACCAAGAAAATATATAGCTTAATTAGAGAACGCCAGCAGCTACGCATGCATTTCTTTTAAATTTACCCGTTTTGGCCGATCCCGTGGGAATTTCGGGAAATCCCTTCTTAGTGCACCCCTACGGTCCCCAAGGAACATACATGCCTAATTTCAGCTTCCTGCGCCCAATAGTTTCGGCTGTAGCGTGTCTGTCAGTCAGTCAGTAACGCAAGGATTTTATATATTAAGCAAAGCTGCATGCCTTGAAATCAGTCAAGTTATATAATCAAAAATTTAACACCAACCATTTTTAGAAAAGTTTGCGTTTAATCTAATGGTACTGATACACTAACTACGGAATTCAATATTCGATCTATAGATAGATCTGTAGATTTTAGATTCGTTTTTGACATAAGCTCCATACAAAATATGTCAAACACGAATCTCAAATCTCAAAATCCATGTATGGATCGAATATTGAAAATGGCCAAGCGTTACATGTCCTGAGCATTCTTGCGAATGTTACAAAACGAATGCTCTTTGTTCTGTTATATGTGAACAATCAAATATATCAGCACCATAATAAAACTATATTCAATTTATTGTATTTTAATTAAATATTTTTCAATTTCGTTGCTATCTAAATATGTAAAATCAGCAGTAATATCGCAATATCTTAATATATAAAATCCTTGCGTTACTGACTGACTGACAGACACGCTACAGCCGAAACTATTGGGCGCAGGAAGCTGAAATTTGGCATGTATGTTCCTTGGGGACCGTAGGGGCGCACTAAGAAGGGATTTCCCGAAATTCCCACGGGATCGGCCAAAACGTGTAAATTTAAAAAAAAATGCAGGCGCAGCTGCTGGCGTCCTCTAGTATATTAATAAGCTTCATACATTATTCATTGTTATTCGTAATTATCTAGTTAGCATGCTCAAATTGTGTTATACAATTAAATTTAATATCAAATTTCCATTAGTGTCAATTCGGTGCAATTTATTACTAAATTATTTTGTGAATTTTAGACCTAATCTTACATTTTTAAACCAAAATCTGATTCATAATAGAGCATTGTCAAGACCATTTCTCTGCATCGACAATTGGAATTTTATATGACGTATACATTTTGTTATAACGTTCCGTCGGAATGCTTACAATAAATCGTGTATATTGTTTTATTCTATTCCTCTTTGTGTATTTTTATAAAAACAGAACATCATCCTAAACGTTTATGAAACGTTTAGGATGATGTTCTAGCGTTCTACGTAGCTCTAGCTACGCAGGCAACAGCGTAGACGACTGCTAAGTGACAAGATTGCTATAACTTATATCTACGTAGTACGTCGGCAAACTCTTTGCTGATATAATATTTGAGTTCAATCAGCATTGTATGTGTATAATGCAGCAATGACCTGCCAATTTATTTTGTATGATGTATACAAATCGCGAAAGTTTAAAATCCATTATTACAAGCCGCTACGTGTCTGTCATAAGTCATAATGGCACCTGATAAATACGTCGTATATTATACACAACAGGTTATTAAGTTTGCTTCCTTCAATTATTTGATGTTCGTATGTTTCAGGGTACAGCTCTTATTATTAGCTGTCATCGGTCCTATTGGCGACCGCAAACTAATTATATTACCGGCTATCACTATGCTCGTGACCTCCTAGTTACGCAATAGACGTCTCCTCACCGATTATGCTATGAGAGTAGTACTTGAAAGTCTAACACGCAAATAGAATATAACATGCCGCATTTATTTACATCTTATACTAATATATAAAGCTAAAGAGTTTGTTTGTTTGTTTGTTTGATTGAACGCGCTAATCTCAGGAACGACTGGTCCAATTTGAAAAATTCTTTCAGTGTTAGATAGCCCATTTATCGAGGAAGGCTATAGGCTATATAACATCACGCTATGAGTGATGGGAGCAGAGCAGTAGCCTTAAATAACGCAGGTGTAACCGCGGGCATCGTCTAGTATTTAATATAATGTATGACCTTATATGTTTCAATTATTCCTCTGAACGTATAGAATAACTATTAAAAATGTCTACTAAATAACTATGGTATATGTATATCATATTGCTTTCAGAAATAAATATTTATTATCATTTCAATCAGTGCTACAACTGACTATCAAAACTTATTGCAAATATTTGCTGCAAATCTATCAAAATTCATCATGTCAGACATTTAATGGAATTAGTGGAATTTGTTGATGTAACAATGAGAATGGTAAAAAGGATAAGACGCAAAGATAGCTCTCTATCTCTCTCTGTCTATTACACTTACAAAGCTAAACCCCTTTAAATTGTAGCCTTCTTTTAAATTATCGGAGCAGTAACCCATCATATCATCATCATCGACCTAGCGTTATCCCAGTTGCATCCAAGATTTCTAGTCTTGGAGCCTGAGGTCCGCTTACTACTCCATCCAGATTTGACAGAATATCAGTTTTTGAAACAGCAACCATTTGATGAAGTTTAGTTCTTTCTATAAATATATTACTACTATATTACTTGGAACTAAAAGCAACGGATTCCCGCATCAGATATATTGCGAGATTTTTTTAAGTGACATAAATTTATGTCACTTAAAAAAATTTAATAAACTGCGAGATTTTTCAAGTGACATAAATTTATGTCACTTCAAAAATGGATAACGCTAGGTCGATGATGTAGTTGCAGGAGTATACAACAGAATTCTTCCTTTCATACACAAGACTGCCACACAATAAACAATCAATTAACAACTGACAGTTAATAAACCATAACACAAAAGATTAATCCTTCGCCGAAGCAATTAATTCAAAGCAAACCAACGAAGCAAACTGGTTCTTAATCACGGTTTTATAAATCAACATGACCCTTTAATCGAAAAATGAACACATTGAAAATTAAACCCATATCCTTTCAGCGTATAATTGGAACATGCGATCATTACCTTATTAAAATTACACTGTCTATGACACGCTGCGCACAGCACTAGGCGCCCCCCGCCGCGCCTTCTGGACGCCGCGCCGCACGGGCGCTGGCGCACAGTTGGTTGACAGAAACAGCAAGACACACTTTTTGAAGGGCGCGCCCAGGCTTGTCGGAATTTACAGTTTTGTAACGAACCATATCACATTTACGCGAAATACAGTCCGCTTTGCACAGTATCGCATAGTTTACTTATATATGGATTATACATACACAGATCGTGGGCTTTCATTAAAACAAAAACATGCAAATGATGTTAACGCAAATAAAAGTAAAAGTTTTGTTAGAATTCTTTATCATTAAGTTCCAAGGAATATTATTTCGTTAATAGACACATTTGAGAATAGTATGCGCAGTCTAAATAAAAAGAATATACAATGGGGAAACCAGGGATACTATAATTTTATGTGCTGCATTTGAAATTACACCCAAAGGAAAAAGAGCTATTTACTATTTAACACAAAAGGAAGAGACACATCTGCCGTATCTTTTAATTTGTTTAGGCTTTTTTACGCCTTCGGATTAGAAACCCAAAAGTGGATTGTTCCTCCTCCTCTTGAGGTAGACAGAGGATAATATCTGTAAAGCGGGCCAGAGGTATTTGGAAACTACTCACTAAAACCGCCGTGGTGCCCCTTGACGTTTCGTAGCGGGTACTGCAGGTAGCATTCGTTACCTCGACTTCAATAAGTATTTCTAGGCAACTCTTAGGCGTGACAAAGTAATACTTTAGGCGTGACAAAGTAATACTGTAGCTACCAGTCGGTTTCAAATTCCAGGAACTGCAAATTAAAATATCACTTATGGAAGATTAATCTACAAAATCACTCAGAACTGCCTAACAAAACACAACGCGAATTAATCAACAATTACGTTTCAAAACAAGAAAACTTTGTCAGATTTTCAAACTCTTGATGGACTCGTAATTACTTTTGTGCTGATTCAGTTAAAAACGAATCAAAATGATTTATATAAGGACACTTTGGTTCTAAAATGTCTCGTTTCTAATTATGTTATACACTTTTAATTCACCTGCAATTCTAAGGACGGGTAGACAGTGATAAATTAAGTGCACGTTGAAAATAGAACCGCTATTCAAATTTAGGTTTTCGACAGAGCGACAGCTTAATGTACTCTATAAGTCACAGAGCAATTCATTGGTACACGTCGTGGCTTTAAACCCAATACCCTCTGCAAGGCATTTGTTGATATCTCCGGTGGCGCTGTCTCGCCTAGGATTTAAATAACCATACAATGTTCTTTATATAATCTCGACGCAAACAAATATATAAGTAATATCGCCTGACGAAACAACTCAATGACTCTTTGTTTGAATAGATCTAGTGATCGAACAATAAGGATGATCAAAACAACCGCATTAATGTTTTAAAATACACAATATATGGTATGACGCACTAAATAATACACAAATATAATATAATATATATGTATGAGATACTAACATGTTCTGTCAAATTACTGTTCGATGATTCATGCACAACGACAACAACATTATTTACACTTGATTATCGATTTGAATAATTTAACAAAATGAATGACTCATCAGGATTGTTGTATTTTGACTTTATTTACCTTCCCATCAATAACCATTCTAGGATTTCCCCAGAGGCGCAGTAAATAAGGAGAACATTACACATAAATAGACTACATTAATGTTGTATGCCGGGCTCATATATTTAGAAAACAAAATCGTTTTAGATATAAGGCATTCTTCGTAGGACGTGTGGTAAACGCAATTTTTTAGCTGATGTATTTTAAGGAGCACTTACTCAGACACCACAAAATTATGTGAGAGACCCAAAGATGAATTTTGACCTCCTTTCAGTCTCACTCTTCAAACAAAAATAACGCGGCCACGCACGGCCTTAAATAACGCAGGTTTAACCGCGGGCTCATCTAGTAAATAATATAAATTCAAGTATACTCCCACCTTCAAACTTGTAGTTTACCTCCACATATCCATATCCATCCTGTACATAGGTACATTATTTGTCAAATCGACTGCGGTATATTTGCCGAGTCGTATATTCGAACACAAATCATGTTTGTGCCCTCGAAACCTGTAAACTTCGCTATATTTCTGACGTTATTTAATTTTGGGAATTAACTTAAATTTCGTGTTTATAAAGATACCATTGCCTGTCCAAAATCTATTTCAAACGAACTATTATTTACTTTATAAGTATTCATTTTATGTAAATAATAATGCTAATAAATTATTATTTCATTTTATATAAATTTGCCCCCAACAATTTACAACTGACAGCATTACTTAAGGTAACCGAAACCTTTAGTTATTCTATCAGGATGGAATTTGGTGTGGATAAATGCATGTGAATCTCTTCACATGCATGACCGCATATTTATCCACATGAGAGGATTATGGAATTAGCAGGGACACAACCCTCAGATTGCATACAACTTAGATCCCTCTCCCTAACTGAGACAAGCAAATACCTGGGTATGACGCAGTCTTTGAATATTTCTGAGACTGACATGAAACAGACGTTGCAGGCTCGTTTCTTTAGCCGCCTGAAAAAAGTACTTAACAGACTTTTATCAGGTGACAACATGGTGCGGGCCTGCAACGGGTGAGCCCTGCCAGTCCTAATGTATTTCTTCGGCATATTCAGGTGGACCCAGATGGAACTCGATGCCCTGGATAGAAAAGTCTGTTCAATGCTGACTGCATCTCGGATGCAACATCCACGCTCGTCGGTGATGAGGTTGTACATCCCGCGGATATACTTTCATAACCGCGAGCTGTACAACCTCAGAGAATATTTTCTGAGAATGAACGTGGATGTGCACCGCGATGTAGTTGCCGTTGATATAGGACTCACCCCGCTCGCTCTGGCTAAAGAGAACTGGCACAAACCTGCAGTACTTAGTACTGACGACCAAAGAGAAATATGGAAGGACAAAGAGCGGCATGGACGGTTCTATAGAGCTTTACATGACCCATACGTCAATTTTAAAGCCTGGCTACGTTTCGGTGATCTTTTCGGATAAAACGAAGGTTTTGTTTTTGCAATTATGGCCGAAGTTGTCATGACAAACAACTGCTGAATGTATATACTGAGAGATGATACGGTTGACATATGTCGGGGGTGTCACCGGCCCGGGGAATCTCTCAGGCATATAGTACCCGGTTATTCGAGTCTTGCCAATGGTCTGTATTTGCACAGACACAACCAAGTGGCCAGGATAATCCATCAGCAACTAGCCCTTGAATATGATCTCATTGGTTCTGAGGTACCGTACTACAGATACGTGCCCGACCCAGTTCTCGAAAATGGTCGTGCATTGTTGTACTAGGATCGGTCTATAATTACGGACAGGTCTATTGTAGCCAATAAGCCTGTTATTTATTTATGTATTTAATCACACATGACAGAATCTAGTACATTTGTGGCAAACATATATAAGCAATAGTATTATAAACTTAACTACGTTCCTAAATATGCGTATACATAATGATCTGTAAAAATAAGAGAGTGAAAAATTATAATAATAAACAGAAAGAAATAAACTTATTGTATAACATACATTATTGTTTATGTTACAAGTGTTAGTACCTAGTCATTGAGAACTAATATGTTGAACATCGTTCTTAAAAGTTAAGAATTATTATTAAATATATTCACTGTTTTTAGGTAGTAAGTCATTATATAGTCGACACATCTTTTCAATGGGGTTGTAAAATGATGTATTATTCAGGTGCACATTTAAAATGAAACTTTTTAAATGAGGATATCGCGACCCAAACTTAGTATTAAAGTTAATAAGAGACACTAAAGTTGGACAGTCTTTCGCACCGTGAATAATTTTGTGAAGACACAAAAGATCAGTACTTTTGCGGCGAGACTCGAGAGAAAGCATCTTATAATTATTTAACCTATCTCTATAGCAGTGTAAATCTTTGTGATGTTCATATCTGTAGCATTATTGTAGCGATAGATCGAGCAGAGCGATTCGCCATGATAATCGATATCTCCATACTGCATGACGGCAATCTCGTGAAGGTAGAAAAAGAGAAAGAGATTAAATATTTCGACCTAGCTCACGAGATTGTTGACGTGTGGGGTAGTCATCAGATAGTCGTGTCGGTGAATGGATTAATCGCCAAGAGCCTCGACCAACACCTAAAGAGGTACGCAGTAGGCAGCTGGATCAGGTCTTTGATACAGAAGGCAGTTCTCCTCGACAGGTTGCGCATCGTGAGGAAATTCCTGTCTCTGAGGCCCTAACCACCGGTGGCTTGGTCCCTGTACCCGACACTGGTGGGTCTCCGTGGTCCCTTTCATATTTTTAAATGTATATTTTTTTAAATTGTACTTTAATAATATAAAAGTGTGCCAAGTGAAGAATAATAAATGAAATGAATAATAATAATATTCTACCACTTACACACATTACCATCTAGTCCCAAACTAAGCAGTGAAGAATTCTATTTGGAATCAGTTTGTGTTATAACCTATATCGTCTATCGTACACAGGCGAAGACAAACGCTCGAGAAGTCTAACAGACACCGCGGCACTACTTAAAATGAGCGATTACCATATCGTTCTTCAGAACTTATATAATAATAAGTTCTCAAGAACGCAATCAAAAATATCAACTGGGCTCCCCGGTCTAATGATCCAGCCTCTAGTTAAACATCGACACCTCTTTCCTCGTTGCGTACGTCTCCAATACGTTAAAACAATTTTTCAATAATTCCATTATTTATGTCTTCTGGTTGCCACAATCAAGACGCATCTAACTATACCTACCTACCTACATCCAAACGTACAAAGCCGCATGACCATGGGCAACAACCTTATTACAGTAAAAAAATCACGTTGTATCTGAAATAAACTACATATTATAAGTTGCTTTCATTATTTCAATTACTCTTTCTAAACAAAGTAGCGCTCGTGGCGTACCTACCTTGACTAGCAATTCGTAATTATGTCTATAAAGTTAAGTGTCGCTTACACAAGTCACCATCTATCGTCTTGGGGCGGTCTAGAAATTGCGTCGTCACTCACACGAAGAAATAAAATAACCGGGTGTCCTTTTTTGTTTTATATTATGCATTATTTATTATTCCTCAAAACTATGAGTGACAATTTATTTGTTACTTTAGAGAATAAAGTTTTTAAGTAGGTATACAATTGAAGCACTTTGTCGAAGCAACATATTCTACTACAAATAATAAATCTTTAGCGCGAGCACTTCCAATTTATGGTTACTCATTACGAAAGATTACGAGTGGCCATTTAAACAATATTAGACATAACATGTTGTACTATGCCATTTATAATAACGTTTTTATCATTGTTAAGTTAAATCTTACTTCTGCTTTAAAGATAAAAGTTTGTGAAGATGTGTGATACTCTTTCACGCAAAACTGATGAATTGATTTTGAGCAAACTTTGCAGCCTATAGGTTATAAGCAACTATCATCGCACTGGCACATACACTACGTTTTTTGCGATAGTCGACATCCACGTATGTGAAGCCACGGGCTGAAATTAGTACACTAAAAACAAGGTTTTATGACTCAGACATATAAAGTAATCAACTTTATTACGTTCATCTAATTAGTCTTTCAGTGCGCCGAGATACTCTTGCTCTAACGAGTTTATTTTTTGCCATTATTTAAATAAAATATACATACATACATACATAGACTCACGCCTGCCTCCCCGAAGGGGTAGGCAGAGGCATATTAATCGCCCACTTTTCGCCAGTGTTTTGATCCCACGTAATAGGTGGCGAGCCTATTGCCGCTTATCGGGATATTTTGTTTGCCAGAGCCTCGTCCGTTGATCGGCAGGTGCACCACTTGCAGGTGAGGTTGGCTTGGGACCCTAAGTTCTTGGTGGGAACCCTATGCACCCTAAAATATATACAGTAAATAAAAGTATCATAGGCCTATCTGAAGTCCGAAGACAGGGGGAGGACTCGATAGTTCTCAATTCCGGCAACTTGCTCTTCTACCGGGAGGGCGACCAACAGTCCCAAGGTGGTGTCGGGTTCATCGTCCACAAGTCTCTCGTGACCAACGTGGTAAATATTGGGAGTGTGTCGAGCAGGGTAGCGTACCTTATACTCAGAATATCCAAGCGGGATTCGCTGAAGGTCATACAGGTATACGCTCCGACCTCGACGCACCCCGATGAGGAGGTGGAAGCCATGTACGAGGACATATCTCGGGCTATACATGGCTTCAAAACCCATTACACCGTGGTCATGGGAGATTTTAACGCGAAACTGGGCAAACGCGACGGTGATGAGCTGAGAGTGGGGCAATTTGGTTATGGGCATCGGAATTCCCGGGGTCACTTGCTGATAGCTTTATGGAGAAGGAAGGCCTCTATATGATGAATTCCTTCTTCAAGAAGCGAGAATGCCGCAAGTGGACCTGGGTAACTCCAGACGGTGCCACCAAAAATGAGATCGACTTTATCATGTCGACGAAAAGGCAGATATTCAATGATGTCTCCGTGATCAATTCGCTTAAAGTGGGGAGCGATCACCGAATGGTAAGAGGCACATTGAATATCTGTACAAGCCTCGAACGGTCGAGGTTGATAAAGTCGACGCTCCGACCGGCACCGGTTCATATCCAAACCCCCGAGAGCTTTCAGCTCGAACTCAAGAACCGTTTCGAATGCCTGGGCGAATGCATAGATATGGACGAGTACAGTAACGGGTTCGTGGATGCTGTCCATATAAAAGGGGCAAAATTTTTTAAGCCCCAGAAAAGCAAGAGAACCAGCAAGATCTCGGGTCCAACCCTCGAGCTGTTAGAGGAAAGGCGCAAGATGGTTCTGCTATCCTCCTACGACATGCCGAAATATCGGCACCTCAACAGACAGATCTCTAAGTCTCTGACTCGCGATCTCCGCCAATACAACACAAAATGTGTTCGTGAGGCGATCGAGCAGAATAAGGGATCCAAAGTGTTCCAGAGGGATCTGTCTGTTGGGCAGAGTCAGCTGACAAAGCTGAAGACGGAGGATGGCAGAATCGTATCGTCCAAGCCTGAGCTCTGGGAGGAGATCGAAAGGTTCTCTGGACAGCTATACACGACAACGCAACAACCCGCAAGTACTCCAGCGTCAGACCCTAGAGCTGGATTGACCCGACACTATACCGAAGATATCCCAGACGTCAGCATGCACGAGATTAGTGTGGCTCTCAAACAGCTCAAAAACAACAAGGCGCCGGGTGATGACGGAATTACGAGCGAGCTTCTGATGGCTGGAGGTGCACCCGCTAGAGAAGGCCTTCGGAAGCTATTTAATTCCGTCATTCTCGAGGGTAAAACGCTACAGGCGTGGCACAGAGGTGTGGTGGTGCTTTTCTTTAAGAAAGGGGATAAAACCCTCTTAAAGAACTACAGACCCATCACACTTCTGAGCCATGTCCACAAGCTGTTTTCGAGGGTCATCACGAATCGTCTCGAGAGCAAGCTAGACGACTTCCAGCCTCCCGAACAAGCCGGTTTCCGTAAAGGCTTTAGTACCATAGACCACATACATACGCTGTGGCAGGTTATACAGAAGTTTGAGGAGTATAACCAGCCCCTATGCTTGGCGTTTGTGGACTATGAGAAAGCCTTCGATTCGATCGAAACCTGGGCGGTGCTACAGTCTCTCCAACGGTGCCGGATTGACTACCGATATATCGAAGTGCTGAAGTGTTTGTATGAAAACGCCACTATGTCAGTCCGCCTCCAGGACGAGAGATCGAAACCTATTCAACTCCAGCGAGGAGTGAGACAGGGGGATGTCATATCCCCGAAACTGTTTACCACTGCGCTGGAGAATGTTTTCAAGCTTCTGGACTGGAATGGACTCGGCATCAACATCAACGGCGAGTACATCACTCACCTTCGATTCGCAGACGATATCGTAGTCATGGCTGAGACCATGGAAGACCTAGGCACAATGCTCGATGGCCTCTGTAGAGTCTCCCAACAAGTAGGTCTTAAGATGAACATGGACAAGACGAAAATCATGTCGAACGTCCATGTTGTACCTGCTCCTATTCAGGTTGGGATCTCTACGCTCGAAGTTGTCGACAAGTATATCTACCTGGGACAAGTAGTCCAATTAGGTAGGTCCAACTTCGAGAAGGAGGTCAATCGTCGAATCTAACTCGGTTGGGCAGCGTTCGGGAAGCTACGACATATCTTCTCGTCCGATATCCCGCAGTGTCTCAAGACGAAAGTCTTTGACCAGTGTGTGTTGCCAGTGATGACGTACGGATCAGAGACGTGGTCGCTCACTATGGGCCTCATCAGAAGGCTCAAGGTTACTCAGAGGGCGATGGAGAGAGCTATGCTTGGAATTTCCCTGCGACATCGAATCAGAAATGAGGAGATCCGCAGTAGAACCAAAGTCGCCGAGATAGCTCTCCGGATAGCCAAGCTGAAGTGGCAGTGGGCAGGGCACATAGCTCGAAGAACCGATGGCCGTTGGGGCAGAAAGGTTCTGGAGTGGCGGCCACGTACCGGACGACGCAGCAGAGGTAGGCCCCCCGCAAGGTGGACCGACGATCTCGTCAAGATCGCGGGAGGCGGTTGGATGCGGGCGGCTCAAGACCGGTCTGTGTGGAGAACCTTGGGGGAGGCCTATGTCCAGCAGTGGACGTCGTTTGGCTGATATGATGAAATAAAAGTAGCAATGTGTGGGATTTTTAATAAAATTCTTGCATCGCGTGGGTATGTAACATGTCAGGTTGTATTACATGGTGTTTTATCTGTCAGCTCATAACAATCTAGCTCTTCAATCAGGAGACCACTTAGTGATTTTAATCTACTCAGGGCCACATACGCCTGTCCAGCCGCAAAAGTACGAACCCTAACTACACCACAGGGTGGTCTACAATATATAATTTGTTTGTTATAACCTTGAAACCTGATCGTATACAAAGTCCATTACATGGCCTTTCTCACAAGTGCAAACACGACTATGATACGATATTCTATCATGGAATATCATTATCTATCTTTCGGCTTCATCATCAGACCTTGAAAGCTAATCGTGGCCAAAGTTCATTACAAAACTAAAGGCCTATTCAAACCTGAGCGATATTCGCTGCCGCTGTGGGTAGAGGTACATACCGCGCGGGTTTCGCTCAGGTATTTAATATCAAGTACCGTGGCTAGAGCGACCTGAGCGATATTCGCTGCCGCTGTGGGTAGAGGTACATACCGCACGGGTTTCGCTCAGGTATTTGGTATCAAGTACCGCGGCTCTCTGAGCGAAACTCGAATACCGCGCGTTATTCTACCCACAAGGATAGCGAATACCGCTTAGGTCTGAACAGTAATATTACCGCATACCCACTGGGTTTTCTCTGCCGCAGAAGGTGGCGAATACCGCTTAGGTATGAACAGGCCTTTACTAAGGAATCCAAAACAGCTATGATACGATTTTCCATCATGAAGTTCCAGTTCATATCTTCCAGCTCCATCATTAGAGCAGTTTGACAGTGCCATATTATTGTATTGTCATCAGAACTACATACAACTGCCATTTTTGACTACGCTACGACCCTTGGAAGATGGTTAAATTAGTTACCTTAGATTCCATTACATAGTTAGTTACATACATGTCGAGTTCCAGTTCATATCTTCCGGCTCCATCATCAGATCAGTTTGACAGTACCATATTATTGTTGGTATTGTCATCAGAACTACATACAGCTGCCAATTTTCATTACGCTACGACCCTTGGAAGATGGTTAAATTAGTAAGCTTAGATTCCAGTACATACACGACGACCTAATAAAAGCGTGTTAATAAACGACAAGTTACATAATTTATGTAGGTATTTATTTTTTTATAGTGTACAATTTATAGTGCTGAATGGTAATTGCACATTTTAACTGGCGATCTGGCTTTAATTTATTATGTTTTTACTTAGCTGTCGTCTTTCTCTAACCAATATTTTGCGCTATCTTCTATTTATATAACATTCTTCCGATACTGACTGCCTGACATACAAAGCACAGCCAAAACTATAGGGCGCATGAAGCTGAAATTTAGCATGTATGTTTACTGGGGACCAAAGTACACGCGGTGCCTATCGAGAAAATCGGTTAAATTAAAAAAAGTGCGAGCGTATCTGCCGGGCATTCTCCAGTACTTTATAATAATCACCACTAGTAAATAAAGATACAGCGGCACCTATGATGTCATCTATTGTCATATCTTATACCAACTATTGAAATATATCTCTAATAATATTTGATGACATTATTTCCACAAAGCGTTATCCCAAGCCAGTTTTCAGTCCTTACTATATTGACTGGGGCGTAAACCCCTACAATAAGAAGACGAGTAAGTCCTACTTTCATTCTCATCCATAGTAGCCTAGCATTTACTCATTCAAACTCTTTTACGCACTCATTCATTCGCTCAGACAGTAATAAAACCAACTCCCTTGCAGGCTCTGGTGGTACTTTATACTCCGGATCAATACGCCGTGTAGCTGCCATGCTCGGTAGTGTCACAACCTTTCTTTTTCGTTTCATTAACATAAAGAACATAAATCTTTCAATCATACATCATCTGGCATACTTCATCCAATTTTCCGCCCATTCCACCTGCAACATTTAATGTTGCAAACCGGCTTTCCGTAGGCCGCTTTTCGCCCTCGCGCGAAACGAGATGTGACAGGCTGCGAACCGCGTCACCGCCGCGCCGTATAAAAAATATTAAAATCTGTTCGCATATCGTTCCCACGAGTTATAGGGATTTAAAATGTCTATCCCCGTAGAGCCCTTTACGGGGATAAGGTGGAATGCCAGCTGTGCCCTGTGACCACTGAACACACAGGCACCCTCCGTTTGCAACCACGGATGGTCTGGCCACGAATCCCTCGGCACGGGTCGGTTCAAACCTTAGATTGAGGTGTTGTGTCGGGTAGGCTCCCTGAAAGTTTGTTTAATTTCGGAGTCTTCCTTCTCCTAGACAGGTTGCCAACCAAGGCTAACGAGGAAAATATCGGGTTCCCTAATGGCACAAAAGCACACAAAATTAATTTTATCATCCACATAAATTAGTCGAATATTGCTCCATAATTGGTAAAGCCCAATTAACTGTGATGATTTTTCTCTTTTAACTTTTTTACTATGGCAGTATTTTCAATAGTTAACACACACCCAAATATGCAGATCCATCTATAGTTCGAATATTGAAAATGGTCGTTAATATTGTCATGTTAATCATCAAGCCTAAAATAATGACAACACAACTACACACACCACAACTTCACGGTTTTGCCAACATGTTTTATTAAACCTTACTAATATATAATAGGTACACAGTGTATTGTCTAGTATGTTTATAATAATAATGAAAATAAAACAAACTTAACAAATAAATGACGACCGGTTGGCGCAGCGGGAGTGTAAGCGACTGCTACGCCGAAGGTCGCGGGTTCGATTCCCGCTCAAGTGAAATATTTGTGTGTATGAACATAGATGTTTGTCTTGGTCTGGGTTTTTCTATGTATAATATATATGTATTTACAAAAAAAGTATATATGTATGTTTATCCATTATCTAGTACCCATAGTACAAGCTTTGCTTAGTTTGGGACTAGATGGTGATGTGTTTATGTGGTAGAATATTATTATTATTATAATTTTATATAGTTAAATTTATTTTGATATTTTAGGTTTAATTATATAAAATATGACTTTACTTTTTAATAAAGAGAATAATAATAATAAATCTTTATTTCAGAATAGTTCCATATTACAAGTAAAATCCAAAACAACTTATTTCTAACTTAAAAACTAAGCCTTATTACTTTACAATATTCGTTACGCAGCTATTTGTAACCATTTTTTATACATGGAGCTGGTACACAGCCGGTCAGCAAGTTCTTTTATGATAGTATTGATAGTATTGCTACACGTACCAACCCGCGTCATAAACATAGCGATCCGATTTCTTTGTATGGCATTAAACGTGTTCAGTCTCACGTCGGCAAACATGCCGGAGGCGCTACAGTATGGAGCAAAACCCACTAGGTGTCTGTAGATGTTATTGTACTGAACACGAATGCCATCCAAAGATCTTCCCGTATACCTAGTCTAGAGTAGGCACGTGTAGAAATTTTGGCAGTACGTTTTAAATAAATGGTTTTTAGTTTGTACATCGGCCTTAAAAATCGTCTCGCTAACATGTTACCAACAACTGAGAGCGCCCTACGTTGTCGGTCGATATCGGCATCATCTTTCATGTCCGATGTTAAGATGTGGCCAAGGTACTTGAATCTCTCGACCACCTGAACATTCTGTCCTCCTTTCCAAACTGGCGGCACGTTTTGGGAACCTCTACCTGACTTAAATATCATTATTTCGGTCATTTCGAGTTAAAGAATAGATCGTGCTCTTAGCATAATGCTCACAAATCGCTAGCAGTTTTCTTAAACCCTTGATCGAGGGGCTGAGCAGGACCATGTCATCAGCGTAACTCAAGTTATTGACATATCTGCCACCAAGCTTGAGCCCCACCGGCGTCCTGCTCAGCTCTCCGATCAAATCGTTAATATAAAGATTAAATAAGTGTAACGTAATACTCTACGTATTGCGTTATAATATCTCGCAGGTGCTTAACGCCAGCGTAGCCGCAGAGCGCTTCGTAATATTACCTTATATGGTCATGTTCAGAGCCACAGGCTGTCTGTGACTCATAGATTTATGCCTATATAAGATGGGTGCGCGATCTAAATCGGTCACTTTCTCTACATTTATTATTTATTTATTTATTTATTGTCGGGAAGCTTACAGACAAATAAGACATAATATGATAACAGATTACACAAATAAATGCTAACAACAAGCTTCCACAGAATTATAACGTAATATTTGCACTAGTTGCAACGCGCGCTTAATACATAAGTATATATATTACAGGCGAGCTCCGTATTTCTTATTCGAAAGAAAATAGTTAAAAGTGATAAAATCTCCAAAAAGTGTCAATATTTAGAAGCAGTGTCCTGAAAACTGTCGTAAACAAAAGTGAAAACAACCAAATCGGTCGAAAAAAGTTATAATAACATGAAAACAGTGAACACTCTGCGGACTATTTAAACTTTAAAAGTTACGAGTAACTACCAAATGTGTACGAGTGGGCTGGAAAATTAGCAAGTACGAGTCTAAGTTATTCCAAAATAACAAGAAGACTGTGATTGATTGAAAGTTAATTTATTCATTATCATCACATCAAAAATCAATGTTATCAGCGACATCTAGTAACGGCTAACAAAACTACAACTACAACCCACATACGAACCATAATTACGCTACAAGCTGCCACTATACGAACCATAACAGTCATAATTTTGCACTAGTACTTACAGAGGGCATTACTTGTACCAAAACAACATTTAATAAATCATGGAAGAAATTTTAAATACACTTAAAAAAATAGAAAACGAGCTGAACGATCAAAGAATAGAAATAGGTACGAGAAACGGGCAATAAGGTAACAGAGCAAGTTACACAAAATATTGGCAGAATATTTGAAGAAAAATTTCTTGCAATAGAAAAAACCACGAAATCCTGAAAGAAAGAGTGGAAAACCAAGAAAAAAGGATACAAGCCTTGGAAAGACAAACAAGAAAAAATAATTTGGTATTTTTCGGTGTAGAGGAGAACGAAAAATCATATGAGAGCTTAGAAAGAAACATTATCAACTGGCCGGAACAATATCTCTCAGTTAAACTAAGCAACAACGACATCCAAGAAGTAAAAAGAATAGGAAAGAAAGAAGAAAGAATACGCCCCATAGTAGTGACTTTCTCAACCATCGGTACAAAAATTAAAATATTGAAACAAAAAAAAGTCCTAAAAGATACACACTATTACATTAAAGAAGATTATCCGAAATATGTATTAGAAAAAAGGAAGGAATTACAAGCAGAACTAAAAATGGAAAGAGAGAAGGGCAATATAGCCATTATAAAATATGATAAATTGGTAGTATCGAAAAACAATACTAAAAGGAAACTTCCTAACTCACCCGAAAATACCTCTGCAGCCAGTACAGAGAAAAATGCACAAATAAATAAGAAGAACAAAGTGCTACAATATGATGCAGCGATCAAGAGGTCTAACAGCTTCTCGGGTGGAGTCATAAAACAGGGCATACTAAATTACGTGGTCAAAAATACGAATAATACGCCAAACAACCAAGCATAGCAATTAAACGCCTCCTCCCACACACGAAATACAAAAATAAGAAACGCAAGAGATCTTCCAACCCGGTTGGTCACCGTGGAAGAATATGACCATAACCCTCCAAAGGAAATAACCTCAGCAACAAGAAGCAAAGGCAATAAAATAATTCAGCAAATATATATAGCAACATACAATGTTAGGACCTTATCCTCATACGAACGCTTATTAGAATTGGAAAAAGCAATCAAAGATATTAAATACGACGTCATAGGAATATCTGAATAGAGGCGACAAGGCAGCTTCATAGAAGAACACGAAAGCATTATATTTTGTAACGTCGGCCACACACCCGGCCAATATGGAGTAGGTTTCATTATAAACAAAATACACAAAAACAATATTGAGAGCTTCACTGGCTTAACGGAACGAGTCGCAGTACTAGATATGAACATACAAGGTTATTTTGTCACTATTATACAAGCATACGCACCGACGGAAGCGGCAAGTGAATATGAGATAGAAGATTTTTACAGAACATTAGACAAAGCATTAGAGAACGCACACAAGATAATAATACTTATGGGCGACTTTAATGCGAAGATTGGAGTTCCTAAGAAAGAAGAACAATTAGTAACAAAACAATTCGGCTACGGACAAAGAAACGCTAGAGGACAGAGACTGGTAGACTTTGCATTAGAACATAAACTAACTATAATAAATACATGTTTTAAAAAGAAGGCAAATAAAAAATGGACCTGGACATCTCCAAACGGGCAGAGTAAAAATGAAATAGACTACATACTATCAAATCGACCAAACATATTTCAAGATATTGGTACTATGAACTTAAACTATCCGTCAGACCATAGAATAATTAGAGCAACAGTGAAACTAACTAAGCAACAAAAAAGTAGAGTCAAATATACAAATAAACATATATACCAATTAAAGTGTGAAGAAGAAATTTCAAAGTACAGGGAAAGCTTGTCAAAAATGCTATTCAACAATTGTGATTGCCGCAAAAACATATTATCAGTACAAACTTATTACGACTTCATAACAAATGCAATCAGCACAAGTTTGAAGTCAGCGCGAACAATGGGAAAGGAACACAAACGTCATAAGATACTATCGGCACGTACAACGACTCTTCTACAAAGAAGAAAAGAACTACAAAAAACTAATAACAAGTCCCGATCTATGAAAAACGAACTTGCTGCTCTCTTTAAGATAGTCAATAAATGTATAAGAAATGACTATGCAAAATATAGACAAGACACTATAGAAAAACACCTGCATCTTACTGGTAGTACGAAAAAATCTTACAAAGAACTCAGAATAAACAAAATTCTTGGATAGATGGATTAAAAAGGCAAGACAAAGACTTGTATAAACGGAAGGATATTATCACTATGGCAACCAATTTTTATAAGAACTTATACAACGAGAACAGTCGTATTACCTCAGCACAATACAATATTAGCACAGCTGATGATGCGCCAGTATGCTTTACTGAACATGAAAGTGGAGATGATGTCAAAGCCATAAACGAAACTGAAATCGTAGAAGCGATAAAAAGGCTAAAAGTAGAAAAATCTCCCGGTTCCGACAACATCACGAACGAAGCTTTAAAAACAGCATACCATATCTTGGCCACACCACTCGCTGAGCTTTTCAATCGGATACTACAAACATTTGAAACACCAACACAATGGTCCAAGTCTAATATTATTCTGATATATAAGAAAGGAGATCCAAAAGATATAGGTAACTATAGACCTATAAGTCTACTACCGAGTCTGTACAAGCTGTTCTCCACCATCATAAACTTCCGAATCAGCCCTGAAATTGAAGCTAGGCAACCCGTAGAACAAGCGGGTTTTAGAAAGGGTTTCTCTACGGTAGATCATATACATACCCTAGAGCTAATTATAGAAAAGTACAGAGAACAACAACGACCACTATACTTGGCATTTGTTGATTACCAAAAGGCCTTCGATACTGTAACCCACGACAGCGTTTGGCAAAGCTTGAAAGACCAAGGAGTAAATGAAGTGTATATACAAGTAATTAGGAACATTTATACCAACAATATGGGTAGAATAAAGCTGGAAGCACTGGGACCGAAGTTCCCCATAGAGAGAGGTGTAAGACAGGGAGACCCTTTGTCTCCAAAAATATTTATAGCTGTACTCGAAGTCATCATCTATAAGTTAAACTGGAACAATCTTGGATTATATATAAATGGAGCCTTTCTTTTCAAGGTCAAATAAAGGCTTTTTTATTTTTTATTTATTTATTTTTATATATTACAACAATTATACTTAAAAATAAAAATGGCTTGAATATCTAAACATCTGACACAATCTCTAGACAAATACCTTTTGTATTAGATTTATAACTTCAAAATAATTACTACAACGTTTTAATTCTTAACAGACCCATCAAAAATTGTGCGAGTGTGCGGCGACACATGCAGTCGACTACACCATGCTATTACTGAAGCTGTGTTACGATACATACGTGAATTCGATATCAGAGTCTCAGCTGATTGTGTCAATTACAAAAAGAAGTCATTATTTATCAATTTCCTGAATGAGCTGGGTTTGGTATTAAATAAATCTATGTCAAGCTTAGAGGCCACTTTATTAAATGATCTAGCACTGCGTAGCAGGAAGGAATTCTGTCGATAGTTGGTTGTTGCGAAGTTAATATTTAATGAGGAACGCTGTCTGAGCCCTAACTGATTAGTGCGCAATTCTATTGCAGCTAGAAGCGTTGGACAGTCAATGGAGCTGGTTGCAATGTTCATCAAGTAACTGATATCGTTAACTGTGCGTCTGAGTTCAAGGGGCATGAAATGATACCGCTTGCATCGCTCGTTATAATCCGCTGAGTATTGTTGCGCTTTAAAATCGAGATACCTCAGGAACCGCCTTTGTATACCCTCAATACGAGCTATATCGCTTGATATCGCGGATTCCATACTTGACAGGCATATTCTAGATGACTTCGTACATACGAACAATACAACATCTTCACACTTTTTAAAGAGCAAAAATCGGCCGAAGATCTTATAATAAAACCAAGTGCCTTGGATGCCCTATTAACGATATAGTCAATATGCCTGTCAAATAGGAGTTTGCTATCAAAGATAACCCCAAGATCCCTAATCATGTTACACTTGCAAATGCTTTGATCGTACAGCTTGTAACCTGATCCGATGGTCGAGTTTTGGCGTGTATATGTTACATAGGAACACTTAGTTATATTTAGATGCAGGTTATTACGTGTACAGTAATCAGCGAATCGATTGAGATCACTCTGCAACAGCTCAGTATCATAGACGTCACGAATAGTCTTAAGAACCTTCATGTCGTCTGCATATAATAATACAAAAGAGTTTCTAAAACATGATGATATATCAGTGATGAACATGACGAACAACAAAGGTCCCAATAAAGATCCCTGGGGAACTCCGGATGGGATAGAACACCAAGATGATGTGTATCCGTTGAGTACCACCGCTTGGGAACGGTTATCAATATAAGAACAAAACCAGCGGTATAAATTGCCATGGATTCCGGCTGCAAGTATCTTCTCCAGGAGGACCTGATGGTCTATGCGATCAAAGCACTTGCTGTAGTCGGTGTAAATTACGTCTACCTGTATCCCTTGTTCCATACCTTTAGAGATGAAATTGTGAGTCAATATCAGGTTAGACGTGGTGGATAACTTGCGAAGAAAGCCATGCTGTTCCTCACCAAAACTATGTTGAACGGCTCTGTAAACTTCATTATAAACGATTCGTTCTAGAATTTTAGAGAATATACACAGTTTTGATATCGGGCGATAATTTTCGACATTCGATTTGTCTCCTTTTTTTAGGACGGGAGTTATAAAAGCTGACTTCCACATTTGTGGAACTACACCTTCGGTTAGCGATCTCTTAAATAATATGCAAATTGCAACGACTAAATTATCCTTAAATTCACAATAAACAAAGGTGGAATTAGATCAGGGCCCCCAGACTTCGAGAGCTCCAAATCTTTCATCAATTTAAGGACGCCATCTGGTAACACATCAATTGCACTAATAAAGTTAGTGTTACTACAACATTCTACAGACTGGCGTGTATGATAAGAGTTGCAATCAGGCTCTTGAAAAGTTGATTTAAAGTAATCGGCAAATAAATTACTGATGCCGTCACTGGTGTCAGCGCAGATGTCACCGTAATGCATGACGTTAGGCAGTGTAGAAGAGTTTTTTTAGCTTTAATAAAAGACTAGAATGCCCTAGGATTATCTGTGATAGAAGATTCTACTTTTTCTATATAAGTATCAAAACAGCTCTATTCCAGCTGAACAGCCCTACTACGCAAAGAAGAAAAGGACAGATAGTCAGATAAATTCCCGTACAGTTTATATTTGCGATGATACTTTTGTTTCTCCTTTAAGACTTTTATTAATGCGGAGTTATACCAAGGGGGGTGCGATGAGTGTTTCACTGATTTTAATGGTATAAATGTGTCTCTAACCTCATACAATTTGTCGTAGAAAAGTGTAACAGCTTGATCCAAGGTTGGAGTATCCAATAAAACCTGCCAGTTCACCTGATCAAGTGCATGTCGAATTCCTTCGTAATCGCCCTGGTTAAAAAGATATTTTGGGATAACATTTTCTTTCCATTTATGTAACTCCACAAACTCAACATTAATTATCAGCGGTTTGTGATGTAAATCAATGGGTACTGCCAACGGTTCTAAGCATTCTTTAACAGTTACGGTATCATTTGAGAAAAATAGGTCCAAGAGTCTATCGTTAGCGTTACGTATATTACTAAATTGGGATAATGAACAAGTAGATAATATGTCGAAGAATTCAGTTAGGTATTGACGAGAGTAGTTTGTAGGTTATAGGTCACTTCCACCGTCGTTGAACCTCCAAACCACCTGATTTCCAAAATTAAAGTCACCAAGAACGACAAACTTATCCGAGAGATGTGATAATATTAAATTATTGAGATTGGTGTAAAAATGTTGTAATTGAGTATTAAAAGGGTTACCTGCAGAAAAGGGTTGCCTGTTTTCCTTGCAGAGGTAAAGAGCGCAGATATGCAAATTGTAACTCACTGACGGTCTAGACCTTTTTAACGTTAAACTAACCCAAATATCTTCAGCTGAACTTCGCCACTCAGGTTTCTCCACGGCAATTAGATCAATTTTCACTGCAATCAGGACCCCGGCTCCTCGCGTCTGCGAAGTACTAGTATAAACGCGATGACGTCGCCAAACAAAATATCGACTATCAAATAACTCACCATTGTACACACTATCCACTAACCAAGTTTCCGTAAAGATAATTATATCGTATGAATTTAACCGTATGTTCCTAAATAAACTTTGAGTTTTTGTGTCGCAAACCACGGACGTTTTGGTAATAAATATTAAGATTCGACACTTTTTGCACATATTACAACAGCATTACTAATTTCTACATTAAGATATAACTCAGTTATCAATAAGTAGCAAAAAATATAATTAAATACGACATTTTTTCGTAAATAAATTGTTAGGTAACAGGTAGTTAGCAAAAATAAATGATATTTGAACTGACACAGTAAGGCACAGTGACTAGCAATACGCGGCATTCGAATATACCTTTCTAACGAGTTATGAATAGGCAAAATGAAGTGGTCATTAGCGGGCGACAGATTATGAATAGTCTTAAAGGACAGCGTGAGGTGATAAAAAATGGGCCTTAAGTACATTATTTTAACTACTCGTATTACTTTGCAAGAGCAAATGCAAATAGTGAAGTAGGTAAATTTTAAAGTTTTGTTGAGCGACACAGAACAGAGACACAGAAATTGATGGAATACGCAAGCAGCACACTTAGACCAGCTGTTCTCAAAGTTCGACTTCACGCATGATATTGTTATGAGTACATTTAACAAAATAACGACTTTTGATAAGACACGAGGTGATAGGCTTGCATTTACGCTATTTTGACGAGATCATTTTCCGATCTTACAGTTATGATTTGTGATCCATGTAAGGGGATTGGTCTTAGACACATGTCTCGCCGCTGCTATGAAGTCCTCCTTTACATATCTATTGCAAAAGCTAGCGATGATCGTTTTCGTCCGTTCTTTCTCGCGAGTGGGAATACGCGTAACGAAGTTAATCTGTACTTTCGTGATTGGGTATTGTATGTGGGACCCAATCGTTTGCAGTACTTCGATCAGGTTCTCGTTGTTAGCTTGGCGCACACCCTTTATCTCCACATTATTTAACCTAGCCCACTGCTCTCCTGAATTCAATTCCTGTTCTAGTTGTTCCAACCTCGTTTGTATGAGGTCTACCTGACTCTGAGCATTCTCAACTTGTACCAGTCGATTTTCAAGGTCCTTCATTCTAGTGTGAAATTCCTTTAACTCTTTGTTGGTGTCATTAAGAGAAGTTTTTATTTCCAGGAACTCAGCACGTAATGCAGTGATTTCATCCTTTAAGCAGTCAGTAAGTAGTCAACGGTACTAGTTTCTCGTTGATCGCTCTAATCTCCTTCAGAACGAGTGATTCGGGTTCAATTCTTGGCGAGGATGGTTGACTAGCTTGTTTGCACTTAGGACAACGCCACGTAAGCTTCCTATTGCCTAACTTATTGTAACCAGCTTCGCTAATCCCAGCGCAATGAAAATGCAGTTCTTGATTGCATGCAGTGCAGTGGGCATCATCCGCTAGCGGTTCGCTGCAGGCTCCACACTTGTTTGTGTTCATAGTGGAATAAATATCGATTCTTATTGCGGGTAACACGGCTTGAGAAACGCTGACTTTGTTGACTAGCGCGATCAGTGCAGGTGTACAAAAGACCGGTCGGCACGCGCCTCAATCGGCGACTGAAAGCAACGCTTGCATGAAGCACATGAAGCAACGCTGCCGCTACACCTTGTTATCATTCTGTCTTCTACTTCTCTATCTACTGTCTCGCTGGCGGTAAGCATATTCTAGTTGTCTGTGTGCCTATATGTTCTGTCTGTAGTATCTGTGTCTCCTAAGCATAACAGCCAATCTGGGGACCGCCTGTTCCTGACCGGTTGTTGTGTATTCTCTATGCTGTTTCCAGTTCTCCCTACGGGCCACGATTCTCCCTACGGACCATGATTCTCCCTACGGGCTACAATTACGAGCTGCCGGCGCCGTGCCGCTACCAGCCGCCGCCACGCATCAGCTCCTGCCTACGAGCCTCCTAGAGCCAGGTCACGGACGCCTGAGCCTCACCGCTCAGCCCACATCAGCTGCACCGCTTGAGCCCCCGCTCAGCCTGAACCTCGACCACCGAGCTGCCTACACAACGCGCACCTTAGCCAGCTCATCGGCGACCCTACAAGCAGCTACCCTGCGAGCGTCGGAGAGCAGCGGAGTCTACATTCCAGCCCTCAGGCTAGTGCTTACCTAGTTCGGTCATAACGTATGTAAGCGGCAGTGAGACATAATAAAGAACCTGTTCAGCCTAGCAGTGTTTCTCTCGAACCCCGACACCCTACCTGAGATCCTCCGTCTCATAAGTCAGGAGAGGTTAATCCACCCTGCCTAACTCCGCGTGACAGCTTATAGCTGTCCGACATAGCAGACCCCCATCTGACATTATTAGACTGATTAGTATACCAATACCTAATCACACCAACAATTCCAGTCTGCACGTTACTGTTATCTAGTTTCTCCCATAGCAAGTCGTGATTTATTGTATCGAAAGCGCGACTTAGATCCAGGAAACACGTGTGTGCGCTTACATACTGCGACACGACTTGTTTCAGAGAGAAAATAGCCATATCAGTTGATACTTCGGGACGAAACCCAAATTGACCATCATTAATCTTCAACGATGGGCTCAACTTTACATGTATTAGACGTTCAAGTACCTTGGCCATAATGGTTGCCAGAGAAATGGACCTATAATTGGAAATGCTTGATGTATTACCTGTCTTATTTTTAACTATAGGAACAACTAACGTACGGATCAGATCAGCCGGCAAGTACTGATGCCGCGAACAAATATTGAAAAATTGAGCCAATATCTCAGATATATACTGTCCTGCATACAACAAGTGTTCTAAGCTTAATCCATCGTGACCCGGGGACTTTTCAAGCCTCATTCCTCTTAGTACATTTACTACTTCATCAAATGTGACGTTGAATATCTCCTCAGAACTACACTGCCTTAATGCAACTCCCGTTCGCGCCTGCCTATTGGTAAGCTGTGAGACATCGAAATGTGTTTGGAAATTATTGGCAATAGTCTTACCATCGGTCTCCCCTTTTACACTAACTGGTGAGCTACTCTTAGGGTTTAGCTTTTTAACTCCCGTCCAGAAGCTAGTGAAATTTTTTGACGACGCTTGAAGAGCCAATATTTCCATCCTAATCTTCACCTGATTATTATGAACATTCTTCAGTTCTGATTTGAAGTCCTTTCGGGCAGCACGCATTTATTCATAATAATAACCCGAGCAAGGCCTACCATACATATTCCATTCTAAGAAGGTCTGCCTAGCCAGGACGTGGTGACATCTTACATGGTGGTTCCACCCTACAATACTACGTTTATCTTTATCTTTACTGGTATACGTGCGCTCAGCGGCTGTTAGCATTATCTTAACTAAGTAACAATAGTATAAATCAATTATTTCTATATGCTCATTATCTTTACATATATAATCCTTACATGACAAATTGAAATAACTATAAACAAAAATTCTCAGTACAAAATTCACAGTATATATCACATTGGTCCTTATTCCTAATACCCCATCTGTATTTTAAATTGCAAGCAGTCCCGTTATCTACATACATACATACATAACGTCACGCCTTTTATCCCCGAAGGGGTAGGCAGAGGTGTATTTCTACACCCACTTTTCGCCAGATATACTTGAGTCCCACGTAATAAGGGGCGAGCCTATTGCCGTACCGGGCACATTTCCAGACTCCATGCTGCTACTGAGAATTTCGTAACAGAAAAACCCAATAACACTGCCCGACCCAGGAATCGAACCCGGGACCTCCCGATCTCACGCGCATATTTATACCGCGAGACCAACGAGGCAGTCGTATAGGGTTTGATGTCGAGTTTTCCGTCTCTACGCAAAGATGGTATTTGCATCGTGTTATCCCTTAGTCGCCTCTTACGACACCCACGGGAAGATAGTGAGTGGTGACACTTGTATTCTATGCCGTCAACCACACGGCGTTATCTATTATGAGATTTTTACAAATAATACTATCAGAAGTTACCTGGTGATCGGATAGGTACGCGTCGTATAGCACGTGCACATCACATACCGCTGTCTCGGTCGCCGAGGACACAAGGCAGTCGAGCCACTGCTGCGAGCTTGTCGCGTCACTAACAAAGAAGTTTACTTCCAGTAGCTTATAGTCTATACACGATAATAACTCCTCAGCACAGTAGTCCGATAGTTCTTTGCAAAACCTTGTCCCTGGGTGAGCATTAAAATCCCCTAGCACGAAAACACTTTCTATTTCCGCACTGTCAATTACCGCACTAATATTAGCGAGACACTGAGACATTTCCGGCAAATTTTCCTCACAGTCGGTAGGCATATACACACTAAACACTACAATACTCCTATCACCACGCACAAGCTTAACCGCTACCATCCTATCATTGTTGCAGGGAACTATTTCCGCACTTGTAAATATTCGCCGGTCCCATAAGAGAGCCACTCCTCCATACGGTCTCCCTCGTATCATTCCTTGTTCTGTGTATGGACACAGAACAAGGAATGATACGAGGGAGACTATGCTATGGAGCAGACATACCATGGCTACCAAAACATCTGTCAATTGTACTTAATATTCCAAGGTCATGGGGAAAGAACCACGTTTCTTGAAGCGCAATTACTTGATAATTGATACATAGCTGTGTAATTTCTTGTATACATCTTTTTAGCGATCTACAGTTGTACGAAACAAGCTTTATAGTTGTACCACCCATATTAATTATTAATATTATTTGCGTTAGCTGTTGGCTCGGCTACAAACGGTGTTCGGTTACGGGTTCGATTGCGCTCCCAGTATTTCCTAAATACAATTCTTTGGAATGCCCTCCCTCTTGAAATCAGGATGGCCAAGACTAAGAATACTTTCAAGTTCAAGGTGAAGGAACTTCTACTGGCTGAGTCGGCGAATGTATTGTAAGTCGTTTAAATTGCATATTGGTTTAATATGTATATATACCATATGTACGTATATATATTTATAAATTCATATATGTGTATGTATGTATGTAGCTATATAATACATCTATATTATGTATGTTTATATGATATGTAACTAATGTATATATGTTTTTAATGTGAATGTCTATCTTTAGTTTTTTATTACCTATTTGTGTTATTTCAAATTCATTTTCTTTATATTACACCTACTTCTTTTCTCTCTGTACCACTCTAAGGTAGACTGGGAGATAATGCCCATAGCATTAAGTCCGCCTGTATACGTTGTGTATATAAAGCTTTAATAAATAAATAAATAAATATTGGCGGGCCAGAACCGATCGCCATTGTTGTTCAGGAATACGTCAATACTGCTTAAAGGTACAACCACCTTAAAAGCATTGAACTCTTTGTTTATACTATTGTTACGAGCTGGGGTTCGACGATAAATTAAACCTCACTATGCCACTAAACTGTACTTTATTTACTAACACAAACACTATTCACACTTAATTCTCAACACTAATAAAAACACACTTACTTCCAACACTTTTCCACTCCACTAAACACTTCCGAACTTACTTCCCTTCGCTTCTTGTTTATCGCTCCGATATTCAATTGTAACTGTGTCCGGTCCGCTCGTCGGCGCGCTATTTATACTTGCCGGATAACAAACTAGATCATTCTTGCATATTCCCGAACATTCTCGCTGCAGACGAAACATTCTAGCGTCGTAGCAGTGTTCTAGTAATAACAGCAACGCCATCTAGTAGCTAGTAGACGAAACCGCTTTAACCCACAGATACATCTAATCTCTTCTAGTTCTTTGATTCACCGATAGATGGCGTTATTTTCAATTATCGCCATTCGTTACACTGCCCCCCTCTTAAACGTGTTCGTCTCGAACATCGTTGGACCCATAGTAACGAGCCAACCAGTCCACATGAACTATCTTCGGTGCACCTCGCGACCCCTTCTGGATTCGATAGGTGACGTCGTTCATCCTGGTAATTATGCGATATGGCCCGTCCCGTCTGGCTTGTAACTTAGGCGATTTACCTTTGCTTCGTACTGGGTTATGAAGCCACACCAATGATCCCTCATCGAAGCCTTTGTTGTTTGCCTTCCGGTCGTAGCAAGTCTTCATCTTCTCAGACATCTGTTGTCCAGATTCCCTGATGTGCTCGTACACGTCGTTCATCTTGTTGCGTAGCTCGGTCGCGTAATCCGTTATATTACGTGGAGATTCTGGGGGAATACCGGTGATTAAGTCTGCTGGTAAACGTAATTCCCTGCCGAAATTGGCTAAAGCTGGTGTTACTCCTGTAGTTTCGTGGACCACACTGCGATATGACAGAAGGAATGGTTGGATGTGCTTGTCCCAATCTCTTTGTTTGCTCTCCACGACCTTCGTAAGGTACCTTTCCAGTGATTGGTTAAACGTTCAACCATGCCCTCTGATTGCGGGTGATAAGCCGTGGTCCTGGTTTTATGTGCACCCATCACGCGACAAGTCTCCTTGAACACCTCAGATTCGAAGTTCCGGCCTTGATCGCTGTGGATTTCCAAGGGCACCCTGAACCGACAGAAGACTTCATGCACCAGCTTATCGGCCTCTGTGGTAGCTTCTTGATTTGGGATTGCAAACACTTCAGGCCACTTCGTGACGTAATCCATCACAACCAAGAAGTATTTTTTTCCATCCTGGCTCTCCGGAAATGGTCCAGCGACATCCAATGCTATGCGCTCCCATGGGGCTCCTACATTGTATACCTTTAATGCACCACTGCTACGAGTGTGTGGCCCCTTCACAGCCGCACAACTTGTGCATTTGCGGCACCAATCCTCGACGTCATCGCGACAGTGGAGCCAATAAAACCGCTCTCGGATCTTAGTAAGCGTCTTCTTAACTCCCATGTGACCTCCCGAAGCACCATTGTGATAGAGCTGCAAGACTTTCGGCACCTTAGTTTTAGGTACTACCATTTGCAAATGGCACTGGTTACCGCGAGCGTTTTCCCATTTGCGGCACAGAACTCCATCCTGGACAACCAAGCTTTCCCACTGTGCCCAATAACTCTTGGTGATGGGGCTCATTGCTACGATATCACTCCATTTGGGCCTAGGAGCGCCTGATTTCTTCCATTCAAGAATCGGCTGTATATCCTTGTCGTCTTGCTGAGCACTTCGCAAAGCTTCTTTCCATTCGTCGCTCAGATCCGTCTTCAACATCCTCACTAATGCTGCCTGCTTTGCTTCCTGCCGGGTACAGTGTTTGCACTCGTTGGGACACGGCCTACGCGATATTTGCATTTGCATTACCATGGGACTTGCCGCTGCGATGTTGTATTACAAAATCAAACTCTTGCAGTAGTTCAATCTATCTAGCTACTTGTCCTTCTGGGTCCTTAAATTGAAGTAGCCATTTCAGCGCTGCATGGTCGGTTCGCAGGTGGAATTTACGGCCCAACAAGTATTTGTTGAAATGCTGCAATGTTTTTACTACAGCCAAGAGTTCCCGCCTGGTTACGCAGTAGTTTCTTTCAGGTTTGGATAAGGCCTTGCTGAAGTATGCTATAACAACTTCTTGATCACCCTTCTTCTGTGACAGCACGCTGCCAATTCCGGTGTTACTGGCATCTGTGTCAACTTTGAATTCATGCTCATTGTCAGGGTAGCCTAGAATAGGTGCAGTACACAGATGTTCCTTGAGCTTCTGGAATGCAACGTCACAGCTCTCATTCCAACAGAACTGCACTCTGTCTTTGGTGAGCTTATGAAGAGGTCGAGCAATGTCAGCAAAGTTCTTCACAAACCGTCGATAGTACGAGCATAATCTGAGGGATGCTCTGCCCTGCGTTTTGTTCTCTGGAACTGGCCATTCCTTCACGGCAATAATCTTATCCGGATCGGTTTGAATACCGTGCTCCGAGACCACATGTCCTAGAAAGTTCACTTGCCCTTCCTTGTCAAGTGTGCACTTCCTTGTCAAGTGACAAGGAACTGTCGTGCATTCAGTGCGCGTACTGATGAAACTTTGGTACCCCTTACCAAGGTTCGTGCAATCTTCCACGAGTCCTCTTTCTTTAGGCCTTCGATTAGTACGCAAAGGTTCCCTCGACCAGAATTTCCTGGTAAACAAACTGGCACAACCGTTTCCGACCGCGTTTGAAGAATGACATTCTTCAGGCAGTACACTTTTCCTGAAGTTGCACCTTCCATGAAGACTTCTTCCGAGCCACACTTCAAGACTCCCTGGTTAACATCGATCTCGCAGCGATACTTCCACATGAAGTCTAGGCCTAAGATGCAGTCGTCCACTATATCGGCCACGATGACTTTGTGACGGTAAACTTTGTTGCCTAGCTTCCGATCCACCTCCATTTCACCTCGGACGGTTATGTGCTGACCGGTAGCTGTTCTCAGATTCACACATTCATTGTTCCTGAAGCAGCCCCGAAGAACCCGTCTTGCCAGATGGAAACCAACGACTGTCCGAGAAGCGCCCGTGTCCAATGTCAGCTTGCATGGTGTTCTGTTAATTTCGCCTTCGATGATGAGGCTGTTCCCGTCACATGATTGCGAGATCGAGATACTTGGGGCTCTTCCATTACCAGCCAGCACCCGCCCCGCAGTCCTGGCTTCTACTCGTTTCCCTGCTCTCGCTGCCTGGCAGGCACATCAGGCGACCACTTTGGTGGAGACAAGGAGTCACCAGGCTGCCTGCGCTTTGGGCAGCTCAAGCGGATATGGCCTCTTTCTCCGCAGTTGTAGCACCGAGGTGACGACACAACTTCACTGATGCGGTGACCTCGGTCGTCGCGTCGCACTGCTTTCACCTCCAGAGCGTGGGCTAAGGCGTCCTTGAGGTCCTTGAAGTGCCCAAGCCTCACTGCTGCTCTTACCTCAAGGTCCCGGATCCCATCCGTAAACGCCTGTACGAGATTCCCGTCAATAAGAACAGGCGACGACTGGTATGCCTTCCTGACCAGCTTTTCCACCTCCAGAGCCCACTGCTGCAGAGTTTCTCCGGTGTGCTGTGTCCTGTTCTTCAGCTGAGCACGATACATATGTTTAAGGTGCGCGTCACCGTATCTTGCCTCCAGCGCCTCCAGGAGCTTTTCGTGGGTGACGTCTTGCCCGAGTGCCTCCAACACTGTCAAGGCCCTATCACGAAGGCCCAAGGTTAGGGCGGTTAAGGCCTGTTCTTTGGTCCACCCATTCGATCGCATCACAGCCTCAAACTGGATCTTGTATGCAGACCATGATATCTTGCCCAGTCAAAAGATGACATGGAGGAACTGCTGACACGCCTAGAGACCACAAGCCTCTCCTTCGGACTTGCGATAAACAGGGACAAGACCAAAATGATGATAGTGGACCGAGCTGAACTGAACAAACCAGAAATACTCTCGATTGGCAACTGTCAAGTCGTCCAGAGCTACGTCTACCTTGGTTCCACTATCACAAACACTGGAGGATGTGAAGACGAGATAAGAAGGAGATGTGCCATAACAAGAACTGCTGTGGGCAAGCTTGAAAAGGTTTGGAAAAATCGCAACATCACCAACGCTACCAAGGTGCGTCTAATGAGAAGTCTCGTACTCCCAATCTTCCTCTATGGCGCAGAAAGGTGGACAATGAGGCAGAATGATCGCCGAAAAATTGATGCGCTAGAGATGTGGTGTTGGAGACGACTTCTACGGATACCTTGGACCGCGTGGCGTACTAACGTGTCCATACTTAAACAGTAAAAAATTCAGAACAGATTATCGTCGACTGTGCAAATGCAAATCCTCAAGTATTTCGGACACGTATCACGAAATGAGGACTCCATGGGGCGACTGGTCATACAAGGCTTAGTGGAAGGCAAGCGCTCTCGCGGGCGATCACCTACGCGCTGGACTGATCTAATCAAATCTGTCACTCAGAGTTCCGTTGTAGAGTGCTCACGCAATGCAAAGAACCGTAACAGATGGAGAAACATCGTAAAGGCTTCAGAAGCCAAGGAGAAGGCTCGATCCAAAACCCGCATGACAACTCACTCATGACATTCATCACGAAGCCACGACCACTCTGTCAAGAGTGTATGACTAAAGAGAGAGATGCAGACCATGATGACGAGCCATCAAATGGTGGAACCTTAAATCCACGGGGCGAGGGCGCTACAGCCGCTGATATCACTTCCAGCCCACGCAATTTCTTCTCCACTTCAGCAACACAGGTCTCGTGGTGGTCATGTACACGCTTCTCAATGTCGCTGATTCGGGCCTCGTGCTGCTGGAGTTCCTCCTTGACCCCTTTCAAGTCCTTCCCCACTGCGGCGCTGAGGTCCTTCATGAGCACCAGCTGTTCCTCCAGACGGCGGGCGTGCTCTTCCTTGTCGCGCTGCAGCTGCTCCTCAAGGCGGCGCGCGTGCTCCTCTTGACGGCGAGCCTGCTCCTGTTGACGGCGGTTCCTACTCCTCCTTGTCTGTATTATATGGCGCTTATGTTCCACTGTTTTCCAACCCTCCTTAGTCGTGTTGCTGTTCGTAGTGCCACCTCTTATTACAGCGTCTCCCATTGTATACTCATTACTATCACCTAATATAATTTCGCTGGACTCGTACGACTCGGGCTCGAACCCGCGCTGCAAGTAAGGCCTCCCGCCTCGCGGCCGCTGCGCTATACCCGCGTAAGTCGTCAATGTGTTGTCACTCGCCGGCGCACGGTGGGCTGAAAAAGTTCGCTAGTGGACTTAGGGATTTGAAAAAATCTAAAGTGGAATATAAATAAACTAATTCCATATTAGGATTCTATGATCAAATACAAGTCAAAAATATTAATACAAGTTTTTTGATTAAACGCGTGTTTTTTGAGTTATTTAATTTTAAAGAATTTTTTGTATGGAAGAAAACAATAAAATTAGAATTGTTCATAATTCTCAAAGTATCTCAAGAAAACAATGAAAGTTTATGATAGAAGATATTTTTTGGCTATTTATGCACTATATCGCGAACTGCGTTTCTTTGTGTTTTGGTGGCAATATTTTTTTTTATCTTTTATTCCAGAGACCCAGAGAGGTTAAAGATTAGGCGCGTTTTTTTTTTATGTGGTATCTTCAGTAGGCCTAATCCACTTGCCACACTTGAAAAAAGTCAACAGTAGTCATATATCTGAAACTTTCAAATAACCACTAAATCATAAAATTCCGAGAAAGCGTAATATGTCGTGACCTGTAATATTGTGATATTTTATTGTTTTATTCTTGTTGTATTGACTTGTTAACAGTGGTAGTATTAAAATATCGATTTCGTTTTTTTATTTTCCACTAGTTTCATACAAACTTCAAATAATTTTGTCTCGGTAAGTATGTACTTTATCAAAAAAAGTTAAAGAATAAAAAAAAATGTTTTCATTAGTAGAATCCAAAAACAAATCTCTTAGCCCCTAAGTCCACATTTTGATTTTTCAGCCCATCGTGCGGCGGCGGCGCGGTCGGCTAGCGCGTCGCCGGCTCGCGGTCGCGCGCGTTCGTCCTCCGCCCCGCTGATCGTTTGCCGAATGCTTCACACTCGTAATGACGAGTGACGCCACCAATGGGTGGCGGTTGTATATTCCGCGGCTCGTTCTCTGCGCCCGAATTTTGTTCTAGCTCCTCACCGACACTGTTATCAGTAAGTATCGTGTAACTTTAAGGTCATTTTGCAGCAGTTTGACTTGAACCAACTCTTTTAATTGCTGTTTTTCTGTCTTTAATGATGTTAATTCAGTCGGTGCAGGTTGCGATAATGTATCAGACGTTTCTTTACGTATACTAGCGACTTCTTTTTAGAGCAGTGACATTTCTTTCTGTGATCAAAGGTGACTGGTGGCAACTTGTTGAGATCTTTCGCGACAAATACTTACTGGGAGACTTTCCGGTTGCGTTTCCTTAATTATCTTAGTAATATCCTGCATATTCTTCTGCTGGTTACCCTCTTTCCTTCTCGTAACCTTCCGCGACGGGGCCAACAGTTGAACTATGAGTTGTCTGGCATTCTCTATTTCCAAGTCAGAAAAAGCACTCATGCATATTTGTATAATTGCGGTCTCGGCAAGTGTATCCACTTTCTTGGATATAAAGGCTAATGGCTCATTGATCACAACATTACACTCAATACATTTTAGGTTCATGTCACCACGCACACCTCGTTGCGGTGATCGCGATATCGCGTCGCTCACGCACACAGCGTACTTTCCTGGTTAGCAACAACTTTTAGTAAAATTGAATTTTCTTTAAGTTGTACGATAATCACGCCACTTTCTACTCTATGATACTCATAACTAAATGTCTATAAAATTCAATATTGAGTACACTGGTGTAATAATATTATTATCGAGAAATGTTTATTTAAACCAAAATTCCACGAATTTTGCGCCCGATTTTTGTGCAGGTGTTCACTATAGCGTTGCACGTGCGCAGCCACGATGACGTCACAGGCATTTTCGATTTAAAAAAATACGTAGCAAATTAAAAACAATACTGCATCGTGTCGTGTCCGAACACGGAAATTTGTAACATGATAAATTTTTATGGTAAGATTATTTTAAATTAAACATGTAGGGAAAAACCTCCAAAAAAAGAAGAGCATGCATAAGGAATCTGATGGGAGTGAATGAAGCAAGAGAGATATGTCAGGATCGTTGCAAATGGCGCTCCGTAGTCTCTGCCTACCCCTCCGGGAAACAGGCGTGAGTCTATGTATGTATGTATGTATGTAAAAAGGCATCTGAAGAACATGAAACCCGTTTTCATTTTTCATCTTTTCATCCGTTTAAGCTAAAGAGCGTAACAAATAATATTGTCCTACAAGACATACGAAAATATTACTCACATTTGTAATAGGGTATAAATATGATTTATTTGGCTTAGCTCAAATGAACGATGAAATGGATTTTATTGGGAAATTAATATTTTACGAGAAATCATCCTTTTGATGGAATGTGGCTCCCCTCGCTCTCCCTCGCTCTCTCTCAGAAATCATGGCGCGCAAGAAAAATAAGAGCAGAAGTTTTACCACGGCGGACACCATATCCACAATAAAAATGGATTTCTGTAATGTTAGGGGTTTACACAGCAACCTCGACGCCGTCCATCACCACCTTGAGACGGCGCGGCCTGCCCTGCTCTTTTTAACGGAGACGCAAATAGGCGCCCCGGACGATATATCGTACTTGAAATACCCCGGTTACGAATTGGAGCATTCCTTCCACCGTAAAGCCGGGGTGTGCGTTTTCATCCGGGGCGATATTTGCTACCGCCGCCTTCGGGGCCTCGAGCATCGAGACCTGTCAATTTTGTGGCTACGAGTAGATCATGGGGGCCAATCCCGAATCTACGCGTGCCTTTACAGGTCTCATGCCAATGAGTTGGGGCCAACTCAATTAATTGAGAGCGTCCAAGAGGGGACTGATAAAATATTAGAACAGTTCCCTTCCGCGGAGGTGGTGGTCCTTGGTGATTTTAACGCTCACCACAAGGAGTGGTTGGGATCCCGGACCACTGACCTCCCGGGTCGCGCCCTGTACAATATGGCGTCGGCCTATGGCTTCTCACAACTGGTGAAACAGCCCACCCGTATCCCAGACGTTGTGAGCCATGTACCCTCCTTGTTGGATCTACTGCTGACTACGCACCCATGCGGTTACAGGGTGGTGGTCGATGCACCTCTCGGGTCATCAGATCACTGCCTTGTCCGCACCACAGCCCCCGTTGCGAAACCAGATCGCTCCAATGCGACTGGCTCCCGCAGAGTCTGGCAATATAAGTCAGCAGATTGGGATGGACTGCGGGAATTCTTCGCGTCCTTCCCATGGAAGCGGCACTGTTTCTCCTCTGATGACCCCGACTCTTGTGCTGACTGTGTCACAGAAGTGGTACTCCTTGGGATGGAATTATTCATCCCAAACGTCCACATACCTGTTGGCGGGCGCAGCCGCCCGTGGTTTAATAAAACCTGTAGGGAGGCTGCGCAGCAAAAGCAGTCAGCATATATGGCCTGGAACGAGGCCAGGAAGAGTCGAAGTCCTTGGGTCGAGGAGAAGAAACGCTTATTCAACGCCGCTTCTAGATCCAGCAAGAAGGCTATTGCTGAGGCCAAGGCAGAACACGTTGCCAGAATTGGTGAGCGGCTTGGAAGATATCCCTCAGGGAGTCGTGCTTTCTGGTCGCTCGCCAAAGCTGCGCAAGGCAACTTCTGCCAGATCAGTCTCCCGCCACTGCGTAAATTTGATGACAGTCTGGCCCATAGCGCAAAAGACAAGGCTGACGTCTTGGTCCAACTATTTGCCTCGAACTCGACCTTGGATGACAAGGGAGCCACACCACCGTCCATCCCCTGGTGTGGGAGCTCCCTGCCTGAAATCCGCATTACACAACGTGCGGTCAGGCGGCAGCTCAAACTTCTGGACGTCCACAAGTCGAGTGGGCCTGACGGCATCCCAGCAGTGGTGCTGAAGACGTGCGCCCCTGAGTTGACCCCCGTATTAACGCGCTTATATCGTCTTTCCTATAATGCTTACAGGGTTCCATCTTCGTGGAAGATAGCCCATGTTCACCCTATTCCTAAAAAGGGTGACAGATCGGACCCGTCAAACTACAGGCCAATAGCGGTAACGTCCTTACTCTCCAAGGTAATGGAGCGAGTCATCAACAACAAACTCCTCCAGTACCTAGAGGATCGCCAGCTGATCAGCGACCGCCAGTACGGTTTCCGGCATGGTCGTTCGGCTGGCGACCTTCTAGTGTACCTTACACACCGCTGGGCAGAAGCCTTGGAGAGTGGGGGCGAAGCTCTAGCCGTTAGCCTTGACATTGCCAAGGCGTTTGACCGGGTCTGGCACAGGGCACTTCTATCGAAGTTACCATCTTATGGAATCCCCGAGGGACTCTGCAAATGGATTGCCAGCTTTCTGGCTGATCGGAGCATTAAAGTCGTCGCAGACGGCAGCTGCTCCGAAATGAAGTCGATCAACGCTGGCGTCCCACAAGGCTCGGTGCTCTCCCCAACGCTGTTCATCTTGCATATCAATGACTTGTTGTCAATTGAGAACATGCATTGCTATGCAGATGACAGTACGGGTGATGCGCGGTACACCAGCCACCAGGATGTCCCTCGGAGCCAGGTACAGGAAAGACGATTGCAACTTGTGTCTGAAGTCGAGGACTCTCTAGGGCGCGCCTCCAAATGGGGTGAAAAGAACCTTGTTCAATTTAACCCCACTAAGACACAAGTATGCGCGTTCACTGCGAAGAAGGACCCTTTCGTTATAGCGCCTCGGTTTCAAGGAGTACCCCTGCATATTGCCGAGAATATTGGGATCCTCGGCGTCGAAATATCGAACAAAGTCCAATTTGGGAGTCATTTGGAGGATAAAGCCAAATTGGCAAGCAAGAAGCTGGGAGTGCTGAACCGGGCTAAGTGGTACTTCACGCCAAGCCAACGGCTTATGCTTTATAAATCGCAAGTCCGGCCACATGTGGAGTACTGCTCACATCTCTGGGCTGGAGCGCCAAAATATCAGCTTGATCCACTTGACTCCCTACAGAGACGAGCTGTTCGAATCGTCGATGATCCCGATCTCACGGCTAGACTAGAGTCGCTGGAGCAGCGGAGAGACTTTGGTTCTCTCTGCGTATTTTACCGACTCTTTCACGGGGAGTGCTCCGAAGAATTGTTTAATTTGGTACCAGGGTCACCCTTCTACCAACGTACCACTCGCCGACGCAGTAGAGTTCACCCGTACTACCTGGAAGCGTTCTCATCTAGTACGGTGCGCTTCCAGCGATCTTTTCTACCACGTACGTGTAGGCTCTGGAATGAACTACCTGCTGCGGTGTTTCCCGAGCACTATGACTTGTCCTTCTTCAAACGAGGTTTAAAGAGAGCATTACTTTCACGGTAGGCAGCGGCTTTGCTGTGTATACCCTGACATTAGCGAAGTCCATGAGCAGCGGTTACCGTTTACCATCAGATGGGCCGTTCGCTCGTCTGCCACTAGCAGCAATAAAAAAAAAAAAAAAAAAAAATGTGAGATTGACTGCAAATTGGAGAAAATTGTGCCATGTTTTTTGCTACTTGGAGTTCGTATCATTTATCTGTATAATTCTATACATAAATAGAATAATATGTATAATACTTTTAACATATAATTTAGTACGCAGCAGTAGTCCGTAGCGCTCATAGCGAGACTTGGCTTGCCGTTTGTAACAGATCGGCAAAGTTAAGCAACGCTTGCGCAGGTCACCACTTGGATGGATGACCGTGTGTGGCATTTACATCTGAACGCTACCGTGCTTCGGAGGGCACGTAAAGCTGTCGTCCCGGTTCTTGTCTAAGGATAAGGATCGTTAGGCCATGTCGGAGGCCTTCGGGCGGTCTGAAAACTCCGACACCAGAGTTGGCCACACACTCACATGAAAAACAAAACCAAAGTACGCAGCAGTCAAAATATAATTCTCATATTATTCAGAATACCCGTATTCTTTATTACAATAATAAATTCTGTCTTGCAGCCATATTTCTTCATATTTAGTCGCCTGCTGCGAAGGTGCATCATAAAATGTGACAAAGTATTCAATTGACGCTAGCGTACAGAGTGGTTTTGTTTAGAAGTCACGTAGTTATTTTAGCAGTTTGACTTGATTTGACATTAAAGATTGACATTGTGCAAAAATGTTAAATTTTTAACGGCTGATTTTTCAATCATCTAATTGGAGTTGCTTGTAAGACTTCTATAAGAAAACTATTTGAAAATAAAGTAAATTAACTGTTTTACTTCTACATTTAGCCAGGATACATTTTAATTATGGAATAACTTTTACCTGACGATTGAAAAATTATACATACATACATACATACATAGACTCACGCCTGTTTCCCGGAGGGGTAGGCAGAGACTACGGAACTCCCTTTGCAACGATCCTGACATACCTCACTTGCTTCACTCACTCCCATCAAGTTTCAACACTAAATGAAAAATATTTTGGTATTATAATAGCTAATTATGTTTCCTATTTCATACTAAATTTATCATCTAATATCATTTTATTACTCCAAATAGAAATTTTTTAACATGAGGTTGAATTTTTTTTTAAATTTAATATCATTCTGTTTGTACCACTGCAAAACCTAATCGCAAACTTTGCGGGCATGTTGATTAGTTCCAGCTAAATCATATTACGTGCCGCTGAATTGTAAATATTCCAACCGAATTACAACGAACAATCACGTAGTTTTGTAAGCTTCGTTATCACACTAAACTGGGTCAACGAATTCAATATTGTTTTTATGAAGTTGATGCAGGTCATATTAAAATTTATAGTCGAAGAAGTATGTATAAGAATAAATCATTTTCTGAATAAGTTGTGAGAAAAGTAAGCTAGATTTATAAAATTTTATGTTTGCTTCACATCATTATTACTAAAAAGAGCTGAGTCTGCAATTTATTTCAATTTGCAGGAAATCTATGTTCTTTGTTGCGTAATAATATGAATCAATCTAACTTAGCGTGACCGCATAATATTTTTATTTGTATTTTTAAATAAAACCATTTGCATTAATAAGCCTTTTGATGGTCATAGAAAAATAGAAATTATGCAATAGTTACAGTTCCGTATATCTGTAGCTTATCAAACAAACAACTACAAACCGTTCATATATGTCACTATCAACAGATGGTATCGATACAAAATAAATATGATAACTGTTTCCACTCAATGGCTCAAGAATGTTAAAATACATCTTATGAGGAAGCTTCATAACCAAGCAAATTGATGTTTCTAGGATGAATGACACATGGATCCCATTCTTGTGTTATTCAATGGAATATTGTAAAGTCTCCGCGGCACAGAATATATTCCTAGTATCGGGAACTGTGTTGAAAAGAACGTAGGTAAATAAGAACCATTGCTCACTGCCGAGTTTTGATAAACTTTCAACTAATTCTATTGTCTTTACAAACAGTCTGTCCTAAGTAAGTGGTTAAAATATTCCATGAACAGTCGGACTCGAGGGCAAATTTACTGCTCCTTATGAATATTTATATACTTTGCATTCAACTTTACTGTTTCACGCTCCATTCTTATTCGAACAACATTAAAATTTATGGCCTTGGCCTATAAAGATTTACTCTCTTCAAATATGAAATGTTTTGATCATAATAACCCGAGCTTGATTCGTTTCATTTGAGAATAAGGTTTTATTCAAAGGAAAACGATTATCTTGTTTTTACAGTGGATGATGATTAACATTTTGGCCAATCAAATTTCAGACTAAAGAATATCTGAATTGACTAGAAATGTAACAGAATAATTTTGTCAAGATGAATAAGCAAAATATTTATAAATCTCCAAAGGAACAAACATTTTCTTAATATTTTCTCCGCAAATAAAATGAGGTTAATATAATCAACCTTGCTCAATAACGTTAGCAAACAGAACATTGCTCAGGAATGTTCAAGATTAAGAGCTTTTTCGCCTTCAATGTCTTGGGGCTAAATTTCCTTTTCACGATTTAGTTTTCCTCCACTCACCTCTTGAAAGTTGATCAGAGTCCATGAACCCAATTCAACTTTTCTAAACGCACCGAACGTACTTGGAAACGAATTCCAATGTAAACGGCTAGGTATGCGCCCATACGTTTTGATTTCACGTTAAAGTGACACGTTTTTACGATGGCCCGTATTTGATAGCGCGTAGAGGCAAGCGTAAATTGTATACTGAGTCACATACGGGCACGGCCGCCGTACAACATTTCTCATTCGCCACTCGAATAAACTGCTCGTTTTGTGCCTAGCAAAGTAACTTCATACACTCTTCATCCTTGGTAAACTTTAACTCAATTAGTAACTTTAGTGGCACCGAGAAACAAGTCCAAAGGAAAAGACGAAAGCGAAACCGTATTTTTTTCATCAAAACTAATTCAATTAAGGAATTTTCTATAAAAACATTCCTCAATATCACCACGAATAAAACAAGTCCCAGATAAATACGGATTCGATTTCAATTTGTGTAATGCAAACCGAGGTTGTGAAATGCAATGCATATTGAATTATATATAATCAGGTAATACTTGCGTCTTCAGCGGAGGAGTTGCAGGAGATGGTAACAATCATGCATGGTGCGTTAGAGAGGAAAGGAATGAAAGTAAATGTAAGTAAAACGAAAGTTATGGTTTTTGAAAAGGAGGAATGCGTTACGGCTTGTAATGTTATGATCGATGGACAGCGAGTGGAGCAAGTGAATGAGTTTGTATATTTAGGTACGCTGTTTACAAGAGATGGTAAGAATGTAGAAGATATTGAAAGAAGAGTTAATGCAGGTAATAGAGTGAATGGAGCTCTGAAGGCGTTTATGAATAGCCAAAACGTGTCCAAAAAGGCACGTTTGGCTGTCCATAGAGGGGTGTTAGTACCTACTCTTATGTATGGTAGTGATAGTTGGGTATGGCAGAAGAGTCATGAAAGTAGAATAAATGCTGTAGAAATGAGAGCACTGCGAAGTATGTGTGGTGTTTCTTTGACTGACAGAGTAAAGAATTGTGTGATAAGAGAGTGTTGTGGGGTAAAAGAAGATGTAGTGACAAGCATCGAGAAAGGTATGCTAAGATGGTTTGGACACGTGGAGAGGATGGATGACGAAAGACTGACCAAGCAGATATATAAGGCAAGAGTGGAAGGGACAGGATGAAGGGGAAGACCTAGGCGGACGTTCTCTGACCAGATTGGAGACATCCTAAAATAGGACAGGTTAGAAGCACCCTGAACAGAAGAGCATGCATGAGGAATCTGATGGGAGTGAATGAAGCAAGAGAGATATGTCAAGATCGTTGCAAATGGCGCTCCGTAGTCTCTGCCTACCCCTCCGGGAAACAAGCGTGAGTCTATGTATGTATGTATTGAATTGGAAAGTGAATGCTGCGTAAATCGTAGGGTACCATCGACATGACGTGTCACCTTAATTGAACTTTTATTTTGATTTCCCTAGGGTCGTGTATGGTTCACACTGAAATATGAAGCGGGGACTGAAAGGCTACAAGTGCATATTATAAAAGCAAAACATCTGCCTACCCGCACCCCCGCACTGGCGAATGTGTGCGATCCGTACATCAAGTAAGTGGCTCTGACGCACTAATGTAATTAATGTTTACACCCTCGTGGCGAGTTTTAAAACACTATCCAGAATACATTGTATATATACACATATTATAATTATGGAAATCAAATTTTTCATTTTGACTCTTAGCACAGCAACCATCACAAAACCTACTAATTATTTACTATACATCATTCCCTTAGTAATGTATATGACCTAATAATGCTAACGATAGAATGTATGTTGTATTTTGAAGTATTTTTCTTTTTTTGTATAAAAAACTTCTTGCGCTTATATCCTTTTGTGTGATATATCTCTGAGTCAAATATAAGTCATACTAAAATAAAAGAGTAAACTGAATAATTTCATATGAAATAAATCAGATAATCAGGTTGTTTTTAGTTGGTTAATTAATAACTTTTGATGTTTTCTTTGAAATGTTCTATGTCAACATAAGGCATGAAATTTTGTGAAATTGATAAAATACTTTCATAATTTGTCTATTCATGGCTATTGAAACATATAAACTCGTACTATATAACGCAATTCATACGCATAATACCTACTAATAATATAACATTTTAGTCATCAATAACATCTTAACACGCGATCGTTTTGTTTTACCTGTTGATAATTATTCAAACACTAGAGGACGCCAGCAGCTACGCCTGCATTTTTTTTAAATTTACCAGTTTTAGCCGATCCCGTGGGAACTTCGGGAAATCCCTTCTTAGTGCACCCCTACAGTCCCCAAGGAATATACATGCCAAATTTCAGCTTCCTGCGCCCAAAGGTTTCGGCTGTAGCGTGTCTGTCAGTCAGTCAGTAATGCAAGGATT
This sequence comes from Euclidia mi, assembly GCA_944739405.2. Lineage (NCBI taxonomy): Eukaryota > Metazoa > Arthropoda > Insecta > Lepidoptera > Erebidae > Euclidia > Euclidia mi. The sequence goes on along the minus strand of OX123202.2, from coordinate 34,512,809 downwards.
TTATATATTAAGATAATATTGACATTTTATTAACACAACACAATAGTATTGATGTACATTTTTTCAAAGTGATATTTTTTGGATACGTCGCCCAAAGAGTAATCTTTGGGTGACATTAGACTTTTCTTAATTGAATATCAATAATGCCTCATCGTCCGATTTATAACCGTTTCCTGATATGCACATCAAACAATCCATAATTATTTCCATTTGTATAATTAATTACATTTTTGTACAGTATTATTATGAATAGTAAACTAATATTTTTTTATCTTTAGGATCCAATTGATGCCGGATGAGAGGCGGGTGTTACAGACTAAACAAAAGAATAACACTTGCAATCCATTCTTCGATGAAACGTTCGTTTACCAAGTAAGTTAACTAAACCTATTATCCAACAAAGTGTTATTTATAAGCATCGCATGTTCTTATTTATCGGACACGAGTCTAATTTAAGGTAAAAGCACTCTCATAATATAAAACCCTTTCACGGATGTTTAATATTGACAGAATGAAGAATTTATACCTTGATGTAATATTAGTTCTGTTATTCTCTGTCAATAACTAAGCTCAAGCTTCATCGAAAAACTGTTTTATCAGGAAGTTTCAGTGTAAGGGAGTATTTATTATGTACACATTAGATTCTATGAATAAGGGTATATTATGTACATACATATTCATGGAACATGTACGTTCGAATTCTACGTATCTATTTGTGTTATGCACAGAAAATGTGACTATGCCATTTTGATTTCGATTTGGAATTTTATGAGTTCATACCTTACGTAACTTAACACAAAGTTGATATGACTTTTTGCACGTGTTAGCAGCCAACTATAAAATCCAAGTTGAATGTCCATAGCAAGAACATTTTATTATGACAATGTTTCATTGCACAGCGGATAAAATGTCATGCTAGCACTCATGTTACATGTGAAAGTCATAAAGGTACTTCGCATCACATTATGAAGATGAAAAGCCATTTTGCGTGCTCTTATTATATTACCGAGATGACACGCTGGTAACTTTTCCACTCCTTTGACAAATGCGCTGTTGGTTTCATGCCAGTAGAACTTACCCAGATATTTCACTTAATTAAAAAAAAGCACACAAACAAAGCTACTAATAGTCCACGTGGTACAGTGTTGTGAGTATTGTATGATTGCAAATAGTCTTATAAAAAATAACACGGCAATTCTCAAAAATTTCAAATTCAGGTTATTTTGCGCAGGTTCTCCAAAAAATCTAATCATCACTGAAACACTGTAAAAGTAATTTCATTACAATCTTTTGTAGTGTTTGAACGATCAGTAGTAGGTATGTCTTTCCTATACCAACATAGCACGAAATATTGAAAAATAACAAAAGTAGCGTTCAATATCAAGTAAGGCGCTTGTACAAACTGCTTTGAACAATGTCCTATATACACAATACACCAAAATATGATAAGAAAGATGTTTTTGTATATATTTATTATAAAACGAAGTGTCGTTTTCGTCATGCCACAGACTGCCATGGACGGGATAAATTCAAAAACTACCCACGGACTATTGTACGGTTTTCTCTTATATGTAGTGTGATTCCTGAGTAAGGTTTATTCTATACAATTTTGTTTTGGTTTGTGTAAATCTAAATCACGCTGGCGCAGCCGTTTGCGAAGTCTCGTTAATAATGTTTCAATACAAACGAAATTTGTACAAAATGCTGGTCGAGCCGCCATTTTACTTTTATTTTATAGTAATTGACTCCGGTTTGAAAAAAACCGCTTAATGTTACATGTTTTTGTACACTTTAATATATTTTGGTATTCTTACCACTTGCCTGTGTTTCGAGTAAGTATGCCATGGCCACGAATGTACAACTCCAGACTGCTCATTAAAAATAAACATAAACTTTTTTCAATAACATTAGATCTACTCTCACCCGCATTTGTACATTAAACTTGTACATAATACAAAACTTCACGTAACCTTGTCCGTATATAACACTATTAATGCCCAAAGGGAAATTTAACAACGTAGAACCTGAAAGCTTGTTCATACTCAAATCTACCTGGTTCAACAAAAGTTTTATAACAATAAGGCTAAATCTACAAACCTAAAAATACGGCTAGAACGTTATTTTTTGCACACGCCTTCAGGCTGAATAATAAAACTAAATAATGTATTCCATTGTTAAATCCTAAATTGCTACGTTTTCGTTTACTCCTTTATTTGCCGTTTTTTGAAATTGTTCGCGATATTTTAAAAGCTTTAATGGTGGTGATAGACTTAAGCATTCACTTGTAACAGATCATCGAGCATCCGCTGTAAATTTGCTTCGAGATTTTGCTGATTAGAGCGTTCGCTAGAAACATCGTGGCAATGTTCGTAACGATTGTTAGTATAGGCTATATTCGTTGTTTAGTTCCACAAATACAAAAGCGGCGAATGCTCGATGTTCCGTTACAAGTGAATGGTCAAATCTATCAGCACCATATAATGAACATTCGCAAGAATACTCTTTTCATGTGAGTGCTCAAGTTTATCAGCACCTTTACACATTCTTGTGTGAATATTCTACGATTCATTTGAAATACAAAGTTATGTCTACTTCAACTGCAGACATTTTTTGTGACAACCTTTTGCGGTTGGTAGTAGTTAGATGTGGTGATCTTGAAATGTTCTTAGCTCACAGTTACGCTTTAACTGTGATTTCTAATCCCTTTTGATATAACCGAGTAGTAGAGCCTTCTTGGCTTTGAGTGTCACTTTGAACGAGTAAGTTCTAACCTCTAAGAAATTGTTGATATTAAGTAACGACTTCTTTATTGTAACATTCTATCTGAGAATATATAATAGAAAACTAAAATTGTGACAAATTTTTTCACCTTCATATATTGTATAATAATATATAGACGCTTTGTGTTAAATTACAGTATCTAAAAAGTAGTATTAAAATTCATAATAAAGGTAAAATCGTTATTTGGTTTATGTAACTACATAATATAAATTTGCGAACTTCTGTTAAACTACCTATACAAAGTTGGTGGCTCGCAAAACAAATGCATTGTTCAAATAAGGATCACTAGGGTACAAATTTTTCGCGTCGGGACAATTAATAGAATTGGATAAAATTATCTATTCAACAAAACTTCGGTCTAGCGGACCTTTGTTTATTTCAAAATGTATTTGGCTCAACTGATGAAGTACTATCCTCGCACAGTATTTTAAAAATCATATTCGTTCTGTTTAGGTCAGAGAGAGCATCGTCATAGTGATTTTAGGGTTGTTTTATGTTGGAGTTTAGTTTGCCTGTATCACAGGTTTATCCCTAGCTCAGGAATATAATTGAACATCAGGAAACTAAACTAAGATTTGTACTCTATAGCATTAAATTGGTCACGACGGTTAGACTGCATAGATTTTATAGCGGTTAGCACTGCTTCGAGAGCACATAGGTTCGATCTCTTTATAAAACAATATAACGTGATCCACGAATTGTTGTTGTGTGTCTTTGTATTTGTTATGTCCGCCGATTAAATGGTTGCAAACTCATCCTTAAACAAGAATTATTGCTAGTGCAGAAATTATTTTGTAAGAAATATGGTATATTAGCGAAAGACAATATAGGTGCATCGAATTACCTTTCGCTTTTAGATACCTGAATGTAAATAGCCAGACATATAATGTAGTTGACTAACACAGCTACTGCAAAAAGTCTCACTCAAATTCAAATTGAAAGCCAGCTGGCAGTAGCATAAAACCATTTGGATTTTCAATATACTACTAGCTGTTGAATGGAGAAATACTAGTCTCTAGAGGGAAATATAAATTTGAATTTGAATGGAGCAGTCCACATTCCACGATTTCAACGCGACACTTTATTCTAGTTAGATATATAAAAAACCAATACGCTTTTGTTGACGTGCGTTCAGATTTGAATAAACGATATTTTTATGTAGAATAACTAGGCTTTTGTTCACTTGGCTCTAATCAAAGGAAAAAGTACTTTTTCATCCCTTGAATTCACGAACTGTAAATACTTCCAGTAAATATGTAGTTGCATATTTTACGGCCAGTTTCAATATTTGACCTATCCATGAATTTGCAGATTCGAGACTTTTTTTGTATGGATCTTTGACAATTTTTGTATGGAGGTTATGTCAAATAAGTATCTAAAATCACAAAAAATGGGTAAATAGAATATTGAATTCAGTGGTTAATCTATTATGCGTATTTATTATTAACAATTTATATAATAGTATAAATATATAGAATGAGTAAAGTATCGAGGGTCACAAATCAATTCCTGGTATTGGTAAAGGAAGTTTATAATCAAATTAAAATATCTCTCAATCAAATTAAAATCTGTGAATAGGTCACGAGTTGGCCTTATAGATTGTTAACAAGTATTTCCTGAAGTAATTTTACGCTGAGCTATTGGCAAATAGTTTAAAACTAATGAAATAACTTGGAGATAATTTATATTAAGTACTTAAAAAGTACTTAATATAAATTATGTCCGTGTGGTGACGGATTAAGAATACGGAATGTCACCACCCCATATCATCCCATGGGTGTCGTAAGAGCCGACAGAGGGAGCATATTATGCAGAGAACAGCACTGTAAGAGAAGGAAAACTTGATACAAACCCTATACCAACCCGTCTGGCCAGCGTGGTATAGTAGGCCAATTCCTCCTTTCAAAGGAGAGGCCTAGTCCAGCAGTGGACTTTTAAAGGCTGATGATAAGATGACTTAAAAAGTTAATCGCATAGCTATTTTACAAATTCATTATATCACAAATCTATTATACAAATTTTCGCAAATTTACTTCGCTTTTCTTATCAACTATTCAGAAATTTCGTTTTATGTTATAATGTGTTTTATTTCAAAGTTCCTTTGGGATACCTGAAGCTTGATTTTAAAATTAATCTGATTATGTCTTTGTATTCTTATGGCACTGATACACTTGAGCATGTAATGAGCATTCGTGCGAATATTACAAAACCTTTATGAAAGTAAATAAACAAGTGTGTTTTAGCGAGCATTCTCACGAACATTCTGGCGAGCCCTTAGAGTGTTCGCTAGAAAGATTGTGAAAATGTTCGTAGCAATGTTCGGCTCTGTTTCTTGTTCGGTTCGACAAAACAAAAAATGGCGGGACAGTTCTGTCTGTCCCTCGAAGTCAGGCCCGGTCGCGGGAGGAGAGGCGTGTCGATGTTACGTTGCCGCGCGCCCTATCTCCCGCAACCAAATGGGGGCGCACCATTGTTGCGTCGCGGTGGAGCCACAGGGGAAGAGGAGATGCGGTGTTGCCAGGTTGCCGTCCTACCTATCCTTTGCGACCGCTAGGTATTCTGGCGGCGGAGCCCAACACCTTCATCCGCCGCCAAGAGGGTTTTGTTCGGGGTCCGCCTGACCATCTGGCGGGCTAATACTCGTCGGGGGGTAGCCACGAATGCTTCAGCGATACCCGACCCTCCGACACACGGGTACATGAGGAACACGGGTTAGTATTTAGTCAGTAAGAGTCTGACAGTCCCCTTCGCCCTTCCCCCAGGGCGGAGGGACTCCATGAGGATTTTCTAACCCGACACCAAAAAAAAAAGTTGGTCTATGTGGTATTGAATAAAATTCGACCTAAATTAGTAGAAGGTACCTACTAAAGGTTTATCTTTTTCATAGAGAACACTTTCTGAAACTTGTTACTTTGATTACTAGCATTCTTTTAAAATTACAAAAATATTATTTGCATTACTGATGTAGTTTAAGGCAAGAAAGGATACAAAACAAAATATATGAATACTGTCCTTCAAAATAAAAATGATTACTTAAAGTTGTTTACCTCTGCCTACGCCTATGCGGAGGTATAATACTTCACAGCCGTGAGTACTACAAAAAATAATTTGCATAACTGATGTAGTTTAAGGCAAGAAAAGATACAAAACAAAATAATATGAATACTGTCCAAAATAAAAATTATTACTTAAAGTTGTTTACCTCTGCCTACGCCTATGCGGAGGTATAATAATTCACAGCCGTGAGTCTATAAATAAATTAAATAAAAATATTTAAAAGTATAGTAAATTACGGTACTTTCTCCTAGCTGGACCCGTCATCAAGCAAGCGAGAGGTGGTAGTCCTTGTGACGCAAGAGCGAGCATGCCGTGGCGTGCGCGCGCGTCGCACTACAGCCGTAGACGTGGAGGATGATGGGTCAGAATTGGTCTCCGAGTGTTTCCACTTCAGGTTGAGGGCTGACGAGCTACATACCACCAGCGTCACTGTACAAACGCTGCAGACACACTATGTATATGCCAAAGGTGATTATGACAGTGCACCAGCTAGATCCTGATCCACAAATGAGAGATGTTATATAGTCCATGTAGCCTAAGAGCTTGCTAGCGCATCAAGCTGCGGCTGTAAGTATGTGTGGCATACAATGAGTCTGCGGTGTTTTTTCAACTTTGCCAACGAGCTACACACATTCAGCGCTACAAACAGGTACTGCATCCACAGTCTGTATATGACAAAGGTAATTATGAATGTGTCACCATATTTACTCGTAGTAGCAGGATTAATCTTCAAGCAAGCGAAAGATGGTGAAGAAGGACGGTTCAGCCTTCGTTTCCAAGTATTTCTTCTTTTCAGGGTTCCAAGCTGCACGCTATTGACGACAATGTAAAGGCGCTGGAACCACATTTGTGCTATGCCAAAGCTATTCCTAAATATAAGTACGCATGGTCAAGTTAATGGGTACCCACACCCAGTTCATTACCAACGTAAACCAACACAAGCCTACCTCGCAGTTAAATAAACGTACTCGTCATTTGTAATCCACCTCCCTTAAAAACACGGTCGAGTACATGCGGTGCACCGCACAATGACTGGTGCCGTAGTTGTTCTAAAGAGGACTCAAGCTCAATATTCAGCTCAAATCAAAATAATTTATTTGTTATCACATACATTTGTTATAAATACAAGCAGCGAGATCTTAAACGATTGTGACAGTTCTCTGTGATATACCGTATTTAGCGGTGTACAAATGTGAAATACAATATTTATAAACGATCAACATTAAAGAATCAGAATCAGAATCAGTATTTATTTGTTGAACATAGGTAGATACAATTACAGTGGTCTTAAAATAAGTATAGTGCGCCATGTTTTGTCATAGGACATACAAATATAAAATTGAGCATAAATACGTATAAAATTAAGTAATATTCAAGGTGATTAAATTTTTACACAATTAATTATAGAAATTATATTAAATTAGTACATCATCTAAATAGTCATTAATAGAATAATAACATTTATTAATTAATAAATTAAATACAGATTTCTTAAATTTTAGTGTAGACAGGTCTTTTATTCTATTGGGTAGTTTGTTGTAAATCTTCGGTGCCATGCCAAAGAAGCTCTTCTCCATTAATGCTGTCTTACAAGTCACATTGCAAAGTTTATCAACGTATTGATTTCGTATCGGAGCCCGTCGCACCTCAGATACCTTAGCAAACAACTTCATATTTTTTTAACAAAAAGAGCTGTTTCTAATATATATAGCGCTGGTAACGTTAATATTTTTAGCGATTTGAAATATGGTACACAGCTGTCGGTGATCTTTAGATGACACATACAACGAATACACCTTTTCTGCATTTTGAATATTAATTCGCGATCTGTGGACTAAATCAATAATAAATTATAATCCTCATTAAAAAAAATCTTTTAGTTCATATTTATACAAGTATATTATTAAAATAACTATTGGTATATATTTATTCAATCCCTTTGTTTATTCACCGTTCATTCTTCGCCTTATTTATTCTATTTTGCCCGGATGCTGCAATTAGTAAATTGTATTGTTCGATGTTGCCATGATAGGTTTACTGTTTTATAATAAAATTTTAGCTGTCGATTCATTATGTGTAACAAATGTGTAATGTTTGTATTATTTTTTCTGTAAGTCTTGACACTCAACTGGCAGGTGGATAAGTTTCTTTTTGCTTTTTAGTACCGTTTATATAATTATATCTTTTTTTTTCTTATTTAATATATTTTCTGTATTATATTTTATTATATAATATACATATTTATTTTATCTTTTATTATATAATATTATTTATGTCATGTCAGATCTGTATCAAAGTACTGTAGTAATGATAGCTTTTTTCTGCAAGTAGCCTTAATAACAGGTTTTCAAGCATTCCATCTCTTGCTGACTCCCTCCAAAGCAAGTTTGCCGATGTACCCGGTAATTTGAATGTTGTCCATATTAATGCTCAGAGTATTCCGGCCCATTTCCAGGATATGCTGATAACTTTTGACAGTAAGAATATTCATGCCATTCTTGTTTCCGAATCTTGGTTAAAACCATGCCTGTCCTCTGTTTCTTACTCTCTTCCAAATTTCCGCCTTATAAGAAATGATTGTACCTGGAGTGGTGTTGGAGGTGTTGCCATTTATCTCCGGGACCACATTCCTTTTAACATTGTTTCTATGTCATCACAACCACCGCCACTCAATGCCGGCGAGCATCTCTTCCTCGAATTAGACTTGGCTTATACTAAGGTTTTACTTGGTGTATTTTATTCTCCGAACTGTCGTGTCAATTACTTTTCTTCTTTTGAACGTATCTTAGAAAATCTAGCTCCTTCTTACAGTCACACCATAGTCATGGGCGATTTCAACACATGTCTATTAAAAAAGGATTCACGCTCATCATCTCTTTGTAGTATTGTTGATTCCTGCAATCTATCTATTCTCCCTCTTAATGCTACACATAATCTTCCAAACTCTACTCCTCTTCTTGATCTGATTTTTGTTTCTTCACCCTCTCTTTCTGCCAAGCATGGTCAGCTTCCAGCTGATGCTTTTTTTTACCATGACTTGATTTTTCTTTCCTATAAACTTCGTCTTCCTAAGACAAAAACTAAAATTCTTCTGCAACGCAATTTTGGTGGCATGAATGTCGAAAATCTCCGTGCTGAAGCAGGCATAATAAATTGGAATCTCTTACAGAACGCAAAGTCAATTGACGAGAAAGTGGAATTAATTACGAATTCTATTATTCGTTTATATGATGTCCATGCACCGGTTCGCGCAATCAGAGTTCGTCAATTTCCCTCACCTTGGTTAACTAATGAAATTAAGGATTTACTGTCAAAGAAAGCTATGGCTAAAACGAAATTTAAATGTCGAGCAACTCCTAGAAATTGGGAGAACTACATAGCGATTAGAAATCACTGCAAAAAGGTGTGTAGGCAAGCACAACGCCAATACATTCATAACTCTGTTGAGAATGAAGATCCAGCTAAAGTCTGGAAATTTCTAAAAACTTTGGGAGTTGGAAAATCTACACAAAATCTCATTTCTGATAAATTTGATATCGATTCTCTAAATCACCATTTCATTGCTTCGTCTAAATTTGATAAGAATACTAAAGCTAATACTTTGCATGATCTTTCAGCACTTCCAACCCCAAATTATCCATCCTTCGTTTTTAATCAACTATCAGAGTAGGATGTTAAGAGAGCCGTATTATCAATTGCCTCGAATGCTGTCGGTAATGATTGTGTCAGTTGAAAAATTATCCTTCCCATCCTTAATGAAATCCTTCCCATCCTATGTCATATTTTGAATTTTTCCTTAGCCGAAGGAGTCTTCCCCACTTTATGGAAAGACGCCCAAATTATTCCTTTACCCAAAAAAACAAATCCTTCATCATTTTCCGAGTATCGTCCAATCTCCGTGCTACCTTTCCTCTCGAAAGTACTCGAGCGCCTCGTCCATATCCAACTTACCACATTCCTTAATAATAACCTTCTCTTTAATCCGCTCCAATCTGGTTTCCGTCCTGGTCACAGCACGGTCACGGCACTGATCAACATTACCGATGACATCAGGCTGGGTATGGAAAATGGTAAAGTAACTACACTATGCTTACTTGATTTCAGTAATGCCTTTAATAACGTTGATTTCCATATACTGCTTGGCATTCTACGCTCAATTAACATATCTCCACCTGTGATTGATTGGTTTCACAGTTACCTGTTTGGTCGCCGACAACGTATACGAATTGAAGACTCGTTCTCTTTGTGGTGCAGGACTACAGTCGGCGTTCCGCAGGGTGGCGTTCTATCTCCCTTACTTTTCTCAATTTTTATTAATTCTATCTCTTATCAACTTCAGTCATCCTACCACCTTTATGCAGATGATCTTCAAATTTACACCCAAGCTCCTGTCCATGAGTTGACTGAAGCATTTCGAATCGTCAATTCTGATCTAGAGTGAATAGCTACATGGAGCCTCAGATTTGGTCTTCAAATCAACCCCACAAAGACGCAGGTTATTGTTGTGGGTAGGCCCAGAATGATATCGCGTATTGACATGACTTGCTTACCCCAGATTCAATTTAATGGCATACCTATACCTGTAAGTGATTGCGTAAAGGACTTGGGAGTACATATTGACAAGACCTTATCCTGGGGTCCTCAAATTAGGGAAGTTAGTCGTAAAATATTTTTTGCGGCTGGGACTTTGCGAAGACTACAAAACTTTCTACCTATTGCCACTAAGATTGCGCTTGCAAATTCTTTCCTCCTACCTATCCTTGACTATGGTGATGTCAGCTATCTAGATCTTACTGAGGAGCAACTTGATAAGCTTGAGCATCTTCAGAACTTATGTATAAGATTCATATTTGGATTGCGCAAATATGATCATGTTTCCAATTTCCGCAATATGCTCAAGTGGCTCCCAATTCGCCTTCGACGGAATACTCACATACTTTCTTTACTCTATAATATTCTCTTCAATCCTTCCACTCCCCTTTATTTGAAAGAACGCTTCGAATTCCTTACGGACACACATTCTAGATCTCTGAGGTCATCGGTGAATTTGAGACTGGCTATCCCAATACATTCGAGCAGATTTTACGATCTTTCGTTCACAGTCCAAGCTGCACCCTTGTGGAATGCACTGCCGTTATCAATCAAACAAGCTCAAACTATTACATCGTTTAAAAAGTTGCTAAAAGACTACTACTTATCTCTATAACCTTGATATTCTAGTAAAACTGTCTTATTTTATTTCCTTCTTCTTTCATTTATTTAAGTATTTATATTATTAGTATATACTATTAGTATTTATGTATTTTAGAATTATTATTATGTATATAGTTATTTATATAGTGTATGTACGTGGTAACTATACCTATGTATGTATGTTTGTACGCTAGTATATGTATGTGTATAATATATTATATTTGCTATTTGTTTATTATTGTATCTAAATCATCTACAACGCCAAACTACCCTTCTTTCTTTCTTTCTGGCTCCGTGCTTTTCTTGTCCATCCTAAGGTTACCTGTAAGACATTGCTAAATAGCGATAAGGCCGCCATTTGTCACACTTATTTACATTTCTACATTTATGTTTTATAATTTTGGAATTATTTTGGTGTACAATAAAGATGATTTTATTATTATTATTATTATAATAGTATAGATTGCGAAAGGTAATGAAAATGTAATAAGAATGTCAAGATACAATCATAATTATCAAAAGGTAATGTAGTTATGATAATGATAAATACTAAAATAATGATTTTACAGGTATGCCACTAAACATATTTAATATATTGATTGTAGGTAAGGAAATATATTTAACAACAATTTAAAATTAGTATGCTACAATTTGTCCATAAGATAGTCCGTGACACTATAGTACGCTTTAGATACCAACAGGCTGCGTAGCTTACAGTTAAATATGTTAACGTCGTTTTCCTGACGCAATTTATTGTACAGTTTTGGCCTCATACAGAATACACTTTTATTGAACATCGTTGTTTTGCATGGTACCTACGCAATCTATTTCTGTATTGAAATAAGTGCATGATTGTTTTTACGAATACTACAACCTCAAATATATATATAGCGATGGAAAGGTTAATACTTTTAACGATTTAAAATATGGTTCACAACTATCAGTAGAATATATATGACACATTGCTCTAATGCACTTTTTTGGGCTCTGAATACTGAATCTTTATGTATTGAATTGCCCCAAAAGATTATGCCATACCGCAAAATAGATGACACATAGCCGTGGTAGGCAGTGAACACAGTGACACGGTTGGATATTTGGCTTAGTTTGTACAGCGCATAGCACGTTTGACTTAAATTGTTACACACTAGTTCTACATGAAATTGCCATGTCATTTTATTGATTTCATCATCTGCAAAAACAAGTTTCAGTTAGTCAACGTAGTTATATTTCGCTATTGAGAAAAGAACCAGATGAAACTATAATATCTCAAATCTCAATCCGCTCGAAATTCTCTTTATTGTCTATATATAGTTAAGTAAGTAATTTGACAAAGAGTGAGCAACTTCAAAAACAAGAGCCCACTGATACAACGACAATCTATACACTTTTGTATCTCAAGGCTGTACAAACTTTGCTACCTACTAGTTGACACAAAGATGCTATTAATGCTCTCTCTCTCTATATACTAAAAGTAAGAAGAGACGCCGTGTGGTAGACGGCATAGAATACAAGTGTCACCACCCCCTATCTTCCCGTGGGTGTCGTAAGAGGCGACTAAGGGATAACACGATGCAAATACCACCTTTGCGTAGAGACGGAAAACTCGACATCAAAACCTATACGACTGCCTCGTTGGTCTCGCGGCATAAATGTGAGCGTGGGATCGGGAGGTCCCGGGTTCGATTCCTGGGTCGGGCAGTGTTATTGGGTTTTTCTGTCACGAAATTCTCAGTAGCAGCACGGAGTCTGGAAATGTGCCCGGTACGGCAATAGGCTCGCCCCTTATTACGTGGGACTAAAGTATATCTGGCGAAAAGTGGGTGTAGAAATACACCTCTGCCTACCTCTTCGGGGTTATAGGCGTGAGACTATGTATGTATGTATGTAAGAAGAGATAAATAATCCGGTTCAATTACGAGTACGACAAAGAAAAGATAATTGAGTACCCAACATCTGTTGAATAGAATGAAGCTTTAGAGCCGATAAGGTTAATACAGATTATTACCAGAAAAGTGAAGTAGCGGCAACAAAATAGATTACAGGCTTCTAAACTGAAATGAGTATTGTTGAGACAGGTGCGAAACATTTAATTTCCAGCAGAATTACCTTTTAAGCTAAGGCAAATTCGCCGTATATAGTCCGGGGCTTAGATAAATCTGAATCGATTTTAGAGAACGTGACCTATTCCACGTAAGCTGGATTACACTTCATATTCACTATGAATTATGTGGCACCCTGTTACATACATACCTAAGTATAAATGCCACCTATTTTGTGATCGTAACAATCTTGGGAGACCGTGGAACAGTATAATAATTAACTCAAAGTGGAAAGTTCTGAACCGTCATACAACTTTTCCCATAGTTTCATACGATGACGTCGCGCCGGCCTTGATTTATGTTTCGTACATTTCCCCTGGCGTTAGAAAATACGCACCTATGGGTACTTCGAATAATATATCTACTGAAGTGAATGTTCTTAAAATGAAAGGATAAAGCTTACTTGAGTCGTTTCACCAGAGTTTTTAAGAGCATCGTAAAATATACATTGTGTATGTTGTTAGGGACAAAGTTACTAGAGAAAACGATATGGTTTATACAATGTGAAAATGTTGTTTCAGATCGACTGCTCGGCAAGTTCGTCCTAGTATCATACATGTTCGACACTGTAACTCGGCCCTCGCCGCGCCTATGGAGCAAGTCAAACAATGGCACCCGCTAACCAATTAAACTCGACAACCCGGCCAACACAATGAACACATGACGACTACCCACCCGATCTAGCTGTGAGTCTATTTAATTCAGACGTATTATAATCTCACAGGAACGTGCTCGGCACAATTTTAATGGTCCCGAATTCTTTGTAATCTCATTTTTATTCCCACATGCTACCCAATTGTACCTTGTGTAAGATAAACATAAAATAAGAAATTGTAAAAACATTATATTTGAATTATATATCGTGCAATGTCTCAAATGTCTAAAAATGAATTTAATAGTATTTTTGTAACTCAAATTTACACTATATTCCAAGTATGCATTGGAATTCATAATGTTTCGATCACGCCAGGTTAAATATAAAGTTCTTTGCAACAAACCTAAATAAAATGTATTAAATAACTCAAAGCCATTTTATATCTTGTTACATTTCTGACCTTCAAATTTCAAATACTTTTATTATAGATATTTATCTGAAAACATTTAATTCCTCATAGATAATAATTTTATGAAGTAAATGACATATTCTGAATATTTCAAAGTAAGCTACACCTTTAACACCTTATATCATATCAATATACTATTTATAAAGGTTTAATAATATAAAATATTGCCAATAAACACGTATTGTAGTAGAATATAATTTCAAAAATGTGCAAGATCAAAGAAATAAAATCATGTAACGCCAAATTGGCGAAAAATGTGTTGTTTAATTATTTTATGTCTTATTTTTTGTACCCAGTTGGTCCGTGTCCTTTCTAGTCACAGAATTCAAATACCTGTGCACAGACTTAAAACTACCATACAATTTTTCATACAATACCGTATCGCAATATATTGACACGAATTGAAGCCAATACCAAATTGGAACTATAACTGTACCGCAGTTTCGAAGCACAAGGATGACTGTCTCGACAATGGATACGGTACACAATTAGTGTCCAACAACCTACAAATAAATTCATACCAGCACCTAAAAAACAACAGGCTCTCTAATTAGTACGACTTTAACAAGGTATTGACAATATTTTCCAATCCATTTAATAAAAATTTATGCTGAGTGATCACCAATCAAAATTTCGATACTACACCAATCGCAATACAATATCAATTTAGCGAACAAAGTGAATTATAAAATGTATATACAACAAAAATGTACTTGGAGAGAGGTGTGTCAGAAGGATATCTATCAGTACAATAGTATAATTTTATACTAATGGAAAAAAGAGCCACGCAACCTCGGTTTACTAGATAAATAAATAAAAAGATCAAGGCCAAACTAGTACTAGCCAAACAAATGAAGAACGATGATATAGGAATGGTATGGGTTGCGGGATACCTGACTTGCAGTATCCCGCTGTATGCGCCGACTATGCTTCGATTCGTGTTTCACCTGCACGTGGCATCCACCTTCGCGTTAAGAAATTACTCTAGAATTCTGGTGGGTTCCTCTTTTCTTCCATTAGTATACAATAGAGTTACACCAAGAAAAGCCTGATTCTATTAACAGTATCAATCTATTTTTCAAGCCTCATTCAGCGCCAGTTGAAAATCGTATAGCAACCGAAGAATAAGAATAATGACTTATATTTACTGGGTGTATAATATTCTCGCAGTCTCGAACTTTTGATGACAACTGAACCTTATATTGGTACGGGTGTGTGAGTACATGACATGTATTTTACTCAAGTTTCATCCAATCATCTATACAACTATATTGGTGAAATGTACCTCCAGTATAAATGTTAATACCTGATATTGAGTGTACATACATACATAGTCTCACGCCTATATCCCCGAAGAGGTAGGCAGAGGTATGTAGCTACAGCCACTTTTTGCCGGATTTATTTCAGTCCCACGTAATAGGGGGCGAGCCTATTGCCGTACCGGGCACATAACCAGACTCCGTGCTGCTACTGAGAATTTCCTAAAGGAAAAACCCAATAACACTTTGCTCGACCCGAGGATCGAACCCGAGACCTCCCAATCCCACGCGCACATTTATGCCGCGAGACCAACGAGGCATAATATTGAGTGTGATACTGAAATATACTGTAGATTTGATCTTTTCATTGAAGAAGAAATAAGTCATCAAGAAATTGCTACCCTGTTATTCTTGCCTAATATTTGTCAAACTATTCAGAGACTGAGAGCCATATTTTAGATGAAAGCTAAACATTATATAATGGTGAAGATATCAGAAGAAATATGCGGAGATAGCTAATTTTCCAACCGCTACATATTTCTAGGAATAATAAAGCATTAGGGTTAGTCATCCCTTTTACAAAATAAAAACGCAACGGCATAAAAAGTAAAAATCTGTTGAAATCCTGAAACAACAGACAATTGTTTACTATATATATAATGATAGGTACGTATAATGACTTAAAAGCTTTTTTCTGTTTTACATTTAAGTCACTTTTCAAAATTGCACCTTTTATTTAAAATTATTCTACTCTCACATTTTCCCGACAGCGGACCGCACTGTGGCATTAGCAATGAAAGGATTTAATATGTTGGAGCTACATAAATTGCGTATTTATCGTATAAATCGGGTATTCATCTAAATACATTGAAAGAAAAACTGACTGACTGACACATAAACCAAACTACTAGAATTAGTGTAGGTGATGAGTGTGCACTAAGAAAGGATTTTAGGCAAATTTACCCTTTAAAGGACTTAGATTTGTATGAAACGCCGTGACTTTGGCATCTAATTTGATAAAATTGGTATTAACTTATTTAGTACAATACCTAAGTGGATGCAAAACTCTTAGATAATTGAACGCACGGTATCCAATACTGTAAATAGCCCGTTTCCGTTGCTAAAGAATTTTGCCAACCTCGTATTAGAATTAGATGATCAAGCTTCAATCAGAGGAAATAAAATATGCCTTTTAAAATATATTACACAGTGCCTTAGCTGACATATGAAATAATAAATGTTGTAATATCATGAAGACAAACATAAAAACTTTCAACGCTTTGATGTGAACTAGGTATCAGTTTCTCTAACAATGTGATAGTTGTACCTACACTGTTTTTTAAAACAGCTAGCGAAGTACGCCTGTAAACAAAAACAGTGAGAAACAAGAGCAAGCTTAGCCAGTCCTGCATTTCAAGTATTGTTTAAAAATTAAAATTGCGGATATCGCGGGAATCGCGTTCGGGCGTGCGATGAGATCTCATAGTGTTGTTTGTAAACACGTGTGTTAGTGCTATACTTTGTGTCTTTCTGTCTATTAGTATCTACGTTGCTGGGATGACTTTTTAATGCAGAAGTACTTTAAAAAATATATGCTAGATATAGCACCAAAAGCAAGGTCCAGCTACAAAGTAACGAAGACCTAACTATACGCCACAAATGCAGCATCAAGCAAGTTTGCTTCGCTCTATCTTCATGCATCTATAGAACATTTATTATATCGGACAACTTATATCACTAGGGTATAGTAATTACTCTAGTACTCTACACTTAATATCTATACTTAATATCCAGTGATAGTTAGGTTGTGCAGCTACGCCCGCACATTTTTTTTTGTTTATTTAACTGTTTCTGACCGATTTTGTAGGAATTTAAGGAAATCCCTTCTTATTGCACCCCAAGAAACATACATGCTAAATTTAAATGTGAAGTCATTGTGTGGGTAGTGTGGGTCGACCCGCCGGCCAGGGAGACCCGTAGAAACGGTGGTGCCGCTGGCCGCCCGCAGCATAGTATAGGGTCCAACTGGGACTAACCATCTCGGGAGCTGCCCCACCAGGCCGCGCATAATCTCGGGGTGGCTCGTCGTGCCGGTTGGTGACCGGACGGTGGGACCCGGCGACCACTTCCGGGAGGGTACGGGGACCCTTCCGTCCGGCGGGTCGGCCACCGCTATACCTCACAGTATAATGACAATATAATACTCTGCGCTTTGTCACGCGCTGCTGTGTTGACGCCCCCTTTTCTTCTTCTATGGCAGCTCCAAGAAATGGTTCCGGTCAAACAGTGGCGTCTTCGTTCCCCACCAACTTACTTTTTGAGGTGGAGTCCGCTAACATCCGCCGACTCCATTTCCGATGATGATGGACGGCGTTGAGGTTCGCTCAACGCCGTCCACCATCATCTCGAGACGGTCCGACCGGCCATGTTTTTCTTACGTGTGCCTTTACCGTTCCCATACTGGAGATGCCGAGACAACTCGACTGTTTGACTACTTAAGTCGGGCAGCAGATAATGCGCAGGAGCAGTTCCCGACCACCGAGTTGATATGAGACCTGGCTGGGCTCTTCCAAATCGGACCACGCGGGACGAGCTGCTCACGCATTCGCTCTCACACATGACCTGACTCAACTGGTACTCCAGACCACCAGGATACCAGATATATCGGGTCAAGCACCCTCGTAGTTAGACCTTGTGCTAACTAGTAACCCGGCCCAGTACAGTGTGACGGTACAAGCCCCTTTGGGTTCCTCCGACCACTGTCTGGTTCGCTCTACAGTGCCATTCGCTTCACCTACACAACCAGTGAAGGCAAAGCGACGCTTGTGGCACTATTCGTCAGCGGATTGGGATGGCCTGCGAGACTATTATGCGTCCATCCCGTGGTCTCAACGCTACTTTGGTGGGAGGGATCTGTCGGAGAGTGCGGCTGCTATTGCTGGGGAAATCATGTTGCGTATGGAATATTATATTCCATCCACTGACTTCTCCAGCAGCAGCGGAGTACGGCCCTGGTTCGATCGCGAGTGCGCCGATGCTGTTAAACAAAAATAGTCGGCTTACCGCGCTTGGATCAGGGCTCGGTCCCGTCGCGATCCGAATGTCCTAATCATGGCGGCCTTTATTAGAGCCACCAAGGTCTGCAAGAGGGCACACATAAGAGCGGATGCCCAGCGCATTGCACGGTTTGGTCAAGAACTCTTGTCGCACCCCACGGGCAGCCAGGGATACTGGTGATTGGCCAAAGCCGTGCAATCTAATTTCTGCCAACCTTCACTGCCGCCGTTGCGATGCCCTGATGTATCACTGGCCCATGGGCCGCAAGAGAAAGCTGACCTGCTTGTCAATCTCTTTGCGGCCAACTCCCGAATCGATGATCGTAGTGCGCAGCCACCTTCGATTGCCTACTGCGACCACTCCATGCCCGACATTAAAATCAGGCAATGCGATGTTCGCGCGACACTGCGATCTCTCGATGTCCGGAAAGCAAGTGGACCTGACGGAATTCCAGCGGTTGTGCTTACGAAATGCGCAGCCAAGTTGTCTCCAATGCTTACACACAGTGGCGAACGTACAACCAATTCCCAAAAAAGGGGATCGTTCTGATCCGGGCAACTATCGACCCATTGCTATCACCGCTATCCTCTGCAAGGTGTTTGAACGAATAATCAACAACCAACTCGTTCGCTACCTAGAAGATCTCTCATCAGTGATCGTCAGTATGGCTTCAGACCGAAACGATTAACGGGTGATCTTCTAGCGTATGTCCCTCACTTTTGGGGTGAGGCGATGGACAGGCATGGGGAGTCGTTGACTATTAGTCTCGACATCTCCAAAGCCTTCGATAGAGTCTGGCATCGTGCGCTTCTTTCCAAGCTTCCAGTCTACGGCTTGCCACCTCGATTGTGCAACTGTGTTGCCAGCTTCCTGCATGAGCGCCGTATCCGAGTCCTTTATGACGGTGAGTCATCGAAGTTTCTCCAGGTGAATGCTGGTGTTCTCAGGAGTCCGTGTTATCGCCTGCATATCAATGATCATCATATTTCAGAAATATGATCATCATTGATATGAACTGAATTTCGCATGAAGCTCAAGTGGCTGCTAATCCGCCTTCACCGGAATACTCACATTCTCTGTCTTCTCTTTAATATTCTTTACAATCCTGCTTTGCCCATATATCTCAAAACACGCTTTGAATACCTTCACGACACACATACGAAGTGCTTAAGATCATCGGAGAATCTTAGATTGAAAGTTCCTGCACACTCTACGGTTTTCTACGGCAAATCTTTTACTGTACAGGCTGTACGATTGTGGGATTCGTTGCCAGAGACAATCAAACAGGCTCAATCCTTGACAGTATTTAAAAAACTTGTCACCCAACACTACTTGGCAAATATTCCATGACTACTCTTTTTAACTTGCACTGATATTGTATATATTTATATTATCTATATAGTTTTAAGTTCTTTATTTGATAATTGTATTTCTGTTTTTCTGGTGTACAATAAAGAATTTTATCTTATCTTATCAATGATATGCTCACTTTTGGGGCATACATTGCTATGCAGATAACAGTACTGTACATGGGCGATATCTCGGAGACCCTGCGGCTAAGCAAGCCGATACAGAGGAGATAGGTGAACACTTGTTGCTGAGCTTGACTGGGTTCTAAATTGCATCTCGCATTGGGGTGATGAGAAATTGGTCGAGTTCAGCGCCAAGAAAACACAGGTGTGCTCATTCTCAGCTAAGGTATCTCCATTCCTTCCCCGTCCCTCTCTTCTGAACACTCCACTACCGATTCAAGACAGCCTCAATATCCTGGGTATGGACATACGCAGAAATCTCAACCAGAAAAACTACATCGAGGGTGTCATCAAATCCGCATCTCGGAAACTCGGAGTCCTGAATAAGTTGAGGAGGTTTTTCGCGCCGGAGCAGTTGTGTCTGTTATAAAAGACCCAGGTTCGCTCCTCGCGTACCGCGTGGAATACTGCTCTCACCTTTGGAATGGCTCCGCTCAGTACTTATTGGACGCCCTCGATAGGTTGCAGCGGCTTGCTGTCCGTATCATTGGGGATCCAGAGGCCACTAAGACTCTTGAGTCACTGCAATTACGCAGAGACGTGGCCTCAATGGCTGTCTTCTATCGCATTTATTACGGTGAGTGCTCCGAAGAGCTCTTTCAACTAATCCCACCCTCTCCTTTCCTATCCCGAACGACACGTGCTGGGTTATGGTGCCACTCTTACACGGTAGAACAGATACCGTCACGCACCAAACGGTTCGGCGCCTCTTATCTCTGCCGTACCATTAAGATGTGGAACTCTTTACCAGCCCACGTGTTTCCCTCCACTTATGATCCTGTGTCCTTTAAGCGGGGCGTGAAAAAGCTTTTCTCAAGGCCGTCAAGGTGAGGGCCATCATGCCATAATGCCATGCTGGTTGCTGGGATGATGGCCATCACTATGGGACTTCACTGCCTGCTTAAAATCAGGCAGCATGGAGGCAATTTGTTCGGCAGTAATAAAAAAAAAAAAAAATTACAGTATAAAAAAGGCGTAAACTAGAAACATAGAAATAAGTTTACATGACTGTACAACGAAGAACTTTACGATACATTTTATTACGTTTATTTTAATAATTAATGATATAAAATTGTGCAAAATATCTCCAAATCATAAATCTATATAGACTTGATTATTTAGATAGATATTATAAATATTATAAAATTAAGACTTCTGTTCAGCCTGTCTGTATAAACGCGATAAACTCAAAAGTACCGAACGGACTTCTGTACGGTTTTCAACAATAGGTAGTGTTATTCCTGAGGCAACTTTACTTAACTGAAAAAGTCACGCGGTCGCAGCCACGGGTGCAGCCTAGTTATTTTTGACTAGATTTCGCGTATGACACCACCCACGTGGGACTATTTTACACCCTTAGGCTGAGATTTCCGAAAAATCCATTCTTAGTCCTCTTGAGCCCTGGGAGGGCTAGAGAGGACTAAGAATGGATTTATAGAAGGATAATAATAAGATTACTGGCGAGATTCCAACTTTCGATTGCACTAGATTACTGAGACTTGGAATAGAGATGGAATTAAAATATAACAGCCCGTTGCACGGATATAAAAAGTTGCTTATAAACTAGGAATTGCATGTTCGTTTTAGGAGCGTTATTTAAGTGGTCGTCTAGCGCGCTCACAGCTGAGTGCTGTGGTTTTCATTTCTTTACCGAATCTGGGTTTCCTTTTTCTTGGTACTGTGTCTTCAAGAGTTCGCTGTACAAGATATACATTCACAAGCACAATCAATCCCCAGTTATTTCTTTTTCAACCTCTCAGATTAAGTAGGTACATACGTCAATTGTACGTAAATTTTTTGTTACATCATAATTATCATAAAAACATTTTGAATAATTGTAAAGTTATTACCATTTTCTCATGAACGCGTAAAGGTATTAAATTGAAATTCATATCAAATACTCAGATCTATAATACGTTTAAGCTGTAACAAAATCAAACTTCTATGTCAACGCAATAAAAAGAAACAGCAATTAAAGCCGCATATTTTCTCGCAACTACTCGCAAGGGAATCAAAACCTACAGGGTACTTCCCGTTGAACTCAGAATCTTGAAATTTGGTACGAAGTAATGTCTTATAGCACAAATAAAGAAAAAATTGCGAATACCGTAAATTGTTAGTTACATCATATAAAAGAATATTTGTTTTAATTTTAAAGTTTCTACCCCTTTCCTCATGAACGCGTAAATTTATTAAATTGAAATTCGTATCAAATACCCGGGTCTATGATACCTGTAAGCTGTAACAAAATCAAACTTCTATATCAACGGAATCAAAAGAAACAGCAATTTTACTATATTTTCAAACTCGCAACTACTGGCAAGGGAATCAAAACCTACAGGATACTTCCGGTAAACTTAGATTCTTGAAATTTGGTACAAACCAAGGTCTAATAGCACATATAAAGGAAAAATTGCGAAAGCCATATTTTAGTTACATCAGATAATAAAAAATAAAAAAAAGTTACTAGCCCTTCACTTATGAACGTGATAGATTATTGTCAAAATCAGGTCATACTTTGCCAATTAATAAATGTTTTTGGTTTATATCCAATTAATAAATAAACTCTTAAAATGGTGTAATATGATTAAGTTAAGCATATTTATCAAAAATTTGTAATTAGATTGTATTATTTACAATTGTGATAAATACGTAGCGACATCTAGTTCTATTGTCACACATTATTTTTACCGTAAAGTTTGATATGTAATTATCTAGTAAACACTACACTTATTTAATTAATGATTATACATTTTAAAATAAGCATAATAAATCCTAACTTATATTGTAATAAAAAGATTGTCAAATCAAATGATTGTCGTTCGATTCCTTTTTAAGTGTTATTTGACTACCCTTCACTTGTTTGCGGTGAGCCACCATTATGCATAACTGTTCGCCTCTGCGGGACGCCCATCTTTCTACTAACTATTGAAGCAAACGGAGCTCCGTAAACCTAGTGAAGGTGTACAGGCTAGCAGTATGTGGTGCAGCCCGAGTGATCTCTGTTACGAGCAGATTGGTGCAGTAATAAAAGTTAAGTAATTTGTATTATTTAGATAACGAATATTCTTTATAGGCATATTTCTGTATAACAGTAAAACATAGCATTGTGTTGGCGTTGTTGGTGAGTGTTATGTGAAATAAATAATTTTAAATGGTTTATAACCTCTTTTACTTTATTCACCTACTAGTATCAGTTATTGCTAGTTCAGAATCAAACAGAATAGTTTCTCATACCCACTACTTTATCACAATATTCATACTTGGAATGATAGTAGCTGGTCCTATTGCTTTAATTAACTTTGATAATTGAATATTGCCGATTCCAAACCGAAACCTATGCTGCTTTGCAGTAAAGCGTTAGTAACTAGTGAACCTAAACCTTTCTATTAGCTATCATGAATTAGTACTGAAGAAAGTTACTTTTGATCTTACAATATGCTAGAATAAAATCAGATTTGCTATTACACTACTAGAAATAGATTTTATAGCTCGATGTCTGGCGTCTGTAGTTATTATCATTAAAATAATTTAACATCAGAAGTGGGATTTGTATCTACCCCCATACTAATACGTTTTTTTTTTATTTAATTTTTTTAGGTACCTACTTGTGAACTTAGTTTGCAATGGATCCTGCAGTTGTGGAGGGCTTTTTGAAAGCTATTCGCGACGCAGTAGCAGTGAAGCAACGTGGCGATGATGTCGTGCTGCCATCATTCGATCCTGCGACCAATGACAACGGCGCCGGTAGCTGGTGTGCCGCTATCGAGTCGCTCTCAAAGGACCTTGGTTGGAGCAGCGTTACGACCGTTGCCAAAGCTGAGGAAACCAAGTATTTCCGGCAAGTGAAAATGGTGAGGGGTGGTTCCGAGACCAACTCCCCTACCCCTCCCAATCACTCACAACCCCTTAAAACGGCGACGTATTTCGAAACCTTAACCGTGATTTTATCCGGAGAAACGAAACTTGACGGAAAAGCTTACTACGAGTAAAGCTGTATTACTGACTTCAGAAATGTCTCGAATCTTATTGTGTATAGCTAGAGAAAAATTAAGATTACTTAAGAATACAAAGATGTAATTTGAGGAGTCGCAGAACAAAACCGGCTAAATCCATTTTTACCCTCAATCGTTTTTTTTCTGATTCTTAATTTTCAACTACCGCCTGATCGTTTTGCTAAATATTATATTTTGGAAACGACTAAATCCCCTATAAAAACGTCTTCAAAATTACGTTTTGGATCATAAGCGATTAAATCCTGTAAAATAGTAATAAAAAAGTGTTGATAGACTTATTTTGCAACATAACCGGACAAATCCCTTGATAAAATTCCACCTCAATATTGTTATGAAGCAAAAATAGTTAAATCCATATTTTTGTCTATGATAAAAACTAAAAGAAAACAATTTATTAGTCACCAATCAAACTCATAGCGCATATGTTCAATAGTTTCTTTGCGAGCATACCTTTAACAACTACTAGCTCTTTACAATCATCATCTATAGATGCTGGAAATTTTTTGCTTAGCAGTGTACCTGAATGCAAGAGCGTGTTTAGATTCGAGCACGTTACCCCGCGAGATATATTGATCGCATATAATTCAATTAATATTAATAATACCGGCGACTTTTGGGGCATTTCAATTAAAATTTTAGGTACTATAGTTGAGACTGTTGCGCCTTACCTCTCTTTAATTTTTAACCAATGTTTTGACTTAGGCGTATTTTGCGGATTTTATGAAATTAAGTAAAATCCTACCTTTATTCAAATCTGGCAGTAAAAATGACGTAAATAACTTCAGGCCCATCTCTATCTTGCCGGCATTTAGTAAAATATTTGAAAAGATTTTATTAAAGCAGCTACTAAGACACTTTAATTTAAATAGTCTGCTTCATAAAGATCAATACGGATTTACTAAAGTTAGATCTACTACTGATGCGGGTGTTGCTCTCATAAAACACGTTTATAATGCTTGGGAGTCATCTAAAAATGCTATCGGAGTATTCTGTGACCTCTCAAAAGCATTTGATTGCGTTCATCACGACACACTGTTGCGTAAGCTCCGCCACTACGGCGTAGAGGAAACCGCACTTTGTGTTGTTGAGTCGTACCTGCGGCAAAGATTTCAGTGCGTCGATGTAAATGGGACTACATCCTCTAAATTACCTATACAGTTAGGTGTTCCACAAGGCTCTATTTTATGTCCTTTTCTATTCCTTGTATATATTAATGACTTACCTTTTTATTTAAAAAACATCTGGGATGTCATACTTTTTGCAGATGATACGTCACTTATTTTTAAAGTAGATAGGAATAGGAATCAATTTGATGATGATGTAAATAATGCACTTATACAGGTTACACAATGGTTTACAGCAAACAACCTAGTGCTTAATTCTAAATAGACTAAATGCGTTTAATTTGCTTTACCTTACGTTAGACAACTGGGACTTAATATAAGGCGATAGGGAGGAACTTGACACAGTTGACTCGACAGTGTTTCTAGGCATTACACTAGATAATAAGTTACTATGGGGTGCATATATAGTATGTCTTGCAGGTAAGCTCAGCTCTGCTGCGTATGCTTTCAAAAAAGTTAGACAACTTACTGATGTTGACACAGCTCGTCTAGTTTATTGTAGCTATTTTCATAGTGTCATGTCCTACGGTATTTTGTTATGGGGCAAAGCTGCGGATATTCAAAATATCTTCGTTCTACAGAAACGAGCGGTACGAGCAATATACATGTTAGGTGCAAAAGATACTCTTAGAGAACGCTTTAAGTCTATAGGGATTCTTACAGTAGCCTCGCAATTTTTATTTGCTAATATATTGTATATTAGGCAAAATATAGGTTTATTTACTACAAAAAGTGATGTACATAACATAAATACTCGAAACAGGCATAAGTTATATGCCCCTTATCATCGTTTACATAAAGTTAATAATTCTTTTTAGGGCTAGCTATTCATATATACAATAAAATACCAATTAGTCTTTTAGAATTACCATTTAGTACGTTCAAAAGTAAAATAAAAGACTGCCTTATTAGGAAAGGTTATTATACCATTAAAGATTATTTCAGTGATAAGGATAGATGGTCACTTACACTAGCCAATTCTTGATTTTTATAAATCTATATGGATACCTTACTTTCAGTTTTTTTTTAATATAATATCTCTAGTTCTATTAATTTAATATTCATGTATTATTAGGTCATTCAACTTACTACATTTACATTTTCATCGTTGTTCCACAAATTTTATTAAAATTTGCTACAGTGTTAGATGAAGATAACTCGTTGTCATGGGCTGGATACTAACGTTTTTGTAATTTTCGTGTATTCATATACCGTCACTTTCTGTAACATACTTTTCCACCATAGTTCTGAACATGATTGCGAGTTGCCTTCATGATAAGGCGTAAGTGGATGCTCCTGTTATACAAGATTCACATAAGAAGACTACTACAGCACTTAATTTAGTAACTGCATATTTGTTTAAGTATTATGTATGCTTTTATTTACTATTTACAAGTAATTAATTACAATGTGAAACAGTTGCAGCTCCTTACAAAAACAAAATATGAACCATAACACTGGCGATTAAAAAGAGTGGCCACGAGTTTTATTGCCCGTTCTTTCTCGTGGTTCTACCTATTGCTTTGCGAATGGGCAGTAAATGTAAATGTAGAAGCATTATTAATTTACTTTAAAAATTTGACGTTCATAAGCGTCACGTTGTGACCTAGATGAATAAATGATTTTTGACTTTGACTTTGATAATCTGTTTAATTGGTTTCGATGCGTGGTATATCCAGATATTTGTTTAATTTTTATGGTTCCAAAACTTTTATTTTTTTATTTTGATATTTTCAATAAAAAAATAATAATCCACATTTTGTTTTATTTTAAACTTGTGGCTATTTTATTGTTCTACTGCACTAACTGTCCTAACTCTAGTGGTTCAAATGTGGATAAATCCAAGTAGTCACGTAACAAACCGGATAAATCCACCGTCGCGGATCAAAACCGGACAACTCGTTTCCTCAAAGCTATCTATCGTGTGCAGTAGGCAACGCAGCAATTCCAAAATATAGTATATTTATCACATCACCTTCCCCTTCATATATCCACTTTCATAACAGAAATAATCAGCATATAAATAGGGTATATAAGTTTTACGCTCTCGCGTAAAATTTGCAAAAATGGATTTAGCCGGTTTTGTTCTGCGACTCCTCATTTACTGAATCGCAGTTAGTCGAGCTTGTTTGTGGAGGTATACAGGATGAAAGCGTTAGGGTGGCCCCTTATAACAGTTGTGTTAAATCTGCACCCGAACTAATTTCTCTTTTTACTACTTATGTTAAAAATCCTAAAAAACGTACATTAGATTTTGCAAATAAATCGACCCATAAACGTGATGGTGAGTTGCCCAAAAAGCAGCTGAAAACTGAAGGTTCTCAGGAGAGACGTTGCTTTACCTGTGGCAAATCGGGTCACATTAGGTCTACATGTTTTAGAAATAAATATACACAAGAAACTCTCACACCTGACACGAAATCTTTTTCTTCAAAGAATACTACACCACGATCTAATCCTTTGTCGCATTGCACCTACTGTAAAAAACTTGGTCATGATGAATCCATTTGTTACTTCAAACAACGTTCTAATAAAGATAGCGTTAACTGTTTCACAAGGACTAATTTAAAGCTTACTGCAGTTGATATCAGGGGTAAGACGATCATGGCCCTTATAGATACTGGAGCTAGTTGCAGCGTGAGAAAGGATCCGATAGCTAGAAAATTGAGTTGTAAGTTTGTTCCGTGTTCATCAGTAATCGAAGGAATAGGGAACGGCAGATTGAACATATTTGCGCAGATAACTGTCCCTGAAACATTTGACGAAATTTGTTTGGAAATTCAGTTCTATGTGGCAAGGGATAAGGACTTTAGTTACGATTGTTAAATTGGCAGAAATGCAGTTCAGTACCCGGACATTGCTGTGATTTTGGACTATTTTGGTTGTAGATTGACGCGTACTCGTATGCCTGAGCCAACTGAAACTAATTTTAAATACCCTCGATGAGGAGATCGTGCAGTTAAACGAGTCTATTAGCCATTTGGATACCAATTTACAAGCCAAAATAAAGGATATATTTGACAAATTTTCATCGGTGTTACCATTACCCAATAGTATTGGGACTGTTAAGACTGGTGAAATGTGACTGCGCTTGAAAAGAGATGAAGTAATTCATTACAGACCCTATAGATTGGCCCCCGTTGAGAGAGAGAAGTTCAAGGAAATTGTAAACGATTTGCTTAGCAAAAATATCATTCGGGAGAGCGATTCTTCTTTTGCTAGCCCCGTATTACTTGTAAAAAAGAAGGACGGAAGCGACCGTATGTGTGTTGACTTTAGAGCTTTGAATAAAATTTTAGAAAAAGAAAGGTTTCCTCTCCCTCTCATCGAGGACCAAATAGACAAGTTGGGTAATGCTAACTATTATATTTCCATAGACATGAAAACGGATTTTATCAAATCAAACTTTACATCTAATCAAGTACAGTCTTTGTTCTGAGAAATGCAGATTGAGCACCATATGATTTCTATCGGCACTCCTCACAGTAACGGGTAGGTGGAGAGATATGTAGCTACAGTTAGGAATATGTTAGCCACCACTGTTAATGAGTTATCAGAATGGCCAAACGTTCTTTGGAAGGTACAACAATCCCTTAATACCACTCTCCAAAAAAGCACCGGGTTTTTAACCGATTAGGTTGTTGATTGGCAGAGAAGGACATCTGCCTTCCATACAGGCTTGACTGACTGATGTGGTAGATGAAACTACACTACCACCTATTGATGTACAAGCTGATCGTGTACTAGCCCAACAACGGCTATTAGATGTTGCTTGTAAATTTAAAGAGCGTTTGCATGCAACCAGACGAACTAACAAAACATATAACGTAGGAGATACAGTATATATTAGTCAAGAACACAGACGTCATGATAAATTAGGCCCAAAATACAAAGGGCCCTATGAGACACAAGAGATATTGGCAAACGACAGATTCTCTTTAAGAGGCCACAATAACTTAAGAAATATAACGGTCGCCAAAGAAAAACTGAGATTTTGGCCTGGCGAATGGGTGGAACAAAACGCTCTTTTTGAAGAAGTTTTGTAGGTAGCAAAATAACCGTGATAGATCAAGTTTATTATATTACGTTAAATTTTGAGGTTGTTCATCATATTGAATTGTTTTCAAAATGTATGGTTCTGCAATTGTTGCAATATATATGTTAATGGTTTATTATATAATTTACATTAAATAGTTTGTAATTGCAAAGCCTAAACTACAGAAACATGTATTTTTATGATGATAATTGTTAAAGTGAATTTTCTATTTTATTGTTACATGATTGTATGAAACTCAATATGCAGTGTATTGTGTATAAGTATAAGTCGATTTTCTTTAATATGAGACATAATTATCAGTTCGCAATCAGATTGTTTTGCTTATAAAGATAATGATTACATTTATGGTACAATAAAAAGGATAAAAACGATGACGGAAAATAAACTTGTTAATAAAAACATTCTGCTGGTCGGTCACTGGCCTGGTACTAGTATGGGGCCCATGTGCAGCAGGTGGGAGTACTAGTGCTGTCAGAGGTCAGGGGCTACAATAAGATTGCTAGTCGGTCCCTAACTTGGTATTAGTCTGAATCCACGAGCAGCACGTGAGAGGACTAATGCGTCTAGGTTGGAGACCTGTGGATAGGGCACTGTGGATAGGGCACTGTGGATAGGACACTGTGGATAGGGCACTGTGGATAGGGCACTGTGGATATGGCACTATGGCTAGGGCACTGTGGCTAGGATATAATGTTGAGTTGACGTTAACAGTAAATAATAGAAATAGATGACTAGTACTTCGAGAGCGAAGCACAGTTCAGAATGGCCGTGATAGATTATTGTCAAAATCAGGTCATACTTTGCCAATTAATAAATGTTTTTGGTTTATATCCAATTAATAAATAAGCTCTTAGGCCCACTTGCGTAACGTTTGATTTAAGTCACTCCTTAATTTAAATTTGTTGAACAGAATTAACAGCATAAAATAATTTAACTTAAAAGTATTTAGCGTCCTCTTGCACAACGACAACAACGCTTAGATTTAGTTATACATTTTATGAGGTCGGTAAAGTAGTTTCTACGTTTTGTTTCATGGCATGATGACATTTTTTAACAATTTTAACGAATAACATCGTTAAAATTGTAAAAAAATGTCATCATGCGTATGCTTTTGCATAAAATCTTAGACTATAATATATATATTCATAAAACAAAACGCATTGTCGTCGCCTAGCAACGAAATGACAATTGACAAATAATAACTAAACCTTTTTGAGCATTAACCCTAGAACCCTACAAGGGGTGCAGGTGCACCCCACAACGATTTGTTTTCTAGATATCTCAATTTATTTATTATCCACGCATTCACCCGTCAGAGTACTTTAGTTTGGTGTCAACCTCTTGCGTTACGCCAATAACGTGACGACAGCTGCGTTATGTGGTTGCCTGTATAAGTGCTGTGGGGTACGCCAATACCCCAGTGTAGTAAAATCGTAAGTTACTTTATTTATTACGATTGATGGATTTGTATGTAATTTGTTATTGAATTTGATTGTTTATTAAAACAATTCTCTTATATGAATTAAATACTGATATTTTTAGATGTTATGTAGGTGAAATTCAGTGAAGTCTATTTATAGTGTGTCAGGTGGTTGTCAGAGGTTTGAATGACGAGGTAGTAAACTCTATTCTAGACCACGAATGTGGCGACGAAGAAATAGAAGTTGGGAATAGTTGTAATTCCTGGGTTGTGTTCAAGATCAAATAATAAGCCAAATATAAAGTTTCGGCGAACATTTTTGAAACAATTAGAACAATTGGAACTGATACATGAATATTTGGAGGACCGGTACCGGATGCCAACTTTGAGGCGGGATATAGAAGAGTCCATTGCAGCGATCCTCAAAAAACTACGAGACCCTACAAGCGCTGTTGTGTTGTTCCTTATCGTGCAAAACAAGGACGGTGTGGCTTTTGTCCAACATCCAAAGACGGAAAAACCAGGACTATGTGTCAGAGGTGCAAAATACCTATTTGTTTGGAACATCAGATACAAGTTTGTGCAAAGTGCTCAAACTAAGTTTAACTTTATGTAATAAGGTTGATTTGTGATCTCAAGTTACTGATTATTTATTATTAAACGTATTTTCATTAATTGTTTTTTTTTTGTATTTTAAGAATTACAGTCATTTTAGTATGGGGTGTTCTAGCACCCCAGTGTAGGAATAATATGTGCGCCAGATAGTGTAGGTTTCTAGGGTTAACAATAACACAAATAGGTAGGTACATTGTTATCAGTTATATCATCATCATCATGTCAGCCTCTTAACCAGGTCGTCGGTCCACCTTGTGGGAGGCCTACCCCTGATGCGTCGTCCGGTCCAGTTATATAATTATAGTTAATTCTCGTCGCTAATGACAAGTTCCCAACGTCAATGTGACACTTCATAAACGAAATTAGCCACTAAACAGCCGATTTTCGTTAATTCATTTTGACAGTTCTTAAATCATATCAGTAGACAAATTTTTCGTTGTACAAGACGCTAGTGGTGTTTAATATTATTTTTCTCGTTAAACACATCTTAGTTCAATTTAAGAATCGTTGTGCAAGTGGGCCTTAAAATGGTGTAATATAATTAAGTTAAGCATATTTATCAAATATTAGTAATTAGATTGTATTATTTACAATTGTGATAAATACGTAGCGACATCTAGTTCTGTTGTCACACATTTGTTTTACCGTAAAGTTTGATATGTAATTATCTAGTAAACACAACACTGATTTAATTAATGATAATACATTTTAAAATAAGCATAATAAATCCTAACTTATATTGTAATAAAAAGATTGTCAAATCAAATGATTGTCGTTCGATTCCTTTTTAAGTGTTATTTGACTACCCTTCACTTGTTTGCGGTGAGCCACCATTATAAATAACTGTTCGCCTCGGCGGGACGCCCATCTTTCTACTAACTATTGAAGCGAACGGAGCTCCGCAAACCTAGTGAAGGTGTACAGGCTAGCAGTCTGTGGTGCAGCCCGAGTGATCTCTGTTACGAGCAGATTGGTGCAGTAATAAAAGTTAAGTAATTTGTATTATTTAGATAACGAATATTCTTTATAGGCATATTTCTGTATAACAGTAAAACATAGCATTGTGTTGGCGTTGTTGGTGAGTGTTATGTGAAATAAATAATTTTAAATGGTTTGTAACCTCTTTTACTTCATTCACCTACTAGTATCAGTTATTGCTAGTTCAGAATCAAACAGAATAGTTTCTCATACCCACTATTTTATCATAATATTCATACTGGGAATGATAGTAGCTGCTCCTATTGCTTTAATTAACTTTGATAATTGAATATTGCCGATTCCAAACCGAAACCTGCATAGGTTTTGGTTTGGAATCGGCAATATTCAATTATCAGTTTTTTGCTCTGCTTTGCAGTAAAGTGTTAGTAACTAGTTAACCTAAACCTTTCTATTAGCTATCATTAATTAGTACTGAAGAAAGTTACTTTTGACCTAACAATATGCTAGAATAAATTCAGATTTGCTATTACACTACTAGAAATAGATTTTATAGCTCGATGTCTGGCGTCTGTAGTTACTATCATTAAAATAATTTAACAAACGCGTAGAGGTATTAAATTTAAATTTATATCAAATACTCAAATCTATAATATCTTTAAGCTGTAACAGAATCAAACTTCTAAGTTAACGCAATCAAAAGATACAGTTGTTTATACCGCTAATTCTCGGAAATTTTTGAAACTCACAAGGGAATCAAAACCTACAGGCTACTTCCCGTGAACTTAGAATCTTGAAATTTGGTACAAGGCAACTTCTTATAGCACAGTTTAAGGAAAACTTTCCATAAATGTAAATTTTTAGTTACATCATATAGTAAAAACATTTTTAATATTTTAAAGTTACTACCTCTTTCCTCATGTAGGCGTAAAGTTATTAAATTGAAATTCATATCAAATACTCAGGTCTATAACACCGTTAAGCTTTAATAAAATCAAACTTATATGTCAACGCAATCAACAGAAACAGCAATTTACGCATATTTTCAAACTCGAAACTCG
The DNA here is from genome assembly GCA_944739405.2 of Euclidia mi. NCBI lineage: Eukaryota > Metazoa > Arthropoda > Insecta > Lepidoptera > Erebidae > Euclidia > Euclidia mi. The sequence continues at coordinate 34,479,535 of OX123202.2, read as the reverse complement.
CAAGGAAATTAAAACCAACAGGGTACTTCCCGTGAACTCAGAATCTTGAAATTTGGCACGAAGCAAAGTCTTATAGCACAGATAAAGGAAATATTGCGAAAACCATAAATTTTAGTTACATCATATATTTAAAATAGTTGTGATAATTTTAAATGTAGGTACTGCCTCCGTGGTCCAGTGAATAGCGTATGCGACTGCTGATCGGAGGTCCCGGGTTCGATCCCGGGTCGGGAAAAATGTTACTCCAAAATCTCAGTAGCAGGTGATGTGCCTGGTAACGGCAATAGGCTCGCACCCTATTACGTGGGACCTAAAAATTCGTGGCGAAATGTGGGTTTATTATTACACCTCTGCCTACCCTTTCGGGGATACAGGCGTGAGTCTATAACAAAAAAAATATATTTAAAGGTGATTCCCCTTTCTTCATGAACCCGTGGGGTTATAAATTTGAAATTCATATCAAATGTTCAAGTCAAAACTAATGGGTTTTCTAGTCGATCTAGGATCTTGAAATTTGGCATAAAGCAACGTTTTAGGAAAAAAATTGAAATCCTTACATTTTTAGTTCATCACATATTTAAAAAAATTGTTATATATACCTACAGGTTTGTACGGAGCCCTCGGTGCGCGAGTCCGACTCGCACTTGACCGTTTTTTTATTGGCTTACTATTAGGATATTCGGTCCATCTAGTTAACCTGGTAATACCTAAATAGTAATCATGGTTATACGCTGGGAGAGCTTAAGCATCACAGGAGTTATTGGATAACCGCTCCCTATCCAAAACCTGCAATCAGAGAAAGGTCGTTGAGAATTTTTTTTAATACAAACACTGTGATACACGTTATTATAAGGCAAACAGGACTAATGGTAATTGTACACTGATATAATTACTGATAGAGATTTATATCTATACATTTTATAAAATCAATCCCTCTTTACTTCATATTATATGTGTCTACAAACGCTGTAAACTCTAAAATTATTCAACTGACTTTGTCTTTTCCATCCATAGATAGTGTGATTCCTGAGGAAGGTTTAGGTGTATAAATTGCGACGGCAAAGTCTGGTTAAAAATTTGGACTTTTTTTAAATCTGAAAACGACAGATAAATCAAATCTATGAAGTGTTTCGTAATCTAAATAAAATATTATTCGCTCAACATTTGCCAATCTGTTAACAGCAGTTTGAATGGCTTGCCTTATCTCCGCCAACACCCGCGGGGTTACTGATTAAGATTGTACCGAAAGAACAAGTGTTAGATATTCGCACGCTGAATTTTAAATTGAATTGATTACAAAAGTCGGTTAATACTTGCCTAGATATACGTACATAGCATAAGCAATTGGAATTGTATCCTTATGTATCAGGCATTGCATTCTTATATATAATAAATTACGTATCTGCTTAAAAAAGAGATGATTGTGATATGATTTAGGTTCACTTTTGAACTCACGATGAGAGGCAGACAGTCAAATTCAGTTTTACCCATTCTACTCCCTACTTCAAACCAACTGCCGCTAAAACTAAACTCTATGTTACATCCAGGTGAAACTTATGATCGTGGTTTAAACTGTTTCCAAACAAAAAACTCCGTTTGCTTTTTATTTTGTTGCCGCCATGGAATAGCTTTCATCAGCGCATGTATCGTGAATCAAGTTTACCGTTTTCCGGTAATAGGCCTGCCGTTTATTGCTGGCGGGCCCCAGATTTTCCTGTTGATTGATACTTTGAGAGGCGCATGTGGACACGGCGTCTGTGGGCACACAAATACTCTGTGTCAGCACAAGTAGTTTTTCTGTCTATTAAAACAGAAGAATTTTTTATATCTACAAGAAACGGTTACCGCTTTCAAACAAAGGCATTTTTTCAATGTTATCTTTAGAAAATCTTTCGTGATAAATAGAAATAAGTAAAATAATAACAATTAAAGGCTTTCAAATAATCAACTCATAATATTAACTGATTATTACCAACACGAAATACACAACATTATTTATTTCAGACCTTGTTTATGACAGCTATTTTGAATGTTTATGGCATTATTATGTAGACAGAAAATTTTTGTGGTGTTGGCTGATGGAATAATATTATAAATAACATGGAAATTGATGTTGTGAGCGATATTAATGGTTTAATTTTTTTGATGCTTTTGTACTGTTATACAAAGATTTTTGGACACTAGCTCCTTCATGTGCACAGTTAATATGGAAACCGATCTGATCAGCGGCATAAAATAAAAATACTATTAATTTGACTCTACCTATATTGTACATGTTTTCATATTTGTCCATCCTAAACCTGTCTGGAAGCAATATTTTCAGTCACTTTATAAATGTACCTACTATCTATGTACCTCCTATATCTTGGTGTACAATAACGAATATTATTTATGTATCTATGATACACGCAAAAGAACTATGGCCAAAGCGAAAGCGGAACATAATATGTTAGTTATGTTGTGTTGCAGAATTGGCGAGAGACTAGCTCGAATGCCCCCGGGTACACGAGCTTTTTGGTCTCTTGCCAAAGCTGCTGAAAGTAACTTCTGTCGGCCTTCCTTCCCACCTCTGCGCAGGGAAGACAAATCATTGGCCTATGATGCAAAAGACAAAACCGATCTTTGAGGGTGTCTTTTTGCCTCTAACTCCACTTTAGACGACGGAGGTAAATTACCGCCGACCATCCCACGATTTGGGGGCTCTATGTCAGACGTTCAGTTCTACGTTAAATCTGTTCGTAGAGCTCTCCTCTCCTTGGACGTTCAGAAGTCGAGTGGGCCAGATGGTGTTCCTCCCATTGTGCTAAAAGTTTGCGCTCCTGAGCTGGCTCCGGTCTTGACGCGTTTTTTCCGGCACTCCTATTTGACTGGCATTGTCCCGTCGTCATGGAAGTCTGCTACAGTGCACCCAATTCCCAAAAAAGGCGATGGCTCTGATCCAAGCAACTATAGGCCTATATCTATCACCTCCTTGTTCTCCAAGATAATGGAATCATTATCTTTGAGAATTATTAACTGCCAGCTCCTGCGATACCTAGAGTACCAGTTGATCAACGACCGCCAGTACGGCTTTCGCCGCGGCAGGTCAACTGGTGATCTTTTAGTGTACCTGACACATAAATGGGCGGAGGCAATTGAGGACAAGGGGGAGGCCGTAGCGGTTGGTTTGGACATGGCGAAAGCCTTTGACAGGGTCTGGCACAAGGCGCTTTTGTCGAAGCTTTCTTCCTATGGGCTGCCTGAGAATTTATGCAAATGGGTATCCAGTTTTCTTTCGGAGCGTAGCATTAAAGTCGTAGTTGACGGTTCATGCTCTGACCCGTGAATGCTGGTGCCCCACAGGGCTGTGTACTATCGCCAACACTTTTTCTTCTGCATATCAATGATATGATACAAACCAGTGACATACATTGCTATGCGGATGACAACACTGTAGACGCTCTGTACCCCGGTAGTGCTAAAATCTCTCAGGCACAAGTCATTGAGTGTCGGAACAAACTTGTGTCTTTAACGGAAACCATACTCGACCTGGTCTCCTATTGGGGTCATCGTAATCTGGTCACTTTTAACCCCAAAAAGACACAGGTACCGTAAAAAGACCCCCTTTGTCGATTCTCCAATATTTCAGAGCACTTCCCTTGATATTAAGCCGGTCATAGGGATTCTCGGAGTCGAGATAACGCGAGACGTGCCAATTTCGCGGTCATCTGGAACATAAGGCTAAACGAGCCTCCAAAAACTGGGTGTCCTCAATAAAGCAAGAAGATGCTTCACATCAGTGCAGCGTCTCTTGCTTTACAAAGCTCAAGTTAGACCCCACATGGAGTACTGCTGCTATCTTTGGGCCGGGGCACCACAATACCAACTGCTTCCATTTGACCGTGTCCAAAGTCGAGCGGCTCGAGTCATCGATGACGCGGTCCTTACAAACCGGCTCGACCATCTTGACCTGCGTAGAGATGTTGCGTCTCTCTGCGTTTTCTATCGTATGTATCATGGGGAGTGTCCTGAGGAGTTGTTTGGTCTGATACCCGCTGCAGAATTTGACCACCGTACAACCCGCCACAAATTAAAATTCCACCCTCACCACCTTATTGAGTGGCGTTCTTCTCTGCCTCGTACGACCAAACTGTGGAACCAGCTACCTGCAGCAGTATTTCCAAAACAGTTCGACATTGGAATCTTCAAGAAGCGAGCATATTCCTTTTTAAAGGTAGGCAACGCACTTGTGATCTTTCGGGCATTGCAGGTGTCTATGGGCGGCGGTGATTACTTACCATCAAGTTACCCGCTTGTTCGTTTGTCTTCTTATACTATAAAAAAAAAACTATGATACCGATTAACCGTGCAAAAAATAAACGAACCGTGCATTTATAAAATAGATTACACAGTGTGTTAACACTGTCATAAATACAACCAGTAATAAACAAACATAGCAATGAAACATATTGATAAGAAAGTGTTACGATAAACATCAACTTCCCGATCGAGATTGCAAACAAAACGTCACGCTGGCATATGGTACTGTTCTATCTCAGATACCAATTGTATGGGGCTATAACAGAGGTCTATAATCATAGAAATATTTAATTACTATATGTATGTCCATAATCGTTCAAAATGACGTCACGCTCATGTAGAGTTATCTTTTCAGTTTGTATGTAAATCGCTTCATTTGGCGCGCTAACTTCGAAAGTAAAATGAGAATTCATCCACAATCGAAGCCTCATTACGAAAATACAGGCAGTCTGCATACAGGTATGTGAAAGAGTTTTAAAATTAGTTCATCTGTTGCGCAGATGTTGTAATCTATTTTTATAAATCGCTATTTTATTTGGTTTCAAGATAAAATATATTTTACATTACTATTAAGTTTCCTAGCTACAAAAGACTGTTGTTTTATAATCCGTATTAGATTATCTTACTTGTGTTGAATGCTTTTGTCATACATTATTCACAGCAAAATTGGATACTTCACAGAACAATATCTGTAATAAATATAAAGAGTTCAAACAATGTTGTAAAAGTACTTATAACTTCTAATTAATATTCTTAGCAAGAACTACGAATCAAACCCACTCAAATAAGTATATCAAAAACATGTTCAGACTTAACCCTAAACATTGGAGGGTAAAGTCTGAACATATAGCACTATGTATTTTCTATACGAAAATGTTGGTACAAAGGCGAAAATTTGCTCTGTACATGTGTGCAAGAAAATTTTGTTCTGTGCCAGTATTTTAAAGTAGTATCTTTATCCATGTGTCAATAATAAAACAAGTATTTTAAAATTCGAATGTCTGCACTGTAAAGTAGAACCAACTCGTACAAGTTCAGCGTCGGGATAATGTACAAGAATCACGCGAAATGTCACCACAGTGCAAGATGTGACTTTTCACCGAGAAAATAAAATATAGCGATATACCGAAGGACACAGACTACACGCTGAAACCGTGTTATATAGATAAGACCTCCGTGACATTTACTTTAAAATTTATCTTCTCTCCCTACCAAGTTTTATATTTACCCAAGAGACAAGAGTTCAGCTGCATTAAATAAAAATACCCGTCTAAAATTCAAAGCGAGTTTTTTTATTTCGTGCATTATGGAAGCGTAGATTTGTGTTTTTATTGTTCCGCCTACTCTAATGCGTTCTTTGTTGTAGAGGAAAATGGGTCTACGCGGACCCAAAATTAAGATCTTCACGTAACCCATTCATAACGTTGTTATCGTCCATATTAATCCACAATTTAACCATTTATGAATAATGCGTGGATTTATCTATTCAAATATTTTCTAATTTAGTTGTTTTGCATCACCGTGGGTGTCAAACTTAGGTGATTCATTTTATTCACGAGACTTTTAATGGTGGTTTTAAAATATATCATATGAGTTATTTGCCTGTTCTTAAAGTTGAATCATGGTGAACTTAAAGTCAAATGTGCCATTTTGAACAACGTTCCGTGCGCTATTTTCAACTTTTAAACATTATGGCGTATTTACTTTTAGAAATTTTAATACTTAGTTTCAAGATTTATTTTTAAGCAACTGCATTGATTTTGTTTTATTTTACAAAAATGCTACGGTAGTAGGTATAACCACAAAATGAAAATCAACCAATGCCTCACGCTGTGTCGAGTTCAAATCCGAATTGTATTTTTATTTTTACTTTGTTACTTGTAAATTATTTTTATTGTAGCAATAATTTTCGTTGCAGCCAAAGCTACCTAAATGTTATGATTTAGTTGATAAGAAGTTTAGTACATATGCGGATGATATACGGTGAATCGTCCTCAGATTATTGATGGTAAAAGTTAAGCTAATGGATATATCTGAATAATGTGAAAAGTGCTAAACTAGATCTTTTTGAAAGAGCTACTTTACTTCAGTACCTAACTAGCTCTAAGAACATGCATAGCAATTGATAAATAAACAACCGGTCAAGTGCGAGTCGGACTCGCGCATCGAGGGTTCCGTACAAACCTGTAGGTATATATAATTAATAAAAAAAATATGTGATGAACAAGAAATTTAAGGATTTCAATTTTTTTCTATGTGCTATGAACCGTTGCTTTGTGCTAAATTTCAAGATTCTAGATCGACTGGAAATACCCTTCAGTTTTGACTTGAGCATTTGATATGAATTTCAATTGAATACCCCCACAGGTTCATGAAGAAAGGGGAATCACCTTATAATATATTTTTTTATATATAACTTTTTTTGTTATAGACTCACGCCTGTATCCCCGAAGGGGTAGGTAGAGGTGTAATAATACAACCACACTTCGCCATGAATTTTTAGGTCCCACGTAATAGGGGGCGAGCCTATTGCCGTACCGGGCACATCACCAGACTCCGTGCTGCTACTGAGAATTTTGGAAAAACCCAGTAACACTTTGCCCGACCCGGGATCGAACCCGGGACCTCCGATCAGCAGTCGCATACGCTATTCACTGGGCCACGGAGGCAGTACCTACCTTTAATATTATTACAAATATTTTAATTAAATGATGTAACTAAAAATTTATGGTATTCGCATTTTTTCTTTTATCTGTGCTATAAGAAGTTGCCTTGTACCAAATTTCAAGAATCTAAGTTTACGAGAAGTATCCTGTAGGTTTTGATTCCCTTGCCAGTAGTTGCGAGTTTGAAAATATAGTAAAATTGCTGTTTCTTTTGATTGCGTTGAGATAGAAATTTGATTTTGTTACAGCTTAAAGGTATAATAGACCCGAGTATTTGATATGAATTTCAATTTAATAACTTTACGCGTTCATAAGAAAAGGGGTAGTAACTTTAAAATTAAAACAAATATTTTTTTATATGATGTAACAAAAAATTTACAGTTTTCGCAATTTTTCCTTTATGCATGCTATATGATATTGCTTCGTACCAAAGAACAATGCCCATTTTTCTTAGAGACGCCGGCCCAGATGTGGACAGTCAAAAATCGTAGTAGTTGTTATTGCATTCGATAAAAGAGTGTTAAACTAGAATTTTGAGATTGATTAGAGGTCCATCACATTCATAGATTTATTACAAGAAGTACTTTTATATGCTCACAAAACATTAGGTGTGTACCCACTTTTATTAGGATAGTTAAAGTATTTCGTAGTTTTGCGCAGCAAGGAATGAGTTTATCATTTGGTAAGGGTAGAAATCCGAAAAAAGGCCAGTAGTCGTAAAAGATCAAAAAACATAAAAAGCATTCACAATGTGCACGAGCAAAACAAATAGGTAACAAACAAAATAAACTGAATATGACATTATTGACATTTACTTAAGAGTCAAAAAGGTGTTGCCATTTTACAGTTTAAAATGATATTGATTAATCGATATGGATTTCGGACATAGGTAATCTATATATTTGGTTCAAAATCGAACTTATTTGTAGTTAATCGCATATATACCTTAAAAATGCACACATTTTAAATGTTTAAGGACCAAGTAGAGATTTGCTATTAACTCAAATCATTTTGAGTAGAGAAAACGTAAAATCGATAAAGAAGAAGTGATAATCGATTTAATATTATGATTTCTTTACTAGCAATTTCTGATCTATTACGTGTTGGCTATTTAGACGTAAACTAACCTTTTTAAACCTATTTATTGAATAAGTTTTTCGGCACACCTTTAGTAATGCCTATAAATTAAGTTATAAATAAAAAGGATTATTCAACAACTAATTGAAACTTTATTGTGCTGTTCATGAGTTCCAAACTGGGCCAGAAATGGGCATTGTTCTTTCAAGATTCTGAGTGCACGGAAAGTGTAGGTTTTGATTCCCTTGTGAGTTGCGAATATTTGCGGAAATTTGCAGCATAAACAGCTGTAACTTTTGATTGCGTTGGCTTAGAAGTTTGATTTTTTCACAGCTTCGAGCGACAGTAGACTTGACTATTTGATATAAATTTGATACCTCCATGCGTTTCTGAGAAAAAGGGTCTTGACAGACGGACGGACAACAAAGTGATCCTATAAGTGTTCCGTTTTTTTCATTTCGAGGTACGGAACCCTAAAAAGAGTCTACCGATATATTTTGTTTTTTATTCTTACCGGACTTTTAATCGTCGTGTTTGCAAAGTATAATTATTAAAGCTCGTTATATTATAGTTCTTCCACGGAAAAATGAACATGCGGAAAGGTAAAATATTACCTTATGAAACTTAGGATTTTTATAAGGTTAAAAATTTGGCTTGCCGCACGTTCGTTATATTCACAATTATATTCACCTCATAAAGAACGGCAGTTAAGGACTAAGTATTTTATGGATTGCGTGGGCGAATTTCATAGGATGAGGCAAGTCATAAGTCCTTTGAGTTATGTAATAAAATATGATTATAAAGCAATTATACACGTGGAACTAAAAGCGTAAGTAAAGATTAATATCAATGCGACTAATTTATCCAATTTATAATTTATTAAGGTAATTATTATATAATTTTGTGAACAGGAATACTACAAAATGTTTACTGGTATAAATTGTCATATAAAAGTTACAAATAAGCAAGCCACTTCCCTAGCCTACAATTGTAGCGACAAAAACTTTACAACTTTACTTGTGACACAAAGTAAGCATTAATTTAAGAATTTTCATTAGAACCCTAGAGCACACATGGACCATTTCCTTGATCCAAATTCATACATTTAAACTTTATACAAGAAATTGATTGTGAAAACTATGATACGTGCGTTGAATTGGAAATAAGGAGCAATATGTTTTGATCGTTCTGAGAAAAAATAAATGCAGCTTTAGGCAAAACACAGAGCAGGCAGAAATAACTAGATGTCCTTCGGATGATGTAATTCAATCGTCTTGCACCAAGGCTATGATTCAACACTTGTCTGTATAGTACAACGTTATCTATACATATAAAATGCAGAATAGAAAACGCTCGGAATGGAAACTTGTTGCTTTATTGTACATCGCTCGCTGACGCAGTGGATCTTATTGGCATTCTTTTTATGTTTATTTATATAATATGATTTCTATTTTGTATTTCTGACTTCCTGTGCTTTGCATAGCATCTTCGATATTGTAAAATATGTCGAGCAACAAGGTTTGATGCTTCTGAATAATTGTCGCATGCAAACTTTGTTGATCCGATTAACATTCGGTTATAACATTTTTCTATTTTTGTTGAGACATCTTAGGTGTTAGGAGTTTCATCTACTGCTTAGGTAATCGAAAAAGACAAGATTATGATAAAATCACATTAAATAAAAAAGCGTAAAATCAAGTCCAAAGCAAGACATTTATACAAGTTGTAAAAAGACCCTTAACGAAAACTGAAATCCTATGTTGTACCAATCACTACGAACATTTTTTACTTGGGCACCATACCTGGGAAATTACTGGTTCAGGAGATATTGAGGCTCAAAGTTAGTATGGATTTTTTCTAATTGGGAACAAAATCGATGCATTTACCCCGCCAATATGTTCTTTAGATGCCCTATAACCCCGTGGATGAGTAGGTATTTCGAGCATTGCACGCGCGTGCTTTTAATTGCGGTTTAAAAAATGTGAAAACTCAAAAAAAAAAAAAAACATTTCCCAGGTATTATTTTTGGTTAGTATGACTTGGCATGATGTCCACAACGAGTAAACTTCGGCTTGGTGATGGGTCTTGTGACACCCTGTATACCAACATAGTTTAATGACATCATCTAGAACATTAAACCGTAAAGTAACTTAAGGTTTTAATAAAAATATATTTTTAACGACGTTACACTCATTCTATTCGCCTCCTTTTCGAATATTTGTAGAACATTAACCGTATTTCGGTGTATTTTGAAACATCAAGCATTTTCAAAGCCATACATAAGAATAGTTTAAATTCATTAGTTTACAAAAATAAATTATAAGCTATTTATCATATATACAAACAAAATAAATCTACTTATATAACTAAACTATCCTAAGCTGAACTATAAAAACTAAATAATTAAAGATAACAAAAGAAGAAATAAATCAATAAGGAAAGGAAATTGACTACGACGCGTCAAGAAATTCTTCCGCAACGCTGTCAGCTGGTAGCGTGCCCAGAAGGCTGGCAGCATTGCCACGTTGAATAGCAATGCTTAATCTTTCTGCGAAATATAAACCAGCCCTCTGGTCACGGGAAGCGTCGATCAGTCTTTTGGCGATTTCTTTGTAAAGAGCGCGTGCACTAGGGCCCCATGGCCCCAGCGTTTCGACCCCAAACGGCTCAAAAACGTAATTACCAGATAGGTTTCCGTATTTGCGCCGTTTGAGGGTCTCCGCTGATGCAGCAGCAGCGCCAGCCGATCCAGCTGTACTTGGAAGATGTGATGGCGCAAGGGTATCGACGCATGTCGCGTCCCATACCAGAGGCCTGCCCATCTTCCAAGGTAATAAGGACATACCGTCTGGTCTCTTCCCATCGTCGCGTACCAAGCCATTCGGTTCAAGATGAGCTGGTACTCCGGCGGTGACAAGAGCTCGACGGAGTATGTCGTTAATGTGGGCATGTCGGGAAATACGCCCAGCACTCCTGCTGCACGATAAGCCATGGTGGCCAAGACTGTCGACGGCTTCACCACAGTGACAGCGATGCGGAGAAACGCAAACAGCTCCCAAGCGTAGGCAAGAAGCGATGCGGAAAGTTGTATCGTCCAACATAGTTCCTATGTTGGACGATGGAAGTGCTTGAAGCCATAGCCCCGATTCCCACTCTCCCACAGCCAACAAACGGGCACGCTCTGAAACACTGGATGCAGTATTTAAAAGATATTCTCGCATCCTGCTACAGAGCGGCCCGTCCCATTGCCTCTGAGAGGATAGAAATCGGGGCAAGTCAGAGCTCGGGCAAGCCATTTTCCAAGCGTTAATGGCATCAGTCTTGCACGGCACTTCAGAATTAACCAGTGTGGGTTCTAGAATTTTCCTGGTCAATTCCTCAGTGCCGTGGACCGAGGCCAAAAACGCTGGAAGACTTACATCGGTAATTTTGCGAACGCCGAGGCCGCCCAAACGAACTGGTAAAGTTGATTGAAGCCACACTCGGTCGTTCATGTCAAGATTTAGAATTTTGCTCAAGGTGTGCCGAATAATATTATCAATGTTTTCCAATAGGGATAAATGTTTCCAAAAGGGAGAGGACCGCAAGTAATATGTAAATTTTGGAACAAAAAGGCAGTGCCGAATAATCGTAAAAGCCGAATGAATATTAATTTTGTAAAGCCGTTCTGAAGTTTCACAGAAATTTTGTAGTTTTTCATCTATAAAAGAACCAAAAGCGTCGTCGAAAATAGGGGACCCAAGGAGGCGGAAGGAACATTTATTGATGATTTTAATATTTGGCGCCAAAGAATTAAATTTTGTTAAGATCGAAACGGTATCCAAATTGTCAGTAATAAAAATTTCACATTTGTCTGAATTTAATTCCAAACCAATTGCTTTAAATTTATTTTTTATTAGTTCTAAGTCTTGTAAGACGGTGTTAACGTCCCCTCCCAGGGTCGTCCCGTCGTCCAAAAACCAGACGTTAAATTTTGAATTTATTTGTTTTATTATTGGGTGAATGGCTAAACTAAAAATGACTGGCCCGAGAGGGTCACCTTGTTGACAACCAACAGCAGATTCCAACACATTGTCTTTATAAATTAATTTGGATGGATTTCTATAGCATTGCCAAAGGAATTTAAAAATTTTGGGAGTTTCTAATGGTGTATTTTTAAATCCCAAAAATAAGATACTGAACATTTTTAGAATCGTACTAAAACCACGTTGGAAGTATTCCTCTCGAGCAAAAAAATAAATAATCTCGGATAGATTACTTTGACTTCTAATATAAAAAAACTTAAGTATATTATTTCTGGAACTAAAACTCACCTTTTAAGACCAAACTTTCTAAAAGTACATTATTATGAAGCCATTTTATATATGAATATAGTGAACGTACGTTATAAACGTTATTTAAGCCGTCAAACTAAGATAAACTGGGCAGCTTAACGCAGACTTAATTAAGGATTATATTTTTTCTGGCGTATTCGCCTTGAGGTTGCGTAGGCTTTGTGTGTAATTTAATTCACGAAGAATGGCTTTACCTTTACAATGCCTTTACAAAAAAACTTAATTAATAAAGCATTCCTGTTTCCCATCTAATTATGTAATTAATTATGAGGTTCTATTTGAGTTGGACATACAATGAGAACTTTTTGTTATTTCAGTATTATTTTTAATAAAGCTGCTACTAAAAAGCTGATTTCTATCAAAATGTATGATGTTTAGTCAGTGTATTGAAAAAATATAGCTTCAGCAAAGCTTTTAATATTTTTCTCTGATCAAAATAAATTTAATATTCATTGATTAGCATTTTAAACTGCATAACATTATAAAAGTAATCTTGGGTTGGAGTGACCTATACTGCTATGGTGATACAAATAGCACCGTATATGAAAAAAAATCCTAACGGCCGGTCCCAATATTTGATATTTTAAATGTCAAATATCAAATATGTTGCTCTAGTAGCCAAATCGATAAAAAGATTAAATAAATTAGAATCAGTCGTGAGCAGAATTGTAATTTTTTGAATCCACTTTCCATTATTCTATTTATTTTAAGGGTAACACAGCTAACAATAATATTTATGGATAAATATGTGAATTAGCACAAAATAACGATTGAATTCCATCATCCGAAGGACGTTGCGCTGACTGAACGCTGCTTTGTGTTTTGCCTAAAGCTGCATATTTTTTTTTCAGAAAGATCAAATCATATTGCACCCTTATTTACAATTCAAGGCACGCATCTTCGTTTCCACAATTGATTTCTTCCCCACATTTAAATATGTAGATTTGCATTAAGGAAATGCGCGATGTGTGCTCATGTGATGTAATGAAATATTCTTGAATTAATGTTTGCTTTGTGTCACAAGTAATAAAGGTTTTGTTGTCCAATGTTGGCCAATGAAGTGGCTTGCTTAGTTTGTAACTATTCTTTGGTAACCTATACTATAAAACAAATTTAATGTTTTATCTGATACTACAAACTGTAGTATTCCTGTTCACAAGTAAGAACCAGTATAAAATAATTACCTACCTATATAAGTCATATTAATCAGTACTTAGGCTTTTAGTTTCACGTGTATAATTTATTAGAATTATTTTATTAAAAAAGTGAAAGGATATACGACTTGTTTAATCTTGTCAAATTCGCCCACGCGTTCCAAAAAACACGTAGTTCATAGCTATCTAAGAGCCATTTTTTGTGAGATGATCATAATTGCTTCGTAATTATAAACCTTTTCGGGATCCGTGGTAGAATCCCAATTCGTTTAACCGCGTTTTATTTCAGAGGCTACTAGAGAGTACTATAGAACTATAATTTGGTATGATTATACATTTCAAATATACCTTATAATGTATAAATGAAAAATATATGTTATTTTTATAAGTAGGTCTAGAATGCGTCTTTGTGACATTTACATAATACTTTGAGTAGAATGTGAATAGTTCTTTCAAAACATTTTAAATTTTCGTAAACACTCTTTCTATTCAGGGTTCCGTTTGCGAGGTATTTAGCATCACTAGCCAAACATAACATGTCGCCAACCCCTCTATACTACATGTAAACAAAAATTTATATTATCCTTAACCAGGTTTGTTCCGTTTATTGCACACAGTAGACTTGTTTGTATTGTCGTCTGTTTATGTTGCCTGTGCCTGCCATTTCATATCTTGCTCTGGAGTTTCTTGGTAATGCGTACTATATTCACATAATGCACGACGTTATGTGTTGACTTTAGCAGTTGTCTATAAAGTTTGTATACTTTATAGTGTTCAATAGTTTTATCAAAATAGATTCCACCCTAGGATTATGGTTCAGTCACTTTTGATAACAAAACGCTTTCTTTATGATTGTCAGCCAATTGCACTTGTAAGCATGAATCAACCATGGCACGTGACATGGAGACCACTTACCGCAAACCTAATCAATCAAGCTGTTGCCGGCAATTTGAGACACAATACAACCTCAATCTAAATCAATTCAATATTCAAAACAACAAATTAATAATAAAATCAAGATCTAGTCGGACTCGCCCATGAAGTGTTCTGTAGTAGAGGTATACACTAAACATACCCATTATCTTCACCTAGTCATATACCACTATCACATTTTCGCAGTTATAATTGCGGTGTGGATATCTTTCAAAAACTGCTGACGACATAATTATAGTTCCAATCAATTTTTGTTGGAAGTTCCTATTGCGATCTCAAGCATATTTATTTTTTATTTGAGAAGGTGGGGGTGGTATTTTACCACTTTGGAAGCGTCTATCTTTCAAACAATTGACCCTGAGAAACTATGATTTTAGGAACCTCAAAATCATTTTGACTTATGGAAAAAAATATTTTTTTAAGTCAGTTCCATGTATGGAGATAACATAAAAAGTAGAAATAATGAATTCTTTGTTTGTGTTTCTTGTGTTTCTACGAGTAATTCCGTGTGTTTCTTAACTGCTGCATTATACTACGTTAAAACAATTGTTTGAAAACCGCATACATACTGTTTTTTTAAAGTTTTGAATGGTAATTAACTCCGTACACTCACGAGCTCTCTCTATTTGATACATAATGAAATATGTTCAGTATAGTGCAAGAAGCAGGCGTTCATACAAAGTATTTGATGTTGTATAGCGGACGGGTTTATTCCACTTTGTTCACCTGTGTGACTAGCCCTTCACCGCTTCTCTATAAATTAACTATTGATGGGTTAAATTGTCTGTGGGTCACTTAGGTATAAACATTATCTTAAAATAGCAATAAATATATAGCAATAAATACGCTATAATTTAAAGAAGATTCTGTAACTTTCTCATTGTAGGTGTCTTATTAAATATTAACTTATTTGGTTGCAAATTTTAGTTGTATACCTATATCGATTTGCAAGTTCTTTTTAATCAGTGTAGAATCTTACGTTTTCCGAGTAATTAAAGTATTAATTTTAATAAGTAACTCAAAATTGTACATAATGATAAAAAATACGGTCTCGAGGTTGTTTTGTTTCTTTACAGTTTTTTATTTATACCATCAGCAAGTAGAGATTTTAACGAACAAAACGCCGAACAACTTTGAAAAAATAGCTGATATTTTCACGTGAGAATTTTCTATTGAAAATTAGGATTTGTTTTCGATATTAAGTCAAAATAAGGCCTAGAAATAAACATTTTAAATAAAAATAATTTACAGTGTATTTGGAATATATAAAGGTACGTTTTCACCAAATTTCGTGAAAAAGCAAAAACTATTGTAAAAGATAAAAATCAAAAACCAAAATCTTGGTTATTTGAATTTTTCACATAATTTTTGACGCTATGTGAATAAAGTATTATTACAAAATTTGCAAATCTTCTTATTACCTATAACTTTGACATTGACGTTTTTTCCGTAGGACTTGTAGTTTTTCCGGCAATCGAGATAAACCCGTTTTTACCCTTAAAATCGCAACCCCATTCACTTCCCGACACCAGATCGCCCGTAATTTATTTTTCCTTCAATTTTTGTTATATTCTCTTCCTTCTCCCATGGGTTTCATTCTACTAGCTATTTCACTTTTTACAGTTATCTAACGTATCGGCACTGGTCTATTTTGCTAGACTTACGGCCAGTTTCAATATTCGATCTATCCATGGATTTTGAGATTCGAGATTCGTGTTTAACATATTTTGTATGGAGCTTATGTCAAAAACGAATAAAAAATTATCAAAAAAATGGATAGATCGAATATTGAATTCCACGGCTAGGCAATGTTTGACTACAGTGCTTTTCCTCGGAACATTGATTAAGAGATTTTCTTGACTTTGCCTGGCTTAGGGTAGGCTGACCATGTGTTAATTGGCTACTTAAGATGATGTCTACAATAAGGTACTAGTGCTGTAGTATTTATCGATTTGTTACAAAATAGGCGTTACCGGAACAACAAATAATCCATTAAAGAGGAACAAAATGTTTGAATTCTGAAGCATTTACTCGTCACATAAGTCACCTTCTAAAGTATTTATGACGAAATCTTATTTACTTAATTCTTATTTTTTATAATTTTCAGACAAATACGAAACATGTTCCTTGTTGAGTTGAGAGTAAATACTACAATAGACACTAACTTAAAAAATGTATTGCTCAGTATCTCATACAGTGAGTTATTTTTTAAATTTCATAGATTTAAAAATATTTCCAAAGGAACAAACGCCTTATTGCAATATAAAAATATGAATATCTAGTGCAGCTTCGTTTACTTAAGGTGCAAAAGTTCACCAGTCATTCTTTCGAGTAAAGTTAACCACAACAAAATTACATTCAAAGAAATTGTAGTCTAGAGTCAGCCTGTCCTAAAAGATATTTCGTCAGAAGATTTTAAAGTTATGAGCCCACCACATCATCGTAAACCGGAGTGGATAGTGTTACGAGCCAATTACATATAAAGGTAGGTGTTTTTGACCTCATACTGTTTCATTGACATCAAAAATACCAGACAAGGGTGATCACGTGCAGTTCGTAAAAGTCTTATGACAGTGATATTTTATCATAAGGATACATTTAGCAAATCAAGTTGAATCTTCTATATTTACTTATGATCTTTTCGTAATTCCATATATAAGGATACAGCACAACAGCTAATTAACAATAACCCCTGTGTCAAATTATGATAGGTAACAAAGTATACACAAAAATACATAAATCATACACACTTAACAGCAAAAATAATAACTAGGTAATTATGACAAACATCATATTATATCTTAATTACACTCGTTTTCCTCACGACATTATAAAATAAGATTATTCCGTGCGACACGAGGGTAAGGTTTTTTGCTCCTAGCGAAATTGGTCTCAAGGAAAACCAGCCTTGATTATGTTCCAATGTTATAAAAGCTCCATCAAGCTGTTTTAAACCGTTAAACTCCTCTTGCTCGATTCACAATCACGTTTATTGAAACAACAATGTTGTATAATAAACGTGATTGTGAATAAGTACCTCGTATAGATTCAATATATGGTAAAGTTTAGCTATTTCGTTTATGCTTCCGACATGCTAGTTTGGAAGGTTTGCGAAAGCTTTTGAATTTTAAAGTAACTGTCTTTAATGTTGTCCGCTATAAAGACAATGCTGTGTTACTCAGGTGTACTTATATGAGACTACCTAACTATCTAACCTTGAAATGTCCTCACGATGAACATGGCTGTGTGTGATGTGTGTCACAAGAGTTTAGCATATGTCCCCGTGCATTTGAAACGGAGTATTTGGGTGTTGTTAATTATTGAAGTGCAACGTTTCCAAATTTGTTAAAGATTTATTTTTCTAGGCATATTTACTTTTGTTTTTACTGTTATTGCCTGGGTATAAATAAACACTCAAAAATCATTAAATTTCACCATACTAAAATTGATACTAATTAATGATTTCTATTACGTTATTTTATTTACTTCGTTTTAGAAAAAAATCGCGTCGCAATAAAGCTTTCGTTAATAAATTTCATTTGCAAAAACAAAGATTTCATGTTATTTTATAATGGAACGTTTTACTTGGCCAAATATCTCTTGAGTAATATTTTTAATCAACTTAGCAAAATTTTATCTAAGCCACGAAAGCCTACGCGACCAAAAGACTTGCGATTACCTGCGACTTCGCCCGAGTGGACTAATAATATTTTAGTCATACAAACTTTGATAGAATAAATTTTGAAAGGCCTGTCATAAGATAGTGTCTCTGTTGCACGAAACACAGTGTGCAATATTTCAAGTTTTTAGCCCTTGATGTTATGCTAAAGGTATATTTCCGCTCTAGAAAATTTAATGCGTTTCACAACTGTATTAGTCTATTTATCCACAAGCAAACTAACAGAAATGTTTGCTTGATTCTCCTCCAGAATGCGTAGTTGATATAAAATATTAGCCTCCTTTAAAATGTGTAACGTACAGTAGTGTTATTTTACAATAATGGAAAAGAGTGTTGTATTTTTAAATTTTTATAAAAGTATAAAGTTTACTTTTAAATGATTACCTTTTATTCATTTTATTTTCATTCCACAGTGAAGTTCAAAGCTTCATTTTGATCAAGAAATGTAATAATCTCTTTCAGGCTGTCTCAAATTAACTAGCAAATATTGTAACACTCTGTTTTTGACTATAAATACTTGGTATTTGGTCTAAAAGTGTGAAATATGATCAAAGTATTATTATGCGGTAGGTACTTTAAACAATAATATTACTTACATACATACATAGACTCACGCTTGTTTCCCGGAGGGGTAGCCAGAGACTACGGGACGCCATTTGCAATGATCCTGAGATACCTCTCCTGCTTCATTCACTCTCATCAAGTTTCTCATGCATGCTCTTCTGTTTAGGGTACTTCTGACCTATACTTTTTTTAGGATGTCTCCAATCTGGTCAGAGAACGTCCGCCTAGGTCTTCCCCTTCGTTCTGTCCCATTAACACTTGCCTTATATACCTTCTTTGTCAGTCTTTTGTCATCCATCCTCTCCATGTGCCCAAACCATCTCAACATGCCTTTCTCGATGCTTGTCACTACATCTTCTTTTACCCCACACCACTCTCGTATCACACAATTCTTTACTCTGTCGGTCTAAGACACACCACACATACTTCTCAAAGCTCTCATTTCTACAGCATTTATTCTACTTCAAAGTCTCTTCTGCCATACTATCTCATACACATACATATCTCTTTCACTACCATACATAAGGGTAGGCACTAACACGCCTCTATGCACAGCCAAACGTGCCTTTTTGGACACGTTTTGACTGTTCAGAAACGCCTTCAGAGCTCCATTCACACTATTACCTGCATTAACTCTTCTTTCAATATCTTCTTCATTCTTACCATCTCTTGTAAACAACGTACCTAAGTAAACAAACTCATTCACTTGTTCCACTCGCTGTCCATCGATCAAAACATTACAAGCCGTAACGCATTCCTCCTTTTCAAAAACCATAACTTTCGTTTTACTTGCATTCTCTTTCATTCCTCTCCTCTCTAACGTCACCATCTCCTGCAACTCCTCCGCTGAAGATGCAAGTATTACCTGATCATCAGCATAAAGGAGGCATTTGACGAGTAACCCATTCATCCTTAATCCGCAGTCACTATGTTTTAAATCTTGCAAACAACTGTCCATGAAGAGGTTAAACAGCCACGTCGACGCTACACATCCCTGTCTAACACCTTTCTCGATGGTAAACCAGTGAGTGTATGCCCCGTTCACAAGTGCCCTGCCCCCGTCACACAAGCTCTAGAATCCTCATAAAGGGATTTCAGAGCTCGAATGAGGCTGCTGTCCACCCCATTCATTGACAGCACCGCACATTTCATTCCTCACCACTTTATCGTAAGCCTTTTCCAAATCCACGAATGCGCAATAGACCTTTTGGCCTTTGGCCAAAAACTTTTCGGCTATGCTTCGCAAGGAAAAAACCTGATCCGTACATCCCATACCCTTTCGGAATCCCGCTTGTACATCCCATATTTTCTTATCGGATACTTTCATAACTCTTTCAATTAGTACCTTTGCATACAATTTGCCAACAATGCTGAGAAGGCTATAGTTTTTGCAGTCTTGTTGCGAGCCTTTTCCTTTATACAGAGGCACAACTACAGCTGTATATTACTTATATATTAGATATGAATCTAAATTGCTAACAATAATAAATAAAATGCTTCTATCATTTTAATTTCGTTGTTCAAAGAAAATGTGAAGATGCAAATTATTTGTTGGATAACAAGTTTATATACAGACGTCAAACAGAATTTTAATCAACATTTGGTATTGCCTTAATATTGTCATATGAATAATATATACTGAACTAGAGGACGCCAGCAGCTACGCCTGCATTTTTTTAAATTTACCCGTTTTGGCCGATCCCGTGGGAATTTCGGGAAATCCCTTCTTAGTGCACCCCTACGGTCCCCACGGAACATACATGCCAAATTTCAGCTTCCTGCGCCCAATAGTTTCGGCTGTAGCATGTCTGTCAATCAGTCAGTAACGCAAGGATTTTATATATTAAGATTATCGATATTCTGAGAGGATGCTTTCTGTGGAAAAGTTGATATTCTGTCATATCTGGTAAGACCAGTAAGCGGACCTCGGGCTCCAAGGCGTGTAAGTCTTGGATGCAACCGGTTATCCCGGTTGAATTATTTATCCCAAGGGCGATGATATCGATTCTCTGAGAATAGTACCAATTTCGAACGCTGCGTACCATAATTGCACCCAAACAGAGCAAACCTTCACAAATAGAACAAAAAGACGCTTCAATTCCTATCATAGTATCAAAACATCCATCCACCGTCCGCCGGCACAAAATAATATTGGAGGACATTTCCATCGCGCCGTGTCACATGCACATGGCGGTAATAACGTACAAATACATCGTGAGCTGTCAAGCGCTCATTAGTCGCTGTATTACGTTGAAATGGCTCTTTATTTGACACACGGCTACATCGCAATATAAATGAGAGATGCAGCTAATCCAATGCGGATACAAACATTTGAACGAGTTACGTTTTGTAATGGATGTTTCACACATAGAAACATCTCTTAATTGTTGTTTATGTGCTGTTAGAAAATGCAATCAAAAGTGCTGTATCTATGCGCGGTTATCATACTTCTACCATGTACTCTTCGCAAAGATCTGTTATACCATGCTGGTCAGACCGGTTAGTAGAGAGTTCGTAAAGATGTTATTTTCTTCGTGAATTTAACTTAGTCGCCTTTTGCGACAACCACGGCATGCAATGGGATAACACTTTGCATTCTTAATCCGCTACCACACTTTGTAGTTTATCTACCTATAAATATTATCCTTTAATTGTTTATCTGATTAAATTGAAAATGCAATTGTAAATGATGGCCATGGTAACTCAGTGAAATTGACCATCAACATGTGGGCCTACATAAAATATAAGTAAACCGCAATCCGCAGCTCGGGTGCGGAGTTTTGTGATTGACGCGTGTGGCCCGTGTGCAAACCAGTGAATGATGTTTAAATTTATTAACACTTTTTCAACTGATCGAGGGTTTTACTTCGCCCCTACGCTTTAAGAATAAATATATTTAACAGTAACCGAATTGATTTGTATAAATGAAAGCGGCGATAGCCCAGTGGTGTTCGTAACGGACTGCCGTGACGATGGTCTCGGCTTCGAGCCACAGGTACCCTGGGCACACCACTCGGTCTTTTCGAAATTATGTGTGTATTTAAAATGTGGTAGAATATATTATATTATTATTATTTAACAAGTAAACAAAGAAAATAACACAGCATTTTGCTTTAAAGGGTTAGTATGTATTTAAAATAAACAAAAATCCAGCAATATTATAACGATTTTTCTTTTATTTAAAAATTGATAATATAATAGTATGAGTAAATTGGCATAAAATCCGACCGCTTGGACCGTCAATTTACTTTACGTTAATAGAAGAATTCGACCGTAGTAAAGAAAAAAACCCTATATTAAATATTAGCCCAGAACTGTGTAAATGAAGGAAGTCAGGGAACTATGTAAAAGTCAGGCTTCGAAATGCACTTCCTGCTTTGTCCGTTTCGGCCATATCAGAAAAAAAACATTGTAGAAGTATGTGCGTCGTTTTCGTTAAATGAACTTAATTTTGTGTGGTTAACAGTTTTTAATTTAATGTTTTGGATATTTAATTGATTTTGATTGAGTTTGCATTGTGTTTCAAATTGCTGGCAACAGCCTGATTGATTAGGTTTGCGGTGAGTGGCCCAGCACCTTGCGCCCAACAGTTTTGGCTGATCGTTCATAGACTCTACAACTAACGTTGTGCATTTAATATAATTATGAATATAGTACATATAAACTAACTCCACAGCACATAAAAAAACTCCAGAGTAAGATAATTATATGAATGCTAGAATAATATAGACACAGGCAAAATAAATAGACAACAATACAAACAGGTCTACTAAGTGCAATAAACGGAACAAATTCTGGTTAAGGATAATGTCATTCTTTGTTTACAGATAGTATAGAGGGTGGCGACATATTGTTATGTTTGACGAGTCATTCTGAATACCTCGCGAACAAAACCTGAATAGAAACAGTGTTCAAGAGAATGCAAGATGTTTTGAAAGAACTATTGTTAAGGCTACTGCTCTGCACCCGTGTCTCATAGAGTGATGTTATATAGCCTATAGACGTCCTCAATAAATAGGCTTTCTAACACTGAACAAATTTTTCAAATCGGACCAGCAGTGCCTGAGATTAGCGTGTTCAACCAAACAAACACACTCTTCAGCTTTACATATTACTATTAGATTTGAAATGTATAATATATAGTATAATCATATCAAAGTATAGTTCTACAGTACTTATACCCTCTGATATTAGCCGCGGGTAAACGAATGTGATGCGAAAATATAAGGACTATATCGATTACTTACTACGGAGCTCCAAAAACTTCAAATCTTATAAATACTAAACAATAAGAGCTAGCGCGCACTGGTGACTTTTGTCACGAAGACAAAAAAGTTTTTGTCACCGTCACGTCACGTCACCCAAGTGAGGTGCGCTCACGAAGGATGACAGTGACAAAACTTTTTTGAAATCCTAGCGTCATTTGCCGATATGGATTTCGAAGAGACGGTCGTTCTCTGTGAACTCATGAGACTCAGGAGAAAAAGAAAGCGCAGAGAATACTGGGTACACCCCCTTTGGAGTGACAGGCTACTACGTGGAAAGTTCTATACTATGTATTATAAACTTCGAGAACATCCAAATAAATTTTTTAGCTATTTCCGAATGAGTGTTAG
This sequence comes from Euclidia mi, assembly GCA_944739405.2. NCBI lineage: Eukaryota > Metazoa > Arthropoda > Insecta > Lepidoptera > Erebidae > Euclidia > Euclidia mi. The sequence continues at coordinate 34,456,213 of OX123202.2, read as the reverse complement.
AAGCTTTGATGAATTACTTCGCACTTTAGGACCTGCATTAATATATGAAAATACGAACTTGAGATAGTCTGTGCCAGCTGAAGAAAGACTCGCTGTAACTTTGAGGTACGTAAACAAAATAAATAATTTCAAAGGATGTTTATTTTAATCAAAATACAATGTTATTTTAATTTTAAATGTAAGGATTAATTTAATAATTTTCCGTAGTAATATTGTTCTCCTGGCAAATATCATAAACTTCGGAATCATCATTAGAATCAGGTGTAAACTGTGAAATATATGATTGAACACTACTCGGGGCTGAGTCTTCATAATGTACCGGGTTTTGATTAGGAGGAGATGAATTCGACTGTGTATATGTAGCCAAGCGAAGGTAATTTTGAAGACTCGGCCGTGGCGGTGGTAAAGAGACAGAATATTTGGGATTGACTTGTAAATGAGGACTTGTAGATGGAATAGATACAAAAGAAGGGATTGAATTTGGCTGAGTGTTTGTAGCTATGTGGAGTTGGTTTTGAGTACTCGACTGAGGTAGAGACACAGAATACGTGGGTTTGATTCGGTAATTTTGAGGACTTTCTATGTAACTTGTAGATGAATTATACATAGGAGAATAATTTCGCTGGGTACTGTGGGAGTTTTGTTTCTGTACGTCTTGAAAAATTTGTAAAATTTTAATTTGTACTTCTAACTTATTTTCCACCGGGACTGCTTTTAACAATGGCACCAAGGATAAAAAAAAATGTTTTTCCCTGTCATCGTCATCACAATTGCTTTTATTATACCTCGCAGCCTCAATGAACTTGTTATAGTCAACCGTTTTTTATCTAAAATTTCTAGAAGCCTTTCTTCGTAAGACATTACTTTAGTTTTTTTCTTTTGGGGATGTTGGATTCGCTGTGGTACATCTTCATCATCATCCCTACTATAATCTTCGCAATCAATGGCCTCTGCATTTCCGGAGGTCTCTCTAGTGTCCATGCTTGGGACAAGGAATAAAAGTTGGTCAAAATATTTGTACTTTTTTCTGTATTTAGCGGCCTGACCAGATTTGGTGGATTTTTGCTCGCGTAGCTCACGAGAAAAACAAGCTTTTAAATTTTTCCATCTTTTTTGTACAAGTATACCTGAAAATAAATGTTTAAATAGTATAAAAACAATAATTTAATTAAGAAATAAAAATTAATTGTATATAGTTATGAGCCAAGTTTTTATGTATGTTTGTGTATTATTATGTGATATTAATTTACAGTTTATTTGTTTCAGATATCTTGCAACAGGCGCCAGTTTCAACAGCATATCATTTGAATATTTGTTAGGTGCTACCACAGTACGAGAAATTGTTAAGTCTACATGTACTGCAATATGGAATTTACATCCACTTTACATGCCAGAAAAGTCGGTAGAAGATTGGCTGATTATTTCTCATCAGTTTTACCAACGGACAAATTTTCCTAATATAATTGGTGCAATTGATGGCAAACATATTAGGATGGTTAAGCCGGATAATACTGGTTCGCAGTGTTTTATTTACAATAAGTACTTTTCCACAGTTCTTATGGCATGGGTAGACGCTGATTATCAATTTGTATACATTGACGTTGGTGCTAACGGAACCGCAAGCCACTCTAGTATATTTCAAAATTCTGCCATGGGCAAAAGATTGCAGCAAAATCAATTAAATATACCACAAGATCGTACTTTGCCTAATGATGAAAATGGGAAAAAAATGCCATTTTGTCTGGTAGCAGATGAAGCATTTGGCTTGTCGAGGCACATTTTGCGACCGTATGCAAGAAAATCACTATCTACTATGAAAAAAATTTACAACTATCGACACACGAGAGCACGACGTATGGTTGAATGCACTTTCGGTATTCTTTGTAATAAATGGCGAATTTTGCACAGGTCCCTTGATGTCACTCTCGATTTTCCTGATATAATAGTAAAAACTTGCTGCATTCTACATAATTTTGTACGAGGCAGAGATGGCATTCAATTTATTGATACTGTTTATGAATGTCCATTAGAAAGTATTACAACAAGTCAGTCCGATAGACTAATATCAGCAGCAAATATACGTAATTATTATGCGTCATACTTTACTTCACCGCAATGGACTGTATCATGGCAATATGACAAAATTTGAATTTTTATCTTATAGGAATTAATGCTATAGATTACAGTCCGTTAATTTCTTGGTAGGTATAAACATACAAATTACAAAGTAAAGCTATCCTTAAACTTTTATTACGGTACGCAAAAACATACCTATAATATACTGATCCCTATTAATATTATAAATTCGAAAGTGTGTATGTATGTTTGTATGTATGTATGTATGTTCCGTTTTCACGCGAAAACGGCTAAACTAATTTTGTTGAAATTTAATATAGAGATATACCTATTGAACAATGGAGACGGACATAGGCTACCATTAGTTGCAAAAATTAAACTGGGAGGGATTGTAGGGATGATAGAAGTTTGTACGGCAGAAATTTTCCTCTTGGAAGTAAGAACGCATGCGTGAATAATTGAGTGCTGCGCATGTGCTTTCTGTCAGTACTGTCACATCAAACATATTGTCATATTGTGATTGATGATTACATTGTTCGCATACCTATCTAAACTAATAAAATTATATAATACATAATTATATTTTCTCTACCTACTAAAATTATAAATGCGAAAGTGTTTATAGATATATATTGAACACGTATTGAAACATAGCTTGACATGTGTCATGGATACTGTCCGAGTTACTTTGTACCCTATAGAGCTTCTAGACTCTTTAGAATAATCAGAAGTGTATTCACACAACTTGAGACTAGATATGTGTTAGAGCGGTTTCAGATTAGCGTTTTATACGCGCGTATAAGCTCGTTTTTGGAAGCGCCTGTAGGCGCGTACCTATAGGCTCGCCTTTTGACACACGCATAACTCGTACGAGCGTTGACGCGCGTCTAAGCTCGTATAAGCGCGAGCCGTCAAAATCCATGTTGACACTACAGTTTCGAGCGAACACGCCGATATATGCCCATTTACGAGAGACCGGTATTTTGACGCGCGTAATGTTGCGCGCGTGTAAGCGCGTATGCAGAAACGACCGTATACGCGCAGAAAAATACGCTAATTTGAAACCGCCCTTACCGAGAATTTAACGCGCGCGAAGCCGCGGGCAAAGGCTAGTTATGTATAAATTTGATTTTTCTACAAAAAGTGCCGTAGTATGGACGTGAAATGGGTAAACGGGCCTATTAGGGATATGTATTTAGGTAAGATCACGCACGACCCCGATGCTGCCTGTATAATAATTTGTATGTTTGTTGTTCCTACCTAATATACAATGATAAGTTATTTATTTTAAAATAAAAATGTGATTCTTACCAGCTTCAGTTTTTTGTTGTTGCGACAAGTTACCCCAAGCATTGAAAAAAATTGTTCTGCTTATTTCTTCCCACGCTTTCATTTTCACATTAATATCTGAATACTCTTTCAACATTTTGTCATAAAGAGCAGGTCTCTTTTCCACTTCTTCTAAAAGAACATCATTATCAATATCGTCTTCACGAATGTTTACATTTTGCGTAGGTTGTGACGCCATTTTGTGCGCACCAAAGTCGGTAGTCAGAATGCAAATGGCGAACATGAAGGTATAGATAAACATGGAGGCCACAGCTGCAACAAAGCCTTGAGTCAAATACCTACATTTCTCTATCTCACTCTCTGTGGTCTGACCTCTCATTTTAGCGTGGATTTAGTGTTGCTATCTTCTTATTAAAATCTCCGAGGAAGCTCTTAAAAAGAGCCGACATATTAAGCAAATCAGAAGTTTACATGGTCAATTAATGTGTATTTAAATCAAGAGTTGAAATCCAATCCCTTGTTAAAACTCCCAATATTGTAGGTCTCGAACGCTTATAATCATGGTTGGCGAGACAGTGAATTATAATCCCATTTCCTAAGGATTTGGTAATGTGGCAACATTGGCCACCATATGTCAAGTAAATCTTGTCAATATGGCAGTGGTTGGTTGAAAAGAGATGGTATGACCACAGTGAGCGAGATAGCGATACATCATTTGAGCTTCAAGTAGGTATTCGGAGTGCGGTCTCCATGTTTATCTATAACTTCATGATGGCGAACGACCGACGACGAGAGTGACAAAAGGTTATTAATTGTTGAAAAAGTATCAATATATCGATGTATCGATATTTTCTATTCAATATATCGATATTTTTTGTCAATATATTTTAATTCGATATATCGATAAATCAATACAAAATATGCATTATCGAAAATTAAACTAAACGGCTGAAACGATTTTCCCTACTTATATTAAAAAATGCGAAAATGTTTATAGAAATATATTGAACACGTATTAGAACATGGCTTTAACATTTTACTGTATGCAAGTTGATTTTATTTCGGTAGTTCTCGGTAGATAATGTCATGGGTACTGACCGAGTTCTGAAGTCTTTGGCATAATCAGGAGTGTTTTCACACAACTTCAGACTAAAAGTAGATTTGTGTTATCCCGAATTTAACGCGCGCGAAGCGGAGGGCAAAAGTTAGTCAAATATAAAATATGTCAGCTTTATCAAATTGTCACCAGTGCGCGCACCGCTATGAAAACCTAACGGCGCGGTGACAGTTTCGTCACGGGCTTGTTCGCCGGTCGGCGTACACAAAAGTCACGTCGTAACATGCGCGCATCTCCATACATATCCATGGACTTGATAACAGTGACAAAACAGTCACGCTGACAAAAGTCACCAGTGCGCGCTAGCTCTTATGATCACCTCACCAAATACGACTCTTTAAAAGTTACGAACTATGTATGTTGTGTAACGCGTGGGCGAATTCTGTGGTCGTAAGTTCTTTAAGTTATCTAATAAAATATTGCTATACAATAATTTAATCGTGGAGCTAAAAGCGTATGTACTGATAAATATTATAAGGACTAATTAATCCAGTGTATAATTTACAGGACTACTACAAATCGTTTATTATTTTTCTTTTTTATAGACTCACGCCTGTATCCCCGAAGAAGTAGGTAGAGGTGTAATATTACACCCACATTTCGCCATGAATCTTTAAGTCCCACGTAATAGGTGGCGAGCCTTTTGCCCTACCGGGCACATTACCACACTCCGTGCTGTTACTGAGAATTTTACTAACGGAAAACCCAATAACACTTGGCCCGGCCCGGCCATCGAACCCGAGACCTCCCAATCCCACGCGTACATTTATGCCGCGAGACCAACGAGGCAGTCACACATTGTTTAATAGTACCTATGAATTATCAAAGAAGTAACAAAATAAGCAAGCCTACATTATATTAACAGAAAACTTTACAACTTTACTAGTGTCAAAAAGTAAACATGAATTACCGAATATTCACTACAACACATGACCACACATGGACGATTTCCTTGATCCAAAGCCACATATTCAATGTGAAGAAGAAATTGATTGTGAAAACAAAGATGCGTGCGTTGAATTGGAAATAAGGAGACAATATGTTTTGATCGTTCTGCGAGAAAATAAATGCAGCTTTAGGCAAAACACAAAGCATGAAGAAATAATAAGACGCTCTTCGGATGTTAGAATTCAATGGTTTCACGCCAAAGATATGATACAGCAGTTGTCTGTATAAGATAACGTTTTCTATACATATAAAATGCTGAATAGAAAACGCTCGGAATAGAAACTTCTTGCTTTATTGTACATCGCTCGCTGAAGCAGTGGATCTTATTGGCATTCTTTATATGTTTCTTTATACAATAAGGTTTTTTTTGTCCTGTATAGTGGCTTCCCGTGTTCGATATAGCACATTGGATTCTGTAGAATATCGAGGTAAGATGCTTTAAAGAAAAATGTTGCATATATAATTTTGTTGACTCGTAAAATAGTCTGTTAATTATTGAAATTAAAGTACAGTTTACGGATTTTATCGCGTTATATTGGTTTCACTGGTTATTACATTTAAAATTCAAGACAAAGACAAATATCACCTCAGTCTGCCGTGAACATGAATCCTGTAAAGAATTTGAAACGTCGGCTAGTAATAAAAATGTAGTTTCTAGATCATTCGGTTTAAATGTTGTAACGGGTTCTGGTATTAAAACGCAGCAGAGGTTCTATGCGTTTATTTGCCGACTATTGTCTCACTTCTCTTGCACGAGTATGACTGACCAACAACACGACACTGGCCTGAACACTAAGGGCTGCAGTCTCCCTCGCTGTTCCCTCCGGTAGTGTGCAGGGAGGCTGCTCGAAGGCTGCGCGTAGCGGTGCAGATCCTCGCAGACGTTGGTTTCAGCTGGCAGGCGCCGGCGGTGTGTGTGCGATGAGCAGGGCAGGGTCAGACTCGTCGGCAGAGGTGTCGTACGAAGAGGTGAATAGAGTAGTGTAGCCCGGAGCTTCAAGGTGGACCTGGAACCTGAAGGGAAGCAGCATTAGGAGAGCCACAACCAATAGAGTCAGGCAGGCGGTGTCAGCCGGCCTCAGCTAGCAGGTAGAGAGATGGGCAGTACGCTAGTGCAGTAAATGTAGTAACTTACCCACAGCTGCTTTTATTTCATACTTTTTAGTGTATTGTTGCATTGTCAAATAGTTATGGGTAGACCTACAAAAGGTGCTGTGCGCCTTCAAAAATATAGATCTCAAGAATACGAGAACGGATAAAAGTAGTCGTCTCCGTAAAAATGCTCTTCGAAACTTAGTTGCGAGTGTTACCTTTACAAATTCACTATAGCAACAATCAGACGCCGAACATGAAAATGATAATATATCTCTTTTTCATATTCGGCGTCGACAAACTACTAGTAAGATAAACGCCTAGCCGAAACTTTAGGCTATTCCTTTATGCAACTAGGATAATGCAAGGGCGATGATGAGTGAACTGAGGGTTTAATATTATTTACGCTATTAGCCCATGAGAAGGTGCGCCCTAAAAAGTTACACGAGCAAGCGCGCGTGAACAACACTCTCAATCGATCAATCAGTCTATCGCAGTCCACTGCTGGACATAGGCCTCTCCCAACACGCGCCACAGTACACGGTCCACAGCCTTCCGCATCCAGTCTGCCCCAGCCACCTTTTTCAGGTCGTCGGTCCACCTAGCCGGGGGCCATCAGTCCTCCTACAGATATGGCCAGCCCATTGCCACTTGAGCCTACTGATTCTGTGAGCTTTGTCGGTAACTTTGGTTCTTTGTCGGATAACTTCGTTTCGGATTTTATCCTTCAAAGAGACGCCAAGCATAGCCCGTTCCATAGCGCGCTGCGTGACTTTCAGTTTGTGGACTAGTCCCACTGTGAGTGTCCACGTCTCGGCACTGTACGTCATAACAGGTAGGACGCATTGGTTGAAAACTTTGGTCTTCAGGCATTGCGGTAGGGGCGAAGAGAAAACTCGACGTAGCTTGCCAAACGCTGCCCAACCCAACTGGATCCTGCGGTCGATTTCTTTCTCGAAGTTGTTTCTACCAAGCTGGACTACTTGCCCAAGGTAGACATACTCTTGAACAACTTCGAGCATCGATCCGTCGACATAAACCAGTCCCGGCACAGTGTGTTCGTTGAACATAATCTTGGTTTTATCCAAGTTCATGCCGAGACCGACCCGTCGAGAGGCTCCATTTAGGCTGTGCAGCATCTCGTTCAGCTCTTCCAGGCTCTCTGCCACGATGACACGTCGGTAAACCGAAGATGGGATATGTACTCGCCATTAATGTTTATGCCCCGTCCAGTCCACGTCTTGAAGACGTCTTCGAGTGTGTTGGTGAAGAGCTTAGGGGATATTACATCCCCCTGCCTCACCTCTCATCGCAACTCAATGGGGAGGGTTTTACTGTCCTGGAGCTGGACGGTCATAGTGACCGTGTCGTACAAACATCTCAACACCTTGATGTAGCGCCAATCGATGCGACAACCCTGCAGAGCATTCAGAACCGCCCAGGTTTCGTTGGAATGGCTTTCTCGTAGTCCACGAAAGCCATACACAGCGGCTGATTGTACTCGTTGGTGTTCTGTACAATCTGCCGAACAGTATGGATGTGGTCTACGGTGCTGTAGCCTTTTCGAAACCCGGATTGTTCCGGTGGCTGGAAATCGAGTCGAGAATCGAGTTTTCTGGCGAGGCGGTTGGTTTAGGACTCTCGAGAACAACTTGTAGACGTAGCTCAGGAGTGAGATGGGTCTATAGCTTTTCAGCAGGGTATTGTCACCTTTTTTTAAAAACAGAACCACCGCACTCCCACTCCACGCCTGAGGTGTTAGGCCTTGGTGGATAACAGAATTAAACAGGCTCGACAGCTCTTTCAGAACTGCTGTCTCACCTGCTTTTAACCCTAGAATACTAATCATCGCCTGAGAGGCCGCGTTCGGTAGATTTTTTAAGAATATTTTTAAAATACGTATATGTATTGCGGGGTGCGTTCGCGCCAATATAGTGCACATCGTGACGCAATGGAGAGTGGTCACGGGTTCAGCGGGGAATACACAGGTATCGAGTTATTGACCTCACGTTCGTCTGGGAGGCGATCATTAGTATTAAGGGTAAGTTTTTTACCAATCCCGTTTCTTAGTTTTTTGCTATTATCTCTTTATTTATTTATTTAATTTAACTTAAAATTTGTTATTTTGTTTCATAGATGAATCTCGATGAGAACCAGATAAAATAATATTTGGAAAACGAAGAATCGGACAGTGAAACTGAAGATTACGTTGAGGATTACGATTCGGACGACAGTGTGGCTGATCCTTCGTGCCAGCTTGAAGATGATCTTCAATATATTGCTCCGAACAATCTGGATTTACCTCCTTAAACATTTTAAATACAGCACAAGCAAAAGCAAGCACAAGCGCCGAGTTAGAAGCCGCTCTACAAACCCAATCTCGATCCAAACTGCTGTAGTTTTGATAGAAAAATATAGTCTGATTTTTATTAACTGTCAAGCCAAATATCATATAATTACAATGGTAATTTTACTTTTACGATTTAACATTTTATAAATACTACTAGCTGACCCGGCAAACGTTGTTTTGCAATTTTTTTTTGCTTTTTTTTTTTTTGAAAAATAGATGTTGGCCGATTCTCATAGATACCGGATAAGCACAAAAAATTTCATCAAAATCGGTCAAGCCGTTTCGGAGGAGTATGGGAACGAAAACTGTGACACGAGAATTTTATATATTAGATAATTTTATTTTATAAATATTACATTTTATAATAATTTAGATACTAAATTAGAAGCTATATGTGACTTTTTATTTTTTATTCTTATTATTCTAAAGACTGTTCAAACAAGGGTTACGTTAGACTTAGTTCGCAATCGAACAGTAACATTCTTTACGAAGATACATGCAAATCCAGACTTTGTTCAGTTTTCACCGGTGTTCCTCAGGGCTCTATTTTGGGCCCGATATTCTTCATCACATTCATTAATGACTTAATTCAATATATTAAAGACTCTGCCACTGGTTTTGTTGAGATGGTCGTGTTTGCTGATGACAAAAAATGCGGTAGTGTCGGCGAGTGACATTGGTACCGTAAATGTCGCGACAAACCAAGCCTTGGAGATCTATCATAACTGGTTCACAGTCAATAGCCTCAAAGTGAATGCTGGTAAGACACATGTTATGCTTTTTCGTTCGACAGCCAAAAATTTCTCGAATTAACTGTTCTATGAACGAAGAACCTGTTACCCAGGAACCAGTTGTTAAATTTCTAGGAGTTCACATAGACGACCAACTAAACTGGAAACAAGAGTTAACACACTTAGAAAAGACTATCGGTTCAGCTTGCTATGTCCTGCGAAGTCTCAAAAGCGAAGTAGGTATCAGGCATTTAAAATTAGTATACTATGCCTTGGTTGAGTCAAGACTGAGGTACAGTGTTCTTTTCTGGGGGGGCAGTTATGACTATAATCTGCAAAAAGCGTTCACTTTACAAAAAAGAGCAATAAGAACTATGGTCAGAATGCAACAGCAGGATTCATGCAGACCTCATTTCCAGGAATAAAGGATACTGACCGTCCGAGTCTGTATAATTTAGTCTTATTAAGTCATTTACAAAAATACATTCATGAACATGAAACAGATGAGGAAAAGCAACAAAGGGAAAATCTAGAAGGAAAGACCTGCAGTCCAAGGATGTACCTAACTTAGACATTGTTAAACATCTTACAGGTGTATTAGATTGTTTGATAAAATACATATAGAAATCAAAGGCTTACTTTATAAGAGTAGTTTCCAGAGCAAACTTAAGTAGTTCTTGGTGGAAAAATGTTATTATACTACTGAATTGACATGAATTTTGACATTTAATGACATTTTAATGAGATGACATCTTGATTGAATGATTTACATCCATAAATTAAATTCTGTAATTTTGACATTCTACAATTTGGACATTCATTGCAATTTACATCAACTTAATATTAAAGGACTACATTAAACTTGAACTCGGTATTAAAAAATTATTATAGCTAATTAAAATTTGTATTCAGTATCAAATAGTGTTTCTTTCACAATATATGTATAATAAATATCCAATAACTTTGCATAATTAAATTTTATTATTGAATAATTATTTTGATCTATGCAGTATGGTCTTGATACGTGTATTTAATACATACACATTACATATACATTAAATACTTTTTATTGAATTTAATGTAATGTACAGTTTTGGAAAATTTTAATAATTAATTTTGATTAATGCAGTATGTTTTAATATCATGTATACATAATGGATATATATCGAATTTAATGTAATGTACTTAAACATAGTTTTAAGGAATTCAGACACAATGTAAATTGTTATTGAATAAATTAAATTGAAATTGAAATTAAGGTTGATTTTAAGACTGAAATTATTATTTTCAAGAAAGTGTGCCATTGCATTTAAAGAAACTAGGTCTTTCTTCATTATTTTGATAAATTTAAAACAATTTTTAATAGAAAAGTCTTTCTAAAATCTTGTATCATTTATGAAGTAGCCTCCGAGCGATCATTAGTATTAAGCAGTAAAAAATAAGATTAGTACTCTAGGGTTAAGAGCTCTGTGGTGATTCCGTCATCCCCTGGAGACTTGTTGTTCTTAAGCTGCTCGAGAGCCACACTTACCTCGCCCTGGTTAACATCAGGGATGTACTCTGTGTAATGGCGCGTGAGTTGGGCTCTGTGGTCATCATCGCTGGGTCTCGTGGGTTTAGGCATCCGTGATGCGTACGAGTCCTTGTATAAACTCTCAATTTCAGCGAGAATCTCGAACTTCGAGGTTACGGTTTTGCCATCCGCAGTATTGAGTTTTGACAGATGAATTCTACCAAGCTAGCGAGCGAAGACTTTGGTGCCTCGATTCTGTTCAATCGTAGCCGTAATGGCGCCGGTATTGAAACATCGGAGGTCACGTCGCACCAGCTTCCGAATCATCCAGTTTAGGTTTCTTCCATCCGTCGAAGACGTCTGCGCATATGACATTCCCCTTCTTTGCCTCATAAGTTTGAGAGTCCCGAGCGAGAGTTTACTTTGCTTGTTAACGCTTTTTCCGGGAAACACCCGTCGAGACACATCCTGTAGCGTTTTGACCACAGCGTCGGTTTTCTCGTCAACAGTATGGCACTGTTGACGAGCAACGGGTTTCCAGCAGACCGAAACGGTTTTGAAGTTCCAGTTGGAAACTTTTCAGATCCTACTGCTAGCTTCAGCTAGCAGTAGGATCTGAAAAGCTGCGCTTCAGCGCAGTAGGTCTAAGAGTAGTCATCATCATGCGAAGCCTCTCAGCTCTGAAGTCTATATTTAGAGTGCCTCGGACAAGTCGGTGATCGCTACCGGTATTAAACCTGTTGATCACTGAGACGTCTCTAAATATATACTTCCGATCAGACATGATGAAGTCTATCTCGTTCCTTGTCACAGCATCGGGGCTTCGCCATGTCCACTTTCTATGAGGCTTCTTCTTGAAGAAGGAGTTCATTAAGAAGAGCCCCTGTGACTCCAGAAAGTTGACCAGCATTAATTGCCCCCTGTGATTTCGGCACCCAACGCCATAGGATCCGATTCCGGTTTCACCGCGTTCTTGTACTCCCACTTTGGCATTAAAATCCCCCATAACAACGCTGTAGTGCGTCTTGGTGGTATGATGTAGAGCCTTACTAATATCCTCATACATGGCTTCGACTATGTCATCGCAGTATGTCGAGTTCGGCGCATATACCTGTACCACCTTCAGGGAGTACCTGTCGGTGATCCTTAATATGAGCTACGCTACCCGTGTCGATACACTGCTGATTTCTACAACGTTAACAGCGAGAGATTTGTTAACGAGGAAACCGACACCGCCCTGAGAGGGCTGATCGCCTTCTCGAAAGTAGAACAGGTTGCCTGACACAAGGGTTATCGTGTCCTCCCCCTGTCTTCGGACTTCAGACAACCCCAATATATGCCAGTTTATACAACCTACTTCTACTTCGAGTTCGGTGATGTGTTGGTCCAGCCGTAGAGAGCGTCCAAGCGTCCATTGTACGTAGCCAGGGTCAGTTTCTTGTGGTAGCCATTTGCCGTAGCCCGGAGATTCTTAGCACCCCCTGCCCCGTTGTTACCGTGACCGCTACCGTAGTTGCGGACAGCGGGACTACCAGGAACTGGGGGCCTTTTATTCGTTGGTGCGCTCATTGGGTGGTATTTGGCGTACTATACCGCGCTGGCCAGACGAGTTGGTATAGGGTTTGGTTTCAAGTTTTCCATCTCTTCGCAAAGATATTACTCGCTTTTTGCAATTTCCTTAGTCGCATTTTACGATACCCACGGAATAAAATGGGGTAGTGACACTTGTATTCTTTATCCTACACTGAAGAACACTCTCACGCATCTTCAAATGACGTTTACTTTGAGATCAATTATATCTTTGTTATAAATTTACGTGTTTTCATAAACTAAAGGTCTTTATTTATTTAAATAAAGTGTTTTATTAATAGTAGCTAACTAAAAAACTATTGCATTTAGGTCCTCATATTTGGCTTACTTTAAATAAAAATATTTATAAAACAAAACCACAATAGAAATGGAATGATTTTATTTTTCATGAGATCTTGAGTTATGAGTCTTTCATAACACATACGGCACAGAAGTCGAAGTAGTCTCAAGCCTCAAGAGGTGGTGAACAAGCCTGAGGGTATTCATCGTGCTTACAAAAAAACGACATGAGCCATTCGGGGTAGTCTAGTAAATAGTAATCTTGATAGGATACCAAGACGAAATTAATCTTTAAGTGAACATTTTTTTTTTGATGTTTATAAGCGTCACATTGGGATATAAGTGAACAATATTTTATTATTATTATATTAGTAAATTTTAGCTAAACATAAGAATACATAAAACTATTCTATGTACATTGTATGTAATTTATCTACTCTTTGAACTGCAACACGAAAAATGCTTAGTAATTTAAAATATTTTACATAACTTCATGCCTTTTATCCCCGAAGGGGTAGGCAGAGATGTATTACTCACCCACACTTGGCCAGTTATGTTTCGGTCCGAATGTAATAGGGGGCGGGCCTATTGCCATCTACCGGGCACCACATTGTTAAGCGAGCGATAATTAACATTTTAATACACGCATAACTTCGAAAAGTCAGAGGTGTGTGCCCGGGGTAATTGGGGATCGAACCCGAGACCATCGTCTCGGTAGTCCGTTACGTACACCACTGGGCTATCGCCGCTTTATATCTTTATCTTTTAGTATATTTGTTAAATGGAGTTCGATGTGTATAATGAGTGCACATTAAAATAAAGAACATTACAGCCTTCTCTTTCAGACGACATCAAAGAAGACGAAGTAACATGTTCGGTGCACACTGATAAGTATATCAGTGTGCAGTAGCACAAAATACATACTTTTTTAACGCATTTTGTTAATGTGGCGTATAGGAAGTGTGGGATTTTGCAAATGTGAATTTTTTGAATGTGGCATTATCCGCCTTACCCTACCTATTAGGTATCTACTAGTGATACAACAATTGATTGGACTAGCATATTCCTATGCATAGTTTGATTTTTTACATGCTCTTTCTTAGGTGTTCGCTCAGACAAGACCGCGCATGTTTTATTTTTTGAACCCCTATAACTTTTTCCCTGACATGTTATTTATTTATTTATTAGGTATACCAACAATTGTTACAATAATATATTCATGTTATAGAATTACGCCCATAAAAATATACTTATTGAAGTGTCACTGTCTGTATATACCGTAGTTTTGGCTGTAGCTTGTCTGTCTGACTGATAGACAAGCTACAGCCAAAACTACGGGGCGCAAGAAGCTAAAATTTGGCATGTTTGTTCCTTGGTGACTATCGGAGTGCACTACGAAGGGATTTCTCGAAATTTCCACGGAATCCGAAAGAAACAGTTAATGTGCAAGCGTAGCTACAGGTAGTCTCTAGTTTGATATAGGTCTTAAGATGTTACACTTGGGACGAAATCACCTATTCTCCTTTGAGGGGCTTGCCGATCACCCATTGTAGACCTTGTTTGCTGTAAGAAACAAATAAAACATGTAAATAATATATCCACTTAACTAAGTGGATTAACTAATCAACACTGCACAATAACTACGAAAAAATAATCAAATCAATTTTGATATTAAGAAAAAAATACACGCACGGGCGCGCGATGAACAAAATGCCGCGCTTCACGATGCACCACTCACAAACCCATCACCACGCACTCGTGGCGGTGCTAAGGAGCGCGGGAGTTGCGTCAGGAGAGAGGGGGTGAAATTTTAGGAAGGTACTGAGAAGCTTGTAGTGACACAGTTTAGCTAAAGTTGAAATGCACAGCAATGAATTTATGCGTGAGCAAAATGCTCATAGCGCGCCTTCTCACGGGTTAGTAAACAAATATAAATTGGTCAGCTTAACTCTGACATAATTACATTTGCTTGCCTATTGAACGTAATAAGCTTGCGTAGGCTGTAATTTTGTTTTATTCAATTCACGAAGAATGACGTCGTAAAAATTACGTTGGCTAAAAATAATTAATTAAGCCGCAAACAAAGCATTTCTGTTTATGAGAAAAAAAAATATATTGTACGAATTATTTCTGATAAGGAACTTGGACTTTACTTCAGATTATAGTTTCCTATACAAGTGATACAAACCACATATTCTCCAAATGTTTGTATATTATGTAAGCCGCTACCGTCCACTTTTAATACTATTTAAATAATGTTTTTCTTATGTGTAGAGTAGCTAACAATAATATTCACGGAAGGTAATACGAAGTACTTGAATAAGCACAAAAAATATCTTAAAGTTACACAATCTGCGACTTAAACAATATTTTAAGTAAGTTATAATAATGGTTGACATAAAGACCACTGGAGTTGAAACTTGCAAACTCAGTATTTATTTGAGACTTTCACCGTAAGTACTGAACTTTGTCACTGATAACATTGATTTACCGCAAAACAGCATGAACTTGTTCTAAGATAATCCAGGTAGAGCAATTGTGACGTAGGTTGCTTCAGTCAGTAAAACGATTATTATTTTATGTGTGCTTGCATTGACCGTTTATAAGACTAAGACTATCTTGACTTTTGATACATTATGTTTTTGACCTAAACATACATAGATGACTTATTTCAAAGTAATGACACTTGGGGAACAGTACAGTATTTAAATATACGGCGAAGTTATTAAAGATATGTCTCATCATCATCAGCCTGTTGTAGTTGACTCCTAGACATAGGTACATACACACATACATACATATACTCACGCCTTTTTCCCGTCGGGGTAGGCAGAGACAACAGAACGCCACTTGATTCTATCTTTACAAACCTCACGCGCTTCCTCTACACTCATTACTCTTTTCATACAGGTTCGCCGGTTTCGGGTACTTCGGGCCTTGCCGTTTTTTTCTAGACATAGGTCTCTTTTAATTTACGTCATAATAGCACTGGGAGGCAATAGATTTGGCCTAGTATGCCGCACAAGCTAGACGTGTTGGCAAAGAGTGTGATGTCGAGTTTTCCGTCTATTCCGCAAGTTGCTATTTGCTTCAAGTATTTTCCTTAGTCACCTCTGTCTAACCCCATTATTTCTTATATGTTACTACTGTAAAAAATCTACATAGCCTGCTGCAATATTAATTAATTGTATTTTATTAAGTTTGATTCCTGAACCAATACATTAATTAATTTATCAATTTGTAACAAAATGTGTGTTACCAAGAGGAACTAATAGCTATTGTTTGAAATAGAAATATTGTCTATGATAAGTTGAATCGATTATATTAGTTTAGTAACATTTTATTTTGTCTATTTTAACTCGAGTTGACACATCACTAGATGACACATCATCCCTTTTTCTTCTTGTCTTGGAAAGTTAACACGTTGTCCTCTCGTAAAATATCGCCTTTTGAAAAGCACATAGTTGAAGCCAGCTTCGCGAATTGTATTGTGTAATAATCTTGTTAATACTTGTAATTGCTGCTTTTGAACACCGGCTGTAATAAATTTGTGAAATATTGAACATTTGTAAAAATTGTGTAAATCCGCACCTCGTGCAGCGTGTCCTGAAGACGCCTACGCCTTGGTGTCTGGTTGCTATAGAGATTCCATCACCATTTTGACCAAATTAGTGAGTGTAATTTCATAGGTCTGCTCCAGGCCACCAGAGAAGCTCACCAGGTAAGTTGTACCTTGTAAATTCATCGCTGAGAATCTCAGCAATATATGTTTAGAATTCTTGGCTTGACCTAGAAGTGGATGTAATCCAAGCTTCCACTGCCGTTTGCAAACTTTTCTCACTATCTAGGCCAAGTTCTGAACAGCTATTAATATCAAAATAAACAGAACAAAAAATTCCATTAATTATGACTAAAATTTTTATAGTCTGAAGAATTTTCTCCACACTAAAATTACCTTCTTAAGAAGGTATTAACGAAGACAATTTACGTTAGTCTTACTCATTAAAATTTTCGCGGAAATACGTCACATTCCCAATTTCTGAGGTATTTAAAAAAAAAATAAGAATCAGTTACTGATGATTTCAACTTGCATAGCTGTGAAAAATATTCCAAAGAAAAAAAATTAAGGGAAATATCAATTTCGGATACAATCAAATCGATACGTTTGCTTAACTAACAAAAGTTTACTGTTCATTCTTTCGGGCAAGGCCTTCCACAATAATATTTCCATGAGAGTTATCGTAGTCCGGTTTCACTATGTCATAGAAAACTATTTCGTCAGAAGATTTTCAGGTCATGAGCCTATCACACCGTCGTTAACTGAGGAGGGTGGTGTTACGAGCCAATTACATATAAAGGTAGGCCTTCCCCTCCTACTGTTTCTATGACATAAAAAATACTAAACCAGGATGATCACGTGCAGTTCGTAAAAGTCTTATGACATTTTAGGATTCCGTACCTCGAAATGAAAAAAAACGGAACCCTTATAGGATTATTTTGTCGTCCGTCCGTCTGTCAAGACCCGTTTTCTCAGAAACCCGTGAATATATTGAAATAGTCAAATCTACTGTCCCTCAAAGCTGTGAAAAATCAAACTTCTAAGCCAACGCAATCAAAAGTTACAGCTTTTTATGCTGCAAATTTCCGCAAATATTCGAAACTCACAAGGTAATCAAAACCTACAGGGTCCCGTGAACTCAGAATCTTGAAATTTGGCACGAAGCAAAATCTTACATATAGCACAGATAAAGGAAATATTGCGAACATCATAATTTTTTTAGTTGCATCATATAATTAAAATATTTGTAATAATTTTAAAGGTAGGTACTGCCTCCGTGGTCCAGTGAATAGCGTATGCGACTGCTGATCGGAGGTCCCGGTATCGGTCCCGGGTCGGGCAAAGTGTTACTGGGTTTTTCCAAAATTATCAGTAGCAGCACGGAGTCTGGTGATGTGCCTGGTAGCGGCAATAGGCTCGCACCCTATTACGTGGAGCCTAAAAATTCATGGCGAAATGTGGGTGTATTATTACACCTCTACCTACCCCTATTTTACGGTATTTACACCGTATTTACACCAGGGGCCGAAGTATACAACATGGTGGGCACACCAAAGGATGTTCTGCCGCTACAAACCCTAGATGTCTATAAAATCAACTGCAGCTGCGGAAGCTCTTACATAGGGCAAACGAAGCGGACTATCGCTGAACGTATAAAGGAGCACATCGCAGTTGTAAAGAACCGTCAAACGAACAAATCGGTGACTGCGGAACATTTACTTCAATCGGGCACCAATCACTGGATTGAATTTCATCGTCCCCAAGTCCTCTCCACGGAACGCCACTTTTAACCAAGAGTTGTGCGTGAAGCGATCGAAATCAGAAAACATAAAAATTTCAATCGGGAAGAGGGCTTCAAATTGTCATCGGCGTGGAATTCAGTGATTCGACTAACAACACCCCACTTTAATGCGCAGTCGGCGACTGTTTAATATACAGATACGGTTAGTGTGTTTTGCGCCGGTACTTCGAAAATCAACAACCCGGGGGTAGAAATAGAATCATCTACCTCGCACTCGGAGACGTGACATCGCAACACCAGTCAGCTTGCGACCACGGGACGTGCAACCATCTCGAAACGTCAAGCAAAATAAGGTATGTAAATACCTAATGCATGTTCGCGTTGATATCTAAGAGATCAGAAAATGAAGATAGTATTTTATTTTCAATCTGAAATTTATTTCAAAACACTATGAGATCAACATGTATATGATCTATGTGATACAATTTTAGAGCACTTACGTTTTTTTTCGCTGATCCAGGTTTGCATCGTTTTCCAGCGTCTATGTCTGAAGGTGGCAGAAACTTAATCAATAAGTATCCTCCTTTATTTTCCATCAACTTTACGCACGATATGCTCCAAAACTTATGGTATGCATGTCCCGGTCCTTATGTCAATGCAGTTTTCGGAAGATGTTTTTGGTTTGTTCGAACGATTCCATGAGTTGTAGACGTTGATGGTACAGGTGCCAGACTTATTGATTCTTGAAGTTGAACGGGCAAATCTCCAATTTCAACATCAGAAACCCCTCTTGATCCTGTATCAAAATCCTTTGACCTTTTTCGTCACGTTATAAATGATCTCCTTCTTCACTATTATTACCTATCAACATTTATAGAAGTACGTACATCATCCTTGAGTTCAAACAACAAAGATAATTGCCAGAATATCAATAAAAAATCCTTCCAATACATACATACATACATAGACTCACGCCTGTTTCCCCGAAGGGGTAGGCGAAGGCATATTAAACGCCCACTTTTCGCCAATGTTTTGATCCCACGTAATAGGTGGCGAGCCTATTGCCGCTTATCGGGATATTTTGTTTGCCAGAGCCTCGTACTTTGATCGGCAGGTGCACCACTAATTCCAATCATTTTTCAATAAGCCATTTAAACAATTGCCGTTTAAATCTATTAATAGGTAGATAAGTTTCGAGTTGTACAGGGCAGGTGATTGTAAATGCGTACAGCCATTGCGTAACTATTACGTCTACTTATCTTCGTTCGTATTGGTGGTAGAACAAGATTATTCGGATAACGTGTATTAAATTTACTTACATCTGTATGGTGTCTTATAAATATATAAACATAACTAATGGTTTTATAAATGAATATTATATAATTTTACTTACCAAGCAATGATTATAGCAGAATAAAGAACAATATAAAAGAAGTTTCTAAAAACTTTAGAGATATAGGCCAAGTGCGCACTTAGTGAACAGTGAACATATTACAATTTTTATCTTTACTAGTATGATAAAGAGAAAATTTAGTATTTGCTATCACAGCAAATATAACCACTACACGAATCGATGTAACACTGGCTCACCACTACACACAGCAAGCACACACCGATCGCAAAAGCACGTCCAACCCGCACTGTGTCTAACTACCGACTGACTGTCCGTAGTGACAGACTATACAGATATACTAGTAGTGACAGGTGTATTGGCAAATATTTATACTTCATTGCCTTATATTTCTTATACCTTGACCTTATACGCAAAATACACGCAAGGACGTGGAGTTGCGGAAACAGCCCGTGCTACCATACCATACATAGATCCTGTTCCTTGCATTTGTTTTGGCCTTACCGCTCTTTTCTCTTGCGGTCTCCATATTCTTTTCCTTTTGTAACTTCGGTCTCATTATCCGTCTTGCCTCTTACTGCAGTCTCTTTATCCGTCTCAATTATATTTTTCAACATTGGAATTTTATCCATGTTCATTCTCTTGAAAAATAGTTCTGACACCGTTTTTCCTGTTACGGTATGGGAGGTGGGATTGTACATCATTCAATTTTTGTGTATCTTTCAAACCTGATTTTCTCTAGAATCTACCTAGAGTCGTTTTACTGTCTTTGGTTAGATGCTCTCTTCATTTGTGACTTCTCTCCGATGACATCTCTCAGAATTTTTATAATTTGCGACCTCGTTATATTTCTGACACATAAACACGCCTTGAATCCCCGAAGGGGTAGGCAATTGGCGAAGTGTGAGTGTATAATACACCTCGTATTATACACTCACACTTCACCAATTATATTTCGGTCCCAATGTAATAGGGGGCGGGCCTATTGCCATCTACCGGGCATATTGTTAAGCGAGCGATAATTAACATTTTGATCGGGGATCGAACCCATGACTATCGTCTCGGTAGTCCGTTACGTACACCACTGGGCTATCGCCACTATATTATATTTCTGGTAATCTTGAATTCTTTATAGCGGTTGTAAAATCCAATGATCACAAGAATATAATCGTTATTTGGCAATGGACCCAATAGATCGATAGCAAAATCAAAGTTCTCGTCCATTCAAAGGTGCTAGAGAACTTGGTAAGCTAACTAGATTGCATACTTTGCAATTCTTCACCGCCCACTCAAAGTCCCCATCGATTCTAGGCCACCAGATCCCTGCACGAAGGCGACCACACTTGGATGCCTCTCATGCGCCGCTAGTAGAACCTCCCTCCCGAGGCTTCTTGGAATGACTATTCCGATTCCTCTCAGTAAAATGTTCTGACATAAACACAATTCTTCCATAAATATTCTGCTTGATTTCTCGGACCCTCTAGTCACCATAAATTCCTTTCTTAGCATTAGTGATCTCACGATCGCTTCCTGATTCCTTTATTATTTGTTGCATTGAGATCGCACAGGTTCTCGCCAGCTCGACTATCTGGTGAACGTAAATCTCTTCTGATGATGGACTGGATTGGGCGATCTAATCTTTACATAATCTCGATATTGGGTCCGCATTATTAGTCTTTCTCGGTTTGTACTTTACGCCTGAAATCGCAAAACCCGTCTTTCCACACGAGTACACGGGTTTGATTTGGGCATAGCAAAAGCCTCTTTTTCTGTCTGGCTATATTTTCTTTCACATTGAGTGAGTGTCCAATTTCCCTATGCTACATTTCATATTCTTGGTCCTTTATTATCAACTTGAACTAATACCGCTCCCAGTCCTATAGGAATTGCGTCTGTTTTTACCCACGTCTTGTCTTTAATGTCGCAATATCCCAATGTGTCTATTTCAGAGAGCATTATTTTTTCATTCATTCACATTCATTCTGATCTTCTCTTCAATATTCTTCTATATTTGCTCTCTTGCCCAATTTCCTAAAAAGCTCTGTAATGCCTCTCCAGTCCTTAGCATTCCAAATCCAGTCATACTATTCATCCCTTTTTTTTGAAACGTCTTGACTCCTTCCGGTATCAGTTCGTGACGCAAAAGTGCGTCGTCTGTACTTTATGAATACATTTCTTTTTATTTAATAAAACATCGTTTTATTTAAGCACCTCTACTACTCCAGAAAGCCGCACATCGTGCTCACGTTGCACTGTTGCATTTACTCCTACAGCGAGACTGGAACTCTCCGATAGGGTTGCATAGCTGGTTTGACCGATGCATCAAAAGATATCCATCTCGCCTTTTATAGCTGCGTCGTCGTTCATGTCAAATATAATAATAATAATAACAGTTTATTTATTTTCTCTCAAAAAGGTACATAATATTGGTTACAGTGAGTCAGTACAAAACTTAAAATTTTAAACTTTAATGAGAGCTGGAGTCTGAACTAGGTTATAGACCTGTGTGTCAAATCTCCAGGCTCTCCATCTCTGAGCAATATTGCTAACAGTATTATATTTACATATGTACATATCCTGTATATTTATTATAAGAAACAACCAGTGCTGAGAAAGTAAACTAAACAATAAAAAGCAAAAAATACCAAAAGGGATTAAAACATGCAAGTGGGAGGTGTGTGTGTATGTGTGTGGTGTGTGTATGGTGCACACGTGTTTGTCTGTGATTATTGTGCGAGTAGTATTGTGTATGTGTGCGAAAGTCGTAGTTATTGTATTTTTATATGCCAGCGGTAAAATAAATATATATAATATTATTATTACGTATTGTTAATTTATGGGAATAATGAATGATTTAGTCTCCTCGTAACTTCAAACTACGTAGCCAATTACCAACTGCTTGTTTACACTCCTTTTTACACATTGGATAAATGCACAGGAATTTGTTGACCTTATTGTTAACGTAACTACTTAGGAAGCAGTAGTGTCGCTGCGCCAAGCTTGAATAGACTGAAACCATCGGGCAGACGTTATGCTTGCGTCGGAAGGCGGTAAATTTTGATGGTTCGTAGGGAGTATGGTCATGGGTTGTGATAATAAGATTCAAAATAAATACTTGTCGCACTGACAGAACATTACAAGTTTTATACAGGTCGATAGTGGGGGAGCGGAAGGGGAGTTTCCATCCAACCTTTAGCAGTGCTCTCTGTGCACGTTCTAATTTTAACAAATGAGATTTCGACGTCCCTCCCCAAGTCACTATACAATATTGGGTGACAGACTGACAGAGAGCCAAGTACACCATTCTCAGAACTTTAGTGTCAGCAATATGACGGAGACCCTTAAATACAAATACTAGTTTCCGCAGTCTAGAAGCTAGTGAATTAATACGAGGATGGTATGTAAGGGTACTGTCAAGCTGTACACCCAGATATTTGATACAGTTTGTTCTAGTAAGGCTGGGGCAGTGGCAAGAGCCTTGTAGTGGTACATTGCAGGAGTGGGCTGCTAGACTGTAAGATGTCAAAGAAGATTGGCCATGTGGTGAAAAAGAGAAGGTAACATATTCAGTTTTATTAACATTAAGTGTTAATAGATTTAGAGCCAACCAGTTGATAATGAAGTTAAGGCTACTCTGAGCAATACTTAAATGCCAATTCCCACGATGGGGCGCTAAATATTAAGGCAGTGTCATCGGCGTAGTTGAAAGTAGAGCCATTTGCCAGCTTGAGTTGGCAAAGGTCGTTAATATACACCAGGAATAAAGTGGGACCGTTAATACTGCCCTGGGGGACCCCATACGATAAGGACAGTTCCTCACTCATCCAATTATCAATTTTGATACATTGTCGCCTATCACTGAGATAACTCCTGAATAAAGAAAGTTGTTTACCTTGAATGACAAATTTCTCAAGCTTGTCGATGAGTATGGAGACAGAGATCGTGTCGAATGCCTTAGCCAAGTCAAGAAATACGCCTATAACTTTTTTCTTCTTATCCAAGTTAGTAACAATATGTGTTGTTAACTCGAGGACGGCAGTGTTTGTGGAAATACCAGACCGAAATCCGTATTGAGTTGAAGATAAAAGTCGGTTTTGCTCTAAGTATTTTATCAATCTGGTATTCATAAGCCGCTCCAGAAGTTTAGAAAGTGTTGACAAAATAGAGATTGGTCTATAGTTATTCGGACGATCTCTGTCTCCTGATTTGTAGATGGGGTGGACCACTGCAAGCTTAAACACATCGGGGAATATGCCTGTATAGAAAGCCAGATTACAAAGGCATGGGATAGGGGGCATTAAAATCTCTCTAAATCTCTTAAGAAATGAGCCAGAAATATCATCGGAACCTGCTGCGCTATCACTTCTAAGGTTGGATATACATAAGTAGCTCGACTTCGGATTCATCTGTAGCCAGTAGTACAAAGGAGCGTTGATATGCTTCAGGGTGCTGATTATTGTTGGGTTTCTTTGTGCGAGCCGTGACGATATTTTCAGCTAACAGCCGTCCAATATTAGCAAAATAAGAATTTATTTCGTTAACAGAGCGCTTGGGGTTGGATTGTGAAAGAAGGTCGCCCGCCGGAGGTTTTTGTTTCGTAGTGAGAGTAATTGTTTTAATATAATAATAATAATAACCCCTAGCCACTCGCACCGGTGTTGCCCTCTGGCTGCCTTTATGGCAGACTTTGTTTACCTTGGTGGCTATTTAGAGAGGGCCCATCTAGTGGTTTGGCGAGTCACCGTCTGCCCCTTTTCGACGTACTATAAGAGTACTTAGGGCAGACGCCGGTTTTCATCCTTAGTTACCATATTCACTTATCCATTGAGCACCCATCACAATAGTCCAGAGTAATTAGTTTCCATACTAGTAGCAATAGTCTTACACCCGGCTAATTCGTGACTGTACTTCATAGTGCAGTTATGGAGGTGAGGAGCCTCCATAACCTTGAACCTTACTGGGCAAGGAAGGCACCGGGACACATGCGCTGATATGCCACATCCTGCACACCTCGGCGTCCTTTTCTCTTCACTCAACTCGCCCTCTTGTTTCGCCCACCCAGCACCATTCCTGCTTCGGTTTCTCATTGCATTAACTTCATTTGTCATATTTTGTCTTTTTGTTCGTATCAGTTACGTAGGCAATCCACACCCTCCAAGGTATTGGCCATAGTGATAACCTTGTCCGATGCCATCTTATCACCCATTGTCAACACTTTTTCTTATGCCCGATGTCATGGATTTATCCAGTATTTTTGGTCCATTATGTGGTCATCAGGTTCTTCAAACATACACCTCCCGGCCCGATCGCTCAGCTCAACAAGAAACTTCTCGAAACTTTCCCATTCATCTTGCCGAATAAGCTGGAAACCGTGCCGTTCAAAATGTTTTGTTTAGGTGTGAGGTACCATAAAGTTTCTTAATAGCTACTTCAGAAATACTCACATCCACTACAGCTTCCACGCTAGCTCCTGGCAACGGTAAAATATTTCTTGCAGTGCGCCTCTTCTTAGGAACATCAGCACAGCTCTCATTTTAGCTGGAGTGACAATGTCAGCGGCCTCAAGATAAAGAAGAGCCGACCTCCATCCCTCCGCTGTAAGCCAACTGACGCCACCAATATAATGGAATCCACAACTCCAATTCAATGAAAGTCCGATGATGACTTCCAATTATTTAAGGCCCTTTGACCACTTCCAATTTAATGCAAGACCACTTCCACTGTAAAGAAAGTTCGATGATAACTTCCAATTCAATGGAAGACCACTTCCAATTTAATGGAAGACCACTTCCAATTCAATGGAAGACCACTTCCAATCCAATGGAAGACCACTTCCAATCCAGTGGAAGACCACTTCCAATTTAATGGAAGACCACTTCCAATTTAATGGCAGACCACTTCCAATTTAATGGAAAACCACTTCCAATTTAATGGATGTTTGTCGAACAATCCCAATTTTAATGGTCGAGTGGAATTTGCAAGCCCCGAGACTTAGATATCCCATATCATATACCTATATCATCCCATAGGTGTCGTAAGAGCCGACAAAGAGAGCATATTATGCAGAGAACACCACTGTAAGAGAAGGAAAACTTGATACAAACCCTATACCAACCCGTTTGGCCAGCGTGGTATAGTAGGCCAATTCCTCCTTTCAAAGGAGAGGCCTAGTCCAGCAGTGGACTGTTAAAGGCTGATGATGTGTGATGTGAGACTTAGATCATAGACACCTCGATTCCTTCGTATAAGGATTTTATTGACGCTCGTAGTGACGTTATAATTCTATTTTATGAAAGAATAACAAGTGTTCCTAACATGGTTACATAAAACAACAATATGCAGATCCCAATTTGAACAGGTTTAACAAATCAAATCACACAAGTGTCTGTATCTACGTTCAAATCTACTTATTGATATTCATGTTTGATTCACACCTCTAATTAACTCAATCTGAGGATATTATCAACATTCTATTGATATTAATTCTAACAAACCAGATCTTGAGTGATCATTCAAAATACCATCCATATTCCTTCGATATTCACCACGAGTAAGCCCATCATTAGTCAAATTAAAATTAGTAGCATTTTTTTTATTGATTTACAATTTCTTTTTTGTTAAAATTACTTATTTAGTTTTCGTAGTTTAGGATATTTTAGTAATACACCGCTATTTTTTTATTAGTACAAAAAATTAACACAGTACTAAGTATCTATAACTGATCATATTTATGTAGTTAAAAAATAAAAACACTAAGTCTCAAAACTGTCCACAAAAATACGTGATAATTGGTAAATGCAATACTAAATACTATGACCGACTCGAGTACTACGAGTATCATAGTAAACTGAACCATTGATAAATTCAGTGTCAAACAATTAAAACAGTGCATATTGGATGCTTTTGACAACGGTGGTGGACATTTTGAAGGACAATGGAAATATAAGTTTAGTAAATAATACGTACTTAAGTTAATAATAATTTTATGCGGGCGGCTCAAATCGGTCTGTGTTCTCCACACACCTTGAGGAAGGCCTATGTCCAGCAGTGGACGTCTCTAGGCTGACATGATGATGATAAAATAATATTTGTAAATAGGAGATGATTCTAACTTCATAAATACGCCAAAATTACTCTTTTCTTTTAGTCCAGAACACCTTCTTTTATTTTGATATTTGTTTGCTTTCTAATTACATACCTCCGTATTTAATTACTTGTTAAACGATAAATTTTACCGGTCCTAAGCCCGAATGAAGTATGAAGGAGAGGGTAGAATTAACAAAATTAAAATTAACTACCTACATTTATTATTTTTCTTCATTTTATTTTCTATGGCTACCTACATCATAAGTGCGACAGAGAGAATGCGAATGAGCAGGATGGAATATTATCAATGAATTAGTGAATGAATTGTAAAATATGACTATGATTTAAGTGAGATTTTCTACAATAAACAAATGATAATAACTTTGCTCTTTATTGATATTATGAAATTCTTACGTCACATATATGATAATAATATCTTCGCTAATCTGTCCTTAAAGTTTTTGTACTAATTAAAAAATAGCGGTGTATAAGTAGTTTTATTTTCTTTGTATATATGTTATTATAAATTTTTGTTAAATTTAGTGCATAACCGCTTGACCGCGCACAAGTGACAATTTTTCCTTTTTGCAAAAACAGATGAGCGCGTAAACTGTCATTTTTCCCACGCTTTTCCGCTGCGCACTAATGTGTTTGTGGAACTCGGATAACTTAACCGATTGCGGTATGTTGCATATCAATAGACGCGTTATTAAATGAGCTTTCCAATGATATAAATTAAAACTATATAATATGGTTGAAGCCCACGCAAGGGCAGTATAAAGTGAAAATTAGAATTTTTTCCCGCCATTTTTGAGCGCGATTTTATATTTCTGACATATTCCTTTTTCTTGTTGTTTTTTATTATGGGAGGTATATAAGTATTATACACAGTTAGAAAGGTTATTTAATTTACTTTTAGAGGAAATAAATATAACAACAAATATAAAAACCAATTCTGATAAGAATTATTTTTATTGGAATCTGCACAGTTATTTACTTTTTCCCGCCAAAAAAATCTAAAGTTCCCGCCAAAATTTTCGATAACTAATGTCTCATAAATAATATGAGTATTATATATTTTATCAAAGGTTTATTATTATACTCATAACAAAATAATAATACAACGCATAAATGTAACCTTATATACATA
Organism: Euclidia mi; assembly: GCA_944739405.2. Lineage (NCBI taxonomy): Eukaryota > Metazoa > Arthropoda > Insecta > Lepidoptera > Erebidae > Euclidia > Euclidia mi. The sequence goes on along the minus strand of OX123202.2, from coordinate 34,428,340 downwards.
CGTATTACATATGTATTTAAACTGTTTTACATAAAAAATGACGTTTTTACGATATTTTTTGTCTATAATTAAAGTAATACATATTATTTATTTATTTTTTTGCTGTAACTTCATAATTAATCAGTTAATTTACAATAAAAACATAAAGTATGATATATAATTACTGATTTGTTTACAATGATGTTTTTAATCCATTTTACTATGATAGTATACGGGTCGGTCATAGTATTAGTTATGCATTTACCAATTATCACGTATTTTTGTGGACAGTTTTGGGACTTAGTGTTTTTATTTTTTAACTACATAAATATGATCAGTTAAAGATACTTAGTGCTCTGTTAAATTTTTTGTACTAATTAAAAAATAGTGGTGTATAATTACAAAATTTGCTTACAATAATGTTTTTAATCCATAATTACGCCCCGCGCGCGAAATGCAAAGTCAGCGAAATATATATTTTTTTCAAATGCTTATATCTAAATAATTTTCTGCAATTATTGCTATAACTTTATTTTATTACATAGATAATATCACCAGGTACATGAAAAAATAACAGCAAACAAGATTCAGCTTATACTTTTATTATGATAAACAAAAGTGTCGAGTAAGTCGTTAAAGACGAAGACATTGTTTACGTTACGGCCGCTCGCCTAAAGTAAACATTTCATTCAAACGTAATTTGTTTTGTACCATTAGAATGAGTCATTCATTAGGTTGCAGAAAAATAAACACCACTCCTCTCACGTTATTAACCATCGAACAAATACTAATTAATTGAGCGCGCCCGTCTTTAAGTGGCGGCGCGCACTTGAAATTTGTCGATGCTGAGTAAGCACTTAAAAATGGTGAGAGGTCAAGCGGATAATATATGATTAAAAAAAAAGTAACAACCCACGAAAATTCGAAACGCCATTCATATACGTATCCTACTCTAACGCTAGAAAGACTTCATAAGTCAATGTGATGTAAATAATTATGTTCTGTAAGGCTGCTATTCTAATGCAGTTTCCATGTACTTTCCTTCCAATAAGATCATGATATTGAATTAGCAGAATACTGATTCAGAGTCAATTCAAAATATATTATCTCATTTCATTCAAAATATAGTTTCAATGTCTTATAAAATACAAGAATTGTCCCTCAGGTTACATGTCTAAAAGGCCTTTGCCTTTTAGACATGTGCATCACACATGCCTATTTAAAAAATAAAAAGTCAATAGTAGCAATTTATAACAAGCTTATACTCTATCAACATAGTACGTACGATTCGATTAGTCAAATAACTTTAGCGCTGCTGCCCTGCGAAGGACAGTCTAGACCGGGTTTATTGTTCTATGTTTAGCAGAACATTGAAACAACAATGTAGTTAATAAGTACGTCGTATAGATTCAATGCACCGTAAAGTTTTGCCATCTCGTTTATGTTTCTAACATGCTAGCTCGGAAGCTTTTGCATTTTATAGTAACTGTCTTCTATGTTTTCCGCTGTAAAGATAATGCTATGTTACCCAGGTGTATTTACTTGTATGAGGCTACGTACCTAACTACCTTATCTTGAAATGTCCTCATAATGAACATGTGTGTTACATGCGTTTAGCATGCATGTTAAAATGCATTTGTAACAGAGTATTTGGGCTGGGTAGTGTGGTGTTGTAGATTGCAATGCAACGTTTTCGTTTTTTTATATTTATTTGCGTTAGACATAATAAGTCATCATCATCGTCCTAGCGTTATCCCGATTGCATCCAAGACTTTTCATCTTGAAGAATATTATATTTTCTACAGAGCTACTGCGACTCAAAATAAAATGTATTTAGTCTACTTATTGGAGTTTATTATACTTATTTTGACATTGTTATACCTGTGACTCAGACAAAATCATATAAACAATTAAAAGTGAAAGTGAGAAAAATCTAGTATACTATATAATAATATTAGCTTCAAGTTTCTAAAATATTGTAATAGTAGTATGTAATATTTAGGATAAAACACTATCTAGCCGGGGATATTTGGTAATGCGGAATGATACACAACTTTGCTGTACAACATATATTGGCCGACTGGCTTGTTACATTTTTAATGTGAACGTCACTTATAGCTACCCACTATTTACAATATATTACACCTCCACCACAATACAACAATAATTGCTAACTTACATAACTAAACAGAACTTATAACTAAAACTTAAAACCTAATATACCTATATACAACTTATATCTACGTATACATCTTTAACATCTTAACCTAATATTATGTACATACATTCAATTCTGAAACCTAACGACTGGTTTTCGTATCCGCTTTGAGTACCGATTCACTGGGGACTCAGTTGGTGGTGACAAGAATGGTGACTTATTTACCGCTGGAATATTGTCTGACAAAACATCCGATACGTCTTTGGTGTCATCTACAGTCTGACCTACACTACCCACACCAGCATTATCTCGCCCGCCAACCGTCCCACCCGCGAGCTCCCCAACCAGCTCCCCCTCTTTTAAGGAGTCACTCCTGCCTTCGGGAACAGGTACAGTAACATCAGACAAGCACGATCTACGACGAATTTGATCAACGTGCCTCTTAAGTAATTGACCGTCATCCCCCGCCACGGAGTATCTCCGTGAACTGTCAACCGCTTCCACGATACCCTTTACCCATTTATCCCGGGTTCCGTAACCGCGCGCCCATACCGAGTCACCTTCTCGGAAGTTCCGCGGTACCCCGCCTGCGTATTCGACTTGGCGCCTTTGTGCGTCCCGAACCTTGTCCTCGACAGTACGTTCGGAGCGCAACAGATCTAACCTTGAACGCAGAGACCGCTTTTGCAACATCATAGCCGGTGTTTCACCGGTCGTACTATGAACCGTGTTTCGATATGCTAGAAGGAACGTTTGTAAGGCTTCATCTATATCTACATTGTCCCTATGTGCTTTTTTTATCGCACGTTTACACAGCTTAACAGCATTCTCGGCTGCACCGTTTGAGGCCGGGTGATATATCGGTGAAAAGGCTTGCCTAATACCATTGTTGGACAAAAAATTTTTAAATTCTAAACTTGTGAATGGCGGTCCTTGATCTGAAACTAATTCTTCAGGTAACCCAAATCGTGCGAAAGTAGATCTTAATATCTTGATCACACTTGACGCAGTAGTGCGAGGCATTTCAAAAAGCTCTATCCACTTTGAAGTCGAGTCTATCAAAATAAAAAAAGTTAATCCCTTGTATGGGCCCAAGAAGTCAATATGTAGCCTGCTCCATGGACGTGCGTGGTACGGCCACGGCTGTATGCGAGCCTGTGGCGCGGCGTCTGCCTCGGCCGCACAAGTCTCACACTGCTTACATATTAATTCTACGTCCTTATCTAAATTGGGCCACCATACATAGCTTCGAGCTAAAGATTTAGTCTTTACTATACCCATATGACTAATATGTAACTGTTTTAAGATATTACCCTGTAATGACACCGGTATCACCATACGATAACCCCACATTATACATCCATATTCAGTATACAATTCATTGCGCCTAACAAAGTAGGGTTTTATGTGCTCATCGGTGCAAGACAAAGGCCAACCGGATTGAATATAACCCAAAACCCTACTTAGAACTGCGTCTAAGGCAGTAGCCTGTTTGATTTCTTTACTTGTTATGGGTAAGAAATTTTCAACAAAATTAACGTATGTGTTCTCTTCGCTATTTTTATTTTCCTTACTTTTGCTATGAGGTAGCCTTGATAATGCGTCTGCACAGTTTTTCTTAGACGATATATATTCTATATCATAATTATAACCCGATAACAATACTGCCCAACGTTGCAATCTGGAAGCAGCCATTACCGGAATGCCTACTTTATCACCTAAAATATATGTCAACGGTTTATGATCCGTCCTAAGAATAAATTTACGACCATAAAGGTATTGATGAAATTTGCGGACGCCGTATACAATAGCAAGTGCTTCGCGATCTATTTGTGAGTAAGCGCGTTCAGCGGCAGTCAGCGCACGGGAAGCATATGCCACCGGCCGCTCGCCGCTCGCAGTCGTATGCGATATCACCGCGCCAATACCTACGCTACTCGCATCTGTGGTCAATATAAGCGGCAACTCTGGCGAGTAGTGCATTAATATCTTACTACTTGCTAGCAATGCTTTAACCTCGCGAAATGCATTTTCGCACTCTTTAGCCCACCGATACTTAACGCCTGCCTTAAGTAAATTATACAAAGGTGCTAGAATCGTGCTTATATTTTTTATAAACTTTCCATAATACATAACCATACCAATAAATGCTCTTAACTCGGAAATGTTAGTGGGTGCCGGCGTTTTGACAATAGCTTTGACCTTGTCAGGACATGTGTGAACTCCATCCTTACTTATCGTGTGACCCAAGTAGTTTATAGACGTCTCGAAAAACACGCACTTTTCCTTCTTAACTTTCAGGCCGAATTTACGCAAACGATCGAAAACATTACATAAATTAGTTAAGTGTTCCTGATGGGTGCATCCAGTAATAATAATGTCATCAAGGAACACTCCGACGTGAGGCATATCCGCAAATAATTGCTCCAAATGTCTTTGAAATATACCCGGGCTTGAAGATAGTCCATAAACTAGCCGATTGTACCTAAATAAACCCTTATGAGTATTAATTACGGTATATTTCTTTGTATCGTCTAATTCAAATTGTGCGTAAGCCTGTGAGAGGTCTATTTTGCTAAAACGGTCACCCCCTTTCAAACGTAATAACAATTCCTCAATTCTCGGCAACGGATAACGGTCAATTTCTACGACTTTATTCAACGTTAACTTATAATCAGCACAAATTCTGATGTTACCGTCCTTCTTCACGACCGGCACGATAGGAGTCGCCCAGTCAGAACGCTCAACGGGCGAGAGAATGCCATCGCGCACCAGCTGCTCAAGCGCGCGCTCAACGGGCTCGCGCAGCGCGTAAGCGAGTGGTCGCGCGCGCATGAACACCGGCCGCGCCCCCTCGCGGATGTGGATGCTCACTGTGCCACCAGTGAATCGGCCCAACCCATCCGCGAACACCTCAGAGTATCTGGAACTGAATGCAAATTCATCAAACACATCGCCTTTAAACATACATAAATTATTACAATCGTAAGTAACGGGGGGTAATTGTATTTTTAACTCCGCCATCCACTGACGACCTAACAGAATGGTTTTACCATTTTCTACAACAAATAATTCCAGTAATTTGGCTGTATTCCTATATTTGACTAGGGTTAACAGCTTACCCAATGGTTTAATTGATTCGCCTGTATAATACTTAAACCTTAATTCACATGGCGTAAGAGTTAAATTTCGGAACAATCTGTTATAACATGCCGAACTTATACATGACACAGCACTTCCTGTATCGCACTCCATTTTTATATCATGACCATTCACATTTAAAGTAATATAGATAGGTGTACACTGTGTAGGTGATAATAAGCGTATATCTATTACCTCGTCGCTGGCCACGCTATCGTTATCGTCCTTGTTGTCGTCGTCGCGTTGAAGGTCAACATGGTGCTGCCCCGTTAGCCTCGGGCAAACGCGCCGCAGATGACCCTGCTGGTTGCACACTCTGCACACGTAACGTCCGTATTTGCAAGTGGCTGCCTCGTGCTGCGATCCACACACCCGACACTGCGGTAGCGGCCACACGCGTGCCGCCGGAGTAGGCGTGGCAGCTGGCCGATATGCCTCGCGCCTGCCATGCCTGTTCTGGTCTCCGCCTCGCTCGCCCACCGCAGACCTTGCACTGCGTCTCGGCTTCGGCGTCAGCACCTGACAATCGATATCGGTCGAACTCGTGCTAGGCGCCGGCTGTCTGCTCCGTTCCACCACCGCTGCTGCATCTTTCTCGGCCGCCTCCAAACTGACCGCCAGCCCATACGCCTTGGCAAAATCTAACCGACTTTCCGCGAACAATCGTTGTCGTATTATCTCGCTGCTTATCCCGCATACCAACTGGTCTCTTAGGCTTTCTTCCAACCACGTTCCGAAACCACAAGTTTTGGACATCTTTTTCAAAACTGCAGTATATTCCGATATGGTTTCGCCTTCCTTTTGCTTGCGATGCCTAAACTTATACCGCTCAGCTAATTCACTCGGTTTAGGCTGTAAATGTTTCTCCATAATGTCCGTTATTTCTTCAAATGTTTTACATTTTGGTTTCTCGGGGGTACAAAGGTTAACCAAAAGCTCGTAACTGTCTGCTCCCATGACCGTTATTAATGTAGGCACTTTCAAATCCGTCGTAATTTTATTTACTAAAAAGTACTGTTCTAGTCGCTCCACATATAACCGCCAGTCGTCACAGTTAACTTTGAACTCGGCAATCTTTCCGATCGACATTTTTGTTGATAATGTTTGATGTTTACACGCAAACGCTCTAATCACTGTTGCCGTATTTAACGCGTAATATTCTTGGTTCTCGTCGCCAATGTAATATTTAGGATAAAACACTATCTAGCCGGGGATATTTGGTAATGCGGAATGATACACAACTTTGCTGTACAACATATATTGGCCGACTGGCTTGTTACATTTTTAATGTGAACGTCACTTATAGCTACCCACTATTTACAATATATTACAATTTTCTTTTTATAACTGTTGGTTTTAGTATGACTAAACTTAGCTCGAGGCCCACGTTATGATTATATTCGTCAAATATGTTTCTGTGTAACATTATTTTAAGGCTAACCGTAAATAAGATAAATGTGCCCAAGAACAACAGTGAACAAAGTACAAATGATGTACTTAGAGAATATACATACGAAATAAAATAATATGATGAAATATCGTAAAGAACTAAATTAGGATTGTGCTATGATTGTGCTACATATAATAATATAACATTTGATCGCGCTATGAGTGACATGGGTCACAATATACATATGTAAAGATTTTAACTGGTAGAAACGACAGTGCATTAAAATTTATTTTATTTTAGATTTATAATCTACCAACCTTTGAGATAAACCTTTCATTATAATCATAGTCAATTTTTAGATCATATTATTTTCAAATTTAAATCATAAAAATAAACCGAATCGTCGATAAAACAGAGGTTTTCATTATATCTTAAACTATTTAAATATCGCGAGTAAGATCCGTTTTAATAAAATTGTATGATATGTACAAATCGCGAAAGTTTAAAATAAATCTTTTAAATATAAAACCTTTCATAACACAACTTATTTGTGATCATCATAAGCTTGGTCTCGAGTTGTCATTTCCCTACGTCTATATTAATTTAATTGATAAAAATAGTTTTATTTAGTTTTAATAATCAATTATATGTGCAAAGTAAAGTGTATACCCATAAACCTTAGCAATAATTGTTGGTGTAACAGTATATTAAAGGACTAGTAACAAAACCTCGCTGGAAACCTTGTGGCGGACTAACTGTCAAAGTAACGGATAACCAATACAAGATTCAAAATCAACTGGAAACCCGGGGAGTATTGTTTTCATAATTCTTTACTTATCCCTATACTGTTTTATTTTATATAAGTAATAATAACTAAAATACACTATACATCACATACATACACTGCTCATTACATATGAGCGACGTCAATTTACAATACACAGCGGCACCGTTTATGTCTCCTTTTGCTTAACAATTCGTGGAAGCAAAATCGATGACGCAAAACATTTGCCTCAGACACCATATACTACATGACACTATACACAAAACATAATTATTTATTAGATAAATTATTAGTATAAATAGTACTACAGTGTTGCACAGGTCCATTTATATAAGTACCTACATTCGTGATATTACAAGCATCCAAAGTATTTTTAAGTGATTTTAAAGTAATTTAATAACAATAACCCATTACTATTAACTGATATTGTCTTATTAACTGCTTTTTTTGTTTTTATAATTAAATACTTACAAGAAAGTTTATAATAAGTATTCATTATTTTTTCTATGAGTAGAACTTCCCCAATAGTTAGTACCAATTTAAAATAACCTATTCCTATATTTATTCAATTCAATTCTTCTAGTTTTATGATCTACCTACATTATTTCCTTCTCAACTTTCTATCCACCCATTTCATAGTTTCTCTCTGCTGACTTTACTCACACTTCCTTACATTTCAGGTGCCTACGGGGTAGGTCTGTTCAAATGATGACCCACAGAATGGCAACTCTGGAGGACAAACTACAGACCACACTTAAGGAACTGGAATCCTCTAAAATCCTGTGTAACCAGCTGCTACAGGAAAGAGAGGACAGCGAAGAAGAAGTAAAGATAATAGTCGACAAGAACACTGAACTCAAGGCACAGTTGGCTGAAATGCACACACACCATCTCGAAATACTTGAGCAACATGAACAACTTCGATTGACGGTGTCCAACTTCCAACAGTGTATGGACACTCATGAAGAAGCTCTGAGACGTGTTGCTGAACTAGAACGAGAATTGAGTGAAGCTCATAACACCATCTCTCACTTAGAAACTCTTAAACACAGTGAACAGATAGCGAATACCTGCAGTCTATATCATGAGTTGGTTAGTAGTGAGCCTGATCATGTGTGTATTAGGGAGCCTGCTGTGACAATAGACCTGACCAGGGATGATACCATTATCATGAGACCCAGCTTTTCAAGTCACAAAAAACTTAAACGCTATATTAAAGTTAATAAACTAATTAAAAGATGTCATAAATCTATGAAGAAATATAATGTGCATAGGGTTAATTTAAATCTCAGAAAGGAGCGCATTTATTTACTTGATCAACTATCTAAGTACTCTAGAAGTTTAGAACATAGTAGGGTAGTGTATGATACTGACACTCATCGCTTGAGGGAAGAACTAGTACTTAGGGAGAGCACCTTAAATGAACTATTTAACAAATATCAAGCTTCTCAACAAGAGCTGAGCAAGCGTATAGTAGAGGCAGGTTAGCTAGTAGACTTGGTGAGATGTAATGCAGAAATGTATGAGTCTCTGACCAATAAGCTCTTATGTCCTTGTGCTCACACTCACACTCCAACCCCAGCAGAGCCATTGAGTACCATACTACCTGAGAATTTTTCTGATAATCCACAAAACCAATCCTCTTCACAATCAAATATGATTAAATCGAGGTTTTCAACATTAACTAACAATACATACATTTTTTCTGATAGGCTAGGTCATAATTTTGGTAGTCTTCTCTGTGAGTATACAAACCAGTGTGTTATAAATTATTGTAGGCCAGGGGATAGTTACAGTAGTTTAGTTAATCAGATTAAGTTGCACCCCTTAGATGAGAGTAGTACGGCCATATTGTTGTTTGGTAACAGTTTAACTGTAAAAAGACAGCATATCATAGAATGTGTTGAAATGTTATTAGACCTTAATTCCAGATTTAGTTGTAAATTTATTTTATGTGCTTTGCCATACTCAAATGACTTAACACATACACAAAACATGCACATACATAAATTAAATATGTTATTATATAATATAACTTGTCGTCATAGTGACGCAATATTGTTTTTTGACGCTAATAAATTTATTAGTAAATTTACTTTAACAAAAGATACCATGTATCTGCCATTTTATATTAAGCGACAGATTGCTAAACTATTAGCATACAATTTACAGCAAGGAAAAGACCCTTGTGCTTACAATTTATTTGATAGGGTTAGTACTTGTACTAACAACGTTTTTATTGACACGTCTTGTGATTTAAACTCCAAGATAGGACAACAGTTAGGCTGCAGTATTTGAATATAGTACACCAAAACATGCAGGGCCTATCTGGCAAAGAATTAGAGTTAAGTTTATTTCTAGAAAAATATGATGTTAAGGTTTTGTGCTTAACTGAACATTGGTTAAAGAATCATGAGCTTATTGTTATAAATGAATATTATACAGTGCAGAGTTCGTATATAAGAATGCAGGCTATTAGAGGCGGTTCTCTCATAATAACTTCAAATTTATTAAAATGTAAGGAACGTAAAGATATTGTTAATTTATCTATTGAGCGCACTATTGAGTTGTCCTGTGTGGAACTAGACCTATTTATAGTAATTTGTGTATATCGACCTCCTTCTGGTGACTATAATCTATTTGAGACTGTTATGGAAGATGCTATCAATAAAATTACATGTAGTAATAAGAATATTATAGTATGTGGCGATTTTAATATTAATATTTTAGAGAATTCTTCACAGTGTATTAGATTTCTGAATCTTTTCAAGTCATTTAATTTAAGTAACCTATTCTGTGAACCTACTAGAGTATCGGCAACATCTTCTACTTGTTTGGATAACATATTTAGTTCTTGTACTGCCACAAACCCAGTAGTAATTAGTTCTCTCCCTTCTGATCACCGTGGACAGATAGCTAGTTTTCCCTGTTCAACATATGATAAATCACGTATAGTAGAATGTAGGCCTCAGACTACCAATCGTCTAATACGTTTCAAAAATAATATTATTGCTAAACTCAATACCTCAATATTAAACTCACAAAATCCAAATACAATTAAATTTTATAACTCACTTTTTGGACTAGTAAATAATGAATTTCAAAATACTTTTAAGAGTAAAACGGTCACACTAAAGGGTACTATGGGATCTTTTAACCAGTGGGCCACTATAGGTATATACAAAAGTAGAGCCAAGTTATTTGAATTATATGGTATGAAACAACATAGATTTGACACACCTTTTCGAGATTATGTAAAAAAGTACTCAAAAATTTTTAAACAAGTTTGTATTATGGCAAAATCTAAATTTATTAGTAGTAAAATTAAGTATTCAACAAATATAATTAAAGAAACTTGGAGCATTATAAATAATGAAACAGGAAGAGCTCGACCACGGGAAAACCAATTGGAACTAAAAGAAAACAATTTATTAGTCACTAACAAAACTCAAGTAGCGCATATGTTCAATAGTTTCTTTGCGAGCATACCTTTAACAACTACTAGCTCTATACAATCATCATCTTTAGACGCTGGAAATTTTTTGCTTAGCAGTGTACCTGAATGCAAGAGCGTGTTTAGATTCGAGCACGTTACCCCGCGAGATATATTGATCGCATATAATTCAATTAATATTAAATATACCGGCGACTTTTGGGGCATTTCAATTAAAATTTTAGGTACTATAGTTGAGACTGTTGCGCCTTACCTATCTATAATTTTTAATGAATGCTTTGACCTAGGCGTATTTCCGGATTTGATGAAATTAAGTAAAATTATACCCTTATTCAAATCTGGCAGTAAAAATTAAATTAATAATTTTAGGCCCATATCTATCTTGCCGGCATTTAGTAAAATATTCGAAAAGATTATTTTAAAGCAGCTATTAAGCCACTTCAATTTAAATAGTCTGCTTCACAAAGATCAATACGGGTTTACTAAAGGTAGATCCACTACTGATGCGGGTGTTGCTCTCATAAAACACGTTTATAGTGCTTGGGAGTCATCAAAGAATGCTATTGGAGTGTTCTGTGACCTATCTAAAGCATTTGACTGCGTTCAGCACGACACACTACTGCGTAAGCTCCGCCACTACGGCGTAGAGAAAACCGCACTTAGTGTTGTCGATGCGTACCTGCGGCAAAGATTTCAGTGTGTCGATGTAAATGGGACTACATCCTCTAAATTACCTATACAGCTAGGCGTTCCACAAGGCTCAATTTTAGGTCCTTTTCTATTTCTAGTATATATTAATGACTTACCTTTTTATTTAAAAAACATCTGTGATGTCGTACTTTTTGCAGATGATACGTCACTTATTTTTAAAGTAGATAGGAATAGAAATCAATTAGATGATGTAAATAATGCACTATTACAAGTTACACGATGGTTTACAGCAAACAACCTAGTACTTAATTCTAGGAAAACTAAATGCGTTAAATTTGCTTTACCTAACGTTAGACAACTGGGACCTAATATTATGCTAGATAGGGAGGAAATTGACACAGTAGACTGTACAGTGTTCTTAGGTATTACATTAGATAATAAGTTACAATGGGGTGCACATCTAGCATGTCTAGCAGGAAAGCTCAGCTTTGCTGCGTATGCCGTCAGAAAAGTTAGGCAACTTACTGACATCGACACAGCTCGTTTAATATATTTTAGCTATTTTCACAGTGTTATGTCCTACGGTATTTTGTTATGGGGCAAAGCTGCGGATATTCAGAATATCTTCGTTCTACAGAAACGAGTGGTACGAGCAATTTACATGTTAGGTGCAAAAGATACTCTTAGGGAACGCTTTAAGTCTATAGGAATTCTTACAGTAGCCTCGCAATTTTTATTTGCTAATATTTTGTACATTAGGCAAAATATAAGTTTATTTACCTCAAAAAGCGATATACATAATATAAATACTCGAAACAAGCATAGGTTATATGCCCCTTATCATCGTTTACATAAAGTTAATAATTCTTTTGTAGGGCTAGGTATTCGTATATACAATAAAATACCAATTAGTCTTTTAGAATTGCCATTTAGTACATTTAAAGCTAAAATAAAAGACTGCCTTATTAAGAAAGGTTATTATACTATTAATGATTATTTCAGTGACAAGGATATATGGTCACTTACACTAGACAACTCATGATCTACTACTTATTTAGAATTTATATATATACTTAACATTTTTCAGTTTATCATTATATAACATTTCTAGTTCTTTTAAATTATTATTCGTTTATCATAATTAGGTCACTCTACTTACTACATCTACATTTGCATTGTTGATCCACTAATTTTTTAAAATTTACTGCACTGTAAGATGAAGATAACTCGTTATCATGGTCTGTGAACTAAAGTTTTTGTAATTTTGTGTATTCATATACCGTCACTTCTGTAACATACATTTCCACCATAGTTCTGAACATGGTCACGAGTTGTATACATTATAAGTCGTAAGTGGATGCTCCTGTTACACAATATTCGCATTGGAAGGCTAACTAAAACACATCATTTAGTAACTACATTAATTGCTTAAGTATTATGTCTGTAACTAATTACTATTTACAAGTAATTTAGTACAATGTGTAACAGTTGCAGCTCCTTACAAAAATGAAAATATGTACCATAATATTGGCGATTTAAAAGAGTGGCCTCGAGTTTTATTGCCCGTTCTTTCTCGTGGCTCTACCTATTGCTTTGCGAACGAGGCAGTAAATGTAAATGTAGAAGCATTAAGTAATTTAATTTTAAAATTGACGTTCATAAGCGTCACCTTGTGACCTAGATGAATAAATGATTTTGATTTTGATTTTGATCTTACAAACATAAGATCTGTTGAAAATGTTGAGAAATATTCTTAAAATAAGAAAAGCATTCGGGAGAGAAATTGATTTGTGCCACTATAAAGCCTTCGTTAATGAATATCATTTGCAAAAACAGAGATTTAATGTTATTGTGTACTTTAACGTTGTATTTGCACAAATGATTATTGGGTAATATTTTTAACCATCTTAACAAAGTTTTATCTAAGACACGAAAGCCCTCGCAAGACCAAAAGACTCGCGCTTACCTGCTTCTTCGTTCGAGTGGACTATAGCACGTGTCAGAAACACTACATATGTATATGTAAATATATATATTCTTGAATGGTTCATACTATGGATTATTTTTTGAAACTTAAGATGTTTATGTAAAAGCGAGGTAGTTCTAAATGATAGATAGTTTGTAGGGTATAAACACTTTAATTAATCAATTATCAATTAGACTGAAATGAAACATATCTTGTCGAGTTATACATTCCATAGATTTATTCATAGAAAATAATAATTACTGCACATAATATTACACTATAATTTATACTAATATTGGAATTGTACTATATTATATACCGTACGTGAATTGAGGTTTCCATTACAAGTATTATTACTGTATACAATAAATATACTTATCTCCAGTATTACAGCTGGACCGTGCGAAGTGTACGGTCCTGTGGTCGCCCAACGAAATGTGTCAGTTGTAGTACGGCACTGGTTTATATAGTAAAATATCCCCACCGTTCGGCGATCACAGGATTTTTATTATTTCAAAATAATGTTACAGAGTTGGAGTAGTCTTTAAAATATATTAAATGATACAAAATGCTTATAACTAATTAACAAATATAGTATTTATTAGATTGTTTAAATTGGAACATTAAAACAATATTTGAAATGCTAACTGTAAAATGTGTTACATAATTTAATTGTTAATCTGGCAACCCGTTTACAACGATGTAAAATACTTATTTTAATATTAATATTTATGGAATTGATTACATAATTTAACTATAAGTATGACATTCTATATATATTATTCTAGCACACGCATTCTATATTTTATTCATACAAACTTTGAAAGAATATATTTTAGATGACCTATCATAGGATTGCTCTATCTATTGAATATTTGCCCTTGTAGCACGACATCTGTGTGCAAAATATGAAGTTTTCAGTTCTCGATGTTTTGTATATTTCCACTTTTAATTTAGAAAATTGAATTCGTATTAAAACTCTATTTGTCTATTTATTCACAAGCAAAGTAACAGACATGTTTGCTCGTTTCACCTCCAGAATGCGTAGCTGTTATAAAGTAGCCTCCTTTAAAATCTGTAACGTACAGAAGTGTTCTTTTATAAATGTGAAAAAAAGAGCTATGTTTTCACATTTTTATAAAAGTACATAGTTTACCTTTAACCTTTTATTTATTTTATTTTCATTCCTCAATAAAGTTCAAAGCTTTATTTTGAACAAAAAATGTAATAATCATCTTCAGGTTCTGTTAATTAACTAGCAAAAATATTAACACACTGTTTTTCACGCTAAGTACCTAGAATTTGGTTTAAAAGAGTGAAACATGATCAAAGTATTATTATGCGGTACTTTAAACAATTGCTGAAATACTAGATACGAATATAAATTGCTTTTAATGATAAATAAAATGATTTTAACATTTTAATTACGTTGTTCAAAGAAAATTTTCACAGGTAGTAGAGCCTTGCTGATTTCAGCATGAATGGGCCGGCTCGACCGGGGAAGTACTACCCTCTCACAGACAATCAACGTAAAGTAACAATACCTAAACTGTTGCGTTTCGTTCGGTGAGTGAGAGTGCTGGAGGCCCTACCCCCTATTCCTTCTCCCTCATCCCACTCCTCATTCTATCCCTTTTACCAACCCAAAGGGGCGGCAACGCACTTGTGACTCCTGTGATGTTGCTAGTGTCCATGGGCGGCGGTAATTGCTTACCATCAGGCGATCCGTCTGCTCGTTTGCCGCCTAATACCATAAAAAAAATGTTAAGGTGCAATTAATTTGTTGGATATAGATATTT
Organism: Euclidia mi; assembly: GCA_944739405.2. NCBI lineage: Eukaryota > Metazoa > Arthropoda > Insecta > Lepidoptera > Erebidae > Euclidia > Euclidia mi. The sequence continues at coordinate 34,413,018 of OX123202.2, read as the reverse complement.
CAAGAACACATTTTAAGCAACGTGTCAGCATTAAAGACTCAAAACGATTTTAATTCAACATTCCACTGCCGAATGTCTTAACTTTATCATATTAAACCAGAAAAGTACCAATTTCCTATTGACCATTCTCTAAGTAATTTCCAGACTAAAACGCAACGCAGCGTAGCATAATTCAACCCAAACAGAGCAACCGTTCACATATAGAACACAAATACGCTCCAATTCCTATCCTAGTATGAAAACATCCATCCACCGTCAGCCAGCACAAAACAACATTGGAAACATTTCCATCGCGCCGTGTCACATGCACATAGCGGTAATTACGTACAAATACGTCGTGAGCTGTCAAGCGCTCATTAGCCGGTGTATTACGTCGAAATGGCTCTTTGTTTGACACACGGATACATCGCAATATGAACGAGAGATACAGTCAATCCATTACAGATACAAACATTTAAACGAGTTACGTTTCATAATGGATGTTTCACACATTTGAGGAAAAATTTAAATACGTGTGAGCCATAAGCTCACACATTAAGCCACTCTTGCACTGCAAAAGTTTAAATACACGTCCACGAACGTCCATGGTGTACCTGCTTCTATTCAGGTTGGGAACTGTACGCTCGAAGTTGTCGACAAGTATATCTACCTGGGACAAGTACTCCAATTAGGTAGGTCCAACTTCGAGAAGGAGGTCAATTATCGAATCCAACTCAGTTGGGCAGCGTTCGGGAAGCTAAGACATATCTTCTCGTTCGATATCCCGCAGTGTCTCAAGACGAAAGTCTTTGACCAGTGTGAGTTGCCAGTGATGACTTACGGATCAGAGACGTGGTCGCTCACTATGGACCTTACCCGAAAGCTCAAGGTCACTCAGAGGGCGATGGAGAGAGCTATGCTTGGAGTTTCCCTGCGAGTTCGAATCGGAAATGAGGAGATCCGCAGCAGAACCAAAGTCGCCGACATAGCTCTCCGGATAGCCAAGCTGAAGTGGCACTGGGCAGGGCACATAGCTAGAAGAACCGATGGCCGTTGGGGCATCGGTTCTTCGAGCATTTATTTTGCAAAGGGATGAGTCTTACGGCCCAGTATCTCTAAGGCACATGGTGACAAAAGAAAGGAGCGAACTACAGTTTGTCATCTTGTAGTAGATATACCCGAAGACGACAGGTACTTCGAGTCTTGACTCACATGAGCGCTAACCTACGGAATTATGCATCTAAAATTTAGTGAAAGCTCGCCTATGGGTCCACAATTATACCTAGCATTTTACACATTCACACGAAAAAAAGAAGTGAAGAGCACGTGGCAATCTGTGTGCGGTACAGGTCAATACCCAACAACTTATTGCATGCCATGTTGTCTTTGGTTATCGGTATATGCTAAGTATAATTGTGGACCCATTGTCATATGGACTAAAATATACTTTAACAACTTCAAAAGTAAAAGTGTATATTGTGTTAAGTTTTACTTTGTTTTTCCAGAAGCCAGCTGTCATCGACCAGACATTTAGGTACAGATGCCGTGGTTAACATATTACAGAATGGGTATAAATTGTGGGCAAACGCGAATAGGACAAAAAGAAGATCTCGAGAGGAGGATCGAGAGGGATTGCAGACAAATCCTTCTCTTTATATTTGCAAATTAGTAACTGAACGCATTCTAAACGGCTAAAGTGATGGTGAATATTTTAATGTGCGATTTAGTTCCTTTTTCAACTGTCGACGCAATTCGTAGCATTTGTGTAACCGCTACTAAACGACTTTTAATTTCGGTGACTTACTATGTCTGTTAATTATAAGAAAATGTGAATTATTATTATTAAATTCAAGCAGTAAATATTTCCGACATGACCCTCTAAGCACACAATGAAATAATAGCGTTTTGTCTTAAGACATAAACAAAAACTAAATACAGTTTTCCTTGTCCGAGGCGGAACGCAGACCGGAAACAGAAACGATATGACGCGTCCAACGGTGGTATGGTATAATTATCGATTAAGGACTCATCATCATCGGCCCTGTATATAAACCGTCCCACTGCTGGGCACGGGCCTCTTCTCACCATGAGAAGGGTAAGGCCATAGTCCACCACGCACTTGATCCATACACCCCATACCCTTTCGGAATCCCGCTTGTACATCCCATATTTTCTTGTCGGTTACTTTCATAACTCTTTCAATCAGTACCTTCGCATACAATTTGCCAACGGTGCTGAGAAGGCGAACGCCTCTGTTTGCAGTCTTGTTGCGAGCCTTTTCCTTTATAAAGAGGCACAACTACTGCTGTGGCCCAGTCATCAGGTACTCGGCCAGTGCTCCAGCACAAGTTAAATAAACGCTGCAGCTGACTAACTATGATGCCCTGTCCAGCCTTCAGCATTTCGACTGTAATCCTATCATACCCTGCAGCTTTACCTAATTTCATACTGGCCAGTGCCTTCAAAATCTCATTCACGCCAATATCGCTTTCATCATTGCTATCATTACCATTCATTTCACCTGTTGATGTCTCTGTCGTCGTTCTTTCAAATAATCCTTCAAAATACTCTTTCCATCTCTTCAACTAACACGATTTACCATTCAGTATCTTTCCATTCTTGTCTCTGATTGCTGTGTATTCTGAGGATTGAAAGTTATCAGATAACCTACTATCAAACTAATCTTTCTCTTACTCTTTTTTCCTTTTAAACATTTCTTTCACTATTGTTTTTGAACATACAAACTCTTTACTAGCTTCATCTATGTCCTCAATCGCTGCTTTTCCCATTCTTTCATTTGCTCTGACAGCCAACCAATCTAACCAAGCTTTCTTCTTCTCTAACACTGCTGTTTATACATCTTTGTCCCACCATGAATTCTTAATATTTCGTTTGTTTTTGTTTTTCGTGTGAGCGTGTGGCCAAGTCTGGTGTCGGAGTTTTCAGACCGCCCGAAGGCCTCCGACATGGCCTAACGACCTTTATCCTTGGATAAGAACCGGGACCGACAGCTTTACGTGCCCTCCGAAGCACGGTAGCGCTCAGATGTAAATGCCACACACGGTCACCCATCCAAGTGGTAACCTGTGCAAGCGTTGCTTAACTTTGCCGATCTGTTACGAACGGCAAGCCAAGTCTCGCTACGAGCGCTATAATATTTATTTCGTATTTTCCTTCTCTTGATCACACCACATACTTCAGACGCTACACATACTACCTCTTCCTTATGGGACTGCCAATTCTTCCATATCATTTATGCTATCGAACCTCTCAAATCTTGCTATCAATATTCGTTTATACCTACTCATCTTTTACATTTTACTCTTGTAGGTTTTCAACTTTTATTCTTTCTAAGACCCTCTCTTGATTATTTTCTCGGTGTCCTCTAAAGGGCCCACTCACCTATCCGGCTTAGCACCAAAAAGTGGTCTGTATGGATGTCGATCCCTCGAAACACTCTCGTATCCAACACATTCTTTCTCAGTCGTTCATCTACTATTACAAAATCCATCATACTTCTTCTAACATTTTTCGCCCCACGTGTATACAAATGTATCCTTTTGTGATTAAACATGGTGTTTGTCACACAAAGGCTCCACTCCAAACAAACCTCAAGCAGTTCTTTTCCATGTTCGTTCACATTCTTATCACTGAATCCACCTAAAACCCTTTCAAAGCCATCTCGCTTTACTCCCACCCATCCATTGAAATCACCTAACAAAATCAATCTTTCAGTATCCTTACGACAGGTCCTCAAAATCTCTTTTAAAATCTCCCAAAACTCCTGCCTTTCTTCTTTTTCTTGTTGTGACATACCCGTTACTATATTGACCGGGACGTAAATCCCTACAATAAGAAGACCAGTAAGTCCTACTTTCATTCTCATCCATAGTAGCCTTGCATTTACACATTCAAACTCTTTTACGCACTCATTCATTCGCGCATACAGTATTAAACCATTTTATCATTTAAAGCTTATAAAACAAGGATAAACTGAGGAATTCAAATGAAATTCACAATAAAATTGTTAATCATTTTATTAAGGTATTTACAACATTCTTACTAATGACGTAAACGTAATGTATTTACGTCATGTTCTTCGAATTTTAAGTCTTCTCACAGTTATTCGTTGCTGTGGATATGTTTTCCTTCAAAGTTTAAAGAACAAGTTCCTAACTTTGTTGTAGATATTAAATTTGTAAAAGGACCACTTATCTGGGATCTTTTCAAGGTTTGTCTAAATATAACAGCAAATCACGTGTTCATATTTAAGGATTTAGCAAAAACATTACAAACACATTGATTGAAATCCATTAGAGTTTAGCTACCAATATTTTTATAGGTCCGAATGTGGTATGGTTTTATTCCCATTCAGCCTTTCGTAGTTGCTAATAGATGCAGGCGTCACAATGGCATAGTCAGTCAAAAGTAGGATTTAGCCTGCCATACTATGCCACTGCCCAGACGGGTTAGGGTAGGGTTCAATGACGAGATTTCTTTCTCTTAATAAAGCTACTCATAAGGTAAAATCACCTTAGCTGCCTTTTACGATACCCACGAAATAAAATGGGATATTGACAGTCAGTAATATCAATTTGTCACCACACGGAATTATACACCCAGCACCATTAACATATAGTTTTTAAGACCTAAAAAATACGAACACAAGAAATTCGTTTCCATCATAATCACTAACATAACAGACGTCACCATACACCGCAGGTCCTTAATTTTGTATAACTTAAATTATTAAGTTATACAAAATTAAGGACCTGCGGTGAATTGTGGCATCATTAGTGTACGAAATAATTAATTGCAACGTGATGCGATACGGACGCAAACAGCAACATCAAATATTTAATTATATGGATTCAGTAAAGCGCAGACATACGCCAACGTAATAAAGAATAATGAAAAGATAAAAAGAAACTTAATTTTTAGAAGAAAATTTATATCATCTTAATATATAAAATCCTTGCGTTACTTACTGACTGACAGACACGCTACAGCCGAAACTATTGGGCGCAGGGAGCTGAAATTTGGCATGCATCGTCCTTGGGGACCGTAGGGGTGCACTAAGAAGAGATTTACCGATATTCCCACGGGATCGGCCAAAACGGGTAAATTTAAAAAAAATTGCAGGCGTAGCTGCTGGCGTCCTCTAGTCCGAACATGAAACCAAAAATAATAAGAATCAGATTTCGATCATTAGACGCGGGATAATCAAAGTCAAATAACTGCAGCGACTATATAAATAACTGGAAAAGCTTAAAATAACGAGAAAATGCTTTACTCACACAAACTACTGACGGTATGGAGTATATCCTATAGCTTAAATGAGCAAATCTTTGTCTGCACAGGAACGGAATTATAGAATTACGGAACGGACGTGCTAGATGTTTTAGTCGCTGTAGAACATTGGCGATGTTAGTTAGATAACGGTTTGAAATTCACTGTCTACACAGATTACTCAGCTTTAAAATGGTTTTTAAATTTAAGTAACTCTACTGGTCGCTTAGCGAGATGGGGGGTACGTCTATCTTCTTTTAACAGCTTCGCTGCCGAGCGCGCACCGGTGCGGGGAAGGTGGTGTGGCGCATGGTGCCGGCCACGCACCGGTGCGGCCTAGCGTCTATGAAATTTCCTACACTCATTGCGCCGCCGGCATCGGGCTAGAGACTCTTTGTTTGTAGTGGCACTGTGCTTGAAATTCCGAACTTTCGTAACATGTTTTTGGTTTTTTGATAAGTTGGACGGATGTCTTTGTGTGGACCAAATTAGAAACAACAAAAATGGATCCCGGGGAAGGAACTTCTAGTTCTAATATAATAGACAGCGAAAACAAGTGTTTACGATTTAAGAGGACAGTGATATAGAGGAGGAATAGTTCGCTGATCATTCGGAAGACGACTACCAGCCTAGTGAGGAGGAGTCAGCGTCTGAAAGCGAAGGTGAGGTGCAACTTTACAATATAGAATTACGCCCTCCGGAACATCGAACATCCTCGCCCATAGCTCAAGATCAAGACCTTTTGTCACTTCACCACAAGACAATCAAAGTCAAGTCCAGGCATATCAGCTCTCTACAGCAGGCTGAACTTCGGTATGGACAACTACGGGAGAACAAACTAAATTAGATTTTAGAAAATCTAATGAATTTTATGGCGAACTAATGGGAGTCGAGCCTATTGATTATTTTAATGAATTTTCAATGCCGATTTGTTCACGCTGATTTGTAGTGAAACAAGTGCCTAGTCTCAAAGATAATTAGATACTCATAAACGGCCACGAAACGAGGAAGAAACAAAAAGAGGTAGAGATTATTCGAGAATGCCCTCTTGGAAAGATGTGACCGTCCCTGAGATGAGAATTTTTCTCCGCCTCTTATTCCACATGGTTAGTGGACTATACCTCTGAGTCTTCAAGTGATTATTGGAAAACAGATAGACTATTTTCAATACCAATTCTTGCTCAGCAAATGAGCAGAAACTCTTTGGCATTGAAATATTTGATTTATTTAAATGACAAAGTGTACCTAAAGCAATGGCTTTAGGTACACTTTGTCATTTGAAATGTCAAAATGTATTTTTTGTAGTTTATTTTGTAATAGAAGTGCTAGTTTTTATTATATTTGATTTATATAACAAATAACTGTATTTTATTTCTAAGAAACCATAAACTATGACAAAAAGTGACAACGCACCCGTGCGTTCTTCGGCACTGGGAATGTCCATTCCATTCCCAGTGCCAAGCACGCACCGGTGCGGGGCAGTTTTTCACCTCGCTCAAAATACAGTAAAATACATACATACATAGACTCACGGCTGTTTCCCCGAAGGGGGAGGCAGAGTCATATTAAACGCCCACTTTTCGCCAGTGTTTTGATCCCACGTAATAGGTGGCGAGCCTATTGCCGCTTATCGGGATATTTTGTTTACCAGAGCCTCGTCCGTTGATCGGCAGGTGCACCACATGCAGGTTAGGTTGGCTTGGGACCCTAAGTTCTTGTTGGGAACCCTATGCACCCTAAAAGTTTTTTTTTTGTGTCGGGTTGGAAAATCCTCATGCATTCGCCCTGGGGGGGAAGAACGAAGGTGACTGTCAGACTCTTACTGACTAAACCCGTGCTCCTCATGTACCCATGTGTCGGAGGGTAGGGTTTCACCGAAGCATTCCTCGCTACCCCCCGACGGGTATTGGCCCGCCAGATGGTCAGGCGGGCCCCGAACGAAACCCCCTTGGCGGCGGATGAAGGTGTTGGGCGTCGCCGCCAAAACACCCAGCGGCCGCAGAGAATAGGGAGGACGGCAACGCAACATCGCATCTCCTCTTCCTCTGCGGCCCCACCGCGACGCAAAGATGGTGCGCCCCCATTTGGTCGCAGGAGATAGGGCGCGCGGCAACGCAACACCGACACGCCTCTCCTCCCGCGACCGCACCCGACTGCGAGGAACAGACAGAACTGTCCCCCGCACCCGCACCTATGGACGCATCCTACGCAGGCCTCATGCAAGCCCACGTGGATTGTCCCCTCCCGGGATTCCGCTTAGATTCACCGTGGGTGAAAATCAAATCCACGGTTACTAAGCCCCCCCACCACGACAAGGTGGAGATCCCACGGGTGGGATGCACCCTAACCTTCTTTTTTTTTTGGTGTCGGGTTGGAAAGTCCTCATGGAGTCCCTCCGCCCTGGGGAGGAAGGACGAAGGGGACTGTCAGACTCTTACTGACTAAAAACCAACCCGTGCTCCTCATGCACCCATGCGTCGGAGGGTAGGGTTTCACCGAAGCATTCCTCGCTACCCCCCGACGGGTATTGGCCCGCCAGATGGTCAGGCGGGCCCCGAATGAAACCCCCTTGGCGGCGGATGAAGGTGTTGGGCTTCGCCGCCAAAACACCCAGCGGCCGCAGAGGATAAGGAGGACGGCAACGCAACACCGCATCTCCTCTTCCTCTGCGACCCCACCGCGACGCAACAATGGTGCGCCCCCATTTGGTCGCGGGAGATAGGGCGCGCGGCAACGCAACACCGACACGCCTCTCCTTCCGCGACCGCAGCCGACTGCGAGGGACAGACAGAACTGTCCCCCGCACCCGCACCTTGGGACGCATCCTACGCAGGCTTCACGGAAGCCCACGTGGAGCGTCCCCTCCCTGGATCCCGCTTAGCTTCACCGTGGGTGTACCTCAAACCCACGGTTACTGAGCCCCCCCCACCACGACAAGGTGGAGATCCCACGGGGGGGGGATGCAACTTTTTTTTTGTGTCGGTTTGGAAAATCCTCATGGAGTCCCTCCGCCCTGGGGGGTAAGGGCGAAGGGGACTGTCAGACTCTTACTGACTAAAAACCAACCCGTGTTCGTCATGTACCCGTGTGTCGGAGGGTAGGGTATCGCATAAACATTCCTCGCCACCCTTACCGTCAGGCGGGCCCCGAACAAAACCCCCTTGGCGGCGGATGAAGGTGTTGGGCTCTGCCGCCAATCACCCAGCAGCCGCAGAGGATAGGGAGGACGGCATCGTAACACCGCATCTCCTCTTCCTCTGCGGCCCCACCGCGACGCAACGATGGTGCGCCCAAATTTGGTCGCGGGAGATAGGGCGCGCGGCAACGCAACACCGACACGCCTCTCCTCCCGCGACCGCGCCCGACTGCGAGGGACAGAATAACTGTCCCTCGCACCGGCACCATTGGACGCATCCTGCGCAGGCCTCCGTCAAGCTCACGCGGAGCGTCCTTTCCTGGGATCTCGCTTAGTTTCACCGTGGGTGACCTGGCCACGGTACTGAGCCTCCCCACCACGACAAGGTGGAGATCCAACGGTGGGGGGGAGATTGATAACGACACTACCGTAACGTCAGATCAGTGGTATCCTACCATCTACAACAATGGCTGTAAAAACTCACCTACATCTTTCCCTAATTATTATATCAAAAATTATAAATAATATAGATATATGGTATCGAAATGTGCACTGCGGGAAGAATTCGAATGGAAAGAGGTACTCCCTACCACAGATTGAATTTCCGCTATTAAAGAAAACCATTCCGAACTCGCTGAGGGTCATTTAGGTACTTTTAAAACATATAAACTTTTAGCGCAGCATTATTATTGGCAACAATTTCAACTCAAGACGATTATCTTTCCTATTGGACAATAATAGCTACTTGATCGACGAAACAATTTATATAATTTCTGAGTATCATCAAAAGGGAGTGTATGGAATAATGCAAATAACCTAAGTGCAGATAAGAATAATATTATTACCATTGTCGAACAGCTCAAACATGGCCCCTTTATGCCAAACTAGAAACACAATTCATATACATAAATTTCTTAACATATACATATAACAGATAAAATACACCCAGATAGAACGTATTACACGATAATACGTTCTATCTGGGTGTATTTTATCTGGGGACAATATCTAGGTGTGATGAGCACGAGCTCATCACACCTAGATATTGTCCTGGGTGGGCATTGAACCCACGATCTCCGGCTTATTAACTAGAATCAATTTAGATTTATCTTTTCCAACAGGTCTTTCAAGATATATCCAGAGGCAATCTCCACGGATGCACTCATTGCACTTTTCAAATAAAATTGAGTTTACGTCAACAAGTACAGTATCTGTTTACCGTCCTTAATCTCAATTAAACACAGGCAAGCGCATTGCCAAAGTAATTTCCCACGCAGTCAATATTAAACAGTTACCTTTTACCCTTAGATATGCCAAATTATTCACGACGATGTACTCCCCGATTGAAACTGAGACATATCAATTACCCTATGATGGCGGCCATTAATATTGATGATGTACACACGTAAAATGGGATGGGAGTAATTTGATGCTATTGCAGTCACTATCAAAGCATCACAACGCCTTGGGCTTGACACCTTACATTATGCAAACCGTCGCCGTCGGGCGTACAAAATCACTTTTACAGGATGCAGATGAAACTAGATTAACATATTGACTTCAACAAGCACCTAACGGCCTACATACACACTTTAGTATGTGTACTGGTTTTTGTACAATGTTATGTTCCTTGACAAGACAGACTTGTGTCGGAACGTGAGAGGTTTCGTAAAGGGTAAAAGTGGAGAACAATATACGTGACTTGGCAGGAACTAAGCTTTAAGTATCTACTGAATACAGACTTTAAAACAACTTTTCTTTTTACGTTATTTAGATTGGTTTAAAAGAAAAAAAAACAACGAAGCAATCAGCGTGCCTGCTATTTACAGGGCTGATGAAGTAACCACTTCCTAAACAAAGGTATGACACATTTGTCATAAAAGGGAAAGGATGATCTAATAAAGAAAGCTACGGCTTTAAAAAACTGTGAAGGGCGGTTTGATTTATGGATTTCTATTGTACTGTGTATATTTATTTTTGTCTGGTGTACATTTTGTCAGGGATAGCACGTTTTTCACTAACCATAACATTTATGTGAAGGAATTGTCGCATTTCATGAACAAAGAGCCGCAATATTAGATGCAAACAAAATAAAAACAATCAAAGATAAATTATTTAGCTATTTGCAAAATCTAAACACAATTGTGGTAAACTCCATTATTGTATTTCAAATGGCTTTCATGAAATATCTATAATATGATCCACATTGCTATTCGAAATATCGAAATGTTTTTCATTTCAATTACTCCATCTAAAAAACTAAACATAAATGAGACTATAAAACTAGCACATCACATTGGCACTCACTGGTAATTGTTTAATATTTACTAAAATTGGCTAAAATGTATCAATACGAGTAAGTACTGATGCATATTTATTTGAGTCACAAATTGCAGGTGACATAAAATGAGAAAATGGGTGACTGGGATGGGGCATCTGGATTTATTCTCTGCTCGGCGAACTAAGTTTCGTCCCACACAAAGTCATACTCTTTAATATTCTTGAATAGACCTTTTTTTTTAATTTCCACGCTTCAATATTATATAAAAACAACAGGAGGCATACTCGGTTTTAACTAAAAAAATGTGAAGGCTTGAAGTACAAACCAATATCTAAGTACAGCCTTTGACCCATTTATTGCCTTGCTAGCCACAACAGCCTAACAATAATATTATACTGTGTGTAGAGCATTGCATTACATAACGTAAACTGCACGGTAAGTAATTAAAAAAAACCATGCTGCACATACTATCAATTTCTTTTTTCAAAATATTAAAACTACTACAGCAAATAAATAACAATTAGTCAAAGCTGACATATTGGTTAAATGATATTTTACTCCAATAATAGCTGTGATAAATGGTACTTTGCATATTCCTACTACAACCTATGTTCATAATCAATATGGTGTCTGTCTCAATTTCGTGACGTCAGCACAGGAATCATATTTATGTCCTAACTGAATTAATCGGTTTGGCAATAGAACCGTCTATCTTCATCAGTTAGTATTGTATTTCGACGCAGATGAATGGATGCCGAGTTGAATAGAGCTTGGTTTTTAAATGGTTTGTATATTTCAGAGTGTAAATGTTCACTTGATTATTTTATTGCATTCTCTACGTCACCGCCCTCGCACGTAAGTTATCGCAAGTGTGGGAGTCATTGAATTTACCAGCGTTTATCCGAACATTTGGGAACAAGAAAAATAAACTAACAACGATCTGTATATTTAAAAAATATGTCAAATTTTCCCAACGCAATTTGTTTTCAGGGGCTTAAATAACACTTCAGTTTCAAGTAAAGGTTAAGGAGAGTTTTCTGATTTAAAACGAAACTATATTTTATTAGGTACTTCTTTCAATAAATGAACAAGCTGTTCTTTGTTTCTGCAAAACAGGACAAAATCAATTGATGGCTTAATAAAAACATAAAAAACCTTTCCATATGCTATACAGGATAATGTTAATGTGAATCAAATGAGCCCGAACTATACGAGTTTTAAGTAAAAAGTTATAAGGCGTTCCTTTAGCGGATTTAGTCTCCTGCCTTCGAGTACTATCATCAGACCAGCTCTATGGTACGGGGTATATCGTTGTTCTCAACTTAGATTTCCAGTTTAATATGGTATAAAAAATTTAAGTTGGCAAAATTCTGCTTCTTAGCGAAAGGATACATCTGAAAGTTCTGCGCCAAACATTCAGTGTACACATTATCGGTCGTAGTATTCGGTTGGCATAACACATGAAACGCCTCGAACACCATTATGTGACGGCGGCGGCTAACATTCGGTAGCGTAACGTTCTGCGCAATATGGCGATTGATGGAAGGTTCAGCGGCGTGCACACAACGTAAATGTTAAGTTCAAGTGAATAATACGCGCGGTAGCCGACGCAGATCTGTCACGATACTAGAATTTATTACAAGTAAATCTCACAAAATAGGGTTCTAAACGAAAGCTACCTACTTTCCATAGCGGAAGGATTTAAAGGCAAGGACTTTTATTCGAAATACTATCTGATACGGTCTGAAATATCTAAAAGGAGACACAAACCTGCTTCAAGCTTGAGCGTTAAGTCGGCAATCGCAAGTATATTATACCTCATTCTGTAAAGTGTGCCTATATCAGCCTAAACGTCGGACGCTCTAGGTTCCACAAAAGCTAATGTAATATTATTCTTGCATCAGTGGCCTCAATCTAAACCGAATTACTAAAAAGGTACGGGCTTCTTTGAAAATTTTTACGTTATCAAGATATCGGAAATGCCCTGACCCGAACAGGATGTAGTAGGTAGTACTACATAAACTAACTTATCTATACATGCTGTAGTAATAATGAAAGACACATTATATGCAAAAGTGCGTGGCTGTACGTTTGTATAACGTACCCAGGCATTTAAAAAGTCTCAAATGACTAAATATCGTGATTAAAATTGTTCTTTTGCGAGCTTCATGGCAATGTCACTAATCGTTTAATAGGATATAAATTACAAAACTAAACGCTTTGCAAAGGATCTTGTTTACCAAATATTATGACAGTAACTATTCTATTATAAAATTGTATTATATTATGTTTCTAAGTGCATCGCTCGCACTGACAATAAATCCTGTATAGACTTTACAAACATTCAACCAATGGACACAAATAATACCCACCCCAAGAACAAAAATGTGTGGATCATACAAAGGGATTAGGTACTCCGTACAAGGATAAGGGTTTGATCCTCACACAGTCTCAGACGGCGGGGCGCGCTGCATTTTTCGTGCAGTTACATATGTATAACTGAATATTTTTTCTATAATATAAAATCACCAGTGGTTTATGAATGTTTAAATATGTAATCGAAGTAAAACTAGTAAGGGAAGCGACACGACGGGTACCATTTGTTCAAAATAAAGGTTGACCCTAAGTTGGCCCTTCCGTTAGACTGAACATTTTCTGTAAGGAAATTAAATAACGCTGAATTCTTGATTGTTATCTGATTACAAAATTCCTTTGACATACAAAATTAAAATAAGTTGCTTAAGTTACCTTAAGGCATTTGAAACATACTTCGAAATGTCACGTTTTATTTAAATTATAACCGCTCTTTGACGGCGAAAAATGTCTTATTATAAAGGTAAAACCTTGCAACATTTTCAAATATCTTCTTTATATGGTCCAATACATCCTTTAATAACCTATAATAACCTTGCATAAAGATATGTCAGTTTATATAAGAGCTTCTAGAATATTATAATATGAACTCCTTTCGCCTGCATCCTTCGTTTTATATTAAAGTAAAATCCCAACAAAAACATTCTGCAAAAAATAACCAAGTCTCGATAGAGCTGCTTGCTTACCACTAAAAAATAATAATATCTCTAGACAAAGTTGAGCCATGTCTGAGGTTTCTTACTGCATTTTTTTATTATTATATTAAATTTAATGTTATGTGACTTGGCCGTTTGTCTATTGGCTATTTTTTACGGAATTGTTTTGGTGGGATTTCACTTCCTTTTGCAGAAAACTGACAAGACGTGGTCTGATTGACTTATCAGATTTTATTACTAGACACAGTTCTTAGGGTTCCGTACCTCGAAATGAAAAAAACGGAACACTTATAGGATCACTTTGTTGTCCGTCCGTCCGTCAAGACCCTTTTTCAGAAACGCGAGGAGGTGTCAAACTGAAATTTATATCAAATAGTCAAATCTACTGTTTCTTGAAGCTGTGAAAAAATCAAACTTCTAAGCCAGCGCAATCAAAAGATACAGCCGTTTATGCTGCAAATTTCCGAAACTCAAAACCTGCAGGGTACTTCCCGTGAACTCAGAATCTTTAAATTTGGTACGAAGCAATGTCTTACAGCATGCATAAAGTAAAAATTGCGAAAACCGTAAATTTTTAGTTACATCATATTGTAGCGGTAGCTACATACCACTGAGGCCGTCTAGCGAGCGACGACGAAGTTTCAACAACAACAACACGGCGACATCTATTGGACACTATGCGACGGATAACAAGGTGCTGAATCGCACATGCAGAGTTCGCGCGCCGAGGTGTATATATACAACATCTGAAATACGTCCGTCGGACTGACAGTCCTCCAGGCACGATCACCAAGCCTGGTTAGAGGATCCTCCCTCTAGTTGGAGGAACACATCACCCTTTATCCTCCACATTAGTGACCCCGACGTGATCTGAAGCAACCTTCACCGGTCAGATCAACAGCAGCTTCGTCGTCATCTTCGCCTCACTCCGCTCTTCACCCGATGGGCGGTAATCAAGTCGCCGCCAGCCAGCATCTTCGGCCAGGGACCAACCATAGGCCATGCAGGCTTGCATGCTTGGTCTTCCCTGCAGCCACTCCAGCGTCTAGGCACAGCACCCTGCACCCGGTTTACGTAAGAAGAGGACATCTCTCACCGGCAACGCAGCAGCCAGCCACTACGCAGCAACCACGCAGCATCTCCCCGACTCACCGTGGGACACTCACTGCGCAGCACCTTCGTAACCTCTCCCGACTCACCGTGGGACCATTGCGAAGCCACTATCCCGACTCACTGGGATAGCTCACCGCGCACCGCACTTAGACCCGACTCACTGGGCCTACTAGCGGCACACAGTTCCGACTCACTGGAACTAGCGGCATCTCTCCACTGGCACTGGCACGCTCCTCAGAAGCATCGACAGCTGACTCATCACCTTCGAGATCGACCTCCGGTCTTGGAGGGGAGTGATGTAGCGGTAGCTACATACCACTGAGGCCGTCTAGCGAGCGAAGACGAAGTCTCAACAACAACAACAACACGGCGACATCTATCGGACACTATGCGACGGATAACAAGGTGCTGAATCGCACAAGCAGAGTTCGCGCGCCGAGTTGTATATATACAACATCTGAAATACGTCCGTCGGACTGACAGTCCAACAGGCACGATCACCAAGCCTGGTTAGAGGATCCTCCCTCTAGTTGGAGGAACACATCACCTTTCTTCCTCCACATTAATATATTTTTCATTTTAATAAAAATATTTTTCATAATTTTAAAGTTGTTACCATTTTCTCATGAACACGTAAAGCTATTAAAATGAAATTCATATCAAATACTCAAGTCTCTTATACCTTGAGGCTGTAACAAAATAAACTTCTATGTTAATGCAATAAAAAGAAACAGCAATTTAAGCCGTATTTTTTCTCGCAACTACCTTGCAAGGGAATCAAAAACTACAGGGTTCTTCCCGTGAACTCAGAATCTTGAAATTTGGTACAAAGCAATTTCATAAAGCACAAATAAAGGAAAAATTGCGAAAACCGTAAAATTTTAGTAACATCATATAAAAAAATATTTGTATTAATTTTAAAGTTATGAATGCATAGAGGTATTAAAGTGAAATTCATATCAAATACTCAAATCTATAATATCTTTAAGCTGTAACAGAATCAAACTTCTAAGCTAACGCAATCAAAGGATGCAGCTGTTTATGCCGCAAATTTTCGAAACTCACAAGGTAACCTAATGGAAGGAAAGAGGAACCCACCACGCACCCTCGAATTGACCACCCCAACTATTGCAATAGAAAAAGGTTGACAATATCGAACTCCTCTAAAAGGATAAGGGATATAGGAATGGTATGGGTTCCAGGAAGATACCTATTAATTGAAATTTTATATCAAACTAGCTTTTGCCCGCGGCCTCGCTCGCGTAAATGCGGGGTTCTCTAATTATAGTATATCATCTATGTTCGGGATAACACAAATCTCCTTTATTGAGCGGATACTTCTATGATTGTCATTTTAGCTGTTTAAGAAATATGCCTCGTTGGTCTCGCGGCATAAATGTGCGCGTGGGATTGGGAAGTCTCGGGTTCGATTCCCGGGTCGGGCAAAGTGTTATGAATCTATCCCTTACGTTTATTTTCCAAACAAAATCAACAATTATATAAAAAGCAGCTTAATTATGTCCTAAAATTAAAATAAGCCTATTTAATATATACAATACGAAAAATAAAATAAATTAAAATTAAATTTAGAAGGCGTCATGGAAGTCATCCGCATCACAGTCAATCGGAAGCGTGCCCAGAAGACTGGCGGCATCGCCTCGTTGTATAGCAATGCTTATCTTTTGTGCTAAATACGTGCCAGCCCTCTGGTCACCCGAGGCGTCGATCAGTCTCTTTGCGAGATCCCTAAAAAGGGATCTCGCACTTGGACCCCATGGCCCCAAGGTTTCGACCCCAAACGGCTCAAATACATAATCTCCTTCAAGATTTACGTATTTGCGTCGTTTGAGGGTCTCTGCTGAAGCAGCAACAGCGCCCGCACAACCTGCTGTGCTGGAAAGATGGGATGGCGCAAGGGTATCGACACATGTCGCGTCCCATACCAAAGGCCTACCCAGCTTCCACGGCAGTAAAGACATCCCTTCCGGTCTCTTGCCATCGTCGCGTGCCAAGCCCTGAGGTTCAAGTTGGGCTGGAACGCCAGCGGTGACAAGAGCACGGCGCAGAATGTCGTTGAGGTTGGCGTGTCGTGAAATACGACCTGCGCTCCTGCTGCATGACAGACCATGGTGACCAAGGCTATCGACAGCCTCTCCGCAGTGACAGCGATGCGGAGAGACACATGACGCGCCTAAACGGAGGCAAGTGGCGAAGCGGAAGGTTGTATCGTCCAACATGGTACCTATATTGGACGATGGCAGTGCCTGAAGCCAGAGGCCCGATTCCCATTCTCCCACAGCCAACAGGCGAGCACGCTCCGCAGCGGTGCACGGTGGCCGATGTATTGAGGAGTTTTTCTCGTACCACACTGCAAAGCGGCCCATCCCATTGCCTCTGGGAGAACAAGTTTCGGGGTAACTCAGTTCCTGGACAAGAATTTCTCCAAGCGTTCATGGCATCGGCCTTACACGGCACCTCAGAATCAACCAGTGTAGGTGCTAAGATTTTCCTGGTCAATTCTGCAGTGCTGTGGACCGATGACAAGAACGCTGGCAGGCTTACGTCAGAAATTTTGCGAACGCCGAGGCCGCCTAAGCGCACAGGTAAGGACGCCTGTTGCCACACTCGGTCGTTCAGAGCCACATTCAAAATTTTACTTAGGGTATTCTGTATAATTTTGTCAATTTGAATGAGTGGAGTCGGATTTTTCCAAAAAGGTGAAGACCGTAACGCGTGTGTAAATTTAGGGACAAAAAGACAATATCGAATAATAGTAAAAGCCGAATGTATATTAATTTTGAGTAGCCTGTCTGAAACATCATTAAAATTTTGAATTTTTTCCTGTATAAAGGAATCAAAACCGTCGTCTAAAATTGGGGACCCCAGAAGGCGAAGAGAACTTTTTTCAACTTGGGTGATATTGGGTGCCAGATATTGGAATTTTGAAAGAATAGAGGATTTATCTAAATTGTCATTAATAAAAATTTCGCATTTGCTTGTATTCAACTCTAAGCCTATGGATAAAAATTTCGATTTCAGGTATGCCAGATCTTGATATACAGTGTTTACGTCACCTCCCAGGGTTCCATCATCGAGGTACCAGATGTTTAATTTTGAATTTAGTTGGTTTATAACTGGATGGATGGCCAAACTAAAAATTAGTGGTCCAAGAGGGTCACCTTGTTGAAAACCGACGGCAGATTCTAAAAGATGTTCCTTGTATATTAATTTAGAAGGGTGTCTGTAACATTGCCAAAGAAAATTGTAGATTTGGGGTGTTTCCAATTTAACTTGTGTCAACAAGGTGTCTCTATTGACTGAGTTAAAGGCATTCTTTAGGTCAACCTTCAAGACAACCTCACCTCCATTACAGTCAAGGTACGTTGACAAGGCATGTACAGCAGCCTTGCAGCCTCCTTTAGAACCAAATCCCAGCTGTTGTGGCTGAAATTTATAAGAAAAGCTGGTGTTAAAATGGCGACAGCATATTTTAGCTGCCATACGCCTGTACGTGCACCCCACGGCAATGGGACGAATGCCACCATCCCGCTTTCGTAAGGCGCACAGATTAGCGCCATACAAAACGTCGACGATGGCATCGTTCACATTGCCGGAGAGCATGAGATTAGTTAATGCCGTTAGCCCACTCAAAAGCGAGTCGCCGGCCGCCCCGGCGCTTGAACACACAAGATCCTTAAGATGTTGTGGTGTCAAGCCGTCGAGACCACCAGCAGACCCGCTCTGGAAGGAGCCAACGGCACCAACCACGTCCTTGGCTGTAATGCTGAGAAAGCCCGAGTCAGCGCTAGGTGGCTCAGGAAAGGAGAGGTTATCCCCTGGCGCTGGATGCTTGCTCTGCAGACTTGCGAGTGTGTCGGCAGAGCAAGGCGCCACCACATCGCTACTGAATAAGAGCCTGGACGCTCCCCTGATGTCACCTTCCCTTAGTTTCGACTCTACATGATGGAAGATGGTGCTGTTGCGGTGAGTTTTGGGAGGATGGTATTCTAATTTTGATGCCGAAATATTGCAGTTTTTGTGTAGAATTCGGGCTAAGAATGGGTATTTTTTAACACAGATCAGTGGAAGCGATTAATTCATCCAGTCTTAGCCCAAGACAAAGGATCTAACACATGGGCCAAGTTTCTTGGCGCTAAGAATTAAACAACTTACTTACCAAATATCTCCTGGTGATGTTCTTGAGTGGAGTCCTGGAGGCAAGTTAGACACACACGAGACTAAAATTGGCCAATATTAGCAAGTGAATTATCTTTACTTTACCAGACTCCACGCAGCGTCTTCAATCAGCAATTTCTTCCGGCACCAACCACGTGCATCGGATTCACTCAAGTTTTACAATGTTCGTTAAAATACTATTTTTATCACAATTAACCGGTGCCAGTTATTGATCAAGGAAGTGGCAATCAAACGGGTTCTAAATACAAGATCAAAACGCTCACAACACGAAATCTATCCAGAGCTAGCTTTTTTCGCTGACCGCGGGAAACGACAATGAACGAAAAAGATTGACAGTTCAGTGTGACCATTGTCAGAAATTTTCAATAGACTAAACAAAATGTTACTCAATCGATCTAATCGATTTGACTTATAATAAAAACTAATTCTATTTCAAACATCCACCCGCCCCGGACCGGCCTACCGGTCCGCTAATCGGTTGGTAGACGTGACAATGTTGCAACCGCTCTCCTCAGAATCGAACCGTCCACCAAGACCTCAGCAAATCGGGGAACTCCATCAGCCCCAGTTACCAAATGAAGGATGCGCCCCCTGCGCCATCTGAGTGGCGGAAGGTTAGCCTCCTTGATCAAAACGAGGTCTCCAATCTTGGGTGGATCGGTCTTGTCGGTCCACTTAACGCGTTGCTGGAGTATGTGCAAATATTCCAAATTCCAGCGTTTCCAAAAGCTCTGAGTAATCTGGCGTACCAATTCAAAACGCGAGAGACGACCAGGTCTCGTATCAATATAGGGGTACTCAGGCAAGGCGACAAGTGGGCGACCAATCAAAAAATGGCCCGGCGTAAGGGCCTCCAAATCATTCGGATCTGAGGAGATCGGGCACAATGGCCGAGAGTTCAAAACGGCCTCAATCTTACAAAACACAGTTGCGAGTTCCTCAAATGTAAGAACAGACTCACCGATTGTCCTGCGCAAGTGTGTTTTGGCCGATTTTACGGCGGCCTCAAATATACCACCCCAGTGTGGACAATTTGGTGGGGAAAACAACCAATTTATCCCACGTCGGGCAAGCCTATCACCTATATCAGCTTTGTTGGTTTCAAGGAAATTAACAACATCATTCAAACAATTATAGGTGCCCTTGAAGTTAGTGCCGCAGTCAGAACGGATCAAGGAAGGCATCCCTCTGCGGGATACAAATCTGTCAAATGTGGCTACAAACGCCTCGGTCGTAAGCGAGGAGACCAATTCTAAGTGTACGGCCTTTGTGGAGAGACAAACAAAAACACACAAGTAGGCCTTAACAGTCTTGCTGTTTCGAAGTGTCGACGTTTTC
Source organism: Euclidia mi (assembly GCA_944739405.2). Classification (NCBI taxonomy): domain Eukaryota; kingdom Metazoa; phylum Arthropoda; class Insecta; order Lepidoptera; family Erebidae; genus Euclidia; species Euclidia mi. Next base: position 34,392,656 of record OX123202.2, on the reverse strand, counting down.
ACCAAAAAGGGACCTGCGAAGTCCGTGCCAACACCGTCAAACGTCCTGCTCTCAGTCACGCGATCTGCCGGTAAGTCTCCCATCAAGGGCTGCATGGTAGAAGCCTTGAGCTTATAGCAAGGGATGCAGCGAAAGACTACACTCCGAATAATTCTTCGGGCAGACAAGATCCAAAACTCGCGTTGCAAAATGGCCAAGAGCGCATTACAACCAGCATGCGAATTTTTAAGGTGACGGTCAGTTACCAACAAGCGTACCAAATGACCGTCCTTAGGTAACAAAAGGGGGTGACGAGCCCCGTAAGGGAGGTTGGCGTTCTTGAGACGCCCTCCAACGCGCAAGAGACCCGTTTCGTCCAAAAAGGGGTTCAATTTAGAGACAGCTCCCGACAATTTCGATCTCCCTGATTTAAGGATAGCAATCTCCTTTTCAAAATGCGCCAATTGCACAGAACGAACCCAAAAGGTGAGGGACTCCTGTCGTTCCTGTGGTGAGAGAAACGGTGTCAGTCGTTTCTGTTGTGGGTGCCTAAAATTAAAAACAAAACGCTTTATCCAAGCAGTGACACCTAACAACTTGTCGAGGGAGCTGTAACGATTCAACAAAAAATCGGGGTCGAAGGCGCATTCCACCTTCTCAAGAGCGAGTGTTCGTAGACCCGGCAAATTAGAAGTATTCAAAACTGGCGTTCGAGGCCAAACGATTTCTGGTCGACTCAACCATTCCGGACCCCACCACAGCGAATGACCTATCAAACTAGGCGTCAAGCATCCGCGCGAGGCACAATCAGCGGGGTTGAGCTCACCTGGCACGTGTCTCCAAACAAGCTTGACTTCGGATTTCTGGATTTGGGAAACGCGATTAGCAACAAATACCTCCAAGGTGTGGACAGAAGCCTTCAACCAACAAAGAACAATTTGGCTGTCTGTCCAGGCGTAGGTCCCATTAATACAAATGCTTTTACCCAAAGTACTGGACACGTGGTTCAATAAGCGTACAAGTAGAGCTGCTCCCGAGAGCTCCAATTTTGGAATGGTCAGAGATGTCCGAAGAGGTGCCACCTTGCTCTTTGCCATGATCAGGGAAACCCTCACCTGACCTGAGGCACTAACTGTGCGCAAGTACACCACGGCGGCGTGACCACGTTCCGAGGCATCACAAAACCCGTGAAGGGTGGCCTTGTACTTCCCGGGAGGAAGGATGGGACGAGGCAAGGAGATCTCGTTGACGGCAGGAAGTGAGGATACAAAAGAGGTCCATTCCTCAACAAAAGTGCCGTGCAGAGGTTCGTCCCAGGTCAATCCTGCTGTCCAAAGCTTCTGCAAGAAGCATTTTGCCCAAAATATAATTGGACAGATCCAACCGTTCGGATCAAAGGTTCTGGCGACAGTAGACAATACGAGACGTTTAGTCCAAGAACACGGCAATTTCAAGTCTACGTTATATGTAAAGATGTCTTGGACTGGTCTGTACTGAACGCCGAGAACAGCCATCATGGCGGGGTTGTCAACAATCTCAAATAGATGTGGATCTTGCTGATGATCCTCTGGCAAGCCTTCCAAAAGCGCTGGTGAGTTGGAAATCCATTTGCGCAACTCATAACCAGCGGAGGCCAAAATACCTATCAATTCGTCCCGCAGGAGGATCGCCTCGTCCGCTGTGGAGGCGCCTGAACAAATGTCATCGACGTAAATATCGTCTTTCAAGATGGCAGAGGCTCGTGGGAAACGTAGGCCTTCGCGGTCTGCGAGCTCCCAAAGAGAACGTATTGCCAAGTAGGGGCTTGACCTTAACCCGTACGTATTTGTATTGAGCTCGTAGACGACCATGGGATCGCGAGGAGACTCTCTCCAAAGGATCAGCTGGAAGCGACGGTCATCAGGGTGGATAATCGTCTGCCTGAACATCATTTTTATGTCGGCCACAAAGACAACCTGATGTCGTCGGAAGCTGGTGATGACGTCACAAAGGTCCTTGACCAACTTGGGACCAGAATGCAAGCACTGGTTCAAGGATACGCCTGTTGAAGTCTGCGCAGAACCATCAAAAACTGTGCGCAGCTTGCCAGTCGATGGCTTCAATACCGCATGATGCGGGAGAAAGTAATGCTCCACCGAACGCCAATCCAAATTTGACACTGACATGTGTCCCAATTGTTCATATTCTCTCATGAACTCAATATACTTCTGTCTGAGCTCCGGATCACGACCCATGCGACGCTCCATAGCCAACAATCTCTTTTCGGCTAAAGGTCGTGACTCACCAAGCGGAGGCCGAACAGATAGGAAGGGTAGCCTCGTAATAATCCGACCAGAACGGAGTCGACCAGTGTTGTTCTGGAAGAACAGCTCGCACTCCTCATGTTCTGGATTCAAACGGGCAGCTTGAGGGGGCTCCTCTACCTCCCAAAACCTCTGAACCGCATCAGAGAGAGCGGAGCCTACAGCCAACAAATTGTCAAGTTCAGGTGGAGGGGGGTCCCTAGGTACAGGTCCCATCAAAGCAAATCCAAATATGGTCGGGATGGCAGTCAAACCATTTGGCACCAAGACCCGTTTCCCACCAATCAAAATTCCACCGAGGACATCAGAGCCAATCAACAAGTCGATTTGTCCCGGTGTGTCAAATTCGGGGTCTGCCAGTTCCAATCCCGATGTCAAATTCACCACAGCAGCGGGTAGCTGTTTCTGTGGGTGCATACCCAAAATATTCTTCAACACAATAGCCGAGGTTTTAATCCTCGGGTGTGAAGATTCAACAGGGCCAAACATAACTTTAACTTGCCCTTCAACATTAGAGGCTACGTCCCCTATGCCCCGTATACAATTTGGAAAAGAACCCATATTTAATTTAACCTGCCCTACCAAAAAAGTGGAAACAATGCAACCTTGTGAACCTGTGTCCAATATTGCACGGACAACAACAGAGGTCCCCGTGGGTCCCCAGACCCTAACAGCAACCGTTGGTAGAATAACTGTCTCAATGGGGGAGGTTGGAGTTATAGGGCAGGGGTCAATGACCTATTGTTGCCTGGGCGGCGACCGTTGGCCAGGACCAGGCAAGTCAAAACGAGGGTGCGGCTTGAAGTCCTCAAAGGCGCGATGACTCGATCCGCGCGCCATCTGTGGGGGGTCATAATGACGCACCCGCCCAAAACGAGGTGGGCGCGAGTCAAGGCGGGGACGCTCCGCCAAAGGAGGGGAATACCTGGGGCAGCAGTCATGGTGCTGGTGACGCTGAACAGCACATTCAGGTGCTCGAGAGAGAGGAGGCGTGCGCACGCTACGGTTCTCCAAGCGGGGCGAGTGGCGATCAATTGAGCGAGGCGACTCTCGGCTACGCGCCGGTGAGCCTCGGCTGCCACCTTCAAAACACCCGCCGGTGCGCGGCGTCGGCTGGTTGGACAAGCGGCCTACCTCTCTGGCATTCATACAAAGAATGTCCAAATGCTGTCCTCCACAGTGAGGACAGGGGCGAGAATTTGGGCAGTCTCGCTGGTAGTGGGACCCCAAACAAGAGAAGCAAAGGCGGCGGGCATTCGCGATGCGCCTACGAGAGGCGACATGCAGGTCCAAGAATGCCCTACAACTGGCCGTTCTGTGCCCCGTGACCTTGCAGTAGGAGCACTCCACTGGGCTCTGCGTGACTGCAAAGCGAGGAGGGCGCCGGTCAACACTGGCTCGGGTGTGAACGCGAGCCTGCTCCTTGACCTTGGGCGGCTGCGACTTAGCCGGCGTGTCACCACCGGAGTTGTCCAAGACCCGGCACTCATCCTCCAGGAACTTCTCCAGGTCAGCAAAGGGGGGCAGATGGGTCGCGCTATCCCCACCAAAGCGCTGTTCAAAACGCGACCTCAGGTCGGCAGGCAGCTTCTTCAGCACAATGTGCACCAATAGATAGGACCATTGGTCCACGGGCAGGTCAAGGCACTTAAGTGCGTTGATGGCCACCAAAAGCGGGTTCAACAGTTGGGTGCGCAACCCAGAGACCCGGGTGAGCGTCGGCAAGCCCAAAATCTGCTCAATATGCGTGTCGGCGAGGCCACGCTTGTTATGGTACCTACGGGTGATTAGGTCCCGAGCCGTCTGGTACGCCTCGTCAGACACGGGCAGATGCTGGATGAGGCCCTTAGCCTCCCCATCCAGTACCGACATTAGATAGGCCAACTTTTGTGCCGGCCGAAGGTCAGCCCTATCATTCACCAGGCTGTCGAACAAGTTAATGAAGCCCAGGTAGCTTCCTAGGCAGCCATCAAAATGGGGGAGGTCCAAAGTAGGGAGCCTACTCACCAGCCCCGGTGCTGACCTAGGAAGCTCCTGCTTCAGGCTGGGTTGCCCTTCCCTATCGGCAACTAGTTGTCTCGCAGTATTGGAGACAGCATCATACAGGTCTAAGACCTGGGCATAGTCTTCGCTGACCTTATTTCGCTGGTCAGCGGTGAAATCATTGATTGACACTTCAAGACAGCAAGTGCTGAAAGTGCGGAATTGCTGTTCCACACTTGCCAGGCGATCGTCAATCCGCTCGTACCTTTGAAGTAGGGCCTGCTGGCGATCAGGCCGGTTCACTAAAGCACTGGCTGAGGCAAACCAGCGCAAATCTGATGCAATAGCACCAGCAGCCGCACGCAAGTCCTTGATAGCTGACATAATCAAAATTTCAAAAGAGCCCGGACAAGCGTTAAACAATATTAACAATCAAACTTAATTTTTCTTAATTCTTTGAAACCAACAAGGTATTAGCCTGTTTATTGCAAGTGCAGGCAAGTGACAGGTATTTACTGCCCAACAAAATTAAAAGTTTCAGTATATTGAAACAAACACAAAAGTTATCAAAGTTATAACTTATAACAAATTAATAAAGTTGAAACTTCAACTTAATTAGTTAATTATTTGCAACAGACAGACTAACTGTGTTATTTATGATATACAATATGAAGTAAGCACAGAATATGTGTTACCTAGCAATATTATCTATATTATAACAAACAAAGTTTATTAATGTGACCCGCCCAAGTGGCAAGGTCAAGTTTGATTATTACAATGTTTATGAATATATGCAATAAACTAAATTTACTAAATTTATTGATACATACAGCTGTTATGTATCCAAACAAACTGACTTATTAATGCAACAACAAATTTAAGTTAGATTTTCCAACAATACAAATCAACAATTACTGATTGAGGTTATGTGACAATGTGTTTCAAATTATCTAGGTCAACTTATACAATTAAATATTATGTATTTTAGACAATAACTGACCTGACAAACACTACAATACTGTCTACAAGGTGATAAGATACAAGCTCATACCAATCTGAGTTTATACTCAGTAATGCAACAGCGGCTAAATTTCAACTACAGCTCTGCACCAAAAATTATGTGTAGAATTCGGGCTAAGAATGGGTATTTTTTAACACAGATCAGTGGAAGCGATTAATTCATCCAGTCTTAGCCCAAGACAAAGGATCTAACACATGGGCCAAGTTTCTTGGCGCTAAGAATTAAACAACTTACTTACCAAATATCTCCTGGTGATGTTCTTGAGTGGAGTCCTGGAGGCAAGTTAGACACACACGAGACTAAAATTGGCCAATATTAGCAAGTGAATTATCTTTACTTTACCAGACTCCACGCAGCGTCTTCAATCAGCAATTTCTTCCGGCACCAACCACGTGCATCGGATTCACTCAAGTTTTACAATGTTCGTTAAAATACTATTTTTATCACAATTAACCGGTGCCAGTTATTGATCAAGGAAGTGGCAATCAAACGGGTTCTAAATACAAGATCAAAACGCTCACAACACGAAATCTATCCAGAGCTAGCTTTTTTCGCTGACCGCGGGAAACGACAATGAACGAAAAAGATTGACAGTTCAGTGTGACCATTGTCAGAAATTTTCAATAGACTAAACAAAATGTTACTCAATCGATCTAATCGATTTGACTTATAATAAAAACTAATTCTATTTCAAACAGTTTTCTTTAATTTTTGTTGTTAAAGTTTTTTTTGTAAGCCGGTCTCCTTGAGCATGTAGAATTCTATAAGGGAAAGTGAGTAGCTGTGCCCAAGCCGTAATAGAATTCTCCCGGATGACAAGGCCTATGCAATGTGCTAGATTTTGAGCCACCGAAGGCCTCGCACCACGGGGAATTCTCTTCAGGATCGGAATGGATTTTTTTAGCTGACTTAAATACTGCCAAAAGGGAATTTTAGGGGCGTCTGTGGGATTGTTCTGTGTAGTACTGGTGGAAGTAGTGGGGCCGGAAAGTACATTTTGGTTTTTGTGAATTTTTCCTAAATGTACTTTGAGGCCCCGCTCACCTTTGAACAAACGTGCTTGGGGACAGATAGGGCAGCGCACCAGGGTAGTCGGTGTGTAAAGTTGACTGGCACTTACCTCCTCATCGCTTTTGCCACCGTTATACGACATGAATTATACAATTCACTAAAAATAAACTTATTGCTAAAATATAATATCAAAAACAATCAAAACAATCAGCAAAATAAACACTGACGTTTGTCAAGCACTTTAATATATTTTTATTGTCCGTGGCGGCGGTCCTTTGCCATCGGCCAGTGCGCTAGCGGAGGCCGGCATGGTGGCACATTAGAGCTGTACGTTTCGGTGCGCTTCGGTGAGCCCGAAACGGCGCTCCTCACACCAGCCAGCAAGAAATATTTTTTCCCGATGCAACGCTTTCGACGTATTTGGCTCTATTCACTTTTCTTAGTGATCAAACTTTGGAGCGGGTGAAACCACTTTATGTTTATTCAACCAGATATCGTCACCACTGTTGGCTATTAATAATGTTAAGTGTTATTGGGTTTTTCCGTTAGGAAATTCTCAGTAGCAGCACGGAGTCTGGTAATGTGGCCGGTACGGCAATAGGCTCGCCCCCTATTACGTGGGACCTAAAAAATTCGTGGCGAAATGTGGGTGTAATATTACACCTCTGCCTACCCCTTCGGGAATATAAGGCGTGAGTCTATAAAAAATAAAATAAATATAACTGCAAAAAGTATTTACCCATCCAAACTACATAGTACTAACACCGGAATTCAATATTCGAAATTTAGATAGATCTGTAGATTTTAGATTCGTTTTTGACAGTTTTTGACATAAGCTCCATACAAAATATGTCAAACACGAGGCTGAGATCTGCAGATCTATCTATAGTTCGAATATTGAAAATGGCCGTAAGACTTAGTGGTACATACTCAAAATGTTATTCGGTATCAGTGACGTTTCGCTAGAGTGGCCAATATGGCGACTGCGATTTGCCTGTCAGAATAATTAGAATTTATCAAAATACTCGACAATCCGAATTTTGCGGGTATATGTTGTCGACTCGAAATCTTTATTTTTTAATGTTTTATTATTCAGGTAAGGTTTTGATCGAGTCTACCGTACCCCTTGACGAAATTATTAATATAGATTTGACACTGCGATGGTAGCGCAGACGCGTGCAGGTCGGTTCCAATGTGAATTATTACAAAATCAACAACTACTTACAAATTAAAAATTAACTATATAAATATTTTCCAGTGGACTAAATTGTGAATCTAAACCATTCTCAAGTTCCCTTGAACACGCACAAAAAATTTCATCAAGATTGGTCCAGTCATTTACGAGGAGTTCAGTGACATACACACGCACACAAGAAATATATATATAAAGATACTCAGGTCTGTTGAATTATTAATTATCGCTTGTCCCGCGCCTCGGAGAGCACGTTAAGCCGCGTCGGTCTCGGTTGTCATGAAGATCTTTGACAGTCGTTACAGGGCGTCAGTACTTTCTTAATCAACTGACACTAGTCTGAACCATGAAATGAAAAGTTGCAGAGGTCAGACAGGCAGTCGCTCTGTGGAAAAGCTAATATTCAGCCAAATCCGGTTAGACTAGTAAGCGGACCCCAGATTGAAACTGGGACAACGCTAAGAGGATAATGATCAAATACTCAGGTCTATAACACCGTTTAGCTGTAATGAAATCAAACTTCTATGTTAACGCAATCAACAGAAACAGCAATTTAAACATATTTTCAAACTCGCAACTACTTGCAAGGGAATCAAAACCTACAGGGTACTTTTCGTGAACTCAGAATCTTGAAATTTGGGACGATACAAACTCTTATAGCACAGATAACGGAAAAAATTGCGAAAACCATAAATTTTTAGTTACATCATATAATTAAAATATTTTTAATAATTTTAAAGGTGCTACCCCTTTTTTAATAAACCCGTAGGGGTATAAAATTGAAATTCATATCAAATGCTCAAGTCAAAACTAATGGGTATTTCTAGTCGATCTAGAATCTTGAAATCTGGCATACAGCAACGTTTTATAGCACATAGGAAGAAATTTGAAAACCCTAAATTTTTAGTTACATCACATATTTTTGTCATAATTATATATACCTACGGGTTTGTACGGAACCCTCGGTGCGCGAGTCCGACTCGCACTTGACTGGTTTATTTATTTTTATGCGTAGTTTTTTTATTATTACAAATTATTCTCTTTTCGTTTTCTGGTTCTAAAGCAGAGTCCCACTACGCAGAATAAATTTTGCAGAGACAAGCGGTCGATAACACTAATAGTTTGGGTGTGCTCTTACGGTTTCTCATCAGGGTCACCAGGTAGTCCACATCTGTCATGATCCTAGTTTTGATAGCTTTTTCTCTATGTGGCCGTTAAACCCTTTGTACCAAATTTCAGCGCTCTAGGTCAATGAGAAGTACCAGTTCTATTTTGATGATCAGTGAGTCAGTGTCGAACATTAAAAATATAGGGCACACGGCAACATTAAAAATATACCTACTTTGTTAACCTAATTTGGTCTTTACTGCTGTTTAGTGACTTTTGATACAATGATGTTCAGCGACATTTGGATTGATGGTGTACAGCGACTTCAGGAATACTAGTGCACAGATACTTTTGAAATACTCGTGTTTAACGACTTTTGTAAATTTCTGGTGTACAGGCTATTTTGTTTCCTAGTTGCGACTATAACTTATGGCATTTTATTGTGAACAGCTGTTTTGTTAAGTTGATTCTGTTCATCGACTTTTGGTGCTGACTGTACCTACTCTTACCATCGATGCATGGTCGCTGTTGTTGATCTTAGTTGGTTTATAAATTAAAAAGCGGTGTATGTAGCTATAAGTGTGAGTAATCCTGATTTAAAAGACAACGATATAATAAAATTGTATATGTTGAAGCGTACATACATTAGTATCACTGACCGGAAGCGTAGGTAGCACCGTAGATATTCCGACCACTTCTTACTAACTCCCATTTAGGTCCCATGTATTAAAAGACATCCTATTACTATTACTGGCGACATATTTACAATCCACTCTTATTTCAAAACAGTAAAAATGAACCAATTACATTTCCCACCAATGTGACTGTAAGACCTTACCTTAATCTTACCGGTAAAAACCTGTACCTAAGCTTATGAACTTTCAGTGTTGTTAACTGCGGTGGTTTAAGTCGACTTGTTTGGCGCGTTGTTATACGTTCTTCACTAATAACAGCGTCCACTAGTGAAAACCGCATGAAAAGCCGTATATTTTCATTAAAAAAATTGTGCGTATTAACTATAAAAAATAATACGGAACTGCATCAGTGTTACGTTAGAGATCTATAGATCTCTAACGTAACACTGATGCAGTTCCGTAGTCATAATTGTTATATACGATAGCTCAAATTGTTGTTTGTCTATAGACAAACAACAATTTGAGCTATAGGTCTATCATAGATTCAATGCGTCATAGAGGAATCAATCTCAATCCGAGCAAATCTTTATTTATATGTACCTAGCCTACCCTTATACTCGTATAGTTACCTTTTTATGAGTTGAAAACTGTAGTCAATGATATATGAGATTTTATAACGGCTTATCTATACTCAAAACGAGAGTATATATAACTGTCGTTTTGAGATTGATCTAATGATTTGATCAGATTTTTCCTAGATATTCTTTCTCATTTCCACTAAATTATGTTCTGGAATTTGTCTCCTATCATTTCCTATAATTCATCAATGTTTGAGATAGTAATCAGCCTCTCTATAAATGCCTAAATAATGACCACTCTTGTCGCCTTTATTGTTCCTAAAGTTTTTTTTATTTTCAGCCCAGAGCGTAACAAAATATGTAATTCTTATGAAACAGAGATGGACAGAATTAGGAATGTATATGATTGCTCTGTTGGTCCTCATAAATACACAGTGTGTACTAAAATATTATCAATATACAACATTTCATTCGCCGCTTCGCTATCAATTTATGAATTATCATCACGTACACAACTAAATGCAGCACACATAATTGTGTAAGTATTACCGCTGCGCCGCCATTAACACATAATAGTGATCATTGTACCTAATAATTGCTCCTTGATTGTACCACACATACATTCTATTTATTGTCATCCAGGAATTTCCACGAGAGTTCGCGCGTTTGTTATAGAAGTTTCCAATATCCACGTCCCTTTTTGTAGCTTGTTCGAAACTTACCTCCGATTTGATGTCAATATTTAGAAATCGTATTTGTTACATTGAAGGGTTCAAACGTAAGAATATAGTCAAATCTGTAACGATTGTCGTCAATGTATTGACACTGTTCCCTCCCAAAACGTGTTTAAGCGATTTGAATCCTGAGACTTTTATATATTTGTATAACAATAGATTCAATCTAACGGTGAGACTTCAAACGCAGTGACTATTAATTCTGATTGCGGGTTGATCCACCGATGCGTTACCGTTACAGGCTGTGATTTGAATAACACATCATAAAAATCAAATCTACAACAAATGTAGACAGACAGACCGATGGCCAACAAAGTGATCCTACAGGGGTCCTTTTTTTACTTTTTTAGGTACGGACCCTAAAAAGGTAATTGAAAATATAAAACACATTTTAAAATCATGTAATTAATAGAAAGAAAAATAATAAATGAAACTCTAGTGGTTTAAGCGAGTGGTATATGTGAGAAAATTGTAAATTGAAAATTTTGGTCAATAAATAAAAAAAAACCTGACAGATAATACGATGCCTACAAAAGCCGAAAATAACATTTCTTAGACTTACATTTTCTGGGGACTCCTGCAGGAAAATTATTAAAGATATCAAAATTCATAGAGGAAAATGATGAATATCGACAAAACGCGACTTTCCTCTAAATTTATCAATCAAAAAAAATTTACTGGTACTTAATCAGACCCTGTGCCAAAGCCTGGATCATCTCAAAGACTGAAGACACAGTTATAGTGGGAAAACATAAAAATTGCCAAAATACAACAATAATATAGATATAACTTTTTATTTTTTGCTTTACCACAAAAGTTTCAAGACCGTTATTTGTAGAGAATTTAATTTGCAAAAAAAATCTCTTTCACATATTCTTTGTGCGGTCAATAGGTTACCAGATAATCAAAAAAACCATCTGCACGCTCACTCTTTCCAAGATGGTGGCCGAGGGACAAAAGGTACGACCCCACAAATTTGGATCAAGCTTAACACGGCTGACATGATTATTCAATTCTACGTATCTTAAAAGTAAATTAAGTTTGACATATATGTACAACTTGACGAACTTTAACCGTTTTTAGGGTTCCGTACCTAAAAGGTAAAAAACGGAACCCTATTACTAAGCCTCCGTCGTCTGTCTGTCTGTCTGTCTGTCTGTCTGTCTGTCTGTCTGTCTGTCTGTCACCAGGCTGTATCTCATAAACCATGATAGCTAGATAGCTGAAATTTTCACAAATTATGTATTTCGGTTGCCGCTATAACAACAAATACTAAAAATAAAAAAAAATAAAAAATTAAGGGGGTGTCCCATACAAAAAACGTGTTTTTTTTCGTATATTTTGCTCAAAATTACTAACTGTTACAGGTAGACGCTTTAAATTTTTACAGAATATGTAGTTGTATATTACCTTTCAAAATAAATAATTAAATTTAAAAAAAAGTATATAATAAAGGGGGGCTCCCATACAACAAACGTAATTTTTAAGCAATTTGTTACTCGATCTTAATAAACAGGTAGAAACTTATAAAGTATTTAAGTATACATACAACGAACGTGATTTTCTTTTATAGATGATGGTACGGAACCCTTTGTGCGCGAGTCCGACTCGCACTTGCCCAATTTTTTTTAAAAACGGTACTGTAACTCGGTGTAACTATTTTACTTTTCAAGTTGGCTGTGAAGTGTGGACCGACCAATAGTGAGATAATTGAATAGGACTTATCACGAACCAAATTTGTGTCGATTGACAAATAGTCAATTTGAATTTCGGTGTTTGATCTCAGTGTATTTTATGTCCTACTGTGGGAATAGCTTTCCTTTCGAAATGTTGTTAAAGTAAATAAATCGTAATTCTGTAGAAATAGCATTTCTATTACAATAACGATGCTTAAAACTTCTAGCCAGATAAGATATTTTAAACTATGAGTTAGAAATACAAAACTCCTAAGATCGTGCCAGCCAAACTTCAAATATCTTATCTTTAGATTTAAAGACAACTTACGAAGTAAGTAACTTTTAACAAGATACTAAGTTTGATGCCTTTTTATGATCTCAATTGGTAAGAAAATACGTAAGATCAAAAGTGACAGACTTTCAAGAAGGAGGCTAATATGTAATTTGTGGCAGTGAACTACATGTTAAAATTAGTTTAAAAGCTTTTCCTTTCATTTTACACGAAGTAAGTTTGATGTTATTGAAAAAGGAACTTGAAATCCACTTCTCAAAAATATGTAACATGTAATATAGGCAGGTATTAGGGTATAATATATTCACAGTGTGAGGTACACTATTCAAGGATTCACAGTCATCGTTTCGTATGTTACTCCACAAAGGTTTATCGACAGAGAGAATATATATCCGAAACGTGCACTGGCTTGCTGAATGATTCGTCTGATACTCAAAGGTATCGCTGTGTACATTTTACATACACTCGTTTACACAGGTCCATATAGTACGAATGGAGCACGCAGATATTAATCACGGGCCATGCGTAGATCAAGAACGATTTTGCACTACATCCAATCAAAACCCGTGACCATGAAAATATAGAAAGCACGCATCGAATTTGATAAAAATCACAACGTGTTTAACGTGTTAATACATATACAATGTATTTGCAATCAAATGACAGATTTAGTGCGTAACCTACCATAAAAATAGTTGTATAACTACTTCGGAGCGTATTTCGATGGGCTCAGTTCGGGTTCGGCTCGGACGTAGTGCTTAACCGCCCTGAAGCTCCATCATACTGTTTACTGACTTTGTGGCTAAAATAACTCTACCGCCGATATCAAATAGAACAAATGTTTTAGTATAAATACGGTAGCCAGAATAAAGTAGCCTTTACTCTCGATCCTGGGTTGGCGCTTTTATGTCGGTTTCCATGCCACAACTAAACGGCACTTACATCGTAGGCGTGTACATCATAGATTGGTAAGCATACCTTGTAATTATAGATTTGAAGAGGTTTGAATAGTGTGGTGTGTATGAAATTTATTTTGTCATAAAACATGTTTTTCTTTTCAACAAATAAGTAGAATAATAGTATAATTAATAACTCAAGAAACCGCTTAGGAAATAAGGTTTATATAATATTATCCAGGGATTTGGAAACATAAAATTATAGCTGCAACTTTATTAGTTCATAAAGATGTTAATATTCTGTAAATAGGCAGTTTTATCTTATGACCCGATACAATTCTTCGTAAAGAATGTTTATTTTTATTTCGTACGAAAACACAAAACGTTTTGTCTATATTTCTAGAGTTAACCTCTAGAAATATCGACAAAACGTTTTGTGTCAAACTAAAACAATTTGTGGAGAAATAGATTCCGTTATGTATTCGCTGGCACGAATACAAATTTTGGACGGGATTTAGAATGCCCTTTTTTACACTAGTTTGCTACCTATTTATATTTACGGCCGATCGATTTGCCTACTAGAGATACATGGTTGACATATTTTTATGCTTATAAAGTAGTAAATAGTTTATATCAATTGTGTATCCCTAGTAGTCATATCCATGGATAGATCAAGTATTGGAACCAGTCGTTAACCTTAAAAGTTGTAATTCAGTTCTTGATGACATTGTTACTTCTGGACATAGTGTCTGTCTTACTAAGGAGATTTGGAACAAATGCAATCCATGGTCGCGATAAAATAAATTTTGTACTAACAATGTAACACCAATTTAATGAAATAGTGATACAAGTTCCACAGCTCGTTAAATCCACAGATCATGGGTTATGATTTTACATGTTTTTAGTAAAAATACTAATTGGGCTACATTTTACACCTCTCTACATACCTCTTATAAAATCTCTTTACTCCATTTTATGAAAAATGTTATCACAATTTAAATCGTTTTTTTAAGAAGCGCTCATACTTAAGCTACTTTTGCAATATTTATCTACTTAATAGGCCGGGTAAGTTAAACAATGTTTGTACCAACACATTGTATCATAAAATCATAACATGCATGCGAGGTCTAATAGCTAAAGAAAAGGATATGAAACTCCAAAAGCCAAATAAAATTACAGATTGATACAGTCTATTCTGAATCTGGCTCATGCACTTGTCTATTAATTTCCGTTCATAACATTATAAATGCATCATAATAGGCATCATCACAATTATAATTATATTAATTGAAAATTAGGCATTTAACCACATGCCCACACCAATGAACATGCAGACCCACTAACATGTTCATTTACTCTCCATCAATCAAGTCCGCAATTGTAGTACATAATTATGTTCAAAATTCATTAATTATTTACATAAATCTAGTTATGTCATATTGTATTCGTATAAATGACTGTGTTTACTACTATTAAAACTGAAGATGGAGAGAAATGTGTTGTGCATTTATCTGATAAAATTCATGGAACACATAAATAATAACGACTTATAACTATATAGACACATTACAATGTTTAGTTCAGGAATATAACTCTGTGTAAGGTCGCTTAGTAGCAAGACCAAAGTACAGGCAAGATGGGGCAGCCGAAAGAAGGACCAAATAGTAAAACAGTTGCCCTGCGTTTAATTCACTAATCAATATTTTTAGTGCAAGTCTTTTAGTGTATGTTCTGATTTTATATATTTTTTTACTTTTACACTAATAAACTTTTTGGCAGCATTCCTAGCTACGCCCATGCTCAGTAGCATTATTCATTTGAAAAGTATTAACAAGCGCTATTAAAGCATCAACCAAGCAGCAGAAAGATAACATCACGACTAATAGTTATTAAACTATAGGATAGCAACAATCTCGCAAAAGCAAACATTTGCAAATAGCAGTTTACTACAATAACAGACTTAAATTAGCAAGAGAGCAACTGCTTCAAACGTGAGCTGTAACAAAACATTGGTTATACAAAATTTGTTTGTAATATGCAAATAATAATAATATATTTAAGCTCATTTTGATTTTGATTTGTTGATATTTTGTGCACAGAACATTTTCAAATTTTATTTAGCGTCAATGGCCTGATTACAAAAATAAATAATCTAGAAGTGAAAAAACATCAAAACAAAGCTGATTTACGATTTACTTGTATCGTCCTTCCAAGAAACGAGATCAGTCATAATAAGTTAGGAAAGAAATGTGGACCGTTCTCATACATCTGGGAATAATATGTCAATATCTCTCTTCGCGCAGTTGCGACACAGTTTTACCGAACTAAAACTTTGATAGTCATTAGACACAGCTCTATCGTTATCACTTTACTATTATGTTTAAGCCACAGCCTTTATCAAATATAATTATATTGTGTGTATATTTTAGAGATATATGTATATTACAGTAAAGGAAATAATACTCATCTATCTCATAGAACATTCACGTATAGAAAACGAAATGTAATCATTTAACTTAAGACGTTAAATAACTCGATAGCTGTCGAATAGTAGCCACAATTATAAAGGCGTGGCTTTGTTCTTACAACATGACAAGGCCAATCTTAAGGTAAAATATAAACTGTTTTCTACAAAAAGGAAGTACGGAGTAAAGGTTAGATGGAGATTGCGAGGCAAATATTTATGCGCATCCTGCGATCTCACTCATGTAATAAGACGACAGTAATTTGCCACGGAAATTCATGGCGTAAAGCGTGCATTTTTGTCGTCACACGTCACGCCATGGGAAATTTTTAAGTACTTTCCTTTTAGAGTTTATATCTCAAATCTAAAGAATTTTCATTGTTTCCTTAACAAGTGTGAAATTCTTGCACAACAGATTATTATTATATATTTTATTTTCACCTAACCATCTTTTCTTTGGGTGAATGTTTTCATCGCTATGAATATTATAACAAGACTTTCGCCACGTGTATCAGACTAACCCGAAATAACGCAGCTCGCTAAATAAACTTAGGCACATTACTGAACAGACTTGTTTCGAGACCTATGATGGGATTATTTAATTTGGTAGAGAAAAAGTAATTGTAAAGGCTCTAAAAGAGGTCGTTTGCTCGGCAAATACTTGGTAAGAATGTGTAGTATATACGGCATAGTTTATATGTTTATCTTTTTTATGTTGTTTTTACTAAATACAACAACTAAAACGAATTATTTTATCTCCAGGATAAAATAATTCGTTTTAGTTCCTCACACATATTGGACACAAAAAAATCCTGAGTCGGAACATCAATATGTGTATGTCATAAATATGCTCGATATATTGACAGTGAGGAGGCGTCTAATTAAAACAATACGCCATACGTGCAGTTTTATAAATTAAGTACTTAGTACTATGTCATTAAATTTAATTTATGAAGTTATAAACATAATTTAAATACGTACTTAACTTTACTTGTTAGTAAAGCTAATATTTAAACATATCTGTTTAGTCTAGAAAGCTGATCCCGGGGATCGATAATAAGGTCGCCGGCGCTCTAAGTGACAAAGATTAAGATCTTTAATATTTTCCAAAATTGTGGTTTATTTCTTGTGTCTTAAAAATTAAATTGCCGAAATAAACAATAGCGGACCAACTTTACCTACAATGACTATTCTCAATTAAATTGTTTTATAGTTCATTCTATTTTATAGAGAAGCATGTTCTCATAGCTTCTTCGCTATTTATTCTTCTTTCATACCTGTATCAAGCACTATTCAGATTTCAGTCTATAATGGTAGCCGTACCTGAATGCTTAGGAAGCGTACACCGGACCCATAGTAATTTAATAAACAAGTAGCAGACGCAAGCGCAGTTTTTCAAGGAATACTACATAAAAGTAGATATCAAACTTAATATATGAGTTTGTTTTACAAATATTATCTATCTATACTTACTAATATAATATAATATAGAAGAAAGATTTGTATTTTTGTATGTTTGTAACGAATAACTAAAAAAGTACTGGTCCGATTTTAAAAATTCTTTCACCATTATAATGCGACGTTAACTCTGAGTGACATAGGCTATATTTATTTCTAGATAATATTAGGGAATAAATTAAAAAAACATCAAAAAATGTCTTTCATCGCGTGCGCTGCTTAAACTATTAATGATACATACAAATAATGTAGGTACTTCTATATTAAAGCACCTATTTATTAACTACAAAAGACTCCAGGAAAAGGTCAAGGTCCATCTCCTAAGGAAAATCCCCAGTAACCACTTTTATCAATAACAAATTACAAAAATGTTATGGGTGATTTTTGAAGCTATTTAAATAATACAGTATTATTTCTTATCCAATTATATCCAGCTAGATACGTTGTGTATTTAATGTTGATAGAAATTGTCTTTTATAGTATATCATTATAATGAATAGCTTAGAAGACATAGCAAAATAAAAATAATGCGTGAGAAAATAAATTCACCGCGGTGTGCGAACACCAATATTCCGCCGGGACGAGACTTGCTTGATTCGATCGATTATATACATTTTATAATAATGAAATTTATCATTTAATTTTCAAGAAGACTGTTTCAATACCTGTAAATTATATTTTGTATCATTTAAATTGAACATGGCGTTCAAAAGATATAATTAATGTAAAAGTAAGGCAGCAAGGCGTGCATCAAATAAAAATGTTGGTAATACCCTTAGCAATTAATTATTTAAGTACCTACCTACATATAACTAAAAGTATACTATTTACCCACATATAGCATTTCTCAGTCCATTGCTGGACATCGTGGTCTTAAAGAAGATGTAGTGACAAAGATTGAAAAAGGAATATTGCGATTGTTTGGACATTTGGTGCCGATATATAAAAGAAGAAATACAAACGAAGTGTATTGGTAAGAATTTAATTATTTATTGGTTGGTAAGAATGAAACCCAACTAGATAAAACCGACTAGATACACTTGAGCGCCTTCAAAATCTCTGCGATTCATATTTGGATTACGCAAATATGATCATGTTTCAAAATTTCGAGCACAGCTCAAGTGGTTACATATACGACATCGCCGGAATGTTCATATTCTTTTTTAGCTGTACAACATATTGGTTAACCCTTCAACACCTTCCTATCTTAATGGACGATTAGAGTTCCTTCATGATACGCATAACCGTTATTTAAGGTCATCAGAAAATTTTAAACTGAAAATGCCGGTACATTCCACAGCATTGAATGACAAATCGCCTATGGAATGCGTTACCATTACATATAAGATAGGCTCAGACAATAGCTAAATTCAAAGCTTTAGTAAAGGTTCACTACCTATCACTATAACTTTTTCTCGTTCTATTAAATACATGTACTAAATATTATGTACCTCCTTAGCGATATGTATGTATGTATGTCTGTATGTATGTATGTATTAAGTATGTATATAAATTATATAGTTTGTTTACTGGTACACATGCAACTACCGTTTTTCTCCTACCAATAATATCTCCATCCAATGGTTGCCTGGTAGAAATCGCTTTCAGCCATAAGGCCGCCCTTTGTACTCTACTTAGATTTAGGGTTTCTAATAATGTTTTTCATTGTGTACAAAAAATGTAAATAAATAAAAATAAAATAAATAAATAAATGAATGGAGATGTCGGTAGGGGACGCCCAAGGTACGCCATCCAAATACGTGAGATACTGAAAAAGGGCCAAATTAAAATACCCATAACCGACGAGCATGCATGATGAGGTTAATGAATGTCGAGGAAGCGAAAGAGGTATGTCTATACCGCAGCATGTGGCGTTCCATAGTCTCTGCCTACCCTAATGGGAGACAGGCATAACATATATGGATAGATAGATATTTAAAAACTAAATGTCCACCCGTGCGAAGCCGGGGCGGGCCGCTAGTTATATACATGAGAGGACTTCATGATATCAAGCGTTGGACAACTAAATCACACCAATACCATAATACTATAACATGCTATATGTTAGCTCACCTTCAAGATCGACCTCCGGTCTTGGAGGGGAGTGATGTAGGGGTAGCTACATACAACTGAGGCCATCTAGCGAGCGATGACGAAGTCTCAGCAACATCCATACGGCGACATCTATCGGACACAATGCGACAGAAAACAAGGTGCTGAATCGCGCAAGCAGTTCGCACGCCGAGCTGTATATATACAACATCTGAAACACGTCCGTCGGACTGACAGTCCACCAGGCACGATCACCCAGCCTGGTTAGAGGATCCTCCCTCTAGTTGGAGGAACACCACACCTTTCTTCCTCCACAGTCTCCTTCAGTTTTCGCGTGAACAGCTTACGGAAACATCTTATGTAAAATTGAAAATTCCTTTCGCCATTGTCTTTTAAAATAACTTTTGTGTCGACTGTGTCTAGTGTCTTATAATCATAAAAGCACATTTATAAGTATTGCTATCGCCGCTCCGTGGCAATTATTGCGTTATTTGGGCATAATCAAACAATACTCAGGGGTCTGAATCATAACAGAAACACAAAAAATACCCGAAATAAAACAAGATAAAAGCTTATATTTCTGTTTTGCATTAAAACAAGCCGTCTGACAATGACATATTGCAATACATTTTTAACAAACGCAATCCTTCAATCAATCGCTTTATAAATTATTCTAAGAATAGTCGAAAGTGGGTCATGTCCTTACTCGGCCTAATAAAACATAAGCCGTTGTTGCCCTTTATCACATAACAGTCATTATATTTTATGTGCACACATTTGTATGCAGAATGGCTGATATTCCTGCCCTAAATAGTGTTCTCTTGCCATTTTTCATACTAGAATACCTGTCTTAGGGAAGTATGCGTTGTGCTCTTCGTATATCATATTTAAGTGTATAAATGATACCTATGTATAGTGGAAGTTCGAATGGAGGGTTTATATTTCAGTATTGTAATGATAGAGATATTAAGTTTCGTGATACATAGAAGGAAATTTGGAAATAAGCTATGAGAAAAGGACATGCTGAAAAATTAATTGTCTTTTTCTTTCAAAATGTTTTTTTTTCCTCTTAGTTATTTGATGATAATAATAATTACCTGGCAACACAAAAGCTGACAGTACATTCTTGGTGAAAATTTTCTATTTTATTTTAATAATATATTTACTAGTAGTGATCATATTTCAGATAAAATATTTACCACAAATAAGTCCAGAGAATCAAGAGATAAATAGAAACCTTTTTATAAATACACAAAGAAAATATCATAGACTAATGATTGGTCTCGCTCTGCTCTACTAGACGGAGCCCTCATACTTGTAAAATGAGGCAGAAAAAACCATGCCAGCTGGCATGGTTTGAGGCTGTCACAGTGACAGCCGTGTGTCAGGTGCATATATCCACCAAATGAATTATGCAAATAATTCGCTGTACAATGCCAAGTTGCGCTTTTATCCCGTGTAAAAATAAGTCAGTAAGCAAAAATAAGGACTCTGGGGTCACATACCATCTGTAACATAACAATAAATTTGAAATTTCACCCTGAAATTACATTAAACCAAAAAATTCATTCAGTGTTGCTGCGCGTCGAATAACAATTTCCTCGTAGTTGAGATTTTTATAATACAAATGTATTGTTATTGTTTTTATAATATAATCTATTGCATTTATCTAACCTAATTATTTATTTAACATATTTATGTATTGTTTAATGTTTACATTAGTAATTTATATACTTAAAGTGTTGAAGTACATATATAAGGCAGTCATCTTGAACAAATGTGAGCTCATATTGTTTTACAAAGTAACAGTAGTGATAGGTCACACATGCGTTTGGACTTAATTTTAAGCAATAAAGATAAGATAAGATTCCTTAAAAAGTAATTTAAAATCTTTCAACACAATTTGGTACCTAGAACAATTTTGTTCTATTTTAATTATTAGTAAAAAAATCTAATCTTCTCGTGGTTACAGAATAAATATCTCTTGGGCCTCACATTCAGCTACTCATTACACGTAGATGCTATTAGAATAATTAGGTATATACGTATCGCAGTCATTCACCATCATCATCGTCCTAGCGTTATTCCAGTTGCATCCAAGACCTTGCGACTTGGAGCCTGGGGTCCGCTTACATACTAGTCCAACCAGATATGACAGAATATCTGCTTTTCCACAGAGCGGCTGCTGTCTGACTCCGTAACCCAAAGGGATAGCGATATTCCATGGGTTTAGACCAGTATTAGTTTGTTTGAGGGGAATTCTTAACGGGGAGTCACCCGGTAAGAATTTCAAAGATCTTAATGAAAGCCGGGACTGACGGTTTAACATGCTCTCCGAGGCACAGAGCAAGCGATCTTTAGCAATTTAATAGGCACATATCTTTGAAAAGACAATGGTGCACGCGGGCACGCCGTAGATTCAAACTCGAAACCGTCTTCATGGCAGTCTGTTAATATTGTCTATCGTTACTTGTGAGTTTTGGTGTCTACATGACTATTAACAGTAAATAAACCTTAGTAAAACTTAAAAGGACAAATTTGTATACGTACCTACTAAATAATGTGTAACTAACAATTGACGGCTAGAATGGAAATAGAATGCAATATTTTCTAAATAACTTATAACCTACAAGATTATTTTAAATACGTAATAATTTGTAAATATCATATGTAACAACCTATTTGGATACAACCAAATCATTGGATAATATACCCACCATTTTTTCGATGATGAAACCTGCGCCTAACCCATACACGAATAAATTGATGCTTTTAAATAATTGTAAATTTTGTACCTACATTTATAACCAGTTACTTATCCAATATACCACAGTATAAAATATTTTCCTATTAACTCGGGTAACTGTTGAGAAGCTGACAACACAATTCTTCACGCATGCGTCTTGATGCTTTGGATTGACACACACTGTCATAATGAGTTGCCTCACTTCTGGACAATTTTTCTTAGGCAGTGCGGTGTCTAGTATAGCGAAGCGATACCAATCATTTGTCTAAGGAAAATATAATATTAAACAACATAAAAATTTTGATGACAGATGACATCCGTCACATAAACTTTATTCATTCAATACAAAATAATAACAATTCCAAGATTGTACAATGTTAACCCGGGCTAAGGCAGCAAGAGCACGCTCATCACCTCCGGACTCGTTGCTCCACTCCGCCTCGCAGACGTCAGCCAGTGAAGAGGCGTCGAGCTCATCGAGCGGCGAATATTTTTCCCCTCCGACGTCGCCAGCACCTGCACGTCGGCGGGGGAGAGGCCGGCCACCAGCATGCTTGGGATCGCGTGGCCCACCGGCCACGAATAGGGTCCTCGCTACCGGTGGTAATGCGCAGCTTATGCGTTGGCCTCTTCAAATAAACGAAAACGTCATACGCGTTAGAGATATGTAATGATATTTAGGCTGTGGGCTGAAATTACTGATAATCAAGCCAAATATTTAATCATAGTATGTAAGAGGATCATCATCATCATCAGCCTTTAACAGTCCACTGCTGGACTAGGCCTCTCCTTTAAAAGGAGGAATTGGCCTACTATACCACGCTGGCCAAACGGGTTGGTATAGGGTTTGTATCAAGTTTTTGTAAGAGGATAGTGGCAGTTAAATGACATGACGTTTGACAGTTAAACTGTCAAACGTGTAAATAAGGTGTAAGCTGGCTATATAAGTTGACAGGCTCGGCTAGTTCATTCTATTCTCCTTCGACGACGGCTCAGGTACGATATGGTTCTGACTATTTAACTGCCACTGTGTTCCAATATTCTGTGTTGCTTGTTCTTTTGTTTCATCATCTAGGAAACAATGTAAGATAGTGTAATCATTATCTTATTGATATTGTGGGTAGTTTGATCGTTTGTGAGATATTAATGATTTGTGATTGTAATATAGGATAGAATAATATACTGTGGATCAAGTTGTATCAATGAGATTCATTACATACCTGTGGTAAACATTTAGTAAATTGTGTAGATGCTAAATAATGCTTATTATGTTCTGTTGTAAGACAGACTTTTCTAGTAATATAAAACTACCCACAACATTGATATTTGATATTAATTGGCTGTACCACTATTTGTGAATTATGACTTATTGAAAAGAATGGCCGAGAGTTTTATTGCCCGTTCTTTCTCTTGGTTCTATGCCTTTGCTTTGCAAACTGGGCTCTAAATGTAACTATAGAATCATGACGTAATTTAAAGATATATTCTTGTGCCAAACTGAATAAATGAAAGTATGATTTGATAGTTGTCTCTTTTATTTATCAAAACTGTCTCTACACTATAGGGAGCTTCGTGATTCTGACACGCGCATATTTTGCGGCTACAGAGGGAGGAATTAACCCCACAGCGTACCGTAACAGAATACTGCCTTTGTTTCAGGCCCTTAAACAAGATGTTAATGTTTCTGTGCAACGACTATCAGATCAAGTGCGCGTTATCCAGCGATGTCACTTGTTGGATGACGAGGCACTTGAGCGGCTACGCTTGGACGCACAGTGTAGGTATGTTGTCCCTACCTCTTCCGATACTGTACCCATGGCGGTACCAGAACCAATACACCATGTTGAAGAGAAAATGGATAATGTAGGTATAAATGTGAGTACCCAGTACAATGATAATTTGAGGAGCGCTTTGGAGGATGCGTTACGGGATTATCGTTCCACACCGCCAGACCATCGGCCACGTCTGCCACGACTGCCTACGCATAAAAAAATCCTAGCGCTGGTGTGCACCCTGGACTCAATGCTAGCTAATTATTTTAGTAGCCGGAATCTAACAGATATGCATTCAATTCTGTACTGCGGTGCTATTGCGGTATGTCGCGTAGCAGGGGTCAAGTTTCTGTTGCGCGCCCAAAACCGAAAATACCAGCATGGCAGTGCAGAATTGAAAGACGTATTAATGAGACTAGGGTGCTTGCAAGTTGGTCTGCTTCAGAATGGGCAATCGACGCCCGCGGGTGATGCGCTTCGTGAGACGTGCGTTTTTGGGGACTTGTATTAGTCCTCAAGAATACATTACACGTGTCACGGAGCGTATCGACTTTCTGAAGCAGAAAGTTTATGCGTGGGCAAGTCGTCTTCGCAGATACAAAAAGCGTGTGGAAAGGTATACCCATAATCGTATGTTCCAAAGCGATCAGAAGTCTGTTTATAGAACTTGGGAATAATCAGACCAGTGAGTGAGTGATGGCGATCGGCCAGAGGATGCCGAGGTTATAGCCTTCTGGCGTAAAATCTGGTCAACGCCTGTCACTCATACTGAGGATGATTGGATGTGTCAAGTAGAGCAAGCATGTGAACCTATTGAGAGGATGACAGATGTAAATATCGAAACTGCAGACGTAGCCAATGCTATCCGTTCAGCATAGAACTGGAAGTCACCGGGACCGGACGGGCTACATAACTTTTGGGTCAAATGGCTACGTAGTTCACATGCTTGCTTGGCTTCACAGTGTCAGTCATCCTTAGAGTCTGGATTGTTACCAAGTTTTATGACTAAAGGCATTACCCACTTGCTCCACAAGTCGGGTAGCACCACGGATCCCACCAATTATAGGCCAATCACGTGCCTACCAACAATTTATAAATTATTTACGTCCATTCTAACAAAGAAAATTAATTCACATATATCAGACAATAAGATCATGTCGGTATGTCTGAATGGATGTAAAAGTGGGGCCCGCGGTACTAAGGAGCTACTCCTCATAGACATGGCCATTAGCCAACAGGCTCGCCGTAATTGAAAGAATCTGTCCACATGCTGGATAGACTACAAGAAGGCCTACGACTCTGTGCCTCATTCATGCCTTCTGAGGGTGCTGGAATTGTATAGAGTAGGTGCAAATCTATGCGCCTTCCTGACGTCATGTATGGGGCAGTGGAGAACGGTTCTTCTTTATCCAGGGTGTCGACAGGGTCTTGGTAACGGCGAACCTATTGAGATAGAGCGGGGTATCTTTTAAGGTGGCAGCCTGAGTCCCTTGTGGTTTTGCCTAGCCTTGAATCCTTTAAGTACATTGCTGGAAGATTCAAGGCTAGGTTACAAGTTGCGCAGGAATGGTCAAGCTATATCCCACTTGTTATACATGGATGATCTGAAATTATTTTCCTGCAGTAATTCCCAACTGACAGCGCTACTGAGGGTCACTGAAAACTTCAGTAGCTCTATCAGAATGGAATTTGGTGTAGATAAATGTGCAGTTATGCATGTAAAACAAGGTAGGGTAGTGGAATCTGATGGTGTACATCTATCAGATTTCACTCAGCTTAGATCGATCCTCGCAACTGATACCTATAAATACTTGGGTATGTCGCAAGCCTTGGGCATCAACGAGACAGACATGAAACAAAAAAGTTCTGAAGCCTGTCGCCTGAAAAAAGTTCTGAAAAGTCTTCTTTCAGGCGGCAACAAGGTGCGAGCCTGTAACGGTTGGGTCATGCCGCTCTTGATGTACTCCTTCGGCATACTCAAGTGGACTCAGACAGAACTAGACGAAATTGATAGGCGAGTCCGTTCACTGTTGACTACATATCAAATGCATCACCCACGTTCGTCTGTGATGAGGTTGTACATCCCGCGGAAGTGCGGGGGCCGAGGGTTTCTAAATGCTAAGGCCCTACACAACCGCGAGGTATACAACCTTAGGGAATATTTTCTAAAAGGCAGTGTGGATGTGCATCGGGATGTGGTTGCAGTTGACGGTGGCCTAACCCCACTCTCATTGGCGAAAGAGAACTAGCGCAGGCCTCTAGCTTTAGGCGTTGACGACCGCAGGCTTGTGTGGCAGAGCAAGGAGCTGCATGGTAGATTCTACCGGGCCCTTCACGGACCTGATGTAAATCTACTAGCTTCTGTGGCCTTGCTTTGTTTTGGTAATCTCTTCGGAGAAACCGAAAGTTTTGTTTGTGCAATTGCAGATGAGGTTATCAAGACGAGAAATTATCGGAGGTATATCATGAGGGACGGCACAGTAGACCTGTGTCGAGCTTGCAATATTACCTGGTGAGTCCCTCAGGCATACAGTCTCAGGGTGTTCTCGTCTTGCTAATAGCGAGTACTTGCACAGACACAACCAA
This sequence comes from Euclidia mi, assembly GCA_944739405.2. Lineage (NCBI taxonomy): Eukaryota > Metazoa > Arthropoda > Insecta > Lepidoptera > Erebidae > Euclidia > Euclidia mi. The sequence continues at coordinate 34,366,171 of OX123202.2, read as the reverse complement.
GTAGCCAGGATCATACATCAGCAACTGGCTCTGCGATACGGGCTTGTGGACGTCGAGTTGCCATATTACAAGTACATCCCTGAGCCAGTTCTCGAGAATGGTCATGCAACATTGTACTGGTATCGATATATTGTCACAGATAGGACTGTTGTATGCAACAGGCCTGATATTGTAATAAAATATCGATCAGAGCGCCGCGCAATGATTGTTGACATTACTATCCCACATGACGAGAATCTCATGAAAGCAGAAAAAGACAAACAAGAGAAATATTTGGACTTGGCTCACGAGATTGTCGATATGTAGGATATTGATTCAGCAATAATTGTCGATAGTTGTGTCCGTTAATTGACTTATAGCTACTTGAAACTAGGTAGCTGGGTCAAGAGTTTGATGCAAAAGGCAGTTCTTCTGCAAACGGCTCGCATCGAGGAAATTTCTAGCTCTGGAGCCCTGTGTTTTTTTTAACTTTTTTGGAAAATCCTCATGGAGTCCCTCCGCCCCGGGGGAAGGACGAAGGGGACTGTCAGACTCTTACTGACTAAAAACCAACCCGTGGTCCTCATATATCCGTGTGTCGGAGGGTAGGGATTCGCATAAGCATTCGTCGCTACCCCCCGACGGGTATTGGCCCGCCAGATGGTCAGGCGGGCCCCGAACAAAACCCCCTTGGCGGCGGATTAAGATGTTGGACTCCGCCGCCAAAACACTCAGCAGCCGCAGAGGATAGGGAGGACATCAACGCAACACCGCATCTCCTCTTCCTCTGCGGCCCCACCGCGACGCATCGAATGGTGCGCCCCCATTTGGTCGCGGGAGATAGGGCGCGCAGCAACGCAACACCGACACGCCTCTCCTCCCGCGACGGCACCCGACTGGGAGGGACAGACAGAACTGTCCCCCGCACCCGCACCTTTGGACGCATCCTGCGCAGGCCACCTGCCAAGCCCACGCGGAGCATCCACTCCAGGGATCCCTCTTAGCTTCACCGCGGGGTTTCAAGCCACGTTTACTGAGCCCCCCCACCACGACAAGGTGGAGATCCCACGGGGGGGAGCTCTGGAGCCCTAACCGCCGGTGACTTGGATCTTATTCCCGTCGTCGGCGTCGGTGGGAATCTATTTTAATATTTCTTAATATAATGTTTATGTTTTTAGAGTGTTATATTTAAAAATGTAAAAGATAGGGTGAATATGAAAATAAAGAGAATAATAATAATAATATTCTACCACATTCACACAACACCATCTAGTCCCAAACTAAGCAGAGCTTGTACTATGGGTACTAGATAATGGATAAACATACTTATATACTTTTTTTTGTAAATACATACATATCATACATAGAAACACCCAGACCAAGACAAACATCCATGTTCATGCACACAAATGTTTGACTTATTGTTTATAATTTATCAAATTAATGGCAGATATTGCTTGAGGGCTCTTGTTTTAGAAGAAAATGCTGAAAGATTTTATAATATCGTATCTTCACATGATTAGTTATCGACCTGTGTACTAGCCATAAACCCAACAAAACTTAATAAAAAATATGAATCATATGATTTTGAAAAACTTAGCCTTAATAATACCTAACAACTATATATGTTCTTGTATGTTGTGTAAATAAATGCTTTTTTTTCATATAACTAACAACTGATAAATTACTTAATTAACCAAAAATAAAGCATGATAAAATTCTTAAATAGGGTTTAACTATTTTTAGAGTGGCTTGTAAACACACCCTAAATTTTCCTGTGAAACTTTGCTAATTTACAAAACTATGCAACAAGTAGCGAAAGCCGGTTGGTGCTGGCACGAAAAATAATTGAAATAACTGAGAGACAGAGATTTTAAACTTTCGCGAATCTGTATATCTTGTTACTGATTGTCTGACTGACGGACAAGGTAAACCCAAAACATTAGGCGCAGGTCAAATCGGGCCAAATCTATTTAATTTGTTGGTAGATGGAGCAGATATTTAGTTCTTGACGAGAGGCACTGTAGTTTGCCTGTGCCTATGATGCGATGTAAGGCGGTGATTAATTAAAAAGAAATAAATTATTTTACAAGCATTCATTTTTTCTCTATTTGTTATGTTAAATTATGTGTGCTCCTTTTATGTGTGAAATAAATCATATGTCTTTTATTTTTCTCCTTTCATCTACATATGCACTGAACATAGAGAAATAAAGGACTAGTCAACATAAATCAAATGAGCTCAAACTTGATGGGGTTGTATCGTTATCGCGGAGTTCTTATGGCATTTTGGCTCCATCATCAGATCAGTTCCATGATGACATGATAATACATTGTCACGCAATATTCATATGAATGCAAAATTTAAGCTTATTATTGAGTTTTTTCTAAAAAAATCGAAGTAGGGTCAAAATCTTGGGAGATTTCTTTGCAGACACTGCAAAAACGGGTCAAAATAAATAAAAGCTTATAATAAAATAAAAAGAGGTCGAAGGACGAAGACCCATCGTTGTTATTTTTATATAACCCATAATTATTGGAATGCATTTTAGATTAATACCATAACAAAAAGAACAAATCTTTGCTCGTTAAATATTTAAATAAAAAGTACGTTCATTTGTCAAGAAACACATACGTATACACTATACATAGTGCTACAAATTCAATATTTTATGCTAAAATACAGAGAGCGCAGCGACTGAATAACAAACAATATGTTTGTACATATTGCATGCATTTGTTATCAAAGAGTTGAATTAGGTTTGTGCAATAAAATGTAATTCTACCACACGAGTGTCTATGCATGTAAATGTGTGTATCGTCTCGTTTGAACATGCATGACACATCGGTACCAAAATTATTTTCTGCATCTAATTAAGTGTCTGCGCGAATAACGTAGTTTAATACGGCTGCGCTCAGTGTTGCTTGGTTTGATTCCCACACGAGACGACACTTTGTGTGATCCACAGTATGTTGTTTCGAGTCTGAGCCTAGGTGCCCGAATGTTACTCTTCACGCAAGAAAGGAATAAACATATTTTTACGAAACTTTGCAATAATATTGTTTATGAATCAGAATAAAATATCGATATATCAAAGAGCGTTATGGACAGTGGATGAAATTGACACTATTTAAGTTTGGCATTGTTTGTCGTGGTAACTAAAACTCATGCGGGTGACGCCGCATGTAAAATCTAGTTAGTTAATATTTACCACAAATCTTATAATATTCTGTAAGCAATATTAAATTTGTACACGCTTGCCACGTACATCGTTATCATATTCTACTTCGTCGAGTGGGAGTAAGCCAAGGCATCCTCGGTCATTTCAAGCCCGTTTTAGTTCCGGATGCAAAATCCAATTTGCTGATTAGTAAACTGTCACGGACCGTAACCAAAGTGAACGACTGCTGGAGATTGCAAAATCCCGTAAGATAGATGACCAGAGCAATATCGCTTCGCTTCCGGTTTCAACCTTCTCCAATTTAGTGTTGTATTCTATTGTTAGATTATTTGAACACAAGGACAGAATAGATAGTAATGGGGCTTTATGATGTTTTGTTATTAGGCTGGCAAATAAAATTTAAGTCTAAGTGAATACTCAGTATGCTGACATAATTTTAAGGGAGCGTAGTATATTTCTGACGGATGATTACTTTCTATATAACACATTTTTTTTTTCATTGAACACAGACTCACCTTTGGTTGACATGTCAGAAGCAGACAGTTTACTGCAATTGTTCATCAGATATTCTCAACCGTTTTACTATCATAGACCACTTGTAAATTCACACCATCATATAAACTCTGAGAATCTTAAGTAAAGGCTTTTTTAGTACTTTGAAAAGTGAATCTTTCCTAGTTGCAAATTAGACTCTGTTTTTATTGACCTCGTAGGATTTTCAACATTTGTATTCACTCGCAATACGTCACCCGTGGACCCCAGGTAAATAATTTGTAATTTACATAATCTAATCTGCTAGCAATATAACTAAGTCTGTAACTGGAACCGGTCTGCCTACAGCGAACCTGAGAGGATCTATAGCTTAATATCGCAAAAGAGCAATTCACTCTTGGAGTTCAGCAAACATTGCTGATACGCTTTACACCCTAGAACACTTTGATGGGGCTGTATCACAAGTAACTGTAGAGCAACAGAAAAGCGCAACTTTTGCTCATTATCACAAGGAAGCAACATTGGCATTCAGCGAACACTCCTGATGCGTTACTATTAACTCGAATGACGCTGTTTTATTTTTGAGAAATTGACTCCTAGATTACACGTGTAGAAATAAATATAATTAACAGGAAAGAAAGTTCTTTTAACTTGTTTGTTCAATCCTGCAAGGCTGCGAGCTATCATATTGCCACAAACTGACAGCGATCCTGTTAATCTCATTGCCTTTGAGGTCAGCGACAGCGTTAGAGTCGCGGACAATGTCTAAATACTAGACTTTGCCAGTGGCTCAAGTGGGTTATCACGGTACAAAGTTTCATTATGATATTTCATGCTCCAGCTTCCTAACTATGCTAATGATGATGCCAAAACATCACTCTGTAGCGACGTGAAAGAAACATAAGGCAACAAACACACTGTAGCATGTAAAAGGTAGATGTATAATGTCACTCTCTAGTTTCTTAACTATCCCCACACACAAACATCATCATTTGGGATGTTAAAAAAAGAACACAAATAGATAACAGCACAACACACTCTTTCGCATTTATACCTAATATTAGCGTGGATTAGTATGAAATGTATGATTTTTTGCATGTCAACGTATATTGCGAGCGAATTCTCAAAAAAACAGTATTATGATACGTGCCGAATTTCTATTCATATGTTTTAGTCTATTACCTTAGCAACTTTGCTGGTATTCTTTTAATATTTTTTTCAGCTTTTATAAGAGTAAACTATGTCACCATAACATCTCGTGTTGGTCGGCCGTGGTCGATCATGGTCAACGATGCAACCCTCTTACCGCCACCATAATAACTTACTATGGTGACGTTTATGACTTTCCTCCTCTTTGAACTTATACACTTTGCCTTAGTACACATACCTTTTTTAAACACAATGTCATGCTCATAAAATTTATAAGCAACTACTACCTATATAATCTATTTTAACTTTGCAGGTATTCTTTTAATATTTTTCTCCAGCTTTTATAAGAGTAAACTATGTCACCATAACATCTCGCGTTGGTCGGCCGTGGTCGATAATGGTCAACGATTCAACCCTCTTACTGCCACCATAATAACTTACTATGGTGACGTTTATGACTTTTCTCCTTTTTGAACTTATACACTTTGCCTTCATACACATACCTTTTTTAAACAGAATGCCATGCTCACAAAATTTATAAGCAACTACTACCTATATAATCTATTTTAACGAATAAGCTACCCTATTATACAGGATGGCGAAAGTAATGACCCTATAGAAATTCCTTATATTTTTTATGACATCGCCTGTCATTCTGATATTGAACATTTTGTAGTGATCAAATGTAAAATTCACAAAAAATAATCATGGGCCGCTTTACTCCCCAAGAATGTAGAATAATCGTGTCAATGTTTTTACGGAAGAATTCATCAGCGATAAAAACACAACGTGAATTTCGTCGACAATATCCCCACCGTCCGGCACCGGTTGGTCGCACTATTCAATGCATTGGCACACGCCTCGAAGCAACTGGCTCAACATTGGATAGTCGTAAGTCTGGCAGACCAAGAACAGGTTCGTTCAACCGAAAATATTGAAGCTGTGCGCGAAAATGTGGAAGAGAGTCCAGAAACATCAACGAGGCGACGTGCCACGCAATTGGGGACCTCCAAGCGGACTCTGCAGCGTATTTTGGTCAAAGAATTGAAGATTTTTCCGTATAAAACTCAAATGACTCATCAGCTGCTGCCGACTGATCACCAAGATCGTCTAGAGCGCACACAGCGCGCGATACTATGGACTTAATTGGGGATGCTTTTCCAGGCCGTATTATCTCTCGTTTTGGTAATTTGCCTTGGCCTGCTAGATCAACCGATCTCACCTGTCCAGGCTTCTTTCTTTGGGGTTATTTCAAATCTGGAGTGTATGTGACAAACCACAGACTCTCGCAGCTTTAAAAGAAAACGTACAACAAGAAATAAGAGACATATCGCAGGAAGTGTTACGGCTAGTTATGGAAAATGTCATAAATAGGGCTAAAATTTGCTTCAACTCTGGAGGTCAAAATTTAATAGACATCATATTTACATCATCATATTAAACTGTTAAGTATCGCTTGCTAAACGGTGAAAGAAAAGAGGCACGGGCCTCTGGCCTCTTACCCTTCTCATAGTGAGAAGAGGCACGGGCCTCTTCTCACTATGAGAAGGGTAAGGCCATAGTCCACCACGCTGGCCAAGTGCGGGTTGGTAGACTTCACATGTCTTTCGAGAATATTATGGAGAACTCTCAGACATGCAGGTTTCCACACGATGTTTTCTTTGGGCACGGGCCCAGCAGTGGGACAGGGCTGATGAAGCATATTTAAATCATAATGCAACTAAGTTTCATGGCACAAATATACACCACTATTTTTTAATTAGTATAAAAACTTTAAGGACAGATTAACGAAGATATTATTATCATATATGTGACGTAAGAATTTCATAATATCAATAAAGAGCAAAGTTATTATCATTTGTTTATTGTAGAAAATCTCACTTAAATCATAGTAATATTTTACAATCCATTCACTAATTCATTGATAATATTCCATCCTGCTCATTCGCCTTCTCTCTGTCGCACTTATGATGTAGGTAGCCATAGAAAATAAAATGAAGAAAATAATAAATGTAGGTAGTTATTTTTTAATTTTGTTAATTCTACCCTCTCCTTCATACTTCATTCGGGCTTAGGACCGGTAAGATTTATCGTTAAACAAGTAATTAAATAAGGAGGTATGTAATTAGAAAGCAAACAAATATCAAAATAAAAGAAGGTGTTCTGGACTAAAAGAAAAGAGCGGACGAAGAGACTAATTTTGGCGTATTTATGAAGTTAGAATCATCTGCTATTTACAAATATTATTTTATCATCATCATGTCAGCCTAGAGACGTCCACTGCTGGACATAAGCCTTCCTCAAGGTGTGTGGAGAACACCGAACCGATTTTGAGCATCAAATTATTATTTACTTAAGTACGTATTATTTACTAAACTTACAAGTATTTCCATTGTCCTTCGAAATGTCCACCACCGTTGTCAAAAGCATCCAATATGCAATGTTTTAATTGTTTGACATTGACCGGCTCACTTTTGTACACTCACAATAAGATGTCCATGGGTGCACTCAGCTGCACTCGCGATTTATCCACTCAAAAAATACGCACGAAGCATAGCTACATACTCCGGTGATATGAACTGATATGATAGGCCATCGCGTCGGGCAAACGTAGACAAACAATTAACTTTTGCAACGAAATTAGATACGCTCACTTTCGCTAGCAATTAAGCACTGTTTGTCGCATCGTCAGGGCATGGCGCAGGCGCAGAGGGGCGAGGGAGAGGCCGGAAATTTATCAATGGGTTATTTTACTATGATAGTACGCGGGTCGGTCATAGTATTAGTTATGCATTTACCAATTATCACGTATTTTTGTGGACAGTTTTGAGACAGTTTTGGGACTTAGTGTTTTGTTGTGTGCCTAAGAAAAAAGGCTGGCAACCCTAGCTAATGTAAAAATTTGATCCGCATATATTTTATTATATTAATTGTAAAAAGAGCTTAAATTAACTCGAAAGTGCTAACAGTGCATTCTAAATTAATAGAATTCTGTATGTTATCGTTTTACCTAATAATAGTGAACTCTGAAGGATATAAAACTATGTTAAAAATTGACTAGTACAAGTGATAAAAACCAAAATAAACAGTGTAAATTGGAGTTGATTAACCAGAAAACAATTAACAGTTATACTAAAATGGACAAGAAACAATGCACACGTATGTATAAGTGACCAAAATGCAAGCCAATTCTCAAAAAAGACTCGCAAATACCGTTTTTTCACTTTGATTCAAATTCGAAACAATCAATCAATCAATAATGCCAACCTAATAAAACTTCAGATTGGGCGCGTTCCAGTCATAATCGATATAATATTTCTGACATCAGACTGTTCGTTCAGAAACGCAAATTTTTACGTCTCTTCTATCTGGACACAAGGCTTTTAAGAGTACGTTTGGTTACACGCAGAAGGAATTATTATAGAATATAACATATTATTACATTAACAAAAAATGGATAACATAACTTTGAGAAAATAATTCCAAAGTCAATCTTGCAACGATTTATCGGATATCATGGAGCACTTCATTTCACCTGGCAATAGTTCCACATCATTGAATAGCACTATCAAGAGCCTACCTAACATGATTAATGACGACGACCAAATAATACAATTAAAATTACAGATGGAACAATTAACTATGGAACTCGATGGAGCGCACATTGAGATTGATAATTTTAACTCAGAAAATTCAGAACTCTAAAAAGAATTAGCACAATGTAAGAAAACCATAGATGCGTTAAAGAAGATTTCGGTGCAAACGCCAAAAAATTTAAAAAAAAATTTAACAGTGAGACCCAGTATAAATATATCGCCAAAAGTACTACAAAGTGAAGTCGTTCAGGAAAATAAATTGAGAGGTACACCTACAGATAATCTGCAACCGGAATCTCAAAAATCTGGTGAAACTAATTTGATCAACTGTAGCAGCAAATTCAAGCAAACAAGCCGAGTATATCCTAGAAATGTATGTATTATCACAAGTAACAATACAAATAACATACTAATGAGTGCTGAAAATACGTTTCCAGATACCAGGATATGTCACATGTATGCCAAATGGTGGATTGAAGCAGCTTCTCACAAATATCGACAAAAAGCTTACACAGTTTTCTTATGGCGACATTTGTATTGTGTATGTTGGTGAGAGGGACTTTGAATCCTCGAATAATTACAATGAGATAGTTCATAATGTTAAATACGAATTAGGCAAAATTACGCATACTAACGTCATTATATGTCTACCTTATTTTAAGTTAAAGTCAAATGTTAATATATTTAATAAGCGAATTGAAATTTTTAACCACCTCTTGATATCTAGTGTACAAATATGTGATTATGCTTATATTTTCGACACAAATAATTCATTAGAATATACTTATAAAATGTTTTCGAAGAAAAGTGGTAGAATAAATAATACAGCAATAAGAAACATATTTCAAGATTTAAAACAGTACATTGATCTTTTAAATACTGGATACGAAAAAAATGAGGACGATTATAATATATTCGCTGATTCGTATCTGGATGCTACCGAACTTAAAGTTTCAAATTCAAACTATTGTCAAAATTCTAGTGAACTTCGATGTAGTGAACCTAAACCAGGGACAATACCTTATTATTTTAAGTTGAAGTCAAAACAATCAGTAGAAATTGATGAAAAATGTTTTTGATCATAAAGTAGATTCGTTTACTTTGCTCCACCAGAACATTGCTGGTGTTCTCAACAAAATAGATTTTTTTGAAAATGCTTTGTATGAATTAGAAAGTAATTATAAGGATGTCGATGCTTTGTGCCTGTGTGAAACATTTATACAAAAGGGAAGTGAAGTGAACCTAAAATTAAGAAAATATGTATTGTACTCATTTTTCGCATCAAACCCATAAAAGGGGAGGATCTTGTATCCTTCTAAAAACGTGTTATACAAATTATAAAGTCCTTGACATTTGTATTGAGATGGGACAACCATACGTGTTTGAATGCTGTGGCGTGGAAATTATCCCTCATAAATTAGTCTTAATTAATATTTATAGAATACCAAAAAGAACCTTAATTCGTGACTTCTTAGACAAACTTGACAAGCTGCTATTCTACTTAACAGCAAAAAAACCTGGACATAAAATTATAATATGCGGCGATTGGAATATTAATATATTAAATAAAGACATTGTGACAAATGAATTACTAGGTATACTTTATAACTACGACTTGACTCCACACATAAATAAACCAACCCGTCAATCATCTTGTATTGATCAAATAGCCAGCAACACTAGACATACTGAAGTCGACTTGTACTACTTAGGTCTCTCCGATCATGACAGCGCTCAATCCATTTAGTTTCAAATTCGTAACAAAGATACATCATCAGGGTACTATGTAAGGAAACAAGACTACAGCAGAGACAACATGGATAAATTTAATGAATGTATAGCTGCGCTCTCATTCTCTGAGGTTTATAGCACTGATAATCCAAATGCATCATTTAACGAATTTCATAGTATGATAACTTTATTCAAAGTTCTATGCTTTCCTACAAAACTAATAAAATATGCTAACAAAAACACAAAGCCATATTGGCTAAGCAAAGGTATAAAACGATAGTGTATGTACAAAAGAAAACTTTACCACAATCTATTAAAAAATAATTCTAATGCTAATAATTTAATGAATAGAGAAAAATATTGCCAGTACAAAAAAATATTACGAAGGTGTATATACAAAGCGCATCAAATGTCCAATCACAAATTAATTTTAAATGCAAAAAACAAATGTAAAGCTACATGGAAATTAATAAAAGAGAATGTCGATGCCGAAGTCTTACCTACAAAAATTGAAGCAATTAATATAGACAACACAACTGTCACGGATCATAGTCAAATAGCGGAATGCTTCAATACATTCTTTATTAATACTAATGTTTCAAGTTCTTCAAATAATAATCTTCAGCCAGATCTTTCACATTTGATAAACAATATGAATAGCATATTCCTTAAGCCAACTGAAGAAAAGGAAATCGTTAAGATTATAATGTCTTTAAATAACAGTAAGGCTGTAGGTTATGACTCCTTATCGACGCAACTAATAAAATCGTGCGCAGCATATATATCGCAGCCCTTAAGCTATATCATCAATTTGTCCTTTGAATGTGGTTGTTTTCCGGAAGCTTTAAAACATCAATAGTTAAACCAATATATAAAAAAGGTGATAGGAAATTAATGGGCAACTATAGACCGATCACACTGATTCCAATAATGTCTAAAATAATTGAAAAGGTCATGTCTAGCCGTATCAACAACTTCCTTAATAAATATAATATACTCAATGAACAACAATACGGATTTCGAAAAGGGAGCTCTACAACTTTAGCAGGTTTTGATTTTATTAAAATTGTAACAGAAAATATCAATGAAAAAAGCCCAAACGCAGCCATATTTCTTGATATGTCGAAAGCCTTCGACAAAGTAGATCATTCCATTCTCTTAAAGAAGTTAGAAATATATGGAATTAGGGGCAAGGCTTACGAATGGTTGAAGAGCTATCTCTCAAACAGAAGTCAATGCTATATATATATATATATATATATATATATATATATATATATATATATATAATAACTATAAACAATTAGTTTCTGCCAATTCCTCATATTGTGTTAATGAATGCGGTGTGCCACAGGGTATTATTTTGGGACCGCTACTCTTTCTCATTTATATAAATGATTTACCAGCCGCAATTGACTATAATTGTATTATGTTTGCTGATGACATTACTTTGATTGTAAAACAGAATATACATAATGACATCAATAATGGTATGCACCAAACAATTGAATGGTTGACTACGAATAAATTAAATATTAACATACAGAAGACAAAATTAATTCAGTTTAAAACATATAAGAGTATCAGGCATCCTCTAACGATCAATTTTTATGAACAGCTGATAGAGGAGGTTGAAGACACAAAATTTCTGGGTTTTATCATGGATAAACATTGTAACTGGAAAGCCCATATTGTTAATGTTTGTGAAAAGTTGAAAAAGTTTATATTTGCTCTGCGGCGACTAAGTAATATATCTTTAAGAGAAACAGCCTTAACTGCATATCATGGTTACGTTTCGTTGGTTTTAAATTACGGCCTACTACTTTGGGGTAACTCAGTAGAGGCAAATCGTATATTCTTGGTGCAAAAGAAGTGCGTAAGAGCAATATGTCACAGTTATTTCTTAGATTCCTGCAAACCATTATTTAGAATGCTGCGAATATTGTCCTTGCCATGCTTGTATATAAGACAATTATGCATATTTGTTAAGCAATATCCAGACCGATTTGAATGGAAAACCACATCGCGTGGCTGTATCAAGTTATGTTTGCCGAGAATTAAACTTGAATTGTATAAGCGGAACGCATACTGCATGGCTATAAGAGTATTTAATAAACTTCCTGAAAAAATTAAAAACAGCCGTTGAAATGTTTTAAATCACAAGTGTTTGATTGGCTTGCAGACGAGTGTTTTTATTCTGTGGAGGAATTTCTAAGTTATAGAACTCAATGACATAAGTAGAATTATTTATCCAAAATGTATGAATTTAATTAACTAGTTATAAGTGTTGACTAATGTTATAATTGACTTAAATTTAATGTAATAGCGATTATAGATTTGTTTTGCTACCGAGAATAATAATTTTATAGATTCTATGTATGTACTTACCTACCTTTTAATTGAAATTTACACGCCGAGATTTCGGCAGAATATGTTGCTACTTCTGACATTACACCATCCATTATGTATACACATATTCAGTAAATAAACCATTTCATTTCATTTATTTTTTAACTACATAAATATAATCAGTTAAAGATACTTAGTGCTCTGTAAATTTTTTTGTACTAATTAAAAAATAGTGGTGTATATACCGAAAAAAATAATTAAAAAACGAATTCTAGTTTTCTAATTTAGAAACGAAGTTCTAGCTGAACCAAATAGGGTCATTACTTTTGCGCCACCCGTTACTTTACGAATTACAATTGTTGAGTACAAGTAATAATTGTAATATCTCAAAATTTCGGCAAATAGATAAGATATTTTTGTACAATAATTCTCTTACTGACACGCAAGGCAACCGATGCGATTCACAATTTGTATAAATTTTCATGCCACTGTTTTACATGAATTGATTGTTATCAAATCAAGGATTGTTGTAAAACGTGGTACAATCATTTTTAAAGTCATTTTGGAAAGTCTCTATAGGGTATTGTATACTCTATAGGAAATTCTATAGGATATTGTATAGTTACATACAAAAGTGGGTGTAGTATTACACCTCTGCCTACCGCATCGCGGATACAGGCGTGTGTCTATAAAAACAAAAAAAACTATTTGGAAATATGGCTGAACTGTATTGCAAATTCATACTTGCATCATGGGTTAGGGGAGAATGAAAGTGTTGTTCGTAAACTGTCGATGTAGATTAAACGAACAAAAGTGTTACAAAGTTATAAATATTTTATACTCAAGCAATAGAAACTTGTGCATAATTTGACACCAGCGGGCCTTGTGAATGAATAAATAATTTGGGAACAAAAATAATTAACACGGGTAATTTATTACGATGAAAACTCTCCCTTACTTTTCGGATGATCTTAATTAACTTTGTGCAGGTATCTTTAGACATTTTCCTCATGACAAGTCAATGTCCTGACGTCATGGAAACCAACGAGTTAACCAAATATTGGTTAGAAGAATGAAGAATTAATTGAGGCTTGCCCTTTTTACCCAACTACGGCGAAGCCAAAAGGAAGGGTATTTTTTTTCTAGTTTTTGGCAGTCTATGTATGTATGTAAGTAAGTATGTATGTATTTATGTACGTTCCACCGTAGTGCCTAAACTACTGAACCGATTTTAATAAATGGGGTGTCAATAGATTTGTAATAATGACTGTGAAAATACGCCCAAGTGTAGTACGCTTGGAAACTAGTGTACATGTTAGTTACCTGCCATGTTCGTTTAATGCAGGTAAGTGTTCCTGGCACCCACATTAAGTATACAATAGGTGCGACCACGGCTCTAGCTTGAGCATTTCTGTACTTGTACTTTTCTGGATTTATATCTGAATGAGCTATTTTCATGTTTCGTTCTTTTTAAACCCCGTTTTTGACGTAGTCGGGTTATAGTTTAAAATTTTTATTTTGTCGAGTTGCAAAATAAAGAGCCTCTTTGAATATCGTATAAAGTTAAATACTTCTGGATTCGAAGTCTTTGGGTAATGTATAAAATACTAGCCTAATATCTAAAATCACCTTACAGAAAATTATTATCTTACTATATTGTACACATTAATATGAAATTCACTCTCTCTTTGTATTTTTGGAAAGGTAATGTTTAGAGCAATAATCAAACAACAACCTTTTCTCAAGTGACCATAAATTGCTACGTGGTACATTTAATTTAGGGAGACAGAAGATAAGTAGAGCCAAGTTCAGCAATCACGCCAACCTAATTAAAGGGGAACAAAAATCAAAAATATTTTTAAATATGTTAAGGAATGAATTGGAAAGTGTCTCCTGGTGTGAAAACGACGATGTAGAGTCCTACTATAATAAAATAGAGTCATCCATAGTACAAAGTTTAAACAAGACAAGTTCAAATCAAGAAAAAAGGATATAATATCAACTGAAACAAAAGATATGATAAAAAGGTGAATACAATTACAACATAAGAAGACAAAAAGTAGAGAAGAAAGACAAGAACTCTCAAGCTTATACAAAACAACAAACAAAAGACTGAGAAAAGACTGCAGATTATAGAATGAAAATTATAGAATCAAACTTATTAAAGTCCGGGTGTCAAAAAAGGGCTTATAAACAACTCAATACCAGCAAAACATGTATTCCAAAGCTGAAATCAAAATCCCCTCAAGATCACACACAAACAAGAAAAGACATAGTCAAAACAGCCACTGACTACTATAGAGATCCATATAGCTACCAAAGCTGTAATAAACAAGTTAGAACATGTCAAAACCTAGCAAATATTACTGAAACACCAAAATCAGTCGAACCTTTTAAAGAACAAGAAATTATGCGACAAATAGACGGACTCAAACAAGAAAAAAGCCCATGGCATGATAATATACCCAACGAAGCCCGTAAACTAGGAAAATACATACTGGCAAGTCACCTTACAAATATTTTTAGTAAAATTATACAAGAATAAAAAGTTCCTATGAAATGGGTGCAGTCAAGAATAATACTTCTCTATAAGAAGGGAGATCCATCAGATATGAACAACTACCGGCCTATTAGCTTACTTCCAGCTATCTACAAACAATTTGCAGCCTGCCTAAACAAGAGAATAGAGACAGAGATAGAAACACATCAACCCATAGAACAGGCAGGTTTCCGAAAAGGCTTTTGTACAATCGATCATATCCATACCTTTGAACAAGTCATCGAGAAGCACCAGGAGCATCAACAACCCTTATACTTAGCCTTTATTGATTACGAAAAAGCCTTCGACTCTATATCCCACGACAGCCTATGGGAGGCACTTGGCAACCAAAATGTTCCACAAACCTATATAAACATTCTGAAAGACATATATAGCAAAAGCATAAGTCGTGTTAAACTTGACAGACTAGGGCCAAAAATAGAAATATGCAGAGGTGTGAAACAGGGTGACCCTCTATCACCAACAATTTTTATATCAGTGCTGCATCATATAATGAAAGACTTACAATGGCAACATAAAGGTATTAACATTAACGGGAAAAATCTGAGTAACCTTAGATTCGCAGATGACATAGTACTATTTTCAAGATCATCAAAACAATTGGAAGGAATGATATCGGAGCTATGTACCGTTAGCAGCAAAATAGGTCTTAAACTAAACACATCTAAAACAAAAGTAATGACTAATGACCAAAAAATACCTATAGTAATAAACAACTTACAACACTTAGAGTATGTAGAGAGCTACATATACTTAGGAAAAAACATTTCATTCCGCAACTCTAGAAACAAAGATGAGATTGATAGGAGAATAAACATGACATGGAACAAGTACTGGAGTCTAAAAGAAATAATGAAATCTACACTACCTTTAAAATTGAAAAAGAAAGTTATGGATGGCTGTTTATTGCCCTGCATGTCATATGGATCACAAACCTGAATTTACAACAATTATACTAAAGACAGAATACTAAAAACACAGCGAGCCATGGAAAGAAGTATTCTGAATATTAGGTTGAAAGATAAGAAGAAAGCAGAAAACATAAGGAAAGAAACTAAGGTGATAGATGCTTTCCAACATATGAAACGGCTGAAATGGAAGTGGGCTGGCCCCGTGGCAAGGTTGACAGATAAAAGATGGACACAATTGGCAACAAACTGGGCAGGACCAAGTGGCACTAGAACGAAAGGACATCCAAGAGAACGCTGGGTAGACAAAATTAGAAAAACTGCTGGAGATGACTGGACCACAAAAGCAAAAGCAAGGGAAACCTGGAAACTATTGGAGGAGACCTATACCCATCAGGGGCCCTAACAGCATGTATGTGATTTTTAGTTATTTTATGCTAATATTTTTTGTTATACTTTTTTGCATGTTAAGGAAATAAAAAGGCTTTATTATTATTATTATATTGTACAAATTAATATTAAATTCACTCTCTCTTTGTATATTTGGAAAGGTAATGTTTAGAGCAATAATAAATTATCATATCTGCGCTTCGTTTTATGCGCTACCGAAAGTGTCACTACTTTTACCGTATACGGTTCGGAATGGTTCACTTTTGAAATTTACCTGACAACCATAGGTGTTTAGTGTGCATGACAAAAGTGCATCCGCAATGCATAACCTTTGTGTTACCTAGGATACGTACACATTTACGATAGCTATTCAGAATTGAAGTATCTATATGTTTACAAAAGTAAATAATAGTTAGATATACATAAGCAGGTACATACTTTTATATTTATATACCTACTAAGCCAAGATAAAACAACCTTTTTCATTACCTGGCCTGCTAGTCAATTTTGATGATTTTATGCAAAATCATTCATTTGTTATCAATACGATATGTTACGGTTGTCTGTGACGTATTATACAAACAACACAATAATTTTACATTTATAATAATTAAACTATAATTATGTATCACCTGTTGCTATACTTACTAGATATTGGCATGTTGATGAAGTTTAACTCTAGTTTCCATCTAGCAAAGATACTTACCGACTAATGGTTGCTATTCTGAACAGTCAAGTTATGTTTAAAGTAAATAAATGGCTACACTTGCTTCCAACTCTGCCTCATAGCGGCGGTGTTTCGTAGAAATCTACTAGTTCTTAGTTAACGAGATACGTTACAGAACAAACGAACCTTAGACATGCGAGTTTTATTATGCTGTGTTTTAATGTAAATCCAATCTCATGTTGCGGCGAGCCAGGATTTGAGTCTCGGGTTGTCTACTTTTTGTAAATATAGTTGTCTCCTGTCCCGGGACTTTCCAGTCGAGACTCGAGACAGGACATAGTTGTCAAAATTTCTTGTATAACTTCGAAAGTTGTATTTCTTAGAAGAGAATAATTTAATAAGACCTGAAATTAACCTTAAAACTGTTAGGATATCTTTGAAGTCATTATTTCATCAGAAATTTAATTTTATTCACACTGTTTACAAGAGATGGTAAGAATGTAGAAGATATTGAAAGAAGAATTAATGCAGGTAATAGAGTGAATGGAGCTCTGAAGGCGTTTATGAATATCCAAAACGTGTCCAAAAAGGCACATTTGGCTGTCCATAGAGGGGTGTTAGTACCTACTCTTATGTATGGTAGTGATAGTTGGGTATGGCAGAAGAGTCATGAAAGTAGAATAAATGGTGTAGAAATGAGAGCACTGCGAAGTATATGTGGTGTTTCTTTGACTGACAGAGTAAAGAATTGTGTGATAAGAGAGTGTTGTAGGGTAAAAGAAGATGTAGTGACAAGCATCGAGAAAGGTATGCTAAGATGGTTTGGACACGTGGAGAGGATGGATGACGAAAAACTGACCAAGCAGATATATAAGGCAAGTGTGGAAGGGACAGGACGAAGGGGAAGACCTAGGCGGACGTTCTCTGACCAGATTGGAGACATCCTAAAAACAGGACAGGTTAGAAGCACCCTGAACAGAAGAGCATGCATGAGGAATCTGATGGGAGTGAATGAAGCAAGAGAGATATGTCAAGATCGTTGCAAATGGCGCTCCGTAGTCTCTGGCTACCCCTCCGGGAAACAGGCGTGAGTCTATGTATGTATGTATGTACATATGTTTGGCCCGAAATTAATTTTATTCCTATTTTACTTTCTTAACAGCCCAGGCTGTGTCGTGACCTGGGACATTGAAATTTGCGAGACTTTCTAAACCCTACCTAGCACTACCTATCATTTTAATTAATGATTTTGTTTTGTGAGTTTGCTTGTTTTAAAAGGCAACTCCTTCAAACTGGCAACACATAGAATGAATCTTGTACTGCCGAGGACCTTACAAATAAACCTTCAATCAATTGAAACAAAGTACACCCAGACTCGAAACAAAAAATGTTGGAACACACAATGGCGCAGCACCTCTGCCTACCCCTCCGGGGATAAGGGCGTGAGTATATAAATTATAAAAAAATGTTTGAATGTTTTAAAGCCTCCACGTCACAGGATGAATTCCTAGCATGAGGTTATCTTTTTTAGAAGAAAAATAGTTTGTTTTTATAGACTCACGCCTGTATCCTTGAAGGGATAGGCAGAGGTGTAATTTTACACCCACATTTCGCCAGAAATTAACCTAATTCAAATTTTATGCTGAATAGTCTCGAAGTCCCGGGAAGCCCCGGGACTTCGAGACTATTCGGGAAATTAAATAAATTAAATATCAAATTTCGGGACTTAAAATTAAGTATACTTCAATAATACTAAAATTATTGCCCTGAAAAGCTTGTTTTTTTGATTGGTTGAACACACTAATCACAGAAACTACTGATCAGATTTGGATAATTCTTTTTCTGGATGGCTTATTTATCAAGGAAGGCTATTAGGCTACATAACATTACGCTATGAGCCACGGATGCGGAGCAGTAGCCTGAAATAACGAGGATGTAACCGCGGGCTCAGCTAGCAGCGATCATAAAAAAGCACTCAAAGAACACATGCATTCAAACAACTATTTGGGATTTTTATAAAAAGATATCACAGATTTCTAAAATATTTATAAGATCACGCAATCAGTTTATTTTGCCTTTAACTCTGAACTCGAATTAATCTGAACCATAGGATATCTGGAGATGGGATTATAGAGGACTTCTATGAAATAAAAAAAAATCATATTAACAAAATTAATCAAATCAGTTCTAGTCACTCTTCACGCAGCCGAAAATGATCATACAAACTATAAGTGAAGTTTAAATATAAATAAGTAGCTAGTCATTAAGCCATCACTAGACATGCCGAAGGTAAAGGCTCAACGTATTGGCATTAACGTCGCTTTAGCTTACACGTAATACCTACACGTTTCGGACATTTTAGCGGCTGCATAAAAGTGCTATTTATTGGAGATTGGAGCTTTTTATTTACGGCCAGTTTCAATATTCAATATATGGCTTTGGCTACTAGAGATTAAATTTGACATGAGCTCCACACAGAATATGATAAAGAGAATGTTGAGGGGTAACAGAAGATGTAGTGGAAAGCATCGAGAAATGTGCATACCTTTAAGATGGTTTAGGCACATGAAGAGGATGGATGATGAAAGACTAACCAAGAAGATATCATAATATAAGGTAAGCGGGAATGGGACAGGACGGAGGGGAAGACCTAGACGGACGTTTGTTGACCAGATTGGAGACATCCTAAAAAAAGGATAAGTCAGAAGTGAGAAATGTCAGGAACATTGCAAATGGCGTTCCGTAGTCTTTGCCTACTCCTTCGGATAACAGGCGTGAGTGTATGTATGTATATACATATGTATTAGCCAAATCCGTGGATAGATCGAATATT
The DNA here is from genome assembly GCA_944739405.2 of Euclidia mi. Taxonomy (NCBI): domain Eukaryota; kingdom Metazoa; phylum Arthropoda; class Insecta; order Lepidoptera; family Erebidae; genus Euclidia; species Euclidia mi. The sequence goes on along the minus strand of OX123202.2, from coordinate 34,346,336 downwards.
GAAACCGGCCGCAAATGCATACAACATTGACATATACATTGATGAGTTTAATTAAAGTTAAAATTGTAACGGCTTGATTGAGTGCTCTCTTGAAATAGCAACGACATGATTCGCGTCGTCTCTTACCACTTAGCTTTAGATTTTTGGATGGTTAGATTGAAGAGTTATAAATATACATACGTGAATTGACAATAATTGTTTTCAAGCAGATGCTTTAAAAACGCGTTATACCCCAGATAGATATCTAGGGTATAACTTATGGTGTCGCTCGTTATGTGTGCTCGAAGAACCACTGTGATTAGCCGATATCATAGAATCAATCGCAAACTACGCTGTGATTAATTACAGTGTCACCAGTGTTTAATATAGCATCAAACTTGTAAAACAAAAGGCGTCAAAACAGTGCCATTTATAGTCCACAGAAATTGAGATCAATTTCTATGTTATAGCCATTAAACCAAAATTGAAGATAAATCGCAACTCAAATAAGCTACTGTAAGAAGCGGGTCAAGATTAATATTCACATACGGAGACGTGCACTGTTTATTTTATTTCGCATACTAACCCGGCAGTAAACTTCTGATTAAATTTGTTGCAGCTTCCAACATAGTTTTACTTTATCCGATTCTTCATGATTGACAGGACGCCGTACCTGTTATGCACATTGTATTAAATCTGATAACGCAGTAATAGTTGTAATCAGGTAGCAAGGACAATTTTTTGGGACTAGTCGAAAAAACCTTCCTAACACATTGAAAGTTCACATTTTCTGTTGCACATTTTCATTTCATATTTTTTAACAATACGAACCTACCCTCAATACACATAATTATTATAATTACATAATATTCTTAGATACCCAAACACCTTTCCAAGTAAAGCTTAAAGGTGAAGTTCGTAGCAGTTGACATGTCACCGAGACACCACTAGTTTCTATAAATTTCTATGAAATACCTTCCGTAGCGAGCGACACATCGTCTACGGCGCGCTGTAGCGAGGTGTCGCCCAACCGCACATTAGTATTGCCAATGACGTTAACAAAGACGTCAGACATCCTGTCTCATAGAACATTAAACCAATAATAAAACGGTGCTGTCGTTTACTAGACAGCGGGTCTACGGTTGGGTTTGAAATCATGACTGAAGTGGAACATCGCGACGACGTGGCATCGACACGTCTTCTGCTGGTGTTGCCTGCGTACCATAATGGAATCGTAAATAGCTACATGAGACGATACAGAAATACAGAAACAATTTGATAACTAAAGTTGGCTACTTTATTTATCAAAATCGTATTATTGGTATTGTTACATTTTCTTTCAACTTCTACGACTGTTTGCATTGTGGAGTAGAAATTGTGTACATAAAAGAACAATCAAATTATTTACATGGTCACTGTAAGTACATCTATAAACCAATTTAAATGAATCACTTTACGAATTACCTTTTTTGTACAGCAAATAATTACATTTTTTTTCTGAAATTCCATGGCTTTCTCCCAATTTTTGAGGCATTGTTCAATGAGATGGCCTACTTTGAAACATCCCATTTAAGAGATAAACTTTTTTACCTATACCTATACTTATCTGGTAAATTAAAATGTATTTTATTATATAAGGCAATCATCCCTAAAAGCTTCAATACCTATGTAATACACGATAATTTTTTTAATTCAAAACAACTTCTGCGAAAACAAAACAATACTAGTCCAGTCAAATTAGGCAAAATTAGGTGCAAATCTCGGCAAATCGACATACCCAGTATATGACTACGTAAAAACTTGTATTTTGGCATTCTAAAACTGTTCTAAAAAGTCACATATAATTGGATGTCCGCAAGTTTTAAATTCAGGGGTCAAAGGTCACAAAAATCGTTTTATTTTTTTTTATTTTTGCAAATATCTCGTTTTCCATGGGTTTTACGCTATTTGTATTCATTATCAATATTGTAGACAATTAAATTTTCTACAACTTTTTTCTTTAACATTTTTTTGACCTTGAAATGTTTTCGAGATAGAGAGCGTAGAGCGCGCGGTCAGAGAATTATCTGAGGTCTACTGTTAGTCTCGATCAAAAACTCGAAATATTAAGGTTATAATTTATTGTTAAACATATAATTATCATTTTTATTAACTTTTAGTTTAAATTCAATCTTTATTATAATTCTTAAATTTATCAATTCAATAACACTCATAATCTCTTTCGGTAATTGAAAAATGTGGATAGTATCGATCATCTCAGTTATGCACTATACGTCAAGTTAACAAAATCGAATAAACCTGTGCAGTTATCAAATATTCCACCAACGAGCGGAGCAGCTCACCAACATTTCAATCTCGTTTATTATCAGATTCAAACTTGGTTAGGGCATGATTTAGAACCTGAAGAAAGGGGTTGGACTAAGCGTAACGGATTCCTGGAACCTATCATGACTATTTTACCACCTGCTCCAGATGAATTACTTAATACAATATTTCTGTAACTGCAAAAGTGGTTGTGGCTCAAGATGTGGATGGAGGAAAGCGAGGTTACAGTACTCTTTAGCTTGCGGCCAGTGTAATGGACAAGCTTGTCTCAATGCTGCACCATATCAGACCGATATAAATGATGATACAACCTTAGACCCAGAAATCATGAATGACTTGAGGACAAATGTCGTTGAAGACGGTAATGAAGAGGAAATTCTGCAGCAGAAGGACAATGATGACGATGATGAAGAAGAAGAAGAGAATTGAAATTAGAACTTGATCTCGAAATTTTTATTAATTTTGACTATAATAAATCTATAAAATGACGTTTTATAAAAACATCAATTAAAAATTTATTTCTTTTCTTCTTTATTTATATAGAAAGTCATTAGTATAGGCTAGGTAAGTGTTATTAAATACATTGACCCTTAATTAAAAATAGATAATTAACCGAAAAAAAATAATTTAATCTAAAAGTTAATAAAAAATTATAATTATATGTTTAGCCATAAATTACAATCTTAATATTACGAGTTTTTGATCGAGACTATCAGTTAACCTTCTGACTTCAATTCTCAGACTGCGCGCTCTATGCCCTCTATCTCGAAAACAGTTCAAGGTATAAAAAAATGTTAAAGAAAAAGTTGTACAGAATTTAATTTTCTACAATATTGATAATTGGTTTGAAGAAGTATTGTATAAAAAAAGAATTCTTTATTTAAAAGGTAAGCAAATAAGTGCTGATAAAAAGAAAAATATTAGATTTTACAAAAAAATTTGTAAAATTCTTAAGAAATGTCTACACAAGTCAAAGCAATTAGAAAATTATAAATATATTAACAATAATAGTAATAAATGCAAAGCGGTGTGGAAAATTATAAACCAAAATATTGGAGACAATAAAACTAATTCAGAAATAGATAAAATATTACACAATAACCAGTTACATACGACTGCAGATGACATAAGTAATTTATTTAATTCCTTTTATGTTGACTTGACTAATAATAATGACTTTAAATATAACATTGACAACATAAATGAAACTATGGACATGAACAAAGTAAAATTAAATTATTTTTTTAAAGCTGGCAGATCCAATTGAGATATTCACAATCTCAAAAATACTAACTTCGTAGACATTGATGGTATCAACACAAAAATGATAAAACTCTGTGCACACTGGATATGCGAACCCTTGAGCTTTATCATAAATATGTCATTCCAACAAGGTATTTTTCCGACGATTCTTAAAAAGTCAATTGTTAAGCCCTTATAAAAAAAGGTGAGCCGACAGATATGAATAATTATCGTCCAGTTACCCTTATACCAGTAATATCAAAATTTTTTGAAAAGGCTATGTTGAAAAGAGTGCTTGACTTAGTTTTGAAGGAAACAATACTAAAAGAAGAGCAATTTGGTTTTAGAAAAAACAGTAGTACTTCACTAGCCTGCTTCAATCTGATTAAAATAATTACTGAATGCATTAATGATAGAATACCTGTAACGACATTATTCCTAGATATGAGTAAAGCGTTCGATTTTGTTGATCACAAACTGTTGCTCTACAAGCTAGAAAAGTACGGACTAAGACGAATCGCTAATGATTGGATTAGGAGCTACTTAAAGGACCGATATCAATGTGTAGAAATAACCAAAATAGAAAATAATGAAAAAGTCACACGTAGATCAAATTTCAAACTAAATAGATTCGGTGTCCCACAGGGCAGCGTACTAGCTTTTTGTTCTTAATCTACATTAATGACCTACCTAATATTACACACCATAGAACTATTTTATTTGCAGATGACACACGACACTTATTATCAAATGTGACAATAAAGAAACATATGAACATGACATCAATTTGACGCTCAACAAGACAATTAATTGGCTACTTAACAATAATTTAAAAATTAACGTTGATAAAACGCAAGTGATACAATTTCAAAATTATAGGAGGCAACATAAATGTAAATTACAAAAATAATAAAATAGAAGAGGTTAGTACAGCGAAATTTCTAGGTCTGATGCTCGATAAGCACTGTTGAATATGTTTGCAATAAACTTGATCGGTTCGTGTTTGCTATTAAACGTTTACGGCAATCAGTGTCAACGGAAGCGGCTCTCAGTGCATACCACGGATACGTGTCGTCGGTGTTGTCATATGGTCTCATGCTATGGGGGAACTCGGTTGAGATTGAAAAAGCATTTCGGGTGCAAAAGAAATGCGTGAGAGCTATTTGTGGAGCTTGGTTTACAGACAGTTGTAAGCCATTATTTAAAAAGTTTCACATCCTGCCACTGGTTTGCATGTACATTAGAGAACTCTGTTTTTTTGTTAAACTGTAACCACAATACTTTAGTAAATATTCTGAAACAGTTGGTAGAGACTCTAGGTATAAATTTAAGCTTCTCCGACCTAGGTGTCGTTTGGACAAATTTGAGAAGAATGTCTATGTGAAGGCTATAGAAGTGTATAATAAGTTACCAGACACGTTTAAAGAACTACCTAATACTGTATTTAAAAGAAATGTTACAGCGTGGCTAGCGGAAAAATGTTTCTATACTTTAAATGATTTTATGACATATAAAGAAAATGTTTAAATTAATTAATGTTAAAAAATCACGTATGACAACAATAGCAATATTATCTGAACATTTAAATTTATTTTAATTTGACCCTTCTATGCAATTATTAATTTAATATTATATTTTACAATTATACATGACTAACATTTTGACATTAATTAACTGATAAATCAATGCAATATAAACAGAATGTCTTTGAATTATATTATTGTATAAATTGACATATTAGCGCACCATTGTTATGGTAGAATGTGAGGATCACTATTACTGTACCAGCACTATGTAACCACATTTCTCGTAAATAAATGCATTTCATTTCATTTCATAATAAATACAAATAGCATAAAACTCATAGAAAACGAGACATTTGCCAAAAATGTAAAATAAATCGATTTTTGTGACCCCTGAATTTAAAACTCGCAGACATACAATTATATGTGACTTTTGAGAACAGTTTTAGGATGTCAAAATACAAGTTTTTACTTGGTAAAATACTGAGTAATAATGTCGATTTTCCGAGGTCAACCCCTAAATTGACTGGACTATACCTCAAACTACACAGACGACAGGTACAAAATTTTGTTCGCTCCTGTAAATAGCAAACTATATTAGTCGGCCCGATATAGCTCCCCAACTTTGTACCACATTGATGGACGAGAAAAGCTAAATAATGTAATTTCATTGATAAGTGGCTAACATGACAAGGGTTGAGTTTAGAACCTTTCTGGCAGCGCCATTTAATTTATGTGCTCATAACTTAAGCCTACGAAACATTTGTTTTTAAAGTGACAGTTTATAAAAGAAAATGATTTTTAAATGCACCAGCTATGTTCTTAATGATTCTTCGTCTACCATATCATTAACATGACTATACATTTCTACTGAGCATGGGTTTTCAGATTAAAGAACGTGGTTTGATTCAAAGCAGTTCCAGCAGCGGACTGCGAAAGGCTCTAAAGGAGCAGGGCTCTATTTAATGCGTCTTGTGTCGGACGTAGGTACTTAGTCATTTAGTGGTCTCGACAGATGTTACAAATTGAACCGTCAGGGAATGAAGCAAAGACGAGTTAAATAGCACTCTCAGTTAATAAACACTATGTTTAGTGAAGACTATTCAGAATTCTATTATTTCTATTATTAGACATTCGGTAAAGTCTAAAACTTATTCGAACGCTGAAATCAAAAACTGAGTCAAATTTAATGCAGGTATTGAATAATGCAAGTTCTGATGAATTTACATTAAAAATTGTATCGTATTTGATCGGATTTGCACCTAAAATAGTAACACTTAGATCCGTCGTAACATTTGACACGCCTATATTGATTTTATTGTTATTGTCTCTGAAGTTGGGACTTAGCCTACATGGCTGAATGCCATTCTCATCTGACAACACGTATAGCTTAGTTGCATAAGCAGTCGCCTCGCCACTTGACACTGCGCCTTGTGTCATGAGTTCGATTCCCACACCAGACAACACTTTTGTGTGATCCACAAATTGTTGTTTCGAGTCTGTGTATACTTTGTGTCTGATTAAATGTTTATAAAACCCCCGCGAAACGAGCAGGAAATGCATTATGAAAAGAAAAATAAAGGATCTCCTATTCTTCAGCATTACGAAGAACGAAGTCTGTGCATACAGATAAAGAAAACATATAATAAGGATGATATACTTAATATACCAAATATACTAAACATTAAATTATATATATCACATGAAGTCTAAATAATAATTACACTTAGGGCGCTCTTGTCCACCCACAGTTCTCTTTATCAATTAAATTTTTAAGTGTGCCCTTTCTCGCCTTTAATTAAACAGAATAAAGGATTAGATAGGCACTAGCTATTTTAAGTCGTACCGCTCCACAATTCCTTGTAATCTTTGCGGAGCATTCTTAGTTAAATAATTAAATACGACTTATATTTTTAGTATTGCTGGTCTGTAGTATTTGTTTTATAATGATAATATCTTGAGGCGATTAACGCTTGGGCATCATATTTTTTTAATGAATATAATGATATTCATTAAAAAATAGTGTTAAATATTGTAGAATTTACCTAAATTTGGAATTTCGCCATTTGTACACTCCATAGCAACTATAGTAGGAAATAGTATTTATTATTTAATGAGGTTTCAGTGGCAACTGAGAAGGTTTTCATTGAAAATCGAATGATATAAAATTATTGACGGTTATGGCCGCATAATATCACAGCATAATTGGAACAGCTCTCTATAAAAAATTTAATGTGCAACGAATAAAAGTTCAGCTCATTGAACTTATTTTACAGATGTGGAACAATATAAATCACACTGGGACACAGAATAAATAAGTGTCGTGCTCATTTCCTAAACATTACTGGCGCAATCACTTCAGTATTCTGAGAGTCTAACGCGGTCAGCTGACCACATTATGCTCAAAACCTATCTCCCTGCGATAGCTTCCTCTATAAAAGCAAACACAATAAAAGAAAGCAGAAACGACTTCAATTTACAATATACCACGTTGATCAAGCGGGTGTTGAGTTATATCGTCGTTTAACATCTTGTTGTAACAAGATGTGAAAACGGTCTCTTGGATGTAACTATTTTGGATAAATATTTTGAAATAGCTGCTGCTTTTGCATAATAGTAATATGCACAAGTAGCAGTTAGTAGTATATTCTAAGCAATGGGTCTGTATCGCGTGATTATTTAAGAATAAATGGGAATTATATTTAATTACTCTATCTTTTTGGTATGTTAGTATTTCACCTATTAATATTTAAATCCATTATATTAGTAACCATAAAAATGTTTGTAATCTAATCGCTATACTGGATTTATAACTATTGCGGCAGATGTCTCAAAAATGGACCATGGAATTTTAGTATCGTAGGTGATACAAAGGACCATGGGCAAAAATTTATGAAGCCTGGGCTCACCCACCAACAGAGATGAGACCACTTTGAATTTACTTGTAAAGCACTAAATATAAAGATATAAACTCATTATTGCGAAGAATCCATGGGGTTATTTTGCTATAAATATTTTTAAATAAACTATAAACCTGCAAAGTAATGCTATTCTGGCATTGTAGTTTTGTCAGAGAGGTTGGACTAGGTTTAGACTAGAGAGAACATGCCCTATAAATTTCCTTATACCGAACGTGCAACATGTAATGTCAGTTGGTCTTAGTTGGTTAATCATAACGTCAAATTACGCGTCTCATTAAAAGAGGCATAGACTCTTTACATACTCATATCTTTGACTAAATTCTCTAAATAACCGTGCTGTGATCTGTCATCAGTGTAAAATTTGTTGGACGTTTGTGTTTACATTTTTAATAACTTTTTTGCATTTAAATAGTAAGTTAGCTTATAATAATTAAATAGTGTACTCATTAATTAATACACATCGTGTATGTGACATCGAGATGTGGATTCCGCTATTCTCGGAACGGAAATAACAGGAGAAACTTTATCTTCTAGCAGTGAGTCGGAATTTTCCAACAAATGTACTTACTTTTCTCGTATTAATGCTATAATGAGTGTTAAGTTACACAATATCATTGTATTGCAAATCAAAGGAACAGCTTGCATACGTATGTGTTATGAATTTAACTCACAAATTGTTATTTTGTACATTTATTGATTTAATAGCCTTAGTGATGGGATTTGACAGTGAAAGGAGATATCGATGTTTTTTGAATGAGGGATAAATACGGAAACTAACTATCGGACATGAATGTTAAACTGTAGCTGGAAGCGACAGCGGATAGCCGCGGTTGCTAAGTTGGCAATAAACAAAGACGTCCAGCGGTCTAATTTTCTATCGCGCATTTGATAGTAAACGCAGTTTAATGTACATAATTTACTTAGATACCTTCCTTAAAAGTAGCGTCTATTAACCTAAAGCCAAGTGTTCCAGTGTACGCGCGTGTGTGTAGGCTTACATTTTTGACTCTATAAAATATTATGTATATTTCGTTTTGTATATTTCTCTATAAAATATATATTATAAAATATTAACCTAAAGCCAAGTGTTCCAGTGTACGCGCGTGTGTGTAGGCTTACATTTTTGACTCTATAAAATAGTAGATGGATTAGGGATGTGAGTAGCATTTTTTTATTATTAAGAAGGTGTTTTTTATTACAGGTTGCCTATTAATGACGTCACAAGAAAACTTTGGATAAATGCCGTTGGACGGCCTAGTTTGATTTAGCAGAAGTACCATCGTATTTGTTCACGTCATTTTGAGAAAGACTGTTTTTTAAAGACAGAAAGCACCTGGCGTCGTTTAAAACCGAAAGCTGTGCCTACATTACATTTATGCTCGGACATTGCACACCCGGTAGAATTATTTATCCAAAGCTAAAAAAAAAGTGTGTAATTTTAGTTTGAACATATTAATAAAATATAATAATTACAACGATTTTAATTAATCTACCTACTTCTATATTATTTATCATATTAGTGCTATCCTGACTGATCAAAGACGTCTTGCCTTGTAGTCCGCTACATAATATTCTACCATAAAATATAGCCTAGATTTCTTTCACATTCACACAACATTATCTGGTCCCAAACTAAGCATATCTTGTACTACGGGTACTAGAAAATCGATAAACATGCATATATACTTTTCTGTAAATATATTACATATTATACATAGTACCATCCAGACCAAGACAAAAATCCATTTTCATGCACACAAATGTTTGACTTGAGCGGGAATCAAACCCGCAAGCTTCGGCGTGGCAGTCGGATTACCTACAACTCTAAAAAAATCAACGTGATATGATGCGACGCAAACAAATTGCCAAAGCCTGCCGTGCTGCATTAGCCAATCTGGTATAATTCGTACAATACATAATCTAAGTGACAGTTTCTTAGCATCGCATCGCAACGCATCGCTCATTAGTTTATGAATACTTTTTGTCAATAGATTTTATGGCTAAAACGAACAACGTGATTTTTTTAGTACTGTCTGTCTGGCAAGTCTTTGCAAAGCACTGTCCGGCGTCAACAGCAAAAACTACAATTTCAATATTTTAGTTGTTTACTTCTACGGCTTAAATATATCGACACATACTAAAGTAAGACATTTGACCAAAAATATTTATCGATAAATCATCACTGTTACGAACAACACTCGGTTTCCTAACTCTACGTTTTGTCTACTGTTTGCCTACCACGAGTCTGCTATAAGAGCGTGCTGCTAAACCTATCGACAGCTCTTTCTATCATACTGCATGTGCCATTAGAAAGAAGATATCAATCATAGCAACCGCTGTTGTTATTTAGTGTTACTTCTATGCCTTAGGTTATATTCCTTTGAGTTTTGTTGTTTCACATCTTTAACTAGTTTTAATTCCATGTGCAAAGAATACATAAAAAATAAAACAGCTGCTAACAGTTAAAAATATTTTTATTAACATTTCAATCAATATCAATAATAATATCGTTTAGGTGACCTGCCGGTAGATTAAATTGTATGTGCCGAGAGGATACACGAAAACACACATATTACATACATACATAGACTCACGCCTGTTTCCCGAAGGGGTAGGCTGAGACTACGGAACGCCATTTGCAACGATCCTGACATATCTCTCTTGCTTCATTCACTCTCATCAGATTCCTCATGCATGCACTTCGGTTCAGGGTACTTCTAACCTATCCTGTTTTTAGGACACACAGATAACACCGTGAGAATCACGAGTCGACTGACTGAGAGCAGACGGGCGCGGGGCAGGCGTCCGAGAGGAATGAGATGGAAGGAGAGTGTTGTAAATCACACGGGCGCAAAAGCGCATCTATTGTTTACCATTATTTTAAACAGTGGCGTAGGAAGGGAGAGGGGGTGGTCCGCCCCGGATGTCACCCTTTTTGGGTGCCACCCCGAACTCGACTTTAAGAACAATGTACAAACATATAAAACACATAGGCACTAGTTCAGCACTACGATTCGGGAGCAGTTAGTCCGTAATTGTTAGGTATCGACTAAAAAAAAAAGAAAACAGTCGACCGCCAACTTCCGCCCCGGGTGCCACCAAAGCTAGCTACGCCACTGATTTTAAAGTAAGAATATATTGTTACTATAACAGTTTTATGACTAACAATTGTATTTTTCTACAAAATCTATTTAAGTGCATATCTTTTTACTGTAATGGAATTGAAGGTGGTGCTAGTAGTAACAATTTTAGTACGAACAAAACCCTTTCCAATGGCGTATGCTATAACTCTGTTGGACACTGAGCCCAATTTGATGCATGGTCCTTTGAATCGGTTTCTAGGGGATATTTCTCTGAACGACGTCTTAAGAGGCCGTTCCCGTTTTTTAAGCCATTTTAGCGGTTAACACGCGCGGAGATACGTGATTGTGACTTAGATATATCAACAAATTAAGAAATGAACGATGATACTATTAGATCACTTAGTCTACTATGGTACTATGGGAGTAAAAATAAGTGTTTAATTACCTACAACGGAAAAATCAAGTTGCCGCAAAGCATGTTTTGAAGAAATCATTTTATGAGCATTACGCGATGGTCCATGACATCGAAAATTATGTGAGTAATTAACTTTTAAATGCATATACGACATAACAACATCATACTCCTTGGTATGATGGGGCCAGAATTTTTGGTTTCATTCAGAAATAAACCAAAAAATGTTACGTAAAATGTCATTAATTTGTCAGTTTACGTCTAAATGGATTATTTTTTATCACATAAAATACACTAAGAAATAAAAAAACAAATAGTCTCTAATAAGATTTGATATTGCTAGGAAAAAAAAAATCAGCTTCTAAATGTGATTAGAAATATTTTAAATTAATTTTTAAACGAAGCTAGAAATCGTTATATAAATCCTGTACGCGTCTACAGAACTTTAGACCGCGCTGAGCGCTCATCGAGGTAGGACGTGTGCCGCTTGCCGTCGTCACTGCGTCTGTGTGCGTGCCTTGTAAACACCACTGTAATTATAGCGCGACCAACCCTTCTTGATGTGAGTTATTATTGTTGAATATGTATAATAAAATAATGGTAACGAAATCGATGCTCTTATAAAATAAATACTGCAAGATTCAAAAATACTATATTCACTTAGGTCTTAAGGTGACTCTTATGAATGTCAGAAATTGTATCTAAATATATACATAACTCAAACTGACTGACTGACATAGTGATCTATCAACGCACAGCCCAAATCACTGGAGGGATCTTACTGAAATTTGGCATGGAGGTGATTTTATGACGTAGGCATCCGTTAAGAAAGGATTTTGATAAATTCTACTCCCAAGGGGATGAAAGTTTGTATAAAACTTTGCCAATTTTAAACTGATCCAACTGAGACTTTGCATGCCGATAGCTACCATGATGTAGGCATCCCCTAAGAAAGGATTTTGATAAATTCCACCCCTAAGGGGATAAAATGGGAGCTGAAAGTTTGTATGAAACTTTGTCAATTTTAAACCGATCGGGCTAAGACTTTGCATGCATATAGCTACTATGAGGTGGGCATCCCCTAAGAAAGGATTTTGATAAATTCCACCCCTAAGGGGATAAAAAAGTTTGTTTAATTTTTTTTAGATTTTCGACTGATTGAACTGAAATTTTAAAGATTAGAGCTACTATGATGAAGACGTGCGCTTAAATAAAATTTTGATAAATTCAACCCCCATGGGGATAAACTAAGGGATGATGGAGGATATAAATGTATTAGTTTGAACTATCAGTACCTAATGGAACGAATAAATTAAGACGAACGAAATAATTTAAGTTCTAAATGTTGACAATAGATAGCGTTGTGCAGTTAGGTACGTCATTTTTGGACGAAGGGGAAGACCTAGGCGGACGTTCTCTGACCAGATTGGAGACATCCTACAGTGTAGTACTAGGGCTTGTAATATCGGAGAATATTGAATTCCGGAACTGAGTTACGATATTGGAGTGTCAATTCCGGCATTCCGGTACTGGTTCCGGAATCGGTATGCTCTTGAAGTAGGTAGATATTTATTGTTAGTAGGTATATTTCTTATAATAAAATAAACGTGTATACTACAAAAATTAAACAAGTTATATATTTTCATCAGTTTACAATTCGTTATGCATTGGATAGATCAAAATTTAACCATTGAATTTGAACACCTCAACATTTTCTACAGTTTTGATTAGTTAACATGCCATGAACATTCAGGCCTTAGTAGGAAAAGTTACGAAGAAAAATAGTATGATTAAACATTGTTATAAAACCAGACAATTTAACATTAAAATAATAACCAGACCAATTCTCGAAATTCCTAGCTCATGGTTTGCCAACGTGCCATGTAATGTAGCGTATTAGGTGTACCGTGTAAGACTAAAACTGTCAAAGCAGCAAAGTGCGCTTCAAAGCAGCGAAGTTAAAGTAGGAATGGGTAGGATATGTCTGTAGGAAACATCTCGAAATTGGACATACATCACCAAACAATGCAACCCTGAAGGAGAAGTAGAACTGGAGGAAAGAGAAGTGTTGACAGGGGCAGGTCGAAAAAACGATTAATACTTTTCTAGCTGACTGGCAAGATAAAGCAAAAGGTCGGCATTTATGGAAGAGTGTGCGGGAGACCTTAGCCCAGCAGTGGGACAGTAACGGTTAAAATAAAAACAAATATTACTAAACTTTAAAGTAACATTTGGGAATAATGTGAGTTTATGCACTTTCCTTATTTTATGGGTAGTGGATTGATTCATTTGCTGAAAAATCGTGGGAGTGAGAATCAATAAAATATTTAAAATTGAATTGAATCCGCGCTCGCCGCGCTCGTCGCGCTCGTTTATGAGATTGTGTGCATGAAAAGTCCGTACGTACACGGCGCCGGGGATTCACGCGTACATTCAAACCGGCGGCGGCCGATTTGTATGAAGCTATCCTACTATTATTTTTATACTATGTACTGACGCCCTGTAACGACTGTCAAAGATCTTCATGACAACCGGGACCGACGGCTTAACGTGCTCTCCGAGGCACGGGACAAGCGATAATTAATAATTCAATACGCACATAACTCCAAAAAGTCATTGGTGCGCGCCGTGGATTCGAACCCGATACCCTCTGCATGTCTGTCGGTATATCCACTCGGCTATCGCTGCCTCAAATCTCATTTATATTGTGTATTAATATTTTCAACCGACTTCAAAACGGAGGCGGTTTACAATTCAGCTGTATTATTTTTTCATATTTTTTAATGTTTGTTACCTAACTAATGCATCATTTATGGACCGATTTGGATTTATTTTTATTTCATAGGATGGGCTATAATGATATTACTTCCAGATGGGTCCCATAGAAAGTTTTTCGAAATCAGTTCAGTATTTTGGATTTTATAACAGAATGACTAGAATTAGTATTTATTGTAATCTAAGTAAATGAGATTTTGCATGTTTCTACGACTGTTTGAAGTCGGATGTTTTTTAACAGCAACAATGGAATCTACCTGGAATTATTACATTTAAACATCAAAATACGTTATCCGAAATAATTCTGTATTACGATCATACATTTTATTGGTCAAAGTATCAATTTGTTTTGTCTCCGCGAGTTCACTGCAAGGTAGATTTTGTTGGGCTACACAGACGCACACATTGACACCTCGATCGCGTTGCCCGCGCGCTTGGCGTAAAATACCTATTCACGCAGTCCGTGAATTTTGGAACGGCCTCTTAAGGAATCACAGCGGTCTTACCAAAATATATAAATACTAGAGGACGCCAGCAGCTACGCCTGCATTTTTTTTTAATTTACCCGTTTTGGCCGATCCCGTAGGAATTTCGGGAAATCCCTTCTTAGTGCACCCCTACGGTACCCAAGGAACATACATGCCAAATTTCAGCTTCCTGCGCCCAATAGTTCCGGCTGTAGCGTGTCTGTCAGTCCGTCAGTAACGCAAGGATTTTATATATTAAGATGTCCAAAGAGTGGACGTTATTAACCACGAGTTCTCGTTTCGAATCTATATCAAGAAATAAAAGATATTGACGTCTCAAATAATTCTGATGATTGTAGTCACTGTTGTCACCCAATCCGACAATAATGATATCCAATTAACAACAGATTGCATTAATATTTACATCACATTTTTATTAATACGTTTCACTGCTTTATTTAACCGATACTAATGACCCGATGAAACCTTGATTTAATTTATTGAGTTAAAAAAAAAACTTGAGTTTAACTTATTTAAAAAACTCAACCAATTTGTACACCTGGGATATATTTTAAGTAAAGCGTCAAAATGTATTAAATTAATATTATATTTTAACTCAATTTCAAATTTTGTAAACAGACTGCGAACTTCAAACATTGTTGATTTGAGTGGAAATTCAATTAATGCAGGTTATGTCTTATAATTCTAATTTATTTGTTGGCTGATCATTTGGTTAGTGCTAAATTTAAATTGCTAAATTTTTTTTCAAATATGCAATCACATAAAGCAAACTTAAATAAACATTTTTATTGGCTGGCTGAGTGTACAATCTCACACGTCGGCCAGAATACTGACCTCCTCTCAATGCTCTATGCCCTAAATACAACGCTTTCAGATGATTTATGTAAGCATCTGAAAACTATACGTGTTTCAAACGTTCACCTTTGCGCCGGCAAATAATTATGCTTGATGGGTTGTAGCACCGCGGCAACTCCACAGGCTTTCTGAAAGCATTGTTTTACTGTAAGTATATGCATGCAGAACGTGTCATGCCTACTGTAAATACTTGAACCACAGACTACAAACTCATAAAGTCTGGAAAGAGGCACGATTATTATATTTATAGGATTCTGTAAAAATGCTATTAATGCGAAGTTGTACACACTTCAGAACTACAGGAGACGGCAATACGCTCGCTTGACGGTCATAAACAACTTTAAAGAAGTCCATCCACCGCCAGCTTGAAAACACGCCAGCCTTAAAACTCGAGGGAACGTTCCCATATCTCGAGCTCTCAATAGTAGTTACAACACTGGGTTCATCCTAGTACCTATTATTATACCCAAGATACCAAACCATCTAATCTTTATATATATAAAGGAAATTATCGGTGCAAAAAACATAAGTAGCGTAACTACATTGATTTTTTATTGTTCTATTTGCGAACCATGTAATGCAACTTTTACCTGGATCCATTTCATTGGCATAACAAACTAAAATAACATTACTCTGAGCCAAATTGTTAAGGATCATGTACTTTACAGACATTTTATTGCCTAAATGAAGGCACCCTATTTTCCTCCTTACAAATTTGGGTCAATCCACGAGGTCATATTCTAAATCTCATTTATTACACTCTGATTTAAATTAAGTAAGTTTAATGAGCTGTACTAAAAGGGGAACAAATTTACAAGGTTGGAATGTTAATTATAGGACAATAAGAATGTAATAATAAATAGATAAAGATGGATACTGAATGTACAATTCGCCGTCCCCGGAGAATAAAATGATAACTACAAAAATGCAACTTTACAGGAAAAATAAAAAACATGTTTTCATCGATTGCTCCTTAAACACTGGAAGTAGACAGATGATTGTAAGCTTTTAAAGAAGGTTATTTTTTGTTTATTCTAAATGTTTTAGTGAAATATGCCTTATTATCAAAATAGAGATATTATTTCAAAAATAAAAGGTTAGTCAAAATTAGCCATCATCTAAGTTGTTTAACGGCGATTATCATTTTATTCTCCGTACAGCCTGACCAGAATCAAATATTGTACTCTTCACTTATCATTTTTCAAATCCATAACAGTCATATTACAAACACGTCTTATACAGAGCGACTGGATGGTTTTGAACGAGAATAAAATGATAACTACTTTTATCATTATCTAGTCGCATATTTTTTTCATGAGAACATAATTCTATGACTGTTTGTCATACTAACAAGTGGGAATAAATTTTGATAATACTATATTAACACTTTATTCTCGTAATTTAAAACTTGTTTCAAATCTTTGAATACTATTGTAATATTTTGTAACTTCGTAAATAACTGTATAAAAATTAGGAAAAAAAATGAGCAGATGTATAAGCACCCACAGATCCCAAAAATGACATACCACTAAAACTAAGACAATGGCAGTTATCATTTTATTCTCCGGGGACGGCGAATTAGTCATCGATCATGTACAAAAGCTGGTTACATATTGTTTAAATATTGTAACTTATTTGTAGACATACATCTAAAGTAGGTTACTACATCTGTAAAAAGCTTTCCGCTGCTAAGACGACATTAACTTATGTGACGTCAATCACTGACGTCGTTCGCCCTCTCCTCTCGGCTGGCCACTTATCATATACCTAGGGCAATATTATTGTCACTAAAAATAAAAATCTGAAAATAATTTAACATATTTCGTCACATATAAACTAAATATATTTTTTATACGCCACACTTTGGTAAGCTTTACGAATGAATCACGAAGTAAAACTGTTTTCTTTTTTTTTATGTTTATAACAAGCTTGAAAATGAAGGTAATATTTTCTTAGTCGTAAAATTAAAGTCGCCGTTGCAAAGGCATATTGCATTGCACTTCTTGTAGCAAGAAGAGGTATGTGCCCAGCAGTGGACATTTTATATACAGGGATGATGAAGCTGTAAGGTTAAGGATTTATGAGATTAAACACTTAAAATCTTCGGCAATTTGTACGTACATAATTATATTTATGTAACGGAGCTTACGGTGTCAAAGTATGAGTCTGTCAGCTATAAAGTGACTAGCTTCTGATCCAAGCCGTCAGTTGTGTTGCATCACATAGAAGTTATTTCTACTTCTGTTATTTACGCAATTGTCCAAAATTATAAAATTAACATAATATTAGCTGAATTCCTACGGGTTTCAATAATAATTAGCCTCTAATGTCTCCGTAACGCTACCATGTATGGTACAGCTCAATAAAACTTATCCGTCCTTCTAAAGTGACAAGAGGCGGCTATCTAACTGCATTCTATGCAAATACAATAATAAAATTATGTAGTTCTTAGAATCAGAGTATTCCAATAATTACTGTTGCCTACAAAAACGACCTTCATATTAGATATTGCAATTTTTCATTTGAAGAACGAATAGCAGGGCAGACACCGTAGAGATAAATGACGTGCCGTATTTAAAATACAAATATCCGATGCAAACGCTCACGTTTAAGAGCTATTTCTAAGTTTTAATTAAGACTGTTCTTGGAAAGCCGCACTGTGGATTCTAGAAGGTAAACGCAAACAAACTATGAACTAAGTGAAGTGCGTTTAATTTTGTTGTGTAGATATCAACTTTTCTAATAATTTACGGCGACGATTTCTCACGTACGAGGTACGGCCTTTTAGACTTTAGTGTTGGATTTCTCATACCCTTCACAGCTAGGAAATGGCAAGCTTAATCTTACTTGTGATATGAAATGATGAGATCATTTTGTCATTTCTAAACGACAAGTTCTGTTCCATGATTTTCTCAATGATAAAATATATACCCCTGAGGGATGGGCCTTTCTGGCCCATCCCTCAGAGATTGTGTTAATCAAATCTTAGGATGACGGTAAGTTGTAATCTTAGAACAAGCCACTGAGACTACATACAGTCCAACAAGTCGTAACTTATTAAATGAGAGAAGTTAATATCCAAATGTCTTAAAGAATGTATTATGTACTAGTATATAGCGATATCCTTTTACTCTCCTGACTGTACTTAGTCTAATGTCCCAACGATTATTCACATAGTGAATACTTTTAAACTTTTGTATAGAAGTTTTGGGATGGATTACACGAGACGTGTTCATAAGACTGAAACCGACCTTTATTTTCAAAAATAATTAGGGAATATAGATCCGTAAATTTTATATAATCCACTAGACTTGACACTGCCTGATGCTGACACTGCTTTCGGTGAAATCTTATTTTAGTGAATGCTACCATCTCAATTGGGGGCATAGCAATGTAACACAACAGCTCTCACATTAAGAGCCATGAGGAAAGCTATGTCACACGCTGCTGAAAAGATCTAAGATTTTAAGAAGTTACGCAAGCTGGTAAGGAGCAAAATATTTTTAAATCATTCTCATTTAAAGCTAAATAAACAAGTATAAATTAAGAAATTCAAATGAAATGCACAATACAATTTTTAATATATTTGACGGCGCGTTACCAGCGCCCCATTATTATTTTACGTCGGAACATGAATTACAGATTTCATGCAACGTCATCACGTCATTGGTCTAGTCTCTAAACGAATCGAGAGTGCTACCGGCCGGTTGTGACGTATTGCGGCGCAATGGCGGGGGCGCTGACAGTGTTCATGTGAACTTGTCTGGCTGGTGAAGGAGCATTCAGTCGGGTCGCCTGGTTGACAGTACTCCATGAAGCTGTCCTCGGTTCGTTACAAGACTTGCAAGTGTTAGACTATAATTGTTAAGATTACTTATTAAGACTCAGCGTTTCTTCGTTAGTGTGTATTCAATGCACAAGAAGTAAGAACCCAGCTACGCCCACATAGTAGGAACTCTGAGTGTTGAGTCTAGGAGCACAGTTATAAATTATAGACCTATATCAAAATTATGTTTAATTGCGAAAGTTCTCGAGCGTGTAGTTTACAATCAACACGACTCAGTGAAATCAGTGTTTATACCAGAACAGCATGGCTTTCTGAGGGGTAGGTCGACTGCTTCCAATCTGTTGGTTTTTAACGAATATTTAACCAGTAATATGGATTGTGGTAATCAGGTTGACGTGGTTTATACTAATGATAGCAAAGCTTTTGATCGTATAGACCACAACATCCTACTTACTAAGCTTCTGAATCTCGGTGTTCACGGTAGACACCACGACTGGTTTTCATCTTATCTTTTGGACAGGTTTCAGGCAGTAGTGTTGAATGGTTATGCTTCTTTGTTGGGCCCCCTGCTCTTGGTTATTTTCATTAATGACATTGGCTCCTGCTTCAAAAACTCAGGGGCATGCCAGATCTAGGCCTAGAACTGCACAGTTAATTAGGTTATGCTAAAAAAATATATTAATATTTATCCTAGTTCTTCCTTGTATTCATTAGTCTGTGCAATTTGGTAATATTTTTCCTGTCTCCGGGATTACAAAATTATTAATGTGTATTTACTTGAAGTTAATTTTAAGCTCCCCATCAATTTATGAGTATGTTGAGTGTAAGAGGAATGGTAGGCAGTGGGTGTTAATTTAAAAAAAAATTGAATACATTTATACTTTATTGCGCATAATTACAGGATACAAAACATATTAAGCAGATTACTATAAATTACATATCCTTTATTAATTTTTTTTTGGTTTCACACCCGATTTGATTCTATAGTAAAAAAAAGCATAATTTGTCGATTCCGAAATCCCGGGATTTTTTCGATATAAAAGTGTATTCCATATTAGCCAACACCTTAAAATATGTAAATATACCCACACCCCATTTTTTTCTATAGTAAAAAAAAAACTAAATTTGTCAATTCCGTAATCCCGGCATTTTTCGATTCAAAAGTGCATTCCATAATAGCCAACACCTCAACTTTAGGTAAATATGCATCCGATTATCCGATCACTAGTAATAACACAGAAGGTACCTCTAATAATAATTATGATTATTTTTGTATGATAGCATTGATTAAGTTAAAGTAACTATTATCGATATTTTGTGTTTTTTATGGCAACACCATTACTGCCTTGATAGAAGCCGAAAATCTTAAATGTCAAAATCTCTCAATCTTGTTTTGCAACTGCCTTGTGACTGATTGTGTACATTTTTGCGGTTTAAAATCGACAACTTTTACCTATGAATACTGGCTCTGGTGTACCTCTATACCCGACGACCACAGCTTGAACATGGATTCCGATTCCTCTGCTCATGATAACACTGCCGAGAACTTGGATTTGATAATAGATGCTTCGACCAACGACCCCGGCGTACTTACATCCTGGACATAGTGTTTCACAGCAGTCATCATCTACTGCTGTGACTGGAGATCTGTCATCCGCTTGACCGCGCACAAGTGACTATTCTCCCTTTTTCGAAATTCCGTAGACCGCGCACAAGTGACTATTTTCCCTTTTTTGTTACAGCGCTATACTCGGTCTGAATTTACTGTTTCTTTCTATTACGTAATGTTTTAAATTCTTTTTCTCTGTTCTATTCAAATCATTGAACATTTCTTCATGCTAAAAATACGAAGCGAGTCTTAAAATCGTTAACCCGGAACGAGAAAATAATGTCAAATGCCACTCTTTGTTTCGCGCGCTCCGTGATTACGTGCTTATCATATGCGTGTAATTAAATATTTTTATACTATGATACATGTTTTTTTTATTTAATTCGGTGTAGATAGAATCCCTCTACAGTGAAAACTCATAAAATATGTATGTCATCGATTTACTTTTTAAAATAATTCTGTTTAAAAAACACAAAGTGTTTTTTTCAACGATAGTCAATGTTCGCTGCTAAGTATAATAAACTAGAAAGTAAATATCAACAAAGAATTCATACGACTTGAAAGAGTCATTTATAAGGTTGAAGAAAAACATCACTTCAACTTACTTATGTTACCGACTTATCAAAAATAAATGTTTATGTTAGCGCGCCCATCTGCCGAGCGGCGGCGCGACATTTTGTTTAGAACGTGAGCGGTCGAGTGAATTCGGCGAATTGGCGCTAGCGGTCAAGCGGTTAAGTGTGAACTGCGGTTTGAATGTGTCAAGAATGCGCAGACACCCTTGGAAATCACTGAAGTTCGAAGTCTAATACAACGGTGGATTGGATTGCACCAGGTTAATAATAATAGGAAATATCCTCAGCATATTAAAGACTATTATTATTAATGTAACGTACAGTTCTAGATTTAGATGATGTTTTGGTGGTAAGTATATTATTATGATAATGTAATTGATGAATATAGCTATGCATCTGCAATGTACTTAATGTGTTTTATTTCATTTCTAATAGATTTTAGTTATAAATAAAAATAAAACATTAGATAAACTAATACAGGATTTTACATACAGGGGGCTTATTCACTATGACCACTGAAATACACGTCTTGAGCATGGGCTCAAGACGTGTGTCGTCGTGACGCGCACTAGACGTAAACGTGATGCAGTAACGTGACGTACCACGTCAATCAAAATATTGTATTCAGTACGCCATACGACAGCTTGTCTATGCCTAGTTATCAATTTCACAACATTCGTTCATAAATCTTAATGCCGGTTTGCCGGCTCTATTTCGATTTTATAAATATTATTTTACTAACTTGTAATTTTCAGTATAAGCTACAGTACAAATAAAAAAGGGAAATAAAACTTAAATTATATTATTTTAGTTCAATTTCGCCAGGAACAATCACAAAATAAAAAATTGATCTTCAAAATTTAGTTCATCTTTTGTACTTAAGTCAATTTTTGAAGGAAAACATAATGATGACATTGATGACAGACATGACAGTTGCAGTCGCGCTACAATATAAAAAATATAAGTGTGGTTAGTGCAGCAAATAGCCCAATTCTAACAGAATCTAATAAATCATAATGGATTTATTATTTATCCGAAGACGAGTGAGACGCTGGCGCCAGCGACAGGCGTCAATTTTCATAAAACATAATATTTAATTAAATAACTTTGACACGGACACTGGTAAATAAAAAAGCAAATAAACTTAGCATTTTACCACTAACGGACACTGAAAATAATATAAAACAAATAAACTTAGTACTTCTTTATCCTCTATCGTTTTATAATAAACGCGTTACGTACATGTTACGTGACCTCTTAGCTCACGGAATTTTGACAACTAAAACCGTGTCCGAAACGTGCGCTACCGTGCTTGTCAAACTTGAAGTTGGCATAGTGAATACCGTTTAAGCCAATAACGTGCCGACGTGGGTAACTAGCACGTTAAAACACGTTAAGACTTCAAAATGGTCATAGTGAATAAGCCCCCAGGACATTTTAGAGATAAAATTATTGAATAACTTAAAAATGCCAACTTTTTTCTAAATCACTTCTATTACTAATTAATTATTGCCATTGTCTGCTATCATTATAATGAATCAGTATAAATGTGCACTGTGGGCCTAAATTGCTATGGCGACCTGGCATTTCCCTTTTTGCTGTTTGCCGATGATATGAAAATATTCCGTTTTTCCATGAGTTCTACGCGTAAGCGTCGAGTATATAGATTTGACTATGAAATTAAAAGCCATAAATTAGAGAAGAAAACTGTTTCTAGGGATTTGGGTGTGGTGCATGATAGCAAGCTTTTATATCCGCTTGTTTGCTCCGCGCCGCAACCCGCGCCGGCCCCTCTGCCCGGCCACTTGAAAGCGATAACGATCAAACGCCCGCGCGTTTTTATCGCCTCGGCGCGATCGGTCCTTGTGACTCAATTTGTTTTGAAATGTTGTCAAGTGTTATAATATATTATTTATGTTTGTTATGAAACTAACTATACAATGTTATCTTTTTTTATTTAGATTACGACTCTGGTGTCGAGTGATGCTCGTTTGAAATTGAGATAGCGCGGTTTGGAGCTCATTTTGTATTTATAAGTTCATACCTCAAAACTTAAAGCGGTGATATATCGTTTTTAATATTTAATTATGTTACTTATGTAATAGATAATAAGATAAGAAATAAAAAAGTACACTTGTTCGTACATATTTATGAATTTACAGGCCTCTAACTCCAAACCATTATCTGGCGCCGCGCGGCGTAATTTATGTTAAATTTGATAAGGCCATATAATGCACAAATAACATTTTTAAGCATAAAATTAAATAAGCACTAAATAAGTAGTCTTATATTCTTTTAAAACAAAAAGAAAGCATAGGAATAGCATTCACCACTTCTGAATAATACGAACATTTCTGAAACAGTTCCCATGCTCTCAGTAAAATCACTGTAGCGCGCCTAAATCTACTTAAGGTCTCGAAAAAAGTCAAATCTTATATTTCATGCTGGAATTTTCATATATACGTGTTAGTTATTTACATATCTTGATAAAGACAATAGATCTTAAAGAATAAAACTAAATTTAACAGAAAAAACAGCAGAAATACACTCACACATTCCGCACCGACTCAACACTCTATGACAACATTGACAAAGAACGTGTTTTTTTTTAAATTTCTCTATGGAGTCGAAACTCGACTAGACGGGAAATTTAACGTAGATACGAAATACATAATACAAACTAAGCCCTAGAGTGACAGAGACGAGTATATTTCACTCTTTCGACCGCGGGAGCCATGTCATATGCCATATAACACGGGCAATTTAGTGTTTGAATTTTGTTATTAGCCATATAACACGGGCATTTGAGTGTTTGAATTTTGTTATACGAGTATGCCATATAACACGGGCACACAAGCGGATATGATCAGCATGTTAGCCAATTAGTCAACAAAGCCTTTAGAGCTTTAGGTTTCTTGATTCGCAGTTCCAATGATTTCAGAAATATGAAAACCATTAAAGTTCTATATTGCTCCTATGTACGAAGTCACTTGGAATATGCTTCACAGATTTGGAACCCGCATTGCGCTTGCTACTCCAATGAGATTGAGATGATAAAAAGAAAATTTATTCGTTATTTAGGTTTTAAATTTAAATTGTTACACGCATTTATAATTATACTTTTGAAATTGTATCGAATGATTTATATGTAGGCACAGATTAGAATATTAATTTATTGTTTGGGCTAAAATAATACCGTTGTTTATTTTTAAGAATTTATAGTAATATAAGTTAAGTTAGAAGCCATCCTACCTGGGATCTTAGTAATTTTAATTGTTTTTACAAGTGTGTTGTTTTTTGTATTTTTATGATATATTTTTATAATGATATCTAACTGGCAGGTGGAAAGTATTGAATACGTTACACAGTTTGATTGTGTAAAGTCAGGATATTTGTTTTTATCTTATTTTATACAGATAAGTTATATATTTATTTACGTTATATTTATATATTAATTATCTATATTTTATCTTATTTATTATACATAATATTATGAATTCTAACAGTGACAGCAATGATAATTTTTCTGCAAATAGTAATGATGACAGTTTTGTTAGTGTTCCTTCATTGGCAGATAACATACGATCTGTATTTTCCGATGTTCCAAGAAACTTTAATGTTGTGCATATCAATGCACAGAGTATTCCCGCTCATTTCCCAGATATGCTGGCAAATTTAGAATGTAAGAACATACACGCTATTCTTGTCTCTGAATCATGGCTTAAACCATGCCTTCCTTCTACTTCTTATTCTTTGCCCGGCTTCCAGCTTATCAGAAACGACCGGACTGGGGGTGGTGGCGGTGGTGTCGCCATTTATCTTCGGTCCTATATAGCTTATACTGTGATAAGCGTGTCTTCACAACCACCTCCCCTCAACGCTGGTGAGCACCTGTTTCTGGAAGTCGAGCTACATCACACTAAAATCCTTCTCGGTGTTTACTACTGTCCTTCCTTGCGTATTGACTTCTTTTCCTCTTTTGAAAATCTCTTACTTAACCTATCTCCTTCTTACAGTCAAACTATCATTATGGGTGACTTCAACACTTGTCTTCTTAAGAAAGATTCGCGTTCTTCCTCTCTTTATTCTATCTCAGTCTCGTGCAATCTTCATATTCTACCTCTGAATGCCACCCATCACTTTCCTAATTCTACACCCTCACTTTTAGATCTCATTTTCGTTTCTTCACTAAACCACGTCGCGAAACACGGCCAATGCTGTGCCGACGAATTTTCCTATCACAACCTTATTTTTCTCTCTTACAAAATTCGTCCTCCTAAGGCAAAGCCAAGAATACTTTTACAACGCAACTTTGCTGGCATGGACACTGAACGTCTTCGTGTCGATGCAGGGGCAATTGACTGGATGCCACTGTTTTCCGCTGTAACAGTTGATGATAAAGTCGAAATATTTGAGAGGCAAATTACTGATCTTTATAATGTACATGCTCCTATACGTGCGATTAAACTGAAACATCGTCCTTCGCCCTGGCTTACCAATGAAATAAGGATACTTATTCAAAGAAAAGCAGCGGCGAAATCAAAATTCAAGTCGAAACCAACTGAGCCTAATAAAGAAAAATATATTAAAGCTCGAAATCACTGCAATAGGGTGTGTAGGGATGCACAACGCCAGCACATTCACAGCTCCGTACAAAACGGTGATCCATCGAAGGTATGGAAATTTCTTAAATCACTTGGGGTTGGAAAGCAACGGCAAAATACTGCTCCTAATACAATTGATATTAACATGCTTAACCAGCACTTCTCTGCTTCGTCTGATTATGATAAGACAACAAAAATAAACACTCTAAATTATCTTTCATCGCTTCCAACTCCTGATTATAGTCAATTTGTCTTTAGTCAATTTACTGAATGTGGTGTTAAGAAGAGTATCTTATCCATAACATCCAACGCAGTTGGCAGTGATGGTATCACCCGTAATATGATCCTCCCAATCCTTGATGAAATCCTACCTATCATTTCCCACATCCTTAATTTCTCCATATCCAGTGGCATTTTCCCAACTGCTTGGAAAAATGCTCAAGTCATCCCTTTACCTAAGAAACCTAATCCTGAATCCTTTTCAGAATATCGTCCCATATCCATATTACCTTTCCTTTCCAAAGTTCTTGAACGCCTTATCCACAACCCACTCAACACATTCCTTTCTAAAAATAATATCCTCAATCCCTTCCAATCCGGCTTCCGTCTTGGTCATAGTACCACTACCACCCTTGTCAATGTTACGGATGATATCAGATCGGGCATGGAAGATGGCAAACTCACAGTGCTCTGTTTATTAGACTTCAGTAATGCTTTCAACACCGTAGACTTTGATGTTCTCCTTGCCCTATTAGGCTCTCTTAACATATCTCCATCGGTGATCGACTGGTTTCGTAGTTACCTGTTTGGTCGCCGACAACGAATCCGGCTAGATGACACCTATTCTACTTGGTGTGACAACTCTGCCGGCGTACCACAGGGCGTCGTTCTATCTCCTTTGCTCTTCTCAATTTTTATTAATAATATCTCCAATCATATTTCTTCTTCCTACCATATATAATATAATAGATTCGTCTATCTGCATGACACACATTCTAAAAGCTTGAGATCATCGGAAAATCTTAAATTAAAAAGTCCTGTGCATTCTACTAAGTTCTTTGATAAATCTTTTACTGTCTTAGCTGTTAGATTGTGGAATGCACTACCGGAAACTATAAGACGTTCAAAATCATTGCCAATATTTAAAAATCTTCTAAAGAAACATTACTTGCACTATAATAAGTAACATTCCAGTGATATCTTCTATATTATAGTATATTATAATATATATGACTGCACGGTTGGCGTAGTGGTTTAAGCGGCCGCCTCACCGCTTGACACTGCGCCGAGTGTTGTGGGTTCGATCCCCACACGAGGCAACACTTTGTGTAATCCACAAATTGTTGTTTCGAGTCTGGGTGTTCACTGTGTCCGTTAGTTGCATGTTTGTAAAGTCCCCCGCGACACAGGATTTAGTCCTAATGCGGGAGTTGCCTTTTAAAAAAAAGAAAAAAAAAAAGATATATATATTATATGTATATATATGTAATGTATTTATTTATATATTTGTGATTTATATTATATTATTATCATATTTAATGTATGTATATGGATTATGGATGTAGGTATCTATATGTTTTTCTTATCGGTTTATATAAGCTTATTTTAGTTTTAAGTATATAGTATAATATATATATATATATATATATACAGGGTGTTTCAGAACCCCCCGTCCGATCAATGAAGGGGTTGTAGGGTAGAGTAAAATGATGAGGTATTTGTCATTAATTCACGAAAATTCAAGATAAAATTTTCCCTAGTAAATTTAATTAACTTTAAATAATATCACATCAGATTACCCATGGCAACACCGAAGACTCATAAATCGTAATAACTAGGTATCTACCTAAAGTTCATAAAAGGTCGTTGAGTGCATCGGCCGCGTCTAGTTACCTAATCCTTTGACTAAAGCCGAACGTCAACTTTACACGTGCCATCATTTTAGGTAGTTAGGTATACCCATTTTATTTATTATGTATGAGTTTGTTGCAACAGCTGGTTTATTGGATTAGGTAAAACGGAAGGTATTGTTTACGTTGTTTGTTTGTTTCGTAAGAGTGCGTAGCCAACTTTGGTGTCCGTGTATTCAGACATTTTAGATCACCCGAAGGCATACGACATGGCCTTACGATTCTTAGATTCAGTTTTACTGCCTTCTGAGTACGTGGGCACCCATCCAAGTTATGATCTGTGCAACCGTTACTTAACTTTGCCAAACTATTGCGATCCAAAAGCTTAGTCACGCTATGAGCGCTGCAGTATTTACGGTAATTACTAATTTTGTTAATCTTACTTAGGCAGGTTACCTTTAATTCCGAAGAACATCAACTTACCTAGGTACTTGTAAGATGCGTACGACGATCATGCTCCACATGTCGACCGTAAAGGTTAAGACACTTACGGTACCTTTTCATCAAAGGTACCTACCTATTTGAAAACACACTAACTAGCACACTGTAGTTCACGAGGTAGTGAAGCCGTTGAACAACGCGCTCCAAAGGCACTGGCAGACCTGGTGGTCCAGCGAACTGTTCCTCCTTATCACTACGTGCACCTGCATGAATTGCATTCACTCCTACCTAAACACATCGAAATGTTAAAGTACCTATTCAGAGTTTGAATACGACCGACGACGTAACTATTTCACTACGTAAGTTATTCCGGAAGTCCGAACAAAACTAATCTTAGGGCAAGACTGAGTGATCAGTAGGTAAATTGAAGTCGTAAAAAATAGCCAGCTAGGGATGTAACCAATGATATTTATTGGAGTTCTGTTTTTATCGATATGTTATTATTGTCCCCGTACGAGATGGGCACGTATCCAACGCAAAATTGTTGTTTGTTTTTAAAATATTGTTATAACACATAAAAATGATGTAACTTTTTTATTTGATTTAGGTTACCGAAATTAGTATATCATAGTCTTTTGTCTATGATCTACTAAGTTCTGTAACACAAAAGTATTATTTAAGTCTTGTTTACGTAATGTGTCGATATCGTAATATCATTATTGTAATAATTCTTTGAAAAATGATTGTTGTGTCACATTTCATGTTAACATTTATTAAATCGATATTAGCTGCTATCGAACGTAAACATCTCTACCGCGTTTCGGTATTGTGTCGAGCGGCTCGTTTGACGGTAAAATTGCACTATTTTAAAGGCAGCATGCCCTTTGACACGAAAAGCCGACAATATTTTAATAGAATTAATAGAATCATAAAGGATACCGCCGCTGGGTGGAGTGTTGCTAGTTTAGTGAATTTTCCCTTATTTCGGGGTAATGTTTCTCGTTAATACTATACTAAGGAAATAAATTGTGATGTTTTATGAAGACCTGGTTTTTTTTTATTATTTTTCCTAGTATGTCTAGCAACTCAGTAATATGTGGTTTCGGGATCGGACAGGGGGTTATGAAACACACTGTATATATATATATATATATATATATATAATTATTTTAATTTGTTTGACCCTTTATACTGCACCCGCATACTACCTGTCCTGTTATTTAATTCTGTCCGTACACGGTTGTCTGGCAGAAATCGCATTATACGATAAGACCGCCCTTGTAACACTAGTTTATAAGAAACTCTCTGTAATGCACTCTTGTTATTGCCTGGTGTACAATAAAGAATTAATTATTCTTATTATTATTATTATTGTTCTACCCAGCCCACCTTACATATGAGCAGCGTTGTGTTAAATTACATATTTTACCGTTACATGTTAGACGAAAAATTTCAGACATAACGTTTCTTCTCAATATTGCTCAGGATAAAATCGACTGACCTGATCTTCTTTCGAAAATAAAATCATCAAATAAATCATCAAATCATAAAATATCAGTAAGTAACTTACGTAAAAATCCCTTGTTATCCAGACCTTCGTGCCACACCAATTATAGAGCGAATAGCTTTCTGCCTAGAGTATTTAGTGAATTTAACAAGTTGAATGTCGATAGTCGTTTTGATATTTTTACTACTGGTAAACATTCTGCCAGATCTTGTCTAACTAAATGCTTTGTTGATTATTTGTAAATTTTGGATGATAATGCGAGCTTGATCTTGTTAACCATCTGTTAAGTACTTTTTCATTCTCATAACTAACTGTGCTTAGCTTTTCAAAGATACCATCATGTTGCAAACTAATTGTGGAAGTTTGTTATTGGCATTTATTGATCTAATTCATATAACTATTTGTATGTAGCTGTAAGCTCCCCTAATATAATAAAATAAAATAAAAAATATGGGCCACCAATCTAAATACCCGTCTACATCATTTGTGGGAAGGATTGTGCAATGAAACGTATATACGAGTGAGGGCAATTTTGCTGCTGCCGTGTTGGTGAATCGGTTGATCTTTCAACTGCAACCGTGGTGAGCGTATTGTATCAGATTTTTTATTGTTGCTGCAAATTTTATTTAGTGACGGTAGTTGTGAAACATTCTTGGTTAGCAGAATATTGCTACACGTTTAGTAACCTTAGGATTGTGGTGGTTAGGTCGCCGTCACATCAGACTGATGACATTACACTGTGCGTCAGCAGCCGCTACAGTGCAATGGGTTCAATTCCAACGCGAGACACGAAATCGTGGTTAAAACAGGCATTTACTGTGAAACCGGTTGACCTTTACGGTATCGTGTTTTCCATGGCAGAAAAATTATAGAAGAAAGAAAGAAAAATTACAAAGGAGGATGCAAATTTTGGGCCCTCCCTCCAATAGCTATGTGTGTTACATCGCTTGATAGGTATTTTTGAGCTGAACAAAAGCTTTTATGGCGCCAAGTTCCTAATCTTAGTCCGTCCAGAGTTATTCTTTATTAAACATGGTAGTTTTAGCACTCAAGTAATTCTATTTATTTTCATTTTTGTACTATATACACGTTATATAAATACTAACATACAGATATCACTTGCGTCATTGAGTCACAAAACTTTTTATCGATTTATCTCACTCGCACTCATTATGTATGATCGACAATGAAACTGGTTAGCGGCGCAGACAAGACGGGTGGCGATGCGCGCAAGCACAGGTAGTCGTTCGTGTGTAATACGCCTATGACTACGTCTTGTCTCTTTGGTGACTTTACAGTTTCGTCAGCTTTCTCTTGGAATTTTTCGGTAATTGACATTCGGCTTGAAATAAGGATTATTGAAGTGCTTTTCGATTGGGCTGTTAATAATATACTTCAAGTACCTGCATGACGGGGGGTTAGTAGGGTCCTGTGCCTAGGGTACGCCAGATATGAGGGATTTGTAGGCCCTGCCTATTTTAAAATGACATGATTGTAGACTCTGGTGATCGAATAAATGTTTATTTTTAAAATATGTTATCGTTATTTTATATATAAAAAATAACATTTTTAACGTTAACAGCTGTTTAACATTAATATTTTAGTTTTTAACATTGTTCTTGGAACTCATAAAACTACTATGTTTAATAAAGAATAACTCAAAACGGACTAAGATTAGGAACTTGGTGCCATAGTATCTTTTATTCAGCTTGAAAATGCCTATCCAGCGATGTAACACACATAGCTATTGGAAGGTGGGACCAGGTTTCATAGAAACCCTGGCAGGCTCCTTTGTAGAATACTTGTACTGAATGATTAAATTGCGATCATTGCTGTATTTTATGTTAACGTATGGTTGCCTGACTACCACTGTGACCTAGCTATAGCGTAGATATCGAAAGGACGTTTTGGGTTCGATAGTTGGGTTAAAAAGAAAAAAAAACATTGTTTTTATTTCCGTTCCTTAATAAATCATAAGGGTGGCTTGCGATCACGAACCTTGTGAACGCAAATGGTCTCTCTGGTCTCGCGTGTAGCCGTTTGTGAACATAAGTATCTAAGAGTAAAAAGACTGAGCGTACAGACCGACTTGAATTATTCCAGGCAAGTGCGTTTTGAGTGAGGCGTGCTAGTTATTGTTGTAGTGCAGTTGTAATATTGGTTTTAGAACCAACACCCAGCTTCGGTTGGTTTTCTGCTAAATCTAGTACTATAACTCCGGTCTAGACTGTCCTTCGTAGGGCAGCGGCGCTAAATGGTAGATTCGCGTTCGTCTAAACGAATCGTACATACTAAGTTCATAGTGTTAGACTGTGGAACAGATTGTAACGTTTATATCTTAAATAGACGTGTGACCTGTGCACTATAGAATTTTAGACGTGTAGTTGGTTGGTTGGTGTGGAACCTAACCACCTTAGTCGAAATTAGTTTTCGTAGATGTTACTAGCGCGATTATTTTACTGACTAGAGGCGTTTTAAATACCTAACGGTTTTATTTAAACGTAATTACAGCTTAAGCAAAACGAGGCAGTTTTTACTAATTGATGAAATCACCATGAGTTAAGAGCGTTAACGCCGATTTTGGCCTCTTGACACAAAATATGTACTTTTCAAAGCTTGCCATCTCAGTGAGAATATATCTTACGAATCTGTAAATTACATATTATTATAGGAAATATCTTCTTCTATAGGTTTGAAATAGGATTTTTTATATTATGAAAGTATTTGTGCCATACGGCCATATAAACAAACAGAGTTTTCGATTTTTCCCTGACGGAGCTAATTTTAAAGCTTTATATATTAGAAATCCCTTGTAAATTTCAGACACAAACTCGTTTATATGATTGTACATATCCTCAACAAAAAAAGCTAGTGAGGATTTATTTTTTGTTTAGACCCAAACGTAAATAATCATACTATAATCAAAGTGAAATTTACGACAAAAAGCTACTGCTAAAATCGTTATTTTTACGATAATTCGTGCTTGTTTTTTTCAAAATAAAGAATTTATGTATAGAAGAATATATTCTTTAACGAAAAACTTCAAAAAAAAATTTTTATTTGGTTAAATTTTATTCAAGACATGCATTTTAAAATTACTCTAAAACTACTATAAAACTGCGCGCGTAAAACGTTGCAAATCAGTACGCCGCGAGGCCCTCCAAGGTGTGGACGTATCGCTCGGAGCTCCGCAATGACCTCTATTGAACTCAGGCGTTGGGTGCAGTTATAGTGCGACCGTGACATCTTGGTGTGATTTTGGCAAGTAAAATATATTATGTTATATTTTTTAAACATATTATTAATGATAATAATTTTCGAAAGAACATTTCTTTTTTTTTTCAGATTCTGTTGCAATGGAATGAAATAAATAAATGCGGTTTGTTAATTGCCAAAGATTTCGTTTTCCTAGGGCCCTCACCCGACGGCGTGTTTGAGGGAGGTATTATTGAAATCAAGTGTCCAATTACAGCATATGGTATTGACTAGGGCTTTCATCCCGGGAGTCTCGGTCTCGAAAATCTCGATGATTGTGTTGTGCGTCCCAGCTATCGAGACTTTTGAGACTTGGGTTAAATAACAACCATTATTCAAAAAATTTTGTTAAACTACTGTTTACGGATTTTATCGCAATAAATAGTTTGATTGAGAGTATATTTAAACCTAATGACCTAGAAACTACATTATTTATTACTATCCGACGTTTCGATTTCTTTACAAAAGTTTTAGTCACGGAAGACTGAAGTGATATTTCCTGTATTAAATTTATAAGTTATTTCAAAGGACCTGAACATTGTACAACTTTTGGTGTTACTATTTACGCAGGATGAAATCACTTCTGGTGTCTTTATCCTTCTTGGGTTTCATTAGCCTCACACACAGCAGACTTTGTCGAGCGTCTACTCCGTGTGAACATATACAACAAGGAACCAACCACTACTTGCGATTTGATGAACCACAACACTCGCAAAAGAACTTCAATGTTGATCTGTGAGGCTATTGAAATTTAAAAAGTCAAGTGCGAGTCGGACTCGTCCTTGAAGGGTTCCGTAATAGAGGTATCTACTTAACATACCCATTATCTGCACCTAATCTAATATCACTATCACTTTTTCGCCACCAAACATAACTTTGTTTTCTATAGTGTTTGTATAAACGACAAAGTTATAAATGCGGTTTTTGAATATGTGTTATATCTCAAAAGCTGACTCTGATCTCGTTCAAAAGAATTTTTGTTGGAAGGTTTTATTACAACGTATATATCTTTTTCAGGTTCGTCACTCTCTTACTTTAAAAGTTAGAGGGAGGGAGACACTCTATCACTTTGGAGCCGTTTATCTTTTAAAAGTTTGACTTTAAGAAACAATGGTATTAGAAACCTCGTATTATTTTTAAACATGTATCTAAAGATACGCCGCATGTACATGAAAGACGAAACAAATATAGTGAAACTTATTTCGAAAGAGTCTCGAAAGTCTCATTCTTCCCGGAAATTTCGAGACCGGGCTGTCTCGACATTTTTGTCCCGGGACTCGAAAATGTATCGAGATTAGGGCTTTCGGTCCTAGTATAGATGCCGCTAGCGATAAAAAATACGTATTGGAATTTTGATGGTTGGTACCATCGGCTGAAAACACAACTGGTTTTATCAGTTACCAGGTCAACTACACATTGCATACAAGCATCTGTGTCCATTGGCGGTCTGGACAGGAAAATAATTGCCCATGAAAGTTGCAAAAGTTACTCGAGACGATGAATTTTGTGCAAATGAAATGGGGCACCATTTCATTTGCCAACAGTTCAACCTACTATTTTATTACCATAAGTGCCTATTACCTGAAATAGTTGACCCACGTTAAGTGTCGGTCGATTCCACTTAGAAGCACTACCTTCTAAGCTAACCCTTTTTGTACCTTACAATGTGAAATTAAATAAAAAAATGTATAATTTATATGTTTTATTTTCTTAACGTACTTACTAGAGTCACAGAATACATACTACTTACGTACAAGCATCTCTCTCAAACCAATTTATTGAAATTGCGACTCTTGCTACTAAGCAACAAAGTGCAATTCAGCTCGCATAAACACTCAGTGCCTAACGCGATATTCACCTAACCGTTCCCACTCTTTTCTAACATATAACGCTGTCGCTGTCTGGCGCGGAGTGACGCGCTAGCTGTCGCGCTAGGGTTGTCGACTTCCCGCTTCTACTAAAATATATATTCATCGTCTATCTACCTACTTGACCACATACCTATTAATAAAATAATTATCCTATAAGTATCCTATCCCACTATTTGAGCTCTTAGAACAAAAACCACAAAAATTCTGGTCACAGGTCACAATTTACATTTCCACTATACTAATTCTTAGTTATTTCCTAAACGCATAGACCGATTTACATGATTCAAACAGATAAAATGGTTTTTGAACTAGATCTTTAATCTGATACCATAATCGTTGGGATATCTCAACAAACAAAAAAATCTAATTTTCAAGTTGCTCTCGTAAAATAAATAAAATCAAACTTTTCAAGTTGCTTTCTACGCGTCGTTAGTTGGCTGTCACCGCTCACGCGCAGAGCTTGCTAATAACATGAATTTTAATAGTGAACAACAAAAATGCCTCATCACAAGTACTTATAGGATAATTATTTATTATTAGGTACGTGGTCAAGTAGGTAGATAGACGATAAATAAATATTATAGTAGCAGTGGCAACCCTAGCGCGACGCGTCGGACGCGGGCTTGGAAGCCGCGCGAAAGTGTAGGCACTTATTGCTGTAGGTACGGCCGAGTGAAGGAGGCCTACTAGAGTAACGATGAAAAGCTGGTTCTATTTTTACTAGCGCAAAATTTTGTTTTATTATTGTCTGTTCTGATATTCACTTGATAAGCACGCACAAAATGTATTACCTATTACTGCACATTGGTAAGGAAAGCTCCTAAAAACGAATGTGATACAGGTCAAAATACTTTTCGTTAATAATAGTTTTCGGCTGTGCCCATGCAAATAATATTGATGTAAAAATATATAATAATAATTTAATTTGATTAAATACATCCAACAGATGCCAACCTTACCTAACGTCGCGCGTCGCTTATGAGTTGAACGGATCAAAATGAGTTAGCTTGACTATACTGCCAAGCAACACGCTGACTCTACGCACACAGCTGCGCGTGCGTCAGTGTTAGTGAGAAAGCGCTGCATTTACCTAAACTTGGCGCCGCGGATTTGACGTTAACGCTCTTAAGTTGACACCACGATATTTTTACGCCTTTCAGTTAAGAGCAGATCAGAAGTTTGCTATAAACCATACCTTATGGAAAGCTGGTATGTATAGAGGTAAAAAGGTTGTCATTAAAGCTTTATTTTATTTTACTTATTAGCATACTCGCAAGATTTGAAGTAAAAGTAGAGCCCATCATACAAACAAGGCTATGAGAACGAATCAGGCAAATCTGTTTCAAAAGGTATTGATGTTATGACGATTCTGCTGTTGAAAATTTGAAAATTATTGTTATCAAACGTATTGAAGTTGCTGTCAAATATGCGTACTTAAAATACGCTTATGATCGTAGGGAGGTTTCTGAGGTTCAAGTACCAATGAGGCTGACATAGTAAAGAAATGACTTATGAGTGAAGTGGTATTGTCTTCGTGATGCGGGTCGCAAGCAATATTGGAAACTGTATCGGAGCATCGTAGCTGTAGTCCTTAGAAGCAGCATCTGCTCGTAGGGTAGTACGGGGGAGTTCAGAAAAGCGATAGCTCTGGGTGGTATAGTCGTGTCTAGCCTTGTAGCGAGGTCCATAGCGTGGCCCGGTATTACTAGAGGGAAGTGCATTAAGATGTGGTGGTTGGACGTAATCATGGATACACTGCCACTCAAATAGCTCTAATTTATGTTCATTGATCCTATATTAATCGCTAAAATTGTCTGTCAGTGGTGCCCGACCTGGCTTCTCTGTTGTATAACAGGAGCGTGTCGCAAGAATTGGAAAGAACTCGTTACAGTCGATTGACTGTCTTAGTAGTCGTTGCGTTCGCGTAGACAAAATTAAATCAATTTCTTCAATTAAGTAACTTTTCAGTCCATGCGCGGTTTACATTCGGTTTAAGTGGATGTTGGTGGCACTTGGTTTCAAATTCAGGTTTGGCTGTACTGGTAGAAAAGATGAACAATAAAGAATCGAAAGTTGCGTTATTAACATATATACCATTCCTATATCCCTTATCCTTTTAGAGGAGTTCGGTATTGTCAACCTTTTTCTATTGCAATAGTTGGGGTAGTCAATCCGAGGGTGCGTGGTGGGTTCCTCTTTCCTGCCATTAGATCACTATGTTCTTTAAAGTGTCAGGGTCATGATGGGATACTCGAAATTAGTACCAGCTTATTGAACGAAGAGAAGGCCGAGACGGCGGTGATTCATGTAGAACTCGATGAGATGATCCTTATAGACTCGGTAGATGCGTAACACTATCGGCAGGCTCCTATAATCATCAATCATAGCAAGATCTGATAACCTTTGCATCAACTCAGACCATGAGCCAATTGACCACGAAGTTCAAATTCACACTGAACAATACAGTCCATAACTGATAGGTACGTGAGCTTAGGCTTGACGTAGCATAGGTTTAGTTTAGCTAGGCGTAGTTTTGACCTCACCTGCGGCATGCCACATTATTATATTATATAATAAACTGTACGAAAGGGCCAGTGCCGTCCGGTCCATGCCTTGTTTGGAGGATAGTCGAAGGGACGCACTTTACCGGTTCAGGCTTATGAGTTATGTAGTTAAGATGGTCG
This sequence comes from Euclidia mi, assembly GCA_944739405.2. Taxonomy (NCBI): domain Eukaryota; kingdom Metazoa; phylum Arthropoda; class Insecta; order Lepidoptera; family Erebidae; genus Euclidia; species Euclidia mi. The sequence goes on along the minus strand of OX123202.2, from coordinate 34,308,550 downwards.
AAGGGACGCACTCGTCCGGTCCAGGCTTACGAGTTATGTGGTTAAGCTGGTCGAAGGGGCAGTGCCGTCCGGTCCATGCCTTGTTTGGAGGATGGTCGAAGGGACGCACTTGTCCAGTCCAGGCTTATGAGTTATGTAGTTAAGCTGGTCGAAGGGGCAGTGCCGTCCCGTCCATGCCTTGTTTGGAGGAAGGTCGAAGGGACGCACTCGTCCGGTCCAGACTTATGAGTTATGTAGTTAAGCTAGTCAAAAGGGCAGTGCCGTCCGGTCCATGCTTTGTTTGGAGGATGGTCGAAGCGACGAACTCGTCCGGTCCAATTGGATTAGTAGAATGCAGTTGACAGTATCGTCCGGGCTGTAGCCAAGTGATTAGTCATAGGGACATTCTAGTTAGTATACAGCTGTATGTGATTAGTTGCTGTAAAGGCGCGCTCCAACCCAAGCTTGGTCAAAGCACAGCATCGATTATTGTATCATAAAGTTATCATCATTGCCCTGGGGTTGTCCCGGTTGCGTCCGGGACTTGTAGTCTTGGAGCTCCATGTCTACCTGCTGGTCTGGCCGGGTTTGACATAATAAGCTTGATATTGTTCTTCACTTTTCACACGTTGTCCAAAGATAGTAGTAACGAGTAAGAATTCATGTAGTCAGCTATAAAGGTGTCAGGTTGGACAAGCGGATTGCTTGTCAAGGTTAGCTATAGATAATTGTGTGATTGATACAAGATTGCAAAATGAAGCGCCCGAGTCGCAGGTCAGTCCGGCCGTGATGACGCATTACCAGCGCCTCATTATTATTTTACGTCGGAACATGAATTACAGATTTCATGAAACGTCATCACGTCATTAGTATAGTCTCTAAACGAATCGAGAGTGCTACCGGTCGGTTGGGAGGAGGGAGGGCGCTGACAGTGTTCGTGTGAACTTGTCTGGCTGGCGAAGGGGCATTCAGTCGGGTCGCCTGGTTGACAGTACTCCATGAATCTATCTTTGGTTCGTTACAAGACTTGCAACTGTTAGACTATGATTGTTAAGATAACTTATTAAGACTCAGTTTATCTTCGTTAGTGTGTATGCAATGCACAAGAAGTAAGAACCCAGCTACGCCCACATAGTAGGAACTCTGAGTGTTTATATCGGCCAACAATTTAGATACCCGTCTAGATATTTTATAAAGTTATTTATAAAATTCTTAATAAATATGTAAACGTTTTGTATTTATGTCATGTTCTTCGAATTTTATTTTAAGTATGGTCACAGTACGTTGCCGTGGACATGTTTTCCTACAAAGCTTAAAGAACAAGTTCCCAAAGAACATTGGTCATTGTCCATACATGCCAAGACCTGACTACCAAATCACGCGACCATGAAAAATGTATGCCTGATTAGGTTAATCTACAGGCTAGCAATCTAATACTGAAAAGGAAATATTTTTAGAAAGCAGAGTAACATAGCAAAATAGAAGTTTGCATTTGTATTTTTTAAGGTTATGATTCATGTTATGTGTAGCTCTAACAACCAGATTTGCTTGCTATTTCAATTAAATCTAGCTATATATTATCTACTTTTACTTTTGTGTATAAACATATAAATTTTTTTATTGCCTACAATAAAAAAACTGATCTGTATAAACACAAGTTACTACTACTATTAGGTACTTACCAGGTAGGTAGGTACACTACTAAAAATGTAATATCTTGAGACAGATCTAGCTTCAGCTGATTTGAAAGGAATGCTGATGACAATAAAGCCACATTTCATAATAGGAAACGAAGAAAGTAAAGGAATAAATAAAAAGAGTGATTATGCATTATTCAATATCTTCCCGTAAGGGAAAGTAGGTAGGTAGTAGTAATACTACATCATCTAAGAACTCAGCACGGGGCCCATGCAAGGTATCACACCAGCGTCATCACATGAGCACACACACATCCAACTGTGCGACGACCTACCAAACAGTTACAACAATACTCTGCTATACCTAATCTATTATTCTCGATTAAAATATATACATATTATTGCTTTCTACATATTATGTGTCTACATTTTAGTTTTCCGCGTATCAGAGTATTATCGTGACTTCCTCTTAGATTGTATCCATTAAAATCAATATTTTCACTCGCCACTTCAATCCTATACCCCCCATGAAATCTAACATGTTCCCCATAGCCAAGAGCTCTGTATTCATTGCCATAGTACGAACGTACTTGTGTTATCTAATAAGAAGGACTAAGGAAGGACTGCGCGGTGCCGCGGTAAAACTAAAATGTAAACAAACGCGGTTTGACAGTAGTCGTATTAAAATACGTTTCGTTTTATGAAATAGTTCAAATTGTAAAAATGTTCAATCATTAAAACCTTTTTTGAAGCAATCATTGATATATATTTTATAACTTAACAAACACTTATTATGATACAAAATCACCGTATTATTGTGTGAAGACAAAACTAAGAAATTCCAGATTAAAAAAAAAATATTCTGTGTAAAATGAAACACACGTCACAGATTATGTCAGAAACGATTTGGATGCGTTTTATGTAAGTAAATGAAATATAGAAAAAAGGACATTTTTGATATTTAATTATTAAAATAATCCGCTGTCGATAAAAAATTATAATGCCCATAATTTAATATAAACATTAATGCCAATTTTTTGAGCGAACAATCATTGATGGTCGTTTCGAAATTTAGTCAGGTTATAAATGGCCATTGTTCTTTCTTATAGAAATCATAATTTATCTAATTTAGAAGAGGCCAACTTGTTTTGGCTTCTTTTCAAGGATGTTCTAAATATAACAGCAAGTCACGTGTTCGTATTTAAGGATTTAGCAAAAACATTACACAAACATTGAAATCCACTTGAGTTTAGCTACGAATATTTGTGTGCTTTGAGATATATTTATTTCTCATAAGAATTATACATTCACTTACTCATGTAAGTGTGTGAACTATCTCATGATAGTTCACAATAATATTTCACATTTTGTTCAGCGCACAGTAAAAAACAAGTTCACAATAATAAATTAAGTAGGGTAGATACAATTAAACTAAAACCGACCAGACTTAGACATTCCATTAGAATTACACAGAGTACGCGTGACTGGAAGCGTCACTTGATAAAATCATGCTTGGATATAGCGATGACTATATTTTTATAATTAGTGCAGGTAGTACTGATTATAGTATAAACTTTTTATTTTATTGATTTTTAATTTTAGGTAAAACATAAAATTTATTTTAATGTAATGTGGTATGGTTTTATCTCCATACAGCCTTTCGTAGTTGCTACTAGTTGCAGGCATCACAATGGCATAGTGAGTCAAAAGTAGGGCTTAGCCTGCCATACTATGCCACTGGCCAGACGGGTTAGGGTAGGGTTCAATGACCAGATTTTTGTCCGTTAATAAAGCTTCTGTTGGCTACGAGTATTAAATACGAGTATATCATTACCTCAGCTGCCCTCTACGAGACCCACGAAATGAAATCGGTTAGTGACAGTCTGTATTCTTAATACGCACCACACGGAATAATAGACCCAGCATCAATAATATAGAGGTCTTACAGACCACAGACATTATGATCGCAAGAAATACGCAACTGTCATAATAACTAACCTTACAGACGTCACCATAAGTTTTTGCGAATATCAATAAATTATACAACATCAAGGACCTCCGGCGAATTGTGGTGACGATTATAAAAATCAGGGTGGCAAATTAAACAAAATATTGGTAAATAAGTAGTTCAATATATTTTCAGCCCAGATATGTAGCTACATTCAAAAACCAGTCCTCTCCCTCTTTTCCCGCCATGCGGTGTCTTCCCTTGTTTTCATTACAATTCATTATCAGTAGGTACTTTTTATTTAACAAAACAAAGTCAACTAAAAATACGTTCTCATATTCATTTAAATATTCTTCTTAGAATATTAAGCTATTGTTACAATAAAGTTATATAATATATATTTTAGATTCATTAATTTGTCAAATTAGATACTTTTACATGTCTCCCTACGTCTAGGACCAAACCTTTCGTTATAGGGTTACCACTCTAATTATTGTAGTAGTATAGTAGTATATATAGTAGAAAATAGGAGTGTACAAATGTATGATTATGCCTAATTCTAACATTCGGCCTTTCCTGACAATAAGTTTGTCCTCAAACTTAACCACAGTTGTGTCTCTATAAATGTATGCATACTTCTTCTTAGGCGTTACTCTCTTGGCAGAGTGGTCGTAGTCGTCACATCTACAGCTGTGGCCTGCTTCACAATACGACGCCACTCGTCGCGTTTTCCCGCTCCTCCTCTTGGCATTGTTTCGGTTGAAAACACCCATGGATCATACCATCCAAATTCATCGAATATCAAAAACACCCCTGGATACATCAACAGGACACTAGTGTTTTTGCGGTTGAAAATACCCATGGATCTATCAACATGGTCACTCAATATTTTCAACCTACATTACTAACCAAATTCATCGAATACCAAAAACACCCCTGGATTCATCAACAGGACACTAGTGTTTTTGCGGTTGAAAATACCCATGGATCTATCAACATGGTCACTCAATATTTTCAACCTACATTACTAACCAAAGTCATCGAATACCAAAAGCACCCCTGGATCCATCAACAGGACACTAGTGCTTTTGCGGTCGAAAATACCCATGGATCTATCAACATGGTCACTCAATATTTTCAACCTACATTACTAACCAAATTCATCGAATACCAAAAACACCCCTGGATACATCAACAGGACACTAGTGTTTTTGCGGTTGAAAATACCCATGGATCTATCAACATGGTCACTCAATATTTTCAACCTACATTACTAACCAAATTCATCGAATACCAAAAACACCCCTGGATTCATCAACAGGACACTAGTGTTTTTGCAGTTGAAAATACCCATGGATCTATCAACATGGTCACTCAATATTTTCAACCTACATTACTAACCAAATTCATCGAATACCAAAAACACCCCTGGATTCATCAACAGGACACTAGTGTTTTTGCAGTTGAAAATACCCATGGATCCATCAACATGGTCACTCAATATTTTCAACCTACATTACTAACCAAATTCGACCAAAAACACCCCTGGATTCATCAACAGGACACTAGTGTTTTTGCAGTTGAAAGTACCCATGGATCCATCAACATGGTTACTCAATACTTTCAACCTACATTACTATCCAAATCAATCATTTTAAATGCATTGCCGTACATTTGAGGTACATAATAACCATGAAAAGATTGAAAATTTCCCATGGATTTATCTTATATTATTACTTACATACCATGATAGTCCCTGCTGGACAAACATCGCCTCATTTATCACAAAAGTATGTAAATATTATAATACATAGGTACATTACATACTTATTAAGTTAATACATATTATCACAACTTACTCATTTCATACATTTGCTATTATTGTCGCCTCCTTTCTTATTTTATTCCATCTACTGAATTACTGTGAATCTGATGTCACTAGAAGTATTATCTATCTATATAATTCATCTCGTCATAACAAACTAAATGGATATCCAAGGCTTTATGCCATCGGCCGCCCAAACATTACAATAACTATTTTATATATTTTGTACTTGCGTTACACTTGTACCGGGTATGCTCGACACTTCGTAGGTAACTATAGTTTAAAAAAAAAAATAACGTTATTCGAAAGAATCCCGTGAATTTTGGTACTTAGTAATTTCTTACTATCGCCGTCGATATATAGGGCTAGGTTTTAATATCGCCTACTTTGTACAATCTAGCTTTAATTTTTATTTTATCTTATCTACTTTTCTGAACTTGTTGGTTTTTAGTTACATGTTCACTTATGTGTTGTCTTATTTCTTCTACTTTACCTAGATGCCGTGTTTCATTCAAAATAGAACTAAAGGTTACCATTGAATAATATGTTACCAACCACTTCTGCTTACCATTGAAATAGAAATTAGTGCCTCAGCCGGTGCCTTTTTTTATTATTCAAATTCAAAATAATTTATTCATATATTACAAAAGCAACACTTATGAACGTCATATTATTATTACTATTCCTTTGTTGTTTGTATTATTTAAATCCCGTTGGAACTTACCTATCGATCGGTCTCAATATTTTTCAAGCAATTTGTCAGCATAAGCTGTAAGCGCATCTAACCCAGTCATTTTGTATACAATTATGTGCGTTGGCATGAGTAGAGGCTACTGCATGGAGAATGTAGTTTAAAAGCATTACCGTTAGCACTTTTAACAGAGGAACCCAAATGATCGACGTGAACTGTGTCAAAGGGCTTGTCAAGCTTATGGATCGGATGCAGAAGGCCTATCTTCGTTCCAGTTGATTCTTTACATTGCACATTCCAAATTTTACTTATTTTCGTACAAAACGTTTCATTTTTGTACACCAAAAGCCCTTTCTAATTTTGTCAAGTGTTTTGTCAACACTATAGTTACCAATCTAATCGTGATTTAATGTACACAGATGTAATCGAGCCATTTTGGGTGCAACCCATTTGAGATCAGCAAAGCGATCCCGAAAATGACAACATCGTTATGCGGATTCACTAAAAGTTCTCACGGTATTCTGAAACTTCGCATTGACAATATCAAGGCCAACTAATCCAATAGGGAAGTTTCCTGCTAGTAAAATAAATTATAAAAGTCTTTTTTTTTTTTTTAGTAAAACATGTTACAGTGGTTTATAATAAGATATCAAAAGCTGTAAGAGAGCTACCGCTTATGCCATTCAAAAGCTCTCTTAAATAAAATGGCTAATTGCGAAATGTTTTTATAATTAACAAGAATATTTTGCACATAAAGATAAGATAATGTAACTACTGATTACTACTGACATCCTATTTATACCTTGTATTTTTTTTTAATTATTGTATCTGACATTTGTAACTGCAACTGAACCAATTTATTATGCACTGTTTTATTAAATTCTATGTAACGTTTGTAACAAATTCAATACCTACCTGTTTATTATACTTAATTTTTATATTGTGTTGAAATGTAATTAATGGATTTAATTTTAATTATTGATTATTGTCTATTTTTCTGACATGATTATAAAAAAACATCTTGAAGGGTAATTAATATCATTATATAATGTGATGAAATTATTATAATAATTAAATTTGTGGTATATAATTATAATGAATGGGTAGTTTAATCAATTATGATTGTTGCTCCTCTGTAATTTTGCATGCCGAATTCTGGTGACACATGATATACCTATTATTAACAACATACTATCCTGTAAAAACTTTAACCATGTTTCGAGCAAATAAATATTCTTATTCTTATTACTTATTCACAATAATAGTAGTTATATTCATCAATTAAGTAATGTTTAAACTTCATTATACTTTTTTTTTTTTTTATTTAGCTTATGTCTTATATTAATATTTATGTATAAAGCTGAAGAGTTTGTTTGTTTGTTTGGTTGAACGCACTAATCTCAGGAAGTACCGGTCCGTGATAAATTCTTTCAGTGTTAGGTAGGTCATTAATCTAGGAAGGCTATAGGCTATATAATTTCACGTTATGAGCCACGGGAGCTGAGCAGTAGCCTTAAATAACGCGGGTGTAACCGCGGGCATCATCTAGTTGATAATAAGTATTCTACTTGACAGTAAAAAAAAAACTATGACGTCACTATATTCGTCTTTCATACAAAAGCCGTATGTAGTAAAATTCGTTTTGACATTTCAATAAAAGTGTTTTATTCAAGTTTGATTTGACTATTGAAAATAAACCCTATTAAACCTATACAATATTTATACAATATTCTACCACATTCACACAACACTATCTACTCCCAAACTAAGCAGAAGACTTGTACTATGGGATAAACATAAATATATATACCTACTTCTTTTTTTTTTTTAAATTACATACATACATATTACACATAGAAACACCCAGACCAAGTCAAATATTCATCTTCACGCATACAAATGTTTGACTTTTACGAGAATCGAACCCGCTCCCTTCGGTGTGGCAGTCTCTTACACTCCTGCTACCTACGCCAACAGGCCATCAAAGTTTACTCACTACTCAGTTTATAAAATTCAAAGAATAAATTTAGCTTTTAAAGGTAGAACAAAATTTTGGAAAAGGTATAATAAAATCAAATATTTGAAAGGGTTTTCTTTTTATCTTTTTAGAGCAGGCGGAGAATAATAATTATTTTACTTGTTATAATTCCTTAGGCTGTATGTCGCGTTTCCTTTGCTTCATTAATTAAACGTCAAACTTTGAGTTTGGTTTGTTTTTGTATTTGTGTAAATAATAAAAATACATTCATCAGCGGTGATATTTTAAGTGCCTAAATGTGGTTTTCAAGGGGCTCCCTGCGAACTATTGGTTACATCTCCAGTATTATATAGGCTGATTGGTTATTCAAAAGCCCTTGTAAAACAGTAACGTTATCTTTGTTTTTAAAGTTTCATAAGCTCGGTATCTCTTGTTGAGTAAGTAATGATGCGTAAAGTTTTGTGGATTTCTTTCATCATAATTCTACAATAGCAAGGTACGTAAATAATACCTAGTGTTACATCTAATGTTTTGAAATAGAGCTACACTACATATTATTACCTAACTCATTTATTTGCACATTTGTAGAGTTTTACACCTATCGACTGCTCAAGTAGAGGCCCTACTTGCTTTCTTTGAGAGTAGGTCCATTATAGCTAAAAGCTTCATAAAACGAAGGCAGTCAATTAAAAAAAAAACTCCAAGTGACTGGGCATAAGTTGCCTTGCAGCCTAACAGCATAGGTGGTGAAGCAGTAAAGACAACTCATAAATGGATTAAGGTACTTATTACATTTCATCATAGTTGTATCTCCTTATTTATTGTGATATTGATGATAATCATCAATATGTAATATGTTTTATTATTATTCTCTTTTCAGGCAAGAAGAAGCCAATACAACTTGACTGGTGGTGATGCCATTAATGTGCTGAAGTCATAGAGCTTTCTCACATTGATGACCTTCCATGACTTCATTTCTATAATATACCTAGATCTTCATCAAATCAAACTTATATTGACATTAACAGATGGTCAAAATATTTCCACAGGAGAAATTCCCTTAAGAATTAATCCATTTTTAAGTATGGTACCTATACATATTATATTTGTAATGGTAAGTTAATAGCAACTCATTTATTATGATTTTATTTTTATTTCCTTTGCTGCAGGGGATATCAGTAAACCCATGGAGCAGGAAAGACCAATCATTAATGCTTTAGAAACAACCTAGGTAATTTTAAGTAATGCCCTACAATAAGGAATATGAAGTTATTCAGTAAAATATAAATTGTTAATGTTTCAGATTGAAACAAGTGATGCTATTGCCACATATTGTCCATCTGAATACTATAGGTCGCCAGTTATTGTAGGCATTCATGAAGAACTTGATTAATACCTACATAATTTGTTGTTTAATTATTAGTTCTTGTTTTAAATTGTTGATGCCCAAGAGAAACCAGAAAACATATAGGAACATTTGCTTTTTTTTTAATAATTATTAATGTATAGTTATAAATAATGTAATTGATTAACTGTGTATAAAACTGATTGGGTTTAAACTTATTGTACATACAGTCAGAAATAAATAAAGTTAGCCATTAAATTTCTTCATTTAGGTTGCAATGTGATGCTCATGGACATCTTATTTACAAGTCTTTTACTTACTGATTCTAGCTTTACATTTAGTGCATGTATCCATGACCCAAGAATGAGCACTAAACCTTATTATTACTCTTAAATCACTAACTTACAATTTTGTGTAATGTGTAAAGATTTTATATTTGTAAGGAGGATTTTATACAAGCAACTTGTTAACATGATCAGAACCATGGTAGAAATGCATGTTGGCGATAGCAATGTTATATGAACCTGCAGGTAATCCATACTAATATTGAAACATTTGTGTATCTATAACACTTTCACAACAAACGCTTTAGTAATAAAATTGTGATGTATTCTCCACATCAATCAATGTATATAATATGCACATAATGTAATCTGTGACAATATGTAATCACCCAATAAATACACTTTCTCTAGCTTATGTTGTTCCAAATGATTTATTATTATGGACTGATTAAGTATAAATATATCATGTGATGCAACTCTACATGAGCTATATACATGTAGAATATTTAGGTCAGCATCAATTATCAATTGTACATTTCTAGCATATCCCTTCCTGCAAAAGTACCTCAATATCCTTGGGTCTCACCATAGCCACTGGTCTCACTAATGTGCCATCAGTGCAACCCTAGGTATGCCAAAGTTTCATAGAATTTGTGGTAGAGTCCAACTCCTTCACAGCCGGGGCACCTCTGCACTGCTAAGTATATCCTTGCTGCAAGGGTGAATTCATCTGTCCAGCCCGTGCTTGTAATCTTATTTGTTTATTCGTCTCCTGCAATGTTTCATCAGTGCGATACATATATGCAAAATAAAAGAATATTCGACAGGTACGGGGCTACAATAGTCATTAAATAATAGGAACTCTAAGAAGAAAGAAGATGTTACATTACTAGATTTATTCAGTATACTAAGTATTCAAATAATACTTGTGACATAGTGTATGTTTCTAGACAATTAGGAATTCCAATGTGTATAAATATATAATAAATCAAGTATTATAAATAAAATTAATTTGCAGTTAATGTCATAACATGGAGTTCATAAAGGTAATTTTAACTTGGTATACGCTGGATAGTCATACCTATTACAGATGCAAAAGTAAACAAACAAGTGTCCAAAAGCTTCTTGTATTTATTGAAACCATCTGGGTAGAATCAAAAGGAAATATAAAAAGAAAATGCAAATGCAAGTTGAACTTGCATGTAAAAGCATAATTTGCATACCTCATTTGAGAAAAAAGGACCCACCGTTAATCAGTTGAATATATAAAAAAAAAAAAATATTTATCAACAATTGAACACTCATCATCCTATTAATTTGACTAAACATTGCCTTCATATCATAGTCAAGGTATTCACAATAGTACCTAGTCGTTATAATGCCTATGTATTATACACCAATAAGTACAACGCTTTTGTTGTACCTATGTAATTTTTGTTGCAGTTTTTGCCGTTGTCGAATTTTACGGCAACATAAGTACATTATATTACTCAGTAAGTACATCATATTCGTCAAGGGAGAAAAGAAAAGCAATCAAAAATATTTATATAGAAAAGCAAACAGTAATAGTTTTACTTGCCTGCTATACCAAATCGTCGACCCTCCGAGATACAATCTTTACTGCCATCTTCGAGAGGTTGCGTACCCCTACTAGACTTAGAAGCACCGCTCCTCATCCTCGAGCTGCGTCGATGGTGCCTTCCATTACGACTCCTGTCGCTTCCTCTTCCCATGGCTCGTCGTCCCACGACCACGAATCTGCTTCTGATCGTGAAGCTGGCACTGTCGGCGTCGTAGTCGTACTGCGCCGATAGCCTGATGACGTCGCTTATGATGATTGATGATGATTTTGCAACGCTTCGCGAACATCGATCGTACTGTAAACTATCAGCGTTACACATTTTAGTTCAAATCCCACTTCTGATATAAAAATCAGGGTGGCAAATTAAACAAAATATTGGTAAATAAGTAGTTCAATATATTTTCAGCCCAGATATGTAGCTACATTCAAAAACCAGTCCTCTCCCTCTTTTCCCGCCATGCGGTGTCTTCCCTTGTTTTCATTACAATTCATTATCAGTAGGTACTTTTTATTTAACAAAACAAAGTCAACTAAAAATACGTTCTCATATTCATTTAAATATTCTTCTTAGAATATTAAGCTATTGTTACAATAAAGTTATATAATATATATTTTAGATTCATTAATTTGTCAAATTAGATACTTTTACATGTCTCCCTACGTCTAGGACCAAACCTTTCGTTATAGGGTTACCACTCTAATTATTGTAGTAGTATAGTAGTATATATAGTAGAAAATAGGAGTGTACAAATGTATGATTATGCCTAATTCTAACACGATCATCATTAGTGTACAAAATTATTTATTACAACTTGATAAGATACGGACGCAAACAGATGGAAACCGGACTCATTTGAGCAATATGAATAATGAAACAAGAATATGGCTTTACGCATGAATACTTGAAAGTCAAGTAAAACTACGTTTTGCATATTCTATAAATATGCCAGCGAAATATCGGCCTTATTTAGGATATAAATTTCAATAAGATACCCATATAGTGTGCTGTAACTTAGTTTAGCTTAGGTTAATTAGTAAATTAATAAAGCGCAGACATACGCCAGTGTAAAACGAAGCAAAATTTAATACATACATACATACATATCGTCACGCCTTTTATCCCCGAAGGGGTAGGCAGAGGTGTATTTCTACACCCACTTTTCGCCAGATATACTTTAGTCCCACGTAATAAGGGGCGAGCCTATTGCCGTACCGGGCACATTTCCAGACTCCGTGCTGCTACTGAGAATTTCGTGACAGAAAAACCCAATAGCACTGCCCGACCCAGGAATCGAACCCGGGACCTCCCGATCCCACGCGCACATTTATGCCGCGAGACCAACGAGGCAGTCGTATAGGGTTTGATGTCGAGTTTTCCGTCTCTACGCAAAGATGGTATTTGCATCGTGTTATCCCTTAGTCGCCTCTTGCGACACCCACAGGAAGATAGGGGGTGGTGACACTTGTATTCTATGCCGTCAACCACACGGTATAAAAAATAAACAATATTTGATAAAGAAACTAAATAACATCCGAACATGGAAACAAAAATAATAAGAATCAGATTTCGATCATTAGACGCAGGATAATCAAACTCAAATAACTTCAGCGACTAGAAATAACTGAAAAAGTTGTAAATAACGAGAAAAGTTTGTAAAGTACACCGCAAATGTTTAATTTAATAGTTACTACACAACAGTACAACTCTTAAAAGAAAATAAATACTAAAACTAGAGTACCCAGCGAAGCAAGTATAATGCACCGTTGGCATTGTAGTCTTTACAAGCTTGTGACGGCAAAGCGCCCAATTAAGTTCACCGGTGGATATTACTGTGCTGTGGAACGAACACTTGACAGTAAAGGTCAGCAAATAGGTACCTAGGATATTTAGACCGAAACTAAGATATGTATGTGATGTTAAAAATAAGCTACGATGTGTTTCCTAATTTTAAGTAAGGGATAAAAGAGTTTTCTGCTTTAAACGGGTTTTGGTAAATCAACTTACATTTTAATAGTGTGTATTTACTTACCTTCAGAGTATCGACCATTCATATTTAAATAAAAACGTGAAAAGAAAAAATTGTTTAGAGAACCTTTCATCTCAACTTTATGTTGAGATGAAAGGTTCTCTAAACATTTTTTTAGACACATTTCTAAATACAGTGAGTAAAAATAGCTAAGCATCAGTTTCAGATACGAATCTGTCGCAATCTGATTAACATTTTGTTGGGAAAAACATCAGAATTTTTCCATTCATGTTTATGAAAGATTTTGGAAAACGCGCAAAACAAACATATTCAGGACTTGAAACTGCGATCTGAATTTTTATATTATGATATATTTTTTAAGGAAGGATAGAAGTCTCATGGGACCGTCTATTTAATTATTTCTCTAATAAATGATTTGTATTATTTTCATTTATATTCTTTCTAAATTTCTGAAGTATTAAGACATCTTAAAAACTATGCAGAAGTTATTATTTTGCCATTCTGAGTCTCGATACATATATGTGCAATATCAGTGGCGGGAAACCTGTCAGAATGTCTGAACTATAAAAAACCGTGATATGGTAATAATTTATCTGTTACTAAGTGCATAGTATATGTATGTACATATATTTCTATACAGATGGAACATATAATCATGCTCATCACACCTAGATGTTGTCCTGAGTGGGCATTGATCCCACAATCTCCGACTTCATTAATTAGTATCAATTTAGGTTGATCTAGACCAACAGGTATTTCAAGATATCACTGTTAATCTCTAAGGATTCACTCATTACACTTTACAGATAAAATTGAGTGTACGTCAAAAAGTAACCGTATCTGTTTACCACCCTTAATATAAATTAAACACATGCATTGCCAAACTAAATTGCCACGCAGTAAATATTAAACAATTACCTTTTACCCTAAGATTTGCGAAATTATTCACGACAGTGTTCTCCTCGATTGAAACTGAGACATATCAATTACCCCGTGACGTCGGCCATTAATATTGATGAAATACACACGTAGCATTCTACGTGTGGTATTTAAAGTTTTTAGGGTTCCGTACCTCGAAATGAAAAAAACGGAACACTTATAGGATCACTTTGTTGTCCGTCCGTCAGTCAAGACCCTTTTTCTCAGAGACGAATGGAGGTATCAAACTGAAATTTATATCAAATAGTCAAATCTACTGTCGCTCGAAGCTGTAAAAAAATCAAACTTCTAAGCAAACGCAATCAAAAGTTACAGCTGTTTATGCTGCAAATTTCCGCAAATATTCGCAACTCACAAGGGAATCAAAACCTATAGGGTACTTCCCGTGAACTCAGAATCTAGAAATTTGGTACGAAGCAATATAATACAGCATACATAAAGGAAAAATTGCGAAAATTGTAAATTTTTTGTTACATCATATCATAAAAATCTTTTTAATAATTTTAAAGTTATTACCATTTTCTGATGAGCACGTAAAGGTATTAAATTGAAATTCATATCAAATACTCAAGTCTATAATACGTTTAAGCTGTAACAAAATCAAACTACTATGTCAACGCAATAAAAAGAAACAGCAATTAAAGCCGCATATTTACTCGCAAGGGAATCGAAACCTACAGGGTACTTCCCGTGAACTCAGAATCTTGAAATTTGGTACAAAGCCATGTCTTATAGCACAAATAAAGTAAAAATTGCGAAAACCGTAAATTTTTTGTTACATCATATAAAAAAATATTTGTTTTAATTTTAATTTTGTGGAAGGGACAGGACGAAGGGGATGACCTAGGCGGACGTTCTCTGACCAGATTGGAGACATCCTAAAAACAGGACAGGTTAGAAGCACCCTGAACAGAAGAGCATGCATGAGGAATCTGATGGGAGTGAATGAATCAAGAGAGATATGTCAAGATCGTTGCAAATGGCGCTCCGTAGTCTCTGCCTACCCCTCCGGGAAACAGGCGTGAGTCTATGTATGTATGTATGTATGTTTTAATTTTAAAGTTACTACCCCTTTCCTCATGAACGCGTAAAGTTATTAAATTGAAATTCATATCAAATACTCGGGTCTATTATACCTTTAAGCTGTTACAAAATCAAACTTCTATCTCAACGCAATCAAAAGAAACAGCAGTTTTACTTTATTTTCAAACTCGCAACTACTGGCAAGGGAATAAAAACCTACAGGATACGTCTCGTAAACTTAGATTCTTGAAATTTGGTACGAACCAACTTCTAATAGCACAAATAAAAGAAAATTGCGAAAACCGTTTAGTTACATCATATAATAAAAAAAAATTAGTTACTAGCCCTTCCGTTATGAACGCGTAGAGGTATTAAATTTAAATTCATATCAAATACTCAAATCTACAATATCTTTAAGGTGTAACAGAATTAAACTTCTAAGCCAACGCAATCAAAAGATACAGTTGTTTATGCCGCTAATTCTTTTGGTTATAGACTTTGAAAAGTTGAGGACGGATGCTGCAAATATCGAGTGGAAACCGCTGATGTCAGCTATCACTATCGATGACAAAGTGGATTTTTTTAACAAGACGGTTACGAGGTTGTTCGATGTGCATGCTCCCATTAGAAAAATCAAATTGAGACGTCCACCTGCACCTTGGATGACTGAGGGCATTCGGATGGCGATGCGACGTAGGGACCGGGGTTTCCGAAAATATAAAAAGGATCGGTGCCGTGCGACGACAATTGGTCTCTTTTTAAGACAGCTAGGAACAGGTGCAACCAGATGTTACACAACGCTAAACGCCGACATATATCTGCAAATGTTACCAACTCATCCCCTGCTAATATGTGGCAGTTTTTAAGGACACTAGGCATTGGGAAACCTCAAGGCCAAGTAGTTCTACCGGTGACTATTAGTTTGGATGACATTAATCGTCATTTTTCTACTGCTCCCACTATGGACGACCAAACTAAAAGTCAAACCATAGCCTACTTGTCTAGCTTACCTCGTCTGAACATTAATTCTTTCTCTTTTTCTCCTTTATCATCATGTGAGTTTCAAAAGATTATCCTGTCAATTAAGCCGTGGGATGCTATGACATTAGTCGTCGCATGATCATAGCTATCCTTGAACAAATTTTACCTGTAATTACCCACATGCTAAACTTTTCCCTTGACACTGGTCAATTTCCCGACATATGGCGTAAAGCCAATGTGCGTCCTCTGCCCAAAATGTCGAATCCAAATTCAAAATCAATGTCAAATTCCCTTTCTATCCAAGGTACTTGAGTCATGCGTTCAGAGGCAGATGTCCAGGTTTGTTTACCAAAACAACATCCTGTCACCTTTTCAATCTGGATTCAGACCTAGACATAGTACTGTCACCGCATTGCTCAAAGTGACTGGCGATATGAGGGTGGGGGTGGAGGACACCAGACTTGCAGTTTTGATCTTGGTGGACTTCGCCTTTAACAACGTCAGTCACGACCTTCTCCTTTCAGTCCTATCCTATCTAATGATCTCACCTATGGCACTGGAATGGTTCTCCTCTTATCTTCGAGGACGCCAGCAGTCGGTACGTGTTGATGATTCATCAACATGGCGTAATTTGAACTCTGGTGTTCCTCAAGGCGGAATACTTTCTCCTCTTCTGTTAGCATTATTTATTAATCTCCTTACTCTCGAACTTCATTGTGCGTATCATCTGTATGCTGATGATCTACAGCTTTATACACAGTCCAACTTAGAAAATCTAGATTCAGCCATAGCAGCGATAAACCAAGATCTGAACGCAATCAAGGTCTGGTCTGAACGGTTTGGACTGGCAGTGAACCCTGCTAAATGTCAGGCTATACTCGTTGGCATTTCCCGTATTTTAAACAGGGTTGACTTGCGATTTCTACCTGCTGTCATTTTTGATGGATCTATCATTCCGTTCAGTTCAAGCGTTAAGGACCTTGGCTTATATATTGATGCCAACCTTAACTGGTGGACCCAGGTAGTGAATGTAAGTCGTGAAGTCACTGGTGCCTTGCGTTCGCTTTATCGCCTGAAGAACTTTTTGCCATTCAGGACTAAAACAATGCTAGTAGTATTTAAGTCTTTTAATATTTCCCATCATCGTCTATGGTGACGCGTGCTATCTCAACCTTAATGCAGATCTTCTCAATAAGCTCGATCGCCATCTCAATAATTGCATTAGATTCGTTTTTAATCTCCGCAAATTTGACCATATTTCTGAGTACCGATTAAAGTTACGGTGGTTACCCATTCGTCAACGGCGTAACTTGCGTACTTTGTGTACTCTTCATTCTTTACTACACTCTCCTTGTGCGCCCGTCTATTTAATTTCCCATTTTCAATTCCTCTGTAATACTCATGAGAAACATCTTCGTTCCTCTAATAATCTTCTTCTTCTTTGTCCTTCTCACAGTTCTAGCCTAGTCCATTCATCCTTTAATATACAATCTATCCTTCTCTGGAATGCTCTCCCTCTTCATATCAAGATGTCCACTAACCGTTTCACGTTTAAAACCAGAGTCCGACGGAATTATTTAGATGCGCTAATTGAATCGTCATAGGTATTTTATAGTTTATTTATTTTATGTTACATGCATATATTTATTAAAATTATAAAATATATATTAATGTGTTTATTAATATATATTTAGTATATATTTATGGTATGTATATGTATGTATATTAGGTATATATCATTTTATATTTTACATTAATGAGTAAGTTTTTGGTTTCATTTTTCTTTCTTTTTAATTTAAGAAATGCACCTATTACATATTTCTCTGCATCACCCAAAGGTTGAGAGGTGGTGGACTTAATAACTTCGGCATTAAGTCCACCTTTGTACAAATTTTGTGCATAAAGTTATAAAATAAAATAAATAATTAAATAATTCTAGAAAATTTTTGATACTCACAAGGGAATCAAAACCTACAGGGTACTTTCCGGGAACTTAGAATCTTGAAATTTGGTACAAGGCAACTTCTTATAGCACAGATTAAGGAAAAAAATCATAAATGTAAATTTTTAGTTACATCCTATAATATAATCATTTTTAAAATTTTAATGTTACTACCGCTTTCCTCATGAACGCGTAGAGTTATTAAATTGAAATTCATATCAAATACTCAGGTATATAACACCGTTAAGCTTTAATAAAATCAAACTTCTATGTCAACGCAATCAACAGAAACAGCAATTTAAGCATTTTCAGACTCGCAACTACTCGCAAGGAAATCAAAACCTACAGGGTACTTCCCGTAAACTCAGAATCTTGATATTTGGCACGAAGCAGTCTTATAGCACAGATAAAAGAAAAATTGCGAATACCATACATTTTTAGTTACATCATATAATTAAAATATTTGTAATAATATTAAAGGTAGGTACTGCCTCCGTGGTCCAGTGAATAGCGTATGCGACTGCTGATCTGAGGTCCCGGGTTCGATCCCGGGTCGGGCAAAGTGTTACTGGGTTTTTCCAAAATTCTCAGTAGCAGCACGGAGTCTGGGTAACGGCAATAGGCTCGCACCCTATTACGTGGGACCTAAAAATTCATGGCGAAATGTGGTTGTATTATTACAGCTCTGCCTACTCCTTCGGGGATACAGGCGTGAGTCTATAACAAAAAAAGTTATATATAAAAAAATATATTTAAAGGTGATTCCCCTTTCTTAATGAACCCGTGGGGGTATTAAATTGAAATTTATATCAAATGTTCAAGTCAAAACTAAAGGGTATTGCCAGTCGATCTAGAATCTTGAAATTTGGCACATAGAAACGTTTTATAGCACATAAAAAAATTTCAAACCTTTTTTTAGTTCATCATATATTTTTTTAAATAATTATATATACCTACAGGTTTGAACGGAACCCTCGGTGCGCGAGTCCAACTCGCACTTGACCGGTTTTTTTTTGTTTGAATTGCAGTCACTATCAAAGCGTTAAAACGCCTTGGGCTGGACACCTTACATTATGCAAACCGTCGCCGTCGTGGGCCTACTTAATCACTTTTACTGGATGCAGATGAAACTGGATTAACCTAGTGGAATCAACAAGCACCTAACGGCCTACATACACGTTTTAGCTTGTGTATTGGCTTTTGTACAATGTTATGTTCCTAAACAAGACAGACTTGTGCCGGAACGTGAGATGTTTTATAAAGGGTAAAAGCCGAGAACAATATTCGTGACTTGGTAACTATGCTTTGAGTATCTACTGGGCACAAACTTTATAACAACTTTTCTTTTTGACGTTACTTAGAAAGAAAAAAGTTTAAAAGAAAAAAATAACAACGAAGCAGTCGGCGTGCCTGCTATTTACAGGGCTGATGAAGTAATAATAATAATAAAGTAATAGTGTCAGTTAATGGTCTCATTGCCAAGAGCCTCGACCACCATCTCAAGAGGCTCTCGTTAGACGGCTGGATCAAGTCCTCCATACAGAAGCAGTATTGTTGGACACGACGCGCATAGTTCGGAGGTTCCTCTCTCTGGAGCCCTAACCACTGGTACCTTGGTCCCTGTGCCCGGTACCGGTGTGTCTCCGTGGTCCCATTTTATATATTTAAATTTATTTTGTATTGTAATATTTAGTATATAAAATGTGGCTATGAGAAAAAGGTTAAATAAAAGAAATAATAATAATAATATTATTTATTGACCAACAAGTTACTTCCATTACAGAATACCATAAGTAACCACTTTCTAAACAAAGGTATGACAAATGAGGAAAGGATGATCTAATAAAGAAAGTTACGGCTTTAAAAAACTGTGAAGGCTGGTTTGATTTATGGATTACTATTTATTTCTGTCTGGTGTACATTTTATCAAGGATAGCACGTTTTTTCAGTAACCATAACATTTATGTGAAGGAATTGTCATTTCATGAACAAAGAGCCGCAATAGTAGATGTAAACAAAATAAAAACAATCCAAGATAAATTATTTAGCTATTTGCAAAATCTAAACATAATTGTAACCGTCAATTCAATATTGCTGTCAACAGGTTGAATTGTGGTAAACTCCATTATTGTTCCGTGTCATGAAATATCTATAATAAGATCCACATTGCTTTTCAAAATATCGAAATGTTTAATAATATTCCATTTCATTTACTCTATCCAAAATACTAAGCATAAATGAGACAATAAAACTAGCACATCATATTTCGACGGTCGGTACTTACTGGTAATTGTTTAATATTTATCAAAATTGGCTAATTGTATCGATACGAGTGGGAACTGATACATATTTATTTGAGCCACAATGCAGGTCAAATAAAATGAGAAAATGGGTGACTGGGATGGGACATCTGGATTTATTCTCTGTTCGGCGAACTAAGTTTCGTCCCACATAAAGAAAGACCGGAATCCTACAAACCAATGTCTAAATACAGCCTCTGACCCATTTATTGCCTTGCCAGCCACAGCAGCCTAATAATAATATTATAATGTTTGTAGAGCATTGCATTACATAATGTAAACTAAACAGTAAGAAATTAAATAAAACAATGCGTGCCATACTATAAATTTTTCTTCAAAATATTAAAACTACTTTAGCAAAAAAATAACAATTAGTCAAAGCTGACATATTGGTTAAATTACATTTACTGCAATAATAGCTGTGATAAATGGTGGTTTGCATATGCCTATACTACAACTTACGTCCATATTCAATACGGTGTCTGTCTCAATATCGTGATGTCAGCACAGACATCATATTTATGTCCTAACAGAATATATCGGTTTGGTAATAGAGCCGTCTATCTTCATCAGCTAGTATTGTATTTCGACGCAGATTAATGGGTGCCGAGTTGAACAGAGCTTGCTTTTTAAATAGT
Organism: Euclidia mi; assembly: GCA_944739405.2. NCBI lineage: Eukaryota > Metazoa > Arthropoda > Insecta > Lepidoptera > Erebidae > Euclidia > Euclidia mi. The sequence goes on along the minus strand of OX123202.2, from coordinate 34,287,470 downwards.
TTATATATTTCAGAGTGTATATGTTCACTTCATTCTTTCATTGCATTCTCTACGTCATCGCCTTCGCACGTACGTTTTCGCAAGTGTGGGAGTGATTGAATTTACAAGCGATCATCTGAATATGTTGGAACAAGAAAAATTAACAACAATCTGCATTGTCCTAAAATATGACAAATACGCACAACAAAATATGTTAACGTTTTATGGGGGCTCTAATATTTCAGGTTTAAGTGAAGATAATTGTGATCTTTCTGATTTAAAATGAAAATATTTTTATTTCTTCTTATGTGAAATAAAAAATATTGTTTTGTCCTGTTTTGCAAAAACAGGACAAAACAAATTGATAGTTTCGAAATTAGAAAACATTTTCTCCATTTGGTGAGTTGTAAAAAATATGTTAATGTGAATCAAATGAGCCCAAACTCTACAAGTTAACTATTAGGCGTTCCAAGGTTTCGTCTCCTGCTTTCGAGCACTATCGTCAGACCAGCTCAATGATAGTCGATTTATAACTGTACCCCCACATAATTTCCAGTTGCTTATTAGTACAAAAAAATTAAGGAGGTGAAAGTTTCGCGCCAATCCTTCAGTGACTGAGCTATCGGTGGTAGTATCCGGTTGGCATGACACATCAAACAAAAAGTCAACATTATGAGACGGCGCCACGACTAATATTTGGTCGCGTAACGTTCTGGGCGATGAGACGCTTGACAGAAGGTCCAGCGAATTCAACCGAACGTTCCGCCACGGTATTCGAGGCAGATGTGTCGCGATACTAAGATTTTATAACAGATCATCATCATCCTCATCACCCTAGCGTTATCCCGGCTGCATCCAAGACTTCACGCCTTGGATCTCGAGGTCCGCCTACTGATCTAACCAGATATGACAGAATATCAACTTTTCCACAGAGCGACTGCCGTCTGACCTCCGCAACCCAAAGAGATAGCGATATTCCATGGTTTAGACCAGTATCAGTTTATTTGAGGGTACTGACTCCCTGTCACGACGACTGTCAAAGATCTTCATGACAGCCGAGACAGACGGTTTAACGTGCTCTCCGAGGCACGGGGCAAGCGATAATTAACAATTTAATATGCACTTAGCTTTGAAAAATCATTGGTGCAAGCCGTGGATTTGAACTCGATACCCCCTGCATGGCAGTCCGTTGGTATCTCCACTAGGCTATCGCTGCCCTTTATAACAGAACAGCCATTTTATAACAGATCAACCTCTCAAAAAACAAAGCTACTATCCATAGCGGAAAAATAAAAAGAAAATACCTTTTATTTGAAATACTACCTGATGGGGTCTGAAATATCTGAAAGGTGACACATACCAGCTTGGAGCCTTAAGTCGACAATCACAATTATATTATACCTCATTCTGTAAAGTGTGCCTATATCAGCATAAACGTCAGACGCCCTAGGTTCCACAAAGACTAATTTAATATTATTCTTGCATCAGTGGCGTCAATCTAAAACGACTTTCTTAAATGGTACGGGATTCCTTGAATATTTTTACGTTATCAAGATATCGGATATGCCCGGACCCGAACGGTATGTAGTAGGTAGTACTACATAAACTAACATATCTATAACATGCTGTAGCAATAATGAAAGTTACATATATACAAAAGTGAGTGGCTGTACGTTTTATATAATTTGTCCAAAATCTAATAAGCATCTTAGAAGAAAATTTTTGTTGTCTTTACGAATTTCATGACATAAGTCGCTGAATATGACTTAAATTACAAAACAAAATGGTTTGCAAAGCGTTAAGCTTTTATAAAATACGGACTTTTACTACAAATGTTGTGACAGTTATAATTTGGTAATACAATATTGCACTGAGAATAAATCCAGTATAGACTTTAAGAACGTTCAACCGATGGAAAAGAAGAATACCCGCACTTGGCACAACATTGTTTGGATCACACAAAAGGATTACTCCGTACAAGGATAAGGGTTTGTCCTCACACAGTCTAAGACAGCAGCGGTTGCTTAAATTGCTGCGCTTTCCGTGCAGTTACATAGGCATAACTGAATATTTTTTCTATAGTAGGTATAAAATCAGCAGTGCGTTATGAATATTTCTATTGGTGATCGAAGTAAAACTTATAATATGGGCGACGTCTTTGCCTGGGCTTGTTCAAAATAAAGGTTGACCCTAAGTTGGCCCTTCCGTAAGACTGCACATTTTCTCTAAGGAAATTAAATTATGCTGAAATCTTACCTGCTATCTAATAACAAAATTCCTTTGATATACAAAATTAAAATAAGTTGCTTAAGGTAATTAAGGCATTTGAAACATGCTTCGAAATGTCACGTTTTATTTATATTATAATTGCCAGAGAAAACTGTCTTTTATGAAGGATTAAACGGTAACGTTTCTAAATATTTTTATATGATCTTATAATAATTATGTGAGTTTATATAAAAGCTAGCAAACAACGCAAATTATTAGCTCCTTTCGTATGAAAAATTTGTTTATATTAAAATAAACTTATATTTCTAAGTCGCCAAAATATATGTACCTGTCATTACCATCGAAACATTGCCGCTGCTGATGATCTTAGTGGTTTGATAATTTAATAAGTGATTTTTGAAGCCATAAATGTGAGTAACCCTGATTCGGAACACTACTACTCTTCCGAATCAGGGTTACAATCGAATATGTCTCAGAGGTGCACTTACACTACCTACATACATTAATATCATCGACAGGAAGCGTAGGAAGAACCGTACATATTGCGCCCACTTCTCAGTAACTCCCATTTAGATCCCACGTTAAAAGACAAGCCTTTCACTATTACCGCCTACTGTAGTACAAAATAGTAATACTAAACTCTATGACCTAACGGTAAGTCTTAGCTACATTTTATGCCAAAAAAATAACGTAAGCTTTTGAACTTTCTATGTTATTAATGCCGGTGGTTTAAGTCGCATAGTTATCCGGGTCGTAATAAAATATAAACCTATCAAAATAAACCTATTATTAATAACTCTGTCAAGCTTCATAAAATCCGTTCAGTAGTTTTTGAGTTTATAGCTAATTATATAGACGCCAGACTATTAGTGTGGTTTCAGATTAGCGTTTTATACGCGTCTACAAGCTCGTTTTTGGAAGCGCGTGTAGGCGCGCCTTATGGCACACGCGCAACTCGTACGAGCGAGCGTTGACGCGCTTCTAAACTCGTATAAGCGCGAGCCGTCAGAATCCATGTTGACACTGACAAGATGTCACTACCGTTTCGACATACACGCCGAAATATGCCCGTTTACGCGAGTCTGGATTTTTGAAGTGCATAATGTAGCGCGCGTGTAAGCGCGAATGCTGAAACGACCGTATACGCGCAGTAAAATACGCTAATCTGAAACCGCCCTTAAAATAACGCAACGGCACCGCTTCGTGTTTGCGTAAGCGAAAGACAAACAACAACATATGCGTACAATATGTGCTTAAGATTCGATTCAACATAAATGAATCCGTCTTTAGTCTGGAGAAACTTTCTTTACACTAATAAGTTTCTGTAATGCTTATTATTTCTACATAGTTTCAATAAATAATTGTAAAAAAATAAAATATATAATAAACTATATATAAATAAAGTAAATAAAAAACTATTGTCAATGTTGTTTGAGATATTGTTTCGCCTTTCTATAGGTATTCAAAGCGACGGTAATATGATCAGAGGGTTCCCAGATATTCTTCATCATTTCCACTTAGTCACTTTTTGGTATTTTTGTCAATCATTTACTATAATTTGTCATTCTTTTAAAAGGAAACCGGTCTCTCTATAACCACCTAATAACGTCAATTCTTTTCGCCTTTATTGTTCCTAAAGTTAGTTCCTAAAGTCATTTTTAGCCCAGGGCGTAAGAAAATAGGCGATTCTTATCTAACAGTAGAGGAAATAAGCAGGAATTATTAGATTGCTCCACGGGCCCTCATAAATATACCGATCCGAGTCATAACATATCACTTGTCGTTTTGCTATCAGATACCCAATTTATGAATTATCATCGCGTACAGAACTTAATGCAGCACACATATGTAATTATGTAAGCAATAACCGCCCTTATGTACACATAATAGTGATCAATGTACCACACACATATTCTATTATTGTCATCCAGGAATTTCCACTAGAGTTCGCGCGTATCTTCCAAAGCCCACGCCGTTTGTAATAGAAATTTTCAATATCCACGTCCCTTTTTGTAGCTTGTTCGAAACTTACCTCCAGTTTGATGTCAATATTTGGAAACCGTATTTGTTACCTTGAAGGGTTCAAACGTAAGAATTTAGTCAAATCTGTTACGATTGTCATCTATTTATTGACACTGTTCCCTCCCAAAAACGAGTTTAAGCGATATGAATCGTGAGACTTTCATAATTAAGTTTTCATTACAATAGATTAAATTTAACGGTGAGACTTCAAACGCAGTGACTATTCATTCTGATTGCGGTTTGATCCAGCGATACGTTACCGCATACAAGCTGTGATTTGAATAACACATTCTAAAAAAATACAAAAAACCGGTCAAGTGCGAGTCGAACTCGCACACCGAGGGTTCCGTGCAAACCTGTAGGTATATATAATTATTTAAAAAATATGTGATGTAATTAAAAATTTAAGGTGTTCGAAATTGTTCCTATGTGCTATAAAACGTTGCTCTATGCCAAATTTCAAGATTCTATATCGACTGGAAGTTACCTTTAGTTTTGACTTGAGCATTTGATATGCATTTCACTTTTATATCTCTACGGGTTCATGAGGTTCATGAACGGGGTAGTACCTTTAACATTATTTTAATTATATGATGTAAATAAAAATTTACGTTTTTTTGCAATTTTTCTTTATCTGTGCTATAAGACGTTGCTTCGCGCCAAATTTCTAGATTCTGAGTTCAAGGGAAGTACCCCGTAGGTTTTGATTACCTTGCGAGTAGTTGCGAGTCTGAAAATATGCTTAAATTGCTGTTTCTGTTGATTGCGTTGTCGTAGAAGTTTGATTTAATTACAGCTTCACGGTGTTATAGACCTTAGTATTTGATATGAATTTCAATTTAATAACTTCGCGTTCATGAGGAAAGAGGTAGTACCTTTAAATGTTTTTATTATAGGTATGATGTAACAAAAAATTTACATTTTTGGAATTTTTCCTTAATCTGTGCTATAAGAAGTTGCCTCTTACGAAATTTCAAGATTCTATGTTCACGGGAAGTACCCTGTAGGTTTTGATTCCCTTGTGAGTTTCGAAAATTTGCGAGAATTAGCGGCATAAGTAACTGTATCTTTTGATTGCGTTAGCTTAGAAGTTTGATTTTGTTACAGTTTAAAGATATTAGAGACCCGAGTATTTGATATGAATTTCAATCTAATATCTTTACGCGCTCATAAGAAAAGGGCTAGTTACTTTAAAATTATTATTATTATTTTTCTTATATGATGTAACAAAAATTTTGCGGTTATCGCAGTTTTTCTTTTATTTGTGCTATAAGAAGTTGGTTCGTACCAAATTTCAAGGATCTGAGTTTACGGGAAGTACCCTGTAGGTTTTGATTCCCTTGCAAGTAGTTGCGAGTTTGAAAATATGCTAAAATTGCTGTTTCTTTTGATTGCATTTAGATAGAAGTTTGATTTTGTTACAACTTAAAGGTATTATAGACCCGAGTATTTGATATGAATTTTAATTTAATAACTTTACGCGTTCATGAGGAAAAGGGTTAGCTTTAAAATTAAAACAAATAAATATTATTTTTTATATGATATAACTAAAAATTTACGGTTCTCGAAATTTTTCCTTTATCTGTGCTATTAGACATTACTTCGTACTAAAATTCAAGATTCTGAGTTCACGGGAAGTACCCTGTAGGTTTTGATTCCCTTGCGAGTCATCATCATATCAGCCAAACGACGTCCACTGCTGGACATAGGCCTCCCCCAAGGTTCTCCACACAGACCAGTCTTGAGCCGCCCGCATCCAACTGCCTCCCGCGATCTTCACGAGATCGTCGGTCCATCTTGCGGGGGGCCTACCTCTGCTGCGTCGTCCGGTACGTGGCCACAACTCCAGAACCTTTCTGCCCCAACGGCCATCGGTTCTCCGAGCTATGTGCCCTGCCCACTGCCACTTCAGCTTGGCTATCCGGAGAGCTATGTCGGCGACTTTGGTTCTACTGCGGATCTCCTCATTTCTGATTCGATCTCGCAGGGAAACTCCAAGCATAGCTCTCTCCATCGCCCTCTGAGTGACCTTGAGCCTTCTGATAAGGCCCATAGTGAGCGACCACGTCTCTGATCCGTAAGTCATCACTGGCAACACACACTGGTCAAAGACTTTCGTCTTGAGACACTGCGGGATATCGGACGAGAAGATATGTCGTAGCTTCCCGAACGCTGCCCAACCGAGTTGGATTCGACGATTGACCTCCTTCTCGAAGTTGGACCTACCTAATTGGACTACTTGTCCCAGGTAGATATACTTGTCGACAACTTCGAGCGTCGAGTTCCCAACCTGAATAGGAGCAGGTACAACATGGACGTTCGACATGATTTTCGTCTTGTCCATGTTCATCTTAAGACCTACTTGTTGGGAGACTCTACAGAGGCCATCGAGCATTGTGCCTAGGTCTTCCATGGTCTCAGCCATGACTACGATATCGTCTGCGAATCGAAGGTGAGTGATGTACTCGCCGTTGATGTTGATGCCGAGTCCATTCCAGTCCAGAAGCTTGAAAACATCCTCCAGCGCAGTCGTAAACAGTTTTGGGGATATAACATCCCCCTGTCTCACTCCTCGCTGGAGTTGAATAGGTTTCGAACTCTGGTCCTGGAGGCGGACTGACATAGTGGCGTTTTCATACAAACACTTCAGCACTTCGATATATCGGTAGTCAATCCGGCACCGTTGGAGAGACTGTAGCACCGCCCAGGTTTCGATCGAATCGAAGGCTTTCTCATAGTCCACAAACGCCATGCATAGGGGCTGGTTATACTCCTCAGACTTCTGTATAACCTGCCGCAGCGTATGTATGTGGTCTATGGTACTATAGCCTTTACGGAAACCGGCTTGTTCGGGAGGCTGGAAGTCGTCTAGCTTGCTCTCGAGACGATTCGTGATGACCCTCGAAAACAGCTTGTAGACGTGGCTCAGAAGTGTGATGGGTCTGTAGTTCTTTAAGAGGGTTTTATCTCCTTTCTTAAAGAAAAGCACCACCACACCTCTGTGCCACGCCTGTAGCGTTTTACCCTCGAGAATGACGGAATTAAATAGCTTCCGAAGGGCTTCTCTAGCGGGTGCACCGCCAGCCATCAGAAGCTCGCTCGTAATTCCGTCATCACCCGGCGCCTTGTTGTTTTTGAGCTGTTTGAGAGCCACACTAATCTCGTGCATGCTGACGTCCGGGATATCTTCGGTAAAGTGTCGGGTCAATCCAGCTCTAGGGTCTGACGCTGGAGTACTTGCGTGTTGTTGCGTTGTCGTGTACAGCTGTCCATAGAACCTTTCGATCTCCTCCAAGAGCTCAGGCTTGGACGATACGATTCTGCCATCTTCCGTCTTCAGCTTTGTCAGCTGACTCTGCCCAACAGACAGATCCCTCTGAACACTTTGGATCCCTTATTCAGCTCGATCGCCTCACGAACACATTTTGTGTTGTATTGGCGGAGATCGCGAGTCAGAGACTTAGAAATCTGTCTGTTGAGGTGCCGATATTTCGGCATGTCGTCGGAGGATAGCAGAACCATCTTGCGCCTTTCCTCTAACAGCTCGAGGGTCGGACCCGAGATCTTGCTGGTTCTCTTGCTTTTCTGGGGCTTAAAAAATTTAGCCCCTGTTGTATGGACAGCATCCACGAACCCGTTACTGTACTCGTCCACATCTACGCATTCGCCCAGGCATTCGAAACGGTTCTTGAGTTCGAGCTGAAAGCTCTCGGGGTTTTGGATATGAACCGGTGCCGGTCGGAGCGTGGACTTTTTCAACCTCGACCGTTCGAGGCTTGTACAGATATTCAATGTGCCTCTTACCATTCGGTGATCGCTCCCCACTTTAAGTGAATTGATCACGGAGACATCATTGAATATCTGCCTCTTCGTCGACATGATAAAGTCGATCTTATTTTTGGTGGCACCGTCTGGACTTACCCAGGTCCACTTGCGGCATTCTCGCTTCTTGAAGAAGGAATTCATCATATAGAGGCCTTCCTTCTCCATAAAGCTAGCCAGCAAGTGACCCCGGGAATTCCGATGCCCATAACCAAATTGCCCCACTCTCAGCTCATCACCGTCGCATTTGCCCAGTTTCGCGTTAAAATCTCCCATGACCACGGTGTAATGGGTTTTGAAGCCATGTATAGCCCGAGATATGTCCTTGTACATGGCTTCCACCTCCTCATCGGGGTGCGTCGAGGTCGGAGCGTATACCTGTATGACCTTCAGCGAATATCGCTTGGATATTCTGAGTATAAGGTACGCTACCCTGCTCGACACACTCCCAATATTTACCACGTTGGTCACGAGAGATTTGTGGACGATGAACCCGACACCACCTTGGGACTGTTGGTCGCCCTCCCGGTAGAAGAGCAAGTTGCCGGAATTGAGAACTATCGAGTCCTCCCCCTGTCTTCGGACTTCAGATAGGCCTATGATATCCCATCGCAACTTGCTCAATTCTTCTTCCAGCTCGACAATCTTCTCGTCGGTCCGCAGTGTGCGCGTGTTCAGTGTTGCCAGGGCCAATTGTCGTTGGTGGTGGTAGCCCGATCTCTTCCGGAGATTCTTCGCACCCCTTGCCCCGCCGTTACCATGGCCGCTACCATAACCAGGACTAGCGGGGCCGCCGGGGACTAGGGGCTGGATTTTGTTGGTGTGGTTCATTTATGGGGGGATTTGCCATAATCGCCACGCTTGGCAGGCGTATTGGCGATCGCAGTGGCGGAAGTTTTTAGTGCTGGACGCTGCTGCCCATCCAGCACCTTGGGATTTACCTCCGCCAGGTTCAGATGGTTTGACCGCCATCTTTCGGTTGACTGCTTGCGCTGGGGGAGATACTATGACGAGTATCTACTCGCCAGAGTAACTCCCTCAGTGGGCGGTGGGGTCGTCACGTCCCGACGCCCTTGCGAGTAGTTGCGAGAAAATATGCGGCTTAAATTGCTGTTTCTTTTTATTGCGTTGACATAGAAGTTTGATTGCATTAAAGCTTAAAGGTATTACACACTTGAGTATTTGATGTGAATTTCAATTTAATACATCTACGCGTTCATGAGAAAATGGTAATAACTTTAAAATTACTAAAAATATTTTTTTGATATGATGTAACTAAAAATTTACAGTTTTCGCAATTTTGCCTCTATTTATGCTATTAGATATTGGTTCGTACCAAATTTCAAGATTCTGAGTTCTCGGGAAGTACCCTGTAGGTTTTGATTCCCTTGCGAGTTTCGAAAATTGCGGAAATTTGCAGCATAAACGGCTGTATCCTTTGATTGCGTTAATTTAGAAGTTTGATTTTTTCACAGCTTTATGGGACAGTAGAATTGACTATTTGATATAAATTTCAGTTTGATACCTACACGTGTTTCTGAGAAAATAGGTCTTGATAGACGGACGGACAACAAAGTGATCCTATAAGGGATCCGTTTTTTTCATTTCGAGGTACGGAACCCTAAAAATGGTAGACAGACAACACAGTGAACCTATAAGGTCCCATTTTTGTCCTTTGTAAGTACGAATCCTAAAAAAGTAATTGAACATACAAAACACATGATGTCTCAATATCATGTAATTCGTAAAAATAAATATAGTAAATGAAACCCAACACATAATATGTATAATTTCTCCATAAGCCGAAAATACCATTTCTTAGACTTAGATATAAATAAATTATAATGTAACCCAAGTCAAAGGTAAGGCATTTTACATAATACGAGAAGTAAAAAACTTGATACTATGTTTTTTACATTAATATCGTTTGACTTTCAGCATAGTAAAAAAATGTCAACAAATAAAAACTAATCGTCGTTTCTCTTTCAGCATAGTAAAAAAATGTCAACAAATAAAAACTAATCGTCGTTTCTCTTTCAGCATAGTAAAAAAATGTCAACAAGTAAAAACTAATTATTGCCGTGTGGTTGACGGCATAGAATACAAGTGTCACCACCCCCTATCTTCCCGTGGGTGTCGTAAGAGGCGACTTAGGGATAACACGATGCAAATACCATCTTTGCGTAGAGACGGAAAACTCGACATCAAACCCTATACGACTGCCTCGTTGGTCTCGCGGCATAAATGTGCGCGTGGGATCGGGAGGTCCCAGGTTCGATTCCTGGGTCGGGCAGTGTTATTGAGTTTTTCTGTCACGAAATTCTCAGTAGCAGCACGGAGTCTGGAAATGTGCCCGGTACGGCAATAGGCTCGCCCCCTTTTTACGTGGGACTAAAGTATATCTGGCGAAAAGTGGGTGTAGAAATACACCTCTGCCTACCCTTTCGGGGATAAAAGGCGTGACGATATGTATGTATGTATGTATAAAATGTATATAGCCTATGTCACCTGGGCTATTAATACGAATCTATTGACACCCCATTTATTAAAATCGATTTAGTAGTTTAGGCGCTACGGTGGAACATACAATCATACATAGATACTTACATACATACATAGACTTCCTTAAACATTACCCTTTCTTTTGGCTTCGCCGTAGTCGGGTAAAATTGTTTTATCTCATTTTACTCTTAAAAACGTCTGGGTCTTTGTAAGTTAACTCATTGGTCAACAATCACATTTGTCTCACATATACATTTTGACGAAATTTAAACCTTTTTTAAAAACAGTAGGTACGGAAACTCCATTTAACTACTTTGCTTATTATCTCGGTTGTGAAGCTGTGGGTACCAATAGCGAGATAATTGAATAGCTCTTATCACAAAGCAAATTTGTGTCGATCGACAAATAGTCAATTTGAGTTGTGGTGCTTGATCTCATATTGAATGTTGATCGAATATTTTAAGTTCCAGAGTGGGAATAGTTTTTTTAAAACTTTAAACAGAAATGTTTTTGAAGAAAATAAATCGTTATTATGTAGAAATATAATTTATATTACAATGAAGATAGTTTAAACTTCTAGCCAGATAAGAGGATTTTTACTTTGAGTTAGAAATAAAAACTCCTATGTACATACTTAAAATAGACGAAGACGCCTATACTTAAAATAGACGAAGTAAGTTGAAGTTTGAATCCTTTTTATGATCTCAATTGGTAAGAAAATACGTAAGATGTATGTCATCAATATACCTATGTATATCAAAAGATGTGACAGACTTTACAATTTGTGACTACAGGTTGAAGTTAGTTTAAAAGCTTTTTCTTTGACCTTAACACGAAGTAAGTTTGATGTTACTGAAAAAGCAACTTGAAATCCACTTCTCAGAATGAGATATAATATGTAGCATGTAACATAGGCAGTATTGGAGCATAAATAATATAATTATAATATATATATATATATATATATAATTTATATATATATATTATAATATAATATATGGCTCTAGCTTGTCTGTCAGTCAGTCAGTAACGCAAGGATTTTATATATAAATACCTTTTCTCTGCAGTTCATTGAAATAAAACTTGAAAATGCGAAAAAATCCTCTTCAATAAAACTTTTAACACACACTATCCCACAAATATTTAGCAATTATTCACAGCACTTTATATACCTTACTTAATTAATTATTGAATTTCATCAACAGTTAATATCAACTTCACTTATATTTTTATAAATCAACAAAAGTTTCTCAACACTTCATCGGAATACGAAACGGCCGCCATCATCGCGCGCGAAACTGTGCCGATTTAGATACACTTTTGTAAATATCAAAATCATAAGTTTATTATTTTATTATTGTTTACTCATTAGTTAGTGATAAATAAGAAAGGTTATGAGTAATGGTACCGACTTTTAACTACCTAATTGTATGTTGTAGGCGGTAAGTTGTATTTACAACTTACCGCCATTTTTGATAATGATATTTTGAAAATCGTTTTTCGTTATAATTTAAACAATGATGATATCATAACTATATTTTATAGCAAACAAGAAAAGTTTCCGAGTAGAATGACATATACTACATATAGTGAAATTACGAGATTGCGTTGCTACACATTTTTCAAAGCAGAGCTGTCGTCACTCTAACGCGCGCGAAGTCAAACTTGTGGCAAACAATTTTCAGTCGTTATTTTTGCAAAAAATGTCTATAAAAGTGACAACCAATTACAATGCAGAATTAAAAAGAATATTCATACTTTGCAATAGTCTAATCTTATTAGTGGAATTATTTTAACGTCATTTCAAGTAGTGAAATATGGCACTGTCGTTGCGGGACATACGTGTTTCCCGCAAGCGCTGGACGGAACAAATTTTCCTGGGACATACGTATACGTATACGCCGGCGTTCGAAAGGTTAATAACTCAATAAACCGCTAAGGATATAACGTTTATTTATATATACCTTATGATATTATATCATTCGGGGATTTGGGAACATAAAACATTTGCCGCGACATTATTAACTCATAAAGATGATAATATTGTGTAAATAGGCACTTTCATCTTATAACCCGATACGATTCTTTGTAGAGAATGTTTATTTTTATTTAGTTCGAAAACATATTACGTTTTGTATATAGTTATAGAAATTAAAGGTAAAACCATTTGTGGCGAAATAGATTCCGTTATGTATTCACTGGTCTGAATGTAAATGGTCGACGGGATATAGAAGAATCCTTTTTAACTCCAGATTGCAACCTATGTATATTTGTGGTCGATCGATTTGGCTACTAGAGATACATAGTTGACATATTTTTGTACATAAGAAGGTAATGTCAACTATGTGTATACATACATACATAGACTCACGCCTGTTTCCCGGAGGGGTAGGCAGAGACTACGGAACGCCATTTGCAATGATCCTGACATACCTCTCTTGCTTCATTCACTTCCATCAAGTTTCTCATGCATGCTCTTTTGCTTTTTAGGGTACTTCTGTACTTCCAACTATGTGTATCTGCTAGTCAAATCCATGAATAGATCAAGTATTGGGTCCGGTCGTCTTAAAACCTACCATTCACTCGTGATTGAAACATTATAACATATGGATTGTCTTTTTTACTAACAAGCGTTGGAAGTAGTGCAATCCACAGCCATGATATTTTCTTTTTCAGCAATAATCTAACACTAATTTTATTAAAGAGTGGTACGAGTTCTACAGCTCGTTGAATCCACAAGTTATTATTTAAACATACTTTAAGTAATTGAGCTACTTTTTACCTCATTGAAATTAAATCGCAATTGTGCCGGAATTATATTTTGTTTTTAAAGAAGCGCTGATGTTGACCCAGTTTTGCAATTCTTAATTTAATGGACTGGGTAAGCGAAGCAACGCTAGTAGCGGTCACCACCTGAACGTCTGTTGGAGCACAATATACATGCGAGCACTAATAACTAAAGAGAAGAATTAAAAAGCAAAATTAAGTTACAGATTGATATAAACTATTTTGCATCTGTCCTTTAATGATTGTGCATTACATTGTAGAACACAATTACACAACATCACAAATTATGACAACCATGACTAGAAAATTAGGCATTTAACCACATTGCAGACGCGCTACACGTTAATTTACTATTCATCAATCAAGTTCGCAATTGTAGTACATAAATTATCTATGGAATTCATCAATTCTGAACATATCCAGTTAGGTATGTCATATTGCATTTGCATAATTGGCAATGATTAGTGACCATTCTGAAGACAGTGTGAAATCCTAAGTTTCGGACAAGATTCTTTGGATTTAACACTTCTTGTTGTATCTGATAGAATTAATGGAACACAAAACCATTGAATCAATGTTATCCAAGCATTACAATTACTAGATCTGGAATATATATCTGAGTAAGATGGATGTAGCAAGGCCGTAGTGAGGTACAAGCAGGGTGAGCAGCCGTGAGAGATCAAATAGTATAAGAGTTGCCCTGCATTTAATTCACTAGTACACACCTTTAGTGTAAGTATCTTTTAATGTTCCAACACGACTGTAAGTTGTTAACCTACACCATAACAACAATCTCGCAAAAGCAAACATTTGCAAAGATCAGTTTACTACAACAACAGACTTAAACTGCTTCAAAACAAGAGCTCTACCTAAACATTGGTTATTTAAAGAACAATGCCCATTTTTCTTAGAGACGCCGGCCCATATCTGGACAGTCAAAAATCGTAGTAGTTGTTATTGCATTCTATAAAAGAGTGTTAAACTAGAATTTTGAGATTGATTAGAGGTCCATCACATTCATAGATTTATTACAAGAAGTACTTTTATATGCTCACAAAACATTAGGTGTGTACCCACTTTTATTAGGATAGTTAAAGTATTTCGTAGTTTTGAGTAGATATGAATGAGTTAATCATTTGGTAAGAGTAGAAATCCGAAAGAAAAAGCCAGAAGTCGTAAAAGATCCAAAAATATAAAAAGCATTCACAATGTGCCGAGCAAAACAAATAGGTAACAAACAAAATAAACTGAATATGACATTATTGACATTTACTTAAAAGAGTCAAAAAAGTGTTGCCATTTTACAGTTTTAAATGATATTGATTAATCGATATGGATTTCGGACATAGGTTATCTATATATTTGCTTCGAAATCGAACTTATTTGTAGTTAATCACATATTTACCTTAAAAATACACACATTTTAAATGTTTAAGGACCAAGTAGAGATTTGCTATTAACTCAAATCATTTTGAGTAGATAAAACGTAAAATCGATAAAGAAGGAGTGATAATCGATTTAATATTATGATTTATTTACTGGCAATTTCTGATCTATTACGTGTTGGCTATTTAGACGTTAAAACATCTTTTTAAACCTTTTTATTGAATAAGTTTTTCGGCACACCTTTAGTAATGCCTATAAGTTAAGTTATAAATAAAAAGGATTATTCAACAACTAATTGAAACTTTACTGTGCTGTTCATGAGTTCCAAAGTGGGCCAGAAATGGGCATTGTTCTTTGTTCATCATATATTTAGTCTTTATTTGTAGGTAATAACTTATTATTATAAAACTTGTAATTATGGCAACGCACTCGTGAGCTCTTTGATATTGCTTGTGTCCATAGGTGGAGGTAAAGTCGCTTACCATCTCCTGATAATAAGAGGCCGCAAACGAGCTGACCTATTCTATATATATCTACATAAAAAAAATTGTGGTCAGAAACTTTAAAGCAATTAATTCAAAATTCGACCGCTCTTACACATCTGGGAGTAACATGTCAAGATCTCTACTTTTATTAGAAACGCACAATTGCGACACAGTTTTACGGAACCAAAACTTTCATATTTATTAGATACGGCTCTATCGTTATCACTTTATTCTTATATTCAATAGATACACATCCTTTATCAGATATATTATGTGTGTATATTTTAGAGAGAGAGAGAGAGAGAGATTTATAGATATAAGTAAAGTACCTACAGTAGTGAGGAAATAATACTCATAGAATATTCACGTATAGAAAACGAAACTTAATCATTGAAGACATTAAATAACTCGATAGAAACAAAGTCACGAAAGGCGTGACTTTGTTCTTACAACATGACAAGACCAATAAAAAACCAGGAAAAATACAAACTGTTTTCTACAAGAAGGAAATATGAAGCAAATGTAAGATGGAGATTGAGAAGCAATGATTGCTTATATCCTGCGATCTCATTCATAACAAACAGTACTTACCACAGACATCAATAGTGTAAAGCGTTCACTTTACTAATTTGTTTGACCCCACACGCCACCACAGCATAGAGTTGTAACTGTTACTTTACGAAATACTATGAGAGGATAGTAGGTACTTTCCTTGTCGGCTTTACCTAATTCTCACATCTAAAGCAACATTGTTTTTTTGCTTTATACGTGAGAAACCCTTGTACAGCAGATTATTATTACATACATATTTTATTTTCACTTTACCAGCTTTTCTTCGGGTAAATATTATCGTTGCTATGAATATTATAACAAGTTTTTCGCTACGTGTATCAGACTTATCCGAAATAATGTGGCTCGCTAAATAAAATTAGCTACATTTTGGAACAGTCTTGTTACTAGATTTATGTTAGGATTATTCAATTTGGTAAAGAAAAATGTTATTGTATAGGCACTTAAAGAGATCGTTTTCTTGGCAAGGATATGGTCAGAATGTGTCGTATATATGTCACGGTTTATTTATACTGTTACGAGCTGGGTTTCGCCGATAAATTAAACTCCTATGCCACTAGAACTATACTTTATTTACTAACACACTTTACTTTAAACAACAATAAATATAACCTTAAATTCACACTTCCATTCAAAGCCTTCGCCCGAGGGTTATCGCTCTGTTACTTGAACTGAACTGTCTCAATCCGCTCATTCACGCGCTATTTATACCGGCCGGATAACATAACTAGTCCATTAGTCTAGTCTAGTCCAACAGTCCAACAGCAACACCATCTAGGAGGTAATAGGTGGCGCAATTTTAAATTATCGATCTATCCCTTCTCTTCTAATTCTCACTCTTGCCGATAGATGGCGTTATTCTCAAAATCTCGTCATTCGTAACAATACTTTAATTTGGTTTTTAGCAAAGACTAGCACTAGGATATTTTTTGTATCGTGGAGGAGCTTCACAAACTTCAAGCAATGGACTCAAACAATATCCTGAATCGGAATGCGATTTGTGTAGCCCGCAAAGTGTTTTCCGTGTCAGGTCCGCACAACACACTTTATGCTAAACAAATTGGTCGTCCATGCAGATGCATGCACCACTCGCGAGTCACTGGCCATGACCGGTGATTACTAATACGCCATACGTGAAGTCTATTTATAAAGTTAAGTTGAAAGCTATCCAACACAAAACTAATATTCAAATCAGACCAGTAGCTCCTCAGATTTGCGCATTGAACCAAACAAAAAAAAAAAATACAAAGTGTTCAGCTTCATTATATTAGTATAGATAGACTGATATCTTCTTCACTATTTTTTCTTTTTTTATACTTTCATCAATCACTACTATGCAAATACTATTCAGACTTCAGTCTATAATGAAAGCCGTACCTGAATGATAAGGAAGCGCCCACTGCTGTCAATCTGTATGTCAAACGTGTTGTGAACACGGACATCGAACAGCTTGCAGTGGCTCTACGTGAGTAGGTGATCTGTTTACCTGTGCTCAATACGCATAGGTGTAGGTAGTTGTTAGTCTATGTCAGTATTCGACCATTAAGTGCTGGTAAAAAGCTATTGTATCAGACGCTGAACAAGTTGGATCAGATGCCGTCTCGGTGAAGAGATGGCACCGAGAAAAGTGTCCAGGACATCATCTCCTTATTGAAGGTGACCGACCCTGACGACGTGCCTACTTTTGTGGTGATGGATCTACATAAGCTGCCGCCCATCACATTCGACCACGTCGACATAACCAGGCTGTTGAAGGACATAACATCTCTAAAATCCAGCCTGGCTGAGGTGCAGTCCAAGCTAGAGAAGTCGGACAGCACTATAAGTGAGTTACGTGCTGAGGTAGTATTATTACGTAATGCTATTTCTGTAAATAGCTCGCCCAACAAAAAAGGTCAACGCACAACGCGGGGCTCAAAATGCATCGATCGGCAGTTTCGAGTCGGCGAATTTGCTTGCGTCGCCTGCCGGCAGTAGTGCACGCGCCGCGTGTACTGTAGCTGACCTTGTGTCATCGACATCTGTCAAGATGGTAACGAATAAAGTGAAGTCAAACACTAAACCTGCCTATGCCGATGTTACTGCCAAATGCAAAACGAGGCAAAATCGGCAGGTGAATAAAGGGGGTAAACAGGAGCGTCGTGAAACCCCCATAACAAGATCGTGGAACTGAGAGTCCCAGAAAAGGAAACGTGCGACAAGGACGGTTTCATCACGGTAGAGAAGAGGAAGAAGAAGCCTACTTGTCGAAATCATTGTGGTACCGGGTTAACAGGGCCTAACATGCTGCTGCGTCCCGCAATAACAACCACACTGATGTACGTGTCCCGGCTACATCACTCCACCAAGGACAGGGAGGTCGTGGAGTACCTACGCACGAAGACCAAGTGGACCTTGAGAGTCAAGAGATTGGAGTCTCGCCATAATAGGAACTTCAAGTCGTACGTGGTTCAAGTGGCGACTCTACACCTTGAGACTTTCCTAAAGGAAGACATTTGGCCGAAGGGTGTTGTATATCGGCGTTTTTTCAAGGAACACATTTTCAAGGAATACATACACTAAAGATATGAATATTTCTCATGATATCGTGAAGTGGTGGACAATTAAAGAACACCATTTCAGTTCCTTAATACACTATAGGTTATCTTAATTTCCAAAACCACAAGTAGCAAGCACGTAGCTAAAACCACGGTAATAATTAGATTATATTACCGTGCTAAAACATAAAGAACTTTGGCTATATACAAATAAGGAAAACACACCAAATCCACCTATTATTTCCACTATACGCTGATAAGCATCAAAGTATTTGTACATCCAACTAATACGATAAAACACACACAACACAAAAGCATTCGCTTTCTACTTCCTGTACAGGCATTCCCACCGGAAACTAACGAGCAAATACTGCAAATGTTTTTATTCAACAGGAAATGACGTTTATTGATGAATGGACTTGCACACTGATGGAGTAATCAAGTGAATTGGAATATACTAGCTCTATTTTATAATGTACGATTATTTCAAATTGCAAGGGTGGTAATGTCGAGGTTTTTTCTGAAACGAAATAAATGTGTTTAGTTTTAATCCCCATCGAAAATAATCGATCGATCGATCCGTATTAATCGTGAACTTTGATGTGGCTCGGAATCATTTCACGATAACCAGTGAGCAGTTCATATTGAATTAGTTCCTTATTCAGAGGAAAATATTCACACGACTGCATGCTTGTGGCAGATATAAAAGAAAAATTCTTATTTCATCAAGCCACAATTAGTATTATACATCTTATACTAATATATAAAGCTGAAGAGTTTGTTTGTTTGTTTGGTTGAACGCGCGAATCACAGGAACTACTTAAGTCCGATTTAAAAAATCTTTCAGTGTTAGATAGCCCATTTATCGAGGAAGGCTATAGGCTATATAAAATCGCGCTCTGAGCGACGGGAGCGGAGCAGTAGCTTTAAATAAACGCGGGTGTAACCGCGGACATCCTCTGGTAAAATATAACACACGAGACGGCCATGAAGTTTAGAAAAAATCCCTCCATCACGATAACGAAACTCAATCAAATAAAGCCAATGCCATATAAAATTTTGCAACCCTTAAGCACAAGGTATAAATGCAACATAAAACCTCTTGTATAGCGAATTAATTAAACATACCTTAACAAGATGAAAATAAAGCTACAACAAACGGGCTTCAATTTTCAGATTAACACAGATTTATAAGATCGTTCTTTACATTTCTATTTACGGTACATTAAAAGGTTAAGTATTACTGATAATCGTACGTGCCTTCGGAGAATAATCAATTTACAATTGGGTTTATGACTTCCTACTTTATTTATGTCATATATAGAAAATAGGCTAAAACTATAACGGATCGAGCAAAAAACATAGTATTTACTATCATATAAAGAAAACATGTTCATAATATTACAGTCAGTCACTCATTGTTTCATACATGACCTTAATTCTACTACTATATGTAGGTAATCATCATCCTCTTAGCGTTATTCCAGTTTCAATCTGGGGTCCGCTTACTAGTCTAACCGGATTTGGCTGAATATTAGCTTTTCCACAGAGCGACTGCCAGTCTGACCTCCGCAACCCGAAGGGATAGGGATATTCCATGGTTTAGACTAATGTCAGTTTATTTAGGTGGTACTGACGCCCTGTAACGACTGTCAAAGATCTTCATGACAACCGGGACCGACGGCTTAGCGTGCTCTCCGAGGCACGGGACAAGCGATAATTAACAATTCAATACGCACATAACTCCGAAAAGTCATTGGTGCGCGCCGTGGATTCGAACCCGATACCCTCTGCATGGCAGTTTGTCGGTATATCCACTCGGCTATCGCTTCCTCTCCTACTATAGGTAATGTGAGTAATAAATAACTCATTACTTTGATAGAAGTAAATTACCCTATTCTACTAACGCCCCATTAAAGGTTAAACATACTTGCTATAAAACTCAAGTACAGAGAATAATATATTTACGATTGCACAAAACCTTTTTATTCGTGTATAACCTGTGACAGGCATGGCAATATTTCCCGACTCGAGACACACAAATTCTATACTTATAAAGCCATTTTCGTTGTGTAACCGATTTTGATAAATAAGTTGTTGTGTGGAAAAATGATGTGCTTTTTTATTTCATAATATATGTATACACTTTAAGTCTAGACTTGTTGGGAATTCTGTGCTGAAGGAGGCTGCAGTGCAGTCTTGACACGATGTCACCAAAGATACCATCCAAATAATCAGCATATTTTTGGGGATTCTCGGGAAAAATGATTAAGCGTGATGTAAAACTTGCTTGATAAATATTAAGTTTTGAATTGTTTTCCTAATGTCTTATTGTACTAACCAGTGCCGCCTACTAGACACATCTATTTCTAAGAATATCCAAAATCTCCATACACCAATATATTTGGAAATCGAAGAACCTTACTATCGGTTGATAAGATCATCAATTTACAAGAATAAATAAAACAATCTCACAACAATAACAGAACAGACTACTTTGTCCCAGTTTTATCAAAACAGAGATAGAAAAATGTTAGATAGAAACAGTAGCCTTCAGGAAAATTAGGACGAACATGTTATTCGTCTAGCCGTCTGTCACAAGTAATTTCCTCTCCTTGACTTCTAAATTGCAGAAACCTTAGAAGGCTCTTGTAACTATGATATTTTGATTACAGCTTGATTGATTTTTGTACGAAATTGTATAACGGAATCTAATTTAGGTCGAACAAGATTGCTTGCACAAAATGTAGTATAGTGGATTGCTTTATAGAAACATTTAGGATGGTATTTGTCAGTCGTAGTAATTCTTTAAATTATGGGTATAAGGGTTTCCTAGTCTGGCTGTTATTCCTTTCTTTTTTAGGACCACTCTCGTACTAGGATCTTGACATGAATCGCGAGGCACTTTATTAATATTGCACGATACAAATTTCGCCCATACTTGAAACAATATTTTTACGGGTGATACCAAGTGTTTGTCTCCATAAAGTTTTGGCGACCGATGGTTGTTTGAATACTTGTAAGTCATCATTAGGACAAAACAGAATATTTCCTTACTATGGGAGTTGTTTTTAAAATAATAAGAACACACTGCCAAGGAGTGATAAAAAAAAACAAAATAATTCCTAATCTCTCATCTTCCTATCTGTAAAATTGGTTCTTTTTATTACATTGTGTATTACAATTACCAACAAGGTATTTTCAATCTGAGCATCAGACGCACTGTTTCTAAATTTACCACGACAATTATTTAAAACATTTGTCTCCTTCAGTTTTCGCGTGAACAGCTTACGGTAACATCTTGTGTTTAATAGAAAATTCCTTTCTCTATTGTCTTTTAAAATAACTCTTTAGTTGAATAAAGTCGACTAGAAATAATTATATGTCAGAAATAAATAACACCTTGGCCGCAGTAGTGTCATGGCTTGATAATAATAACTTAAAAATTAACCTGCATAAAACAACAATAATGCATTTCAGCCAAAGGTAAAAAAATACATTCGATACCAAATTGGTGTGTAATGGTATGAATATAAATGAAGCCACTACTGCTCGTTTCCTAGGGCTAACAATAGATCCACAATTAAATTGGAAGGGTCATATAGACAAATTAAGTAAAAAAATCAGTAGTTTATCATTTGTTCTATATAAGCTTAGTCGTACTGTAAGCACAGACGCGATTCTCACTGCGTATTATGGACTGGTAGAGTCAGCCCTTAGGTATGGAATACTGTTTTGGGGTAACTCAGCAAATAGAGAAATGGCATTCAAAACACAAAAACGATGACAAACAACAGACAGTTGCAAACCACTGTTGGTCAAACATAAGATTTTAGCACTCCCGTCGCTTTATATCATGGAAGTTGTTTTATTTGTTAAAAATAATCTTAATTTATTTCCGCGTTTATCAAACAACGTAGTTCGTAGTTGACGTGATAATGACAGGCTACAGATTCATCCAGCAAAAACAGCGTTGCTTCACTAAAGTGTAATATGTGTGGCTCCTAAAATGTTTAGTAGAATTCAAAGTGCAATTAAACAATTGAATACATATTTACTGCGTTCAAAATTAAAATCTATATTGATTAACAAATGTTATTATAATTTAAACCATTTTTTTAATGAGAAGCTATAAATATCTGTGTAAATATTATGTCAACCCTGTGATGTCAACCTTTCTGTATTCCGTAAAATTGCTGTGTAAAATTGTTGTGTAAAATTTTGTGTTATAAAATTCTTAATGTGCTATTCGCAATGATCTGATATATATTTGTACACCATAATGGTAAGGCATATGGAACTTAATTTTTTTGTACATAACACCTTTGTTATTATTACCACCTATGTCTAGCAAATAAATAATTCTTATTCTTATTCTTATTTCACAGTTAAACTTTAATTATATGCAGACAGCTTAATGCAATGGTTCATTAGATATTCTTAACCCTTTAACTATCATTGACCACTTGTAAATTCAAACTATCATACAGTCCTTAAAAGTGTTAAGTAAAGGCTTTTGTTTCTTTATCAATTAAAACGTCAACACGTGAATCTTCTCAAGTTGCAAGCAAGATTTTGTGTTTTTATTGACCTCGTAGTAATTTTCAACATCTATAAGCATCTACAGTACGGTACGGTACATCTAAGAATCTCTGGTTAACATAAGTCTGCTGGCAATAGTAATATAACTAAGTATGTTATTGCCCACACACAATGAAACTGAGTGGTGCATCTTTTGCTTAATATCGAAAAGAATCAATTGTCTCGGCGATCAGCAAACAGTTCTGATAAGCAAGAGAATGTGGGCACATGGCTGTCCCATTACCTCCTGGAACACGTTGATGGGGCTGGATCGCAAGTGGCTCAACAAAGAAGGGCTACGTATGCTCATTATCACAAAAAAGTAACATTGGCATTTAGCGAACACTATTGTAGGATTTTTAAGAATAATGTACTTACACTTGTAGAAATAAATAGAATAACCAGGAAGATAAGTTCTTTTAAATTTTTTGTTCAATCTTGCAAGGCTACGAGCTATCATATTGCCACAAACTGACAGCTCTCCAGTCGTAATCGCATTGCCTTTGAGGTCGGCAGCAGCGTTGAGTCACAGGCGATGTCTAAATACTAAACATGGTAATCACTGTTCGGGGTAAAAAGTAGTGGTATATAATAATATGGTGGTATGTCATTCTCCAGCTTACTATATCGCTCGCTAACCTGTCTCTACACACAAACAATATTGTTACGACATTAAAGAAGGACAGCAAATAAATAAACAAACAACACACTCTATTGTATTTATAAACATTATAGTATAGATTATTATGGATTTTGCATAATAATATACATATGTATAATAGATATTGCGAAGAGTCCTTACAACAACCAGTATTATTTTATACACCACTATTTTTTAATTAGTACAACAACTTTAAGGACATATTAGCGAATACATTATTATCATATATGTGACATAAGAATTTCATAATATCTATAAATAGCCAAGTTATAATCATTTGTTTTTTGTAGAAAATCTCACCTAAATCATAGACATATTTTACAATCCATTCACTACTTCATTGATAGTACTTACTTTCAGTCCTACTCTTACACAATCTTTCCGTCGCACTTATAATGTAGGTAGCCTTAGACAATAAAATGAAGCAAAATAATCAGTTTAGGTAGTTAATTTTTAATTTTCTTAATTCTACCCTCTCCTTCATAGTTTATCCGGGCTTAGGACCGGCAAAATTTACCGTTTTACAAGTACTTAAATACGGATGTACATATGTAATTAGAAAGCAAACACATATCAAAATAAAATAAGGTATTCTGTTATAAAAGAAAAGAGTAATTTTGGCGTAAGTTAGAATCATCTGCTATTTACAAATATTATTTTATCATCATCAAGTCAGCCTAGAGACGACCACTGCGGGACATAGGCCTCCCTCAAGGTTCTCCACACAGACCGATTTTGAGCCACCCGCCTCAAATTATTATTTACTTAAGTAGGTATTATTTACTAAACTTACAGGTATTTCCATTGTACTTCAAAATGTGCACCACCATTGTCAATACACAGATCACAGTCTTTTCATTTCGACAAAAGATCCAATATGCTTTTAATTGTTCGACACTAACCGGATCACTTTTGTACACTGACAAAATGATGTCCATGGGTACACAGCTGCACTCGCGATTCCTCCACTCAAAAAGTACGCACGAAGCATAGCTAAATACTCCCGTGATGTAAACTGACAAGCCATTGCGTCGGGCAAACGTAAACAAACAATTAACTGTTACAACGGAAAAAATTATGCGCTACGTTCCGCTAGCAATTTAGCACTGATTGTCGCATCGGACGCGGCGCGGCGCGGGCGCAGAGAGACAGGGGGGAATTTGTCAATGGAGTAGTTTGCTACTATTTATTACTTATAGTACGCGGTTCAGTCATGGTCTTAGTTATGCATTAACCAATTATTACTTATTTTTGTGGACAGTTTTGGGACAGTTTTGGGACTTAGTCTTTTTATTTTTTAACTACATAAATATGATCAGTTAAAGATACTTAGTGCCCCGTTAAAAATTTTGTCATCATCATCATCATATCAGCCAAACGACGTCCACTGCTGGACATAGGCCTCCCCCAAGGTTCTCCACACAGACCGGTCTTGAGCCGCCCGCATCCAACCGCCTCCCGCGATCTTGACGAGATCGTCGGTCCACCTTGCGGGGGGCCTACCTCTGCTGCGTCGTCCGGTACGTGGCCGCCACTCCAGAACCTTTCTACCCCAACGGCCATCGGTTCTTCGAGCTATGTGCCCTGCCCACTGCCACTTCAGCTTGGCTATCCGGAGAGCTATGTCGGCGACTTTGGTTCTACTGCGGATCTCCTAATTTCTGATTCGATCTCGCAGGGAAACTCCAAGCATAGCTCTCTCCATCGCCCTCTGAGTGACCTTGAGTCTTCTGATAGGCCTTATCATAGTGAGCGACAAAAAAAAAATTGAACAATTTTGTACTAATTAAAAAATAGTGGTGTATATGATGCGCACCAGTCTAACCTTAACAATTTTGCTGATATTTTTTTATATTTTCCTCAGATTTTATAAGGGAAGACTATGTCACCATAACATCTAACGTTTTCGTGGTCGATTATGGTAAACGATTTAACCCTCTTACCGCCACCATAATAACTTACCTACTATAGTGACGTTTATGACTTGCCTCCACGTGTGAAATTACAACCCTTACCTTAATATATATACCTAGTTTAAACAATGACATGCTCAATATGCTCATGGAATGTATAAGCAACTACCAGCTATGTTATTTATTTTAACAAATAAGCTACGCTATTATATTTAACGAATTTCAGGTATCGACTACAAGGATTAATTATTGTATTATCTCAAAATACCCACAAAACTTACTCAAATTTTACATAATTTATATTTGTAGCTGTAAACGATCTACCGTTTACAAACATTACATAGTTTACTTCGAACTGGCAATGTCAGTTGACGTAGGCGGACGTTTTCCAAAAGGCCAAAGTAACTATTTGCTTTACATACTTGCCCTGAGGACATCCAAGTGCGGTCGTTTTGATAGAGGAAACACAAGTTTTGATGCTTTTAACAACCTAACAAATAAAAAATATTATACCTTTTTGCTTTTAGGGCTAAGTGCATTTGCGGTTAACGATAAATCCAATACTGCAATATTTTGACGATAGTTGTTGCGTTTCTCGTCAAAATTAATTTGCTCTTTTCATCGTTTTGATAATTTTGATTAGTAGAGGCATTCATAACCTCGCGCTATTGTATGAAATATTACTTTTAACAAAAGAAAGAATCACTACAAATGCTGTTAAGCATTGGCATTAATCTGCTTGTATAGAACACTACGTGGGAGTTTCTGAAAGTTGACATGTATAATATATGATCCTTGGGGACCGTAGCGGTGCAAAGAAGGGATTACCCAAAATTGCCCACAGATTCAGAAAAACGGCTAAGTTAAATAAAATGTGAGGGTGTAGCTGTGGACTAGTTAAGTATACTGTTAAAAAGGAAAATAGTCAATGAAGATTATTCAATGTATAATGGACCATAGTTATGTAACTATTTACGGCAAGGGTGCATTGTGCCTCAAATTGCCAGCAAAGGTATTTGTATAGCAGCTGTCCGACCAGCCAGATTGATTAGGTTTGCGGTAAGTGGTCACCATGACATGTGCCAAATACACTTGCAGTAAGTATCACGGGTTAAGGCGCCATCGAGCGAAAATGCTTAAAACGGTAGTCACGGCTAAGTCGATTTAAACAAAACTATTACATTAAGTAACAGAAAAAATTACAGTGATCACCACAAAGGATGTGTTGTGGGTTATCAATTACTGTTAGTACTTGATAACCAAAAATAAATAAATAAATGGGAGAATATAAAAAAAAAACTAGTAAATTAGCACGCACGATTTCAGTAAATTGTGACTTAAAACTGTTGATTTTAACCATGAAATATATTGAATACGAATCACAATGTTCAAACTACGATTATAGTGTTTTATATTTTTATAAAGCCTTCTAATAATTTCAATTAACCTTTTCAATAAATTTTCTTTGAAATCGCCATGTTTTATTCATAAACCGCTCGGAATGACAGTCGGCTGTGTGCCGTGAGAAGGAACGGACGCGTCGCTCTTTACAAAATAAACAAATAACGATATATCGTGTATGTATTACTCGAACAAATAGATAAAACAGAATAAGTCATTATTTATGTCTTTTTAGTTTTACGTACATTGTTTTTATTTTTTGAGGACTTAATTTGTGTAAATAGGCATCTACCTAATGGTCAAAATTAATGAATTATGTTTATTATACTATACATTTACCAACGAACAGATATTACAAGGGCAAAGGGCAAGGTGGGCTTATTTTTTAAAAAATATCAGTTCTTTTACATATTTTTTTTTTATCCATGATGGAGAACTCAATGTTTTAATTATTCGATAGTCATGTCTTGACAGTATGTAAATTATTTGGACTCAGCGTAAATGTAATAGGAAACACTATTTTATTTTTTAAATCCAAGTTTGTGGGATCGCAGCGCTTGTAGTGCGGCCACCAGATCAAAAAGAGTGGTTCAAACGGTTTTTATCGTTTATCTGGCAAACTATTGGCCGCACAGACAATATGCAAAACATTTATAGTTGCAAATTAAATTCTCTACAACTTTGTTCCCGTAGCATTTAGTCGTAGAACAAAAAAAAGTTACAAGCGAAATTCGAAGCAAATTTGTAACAAATTTCTTTTCAAAGCGGCTTAAAATTTACGTCGTCAGTAATCTCAATAACCGACCCAGTTCTCCAACACGAGACTCCGCAGCTTCCAACTAGCGCTAGATCCAACTTTCATTCATTACAATTACCCTGAATATAGGGGTTGAGGCATTATGGACAAAACTCTTAATCTACAGCATCCCCTGGGCTTGTCAATGTTCTGCGGTATCTGGCAGATCTGCTTCAAAACAATCGGAAACATACAAATTCATTGAGGGAGATAATTAATTACCGACTTAAATGTGACTTTCCTCTGTGATTCTTAGTCAGTAATTAAATTTTGACGCTTTATGAGATCCTGAACCGGAATTTGGATCACAGTAATATTGAAGGAACGTGACGATTATCAAAATACCACATTAACAAAGATAGACTTTTTATTTTTGGATTTACGACAAAAGTATCAGAAGCAAAGTTGTAGAAAATTAAATTTGCATTAGAACATGCTTTGACAAGTTCTCTATGTGATCAATAGTTTATTATGCTAGATATAGAGGAAATTGACACAGTTGACTTGGCAGTGTTTCTTGGCATTACATCGGATAATAAGTTACAATGAGGTGCACATATAGCATGTTTTTCAGGACAGCTCAACTCTGCTGCGTATGCTGTCAGAAAAGATAGACAACTTTCTGATATGGGCACGGCTCATTTAGTGTATTTTAGTTATTTTCATAGTGTCATGTCCTACGGCATTTTGTTATAGAGCAAAGCTGCGAATATTCAGAATATTTTCGTTCTACAGAAACGAGCGGTACAAGCAATATACATGTTAGGTGCAAAAGATACTCTTAGGGAACGCTTTAAGTCTATAGGGATTCTTACAGTAGCCTCGCAAATTTTATTTGCCAATATATTGTATATTAGGCAAAATATAGGTTTATTTATACAAAAAGTGATATACATAACATAAATACTCGAAACTGGCATAAGTTATATGCCTCTTATCATCGTTTACATAAAATTAATAATTATTTTGTAGGGCTAGGTATTCGTATATACAATAAAATACCAATTAGTCTTTTAGAATTGCCATTTAGTACGTTTAAAAGTAAAATAAAAGATTGCCTTATTAGAAAAGGTTATTATATTATTAATGATTATTTCAGTGATAAGGATAGATGGTCACTTACACTAGCCGACTCTTGACCTTTGTATTTATTTTGAATTTATACAGATACCTTGCTTTTCAGTTTTTTTTTATATACTTAATATCTCTAGTTCTTTTAAATTACTATTCATGTATTATTAGGTCATTCAACTTACTACATTTACATTTGCATTGTTGTTCCACAAATTTTATTAAAATTTGCTAGTGTTATATGAAGATAACTCGTGATCATGGGCTGTACACTAACGTTTTTGTAAATTTTGTGTATTCATATACCGTCACTTTCTGTAACATACATTTTCACCATAGTTCTGAACATAATCGCGAGTTGCCTACATTGTAAGACGAAAGTGGATGCTCCTGTTACACAAGATTAACATTGGAAGGCTACTACAGCACTTAATTTAGTAACTGCATGAATTGTTTAAGTATTATGTATGTTCATATTTACTATTTACAAGTAATTAATTAAAATGTGAAACATTTGAAGCTCCTTACAGAAACAAAATATGTACCATAGCACTGCCCACTGGCGATTTAAAAGAGTGGCCACGAGTTTTATTGTCCGTTCATTCTCGTGTTTCTAGCTTGCCTTGCGAACGAAAACGGCAGTAAATTTAAATGTAGAAGCATTAAGTAATTTACTTTAAAAATTTGCCGTATATGAGCGTCACCTTGTGACCTAGATGAACAAATGGTTTTGACTTTTGACTTTGAATATTAAAATGAATTTATTAAAAAAGTATATACTACCTTGACGTACAAATTAATTAAAAACATCAAGAGTTCATTACCTTTCCTAATGGTACAATAATAGTCCACTTTTATAACAGTGTAACTAGTTAACAAGTTTTCCAATAAGTAACAATTTGGAGCCGAAAAGTGAATAGTATTTTTAATTTCGGTTATTTTGATAACAAGGTGGAAAATTAAAAAAAAAGAAACTTAAAATCTCGATATCTCAGAAACCGTTAATATTGGATCCCTAGTTGACGGGAGTCAATTTGTTGCAAATAACCTCAAATATAACCTCCCGCAAGGAATTGGTCGCATCATCAATGAAATTATATACTTCATACTTCACCTAAATAGCTTCAAGATGTCTTAGAGCAAGAGCATTGCTAGAATAATATGGATACAGACAAAATAAGTAGACAGCAATACCAACAGGTGCTCTGGTGGCGCAACTGTGTGTAGTATATGGATCAAAATCTATGACAATTATAAATGGTGGCTAGACACAATAAATGAATATCTACTTTTGAAATGTGTGAAGCTTATATACGACAATCATAGAGCAATGTATTTGCAAGTTTATGCTATGACTAGTGAAAATGACGGGAAATACAGTGGTATTTGCAATTTATTTAAGTAAGGGAAATAAACCTGTATAATTTATTTAACTTAACACCACTCATTTCTTGCTGGATTATAATATATGTATAGATAGAGCTGAATACGTTTCAAGGACGTGAAAAATTTAAACTTCCGAGGGGATTGCAACAGTGCCGAAACACAGAAGACTCGAAACTAAAGTTCATGGAGTGTATGCCGAAAGACGATTTGGAACTTATATTAGTGACCACGCAAGTTCAAAGCCACGTCCAAAAATGTTTTGGACTAATGGCAAATACAGGCGGAAAATTTAAATACGTGTTTTCTATCCTTATCAAATGTGTGAAACATCCATTTTAAATCGCAACTCGTGCAAATGTTTCTATCTGCAAGGGATTGGCTGTATCCCTCGTTTATATTGAGATGTATCCGTGCGTCAAGTAATGAGCCATTTCCACGTAATACACCGGCTCATGAGCGCTTGACAGCTCACGGCGTATTTGTACGTAATTACCCCTATGTGCATGTGACACGGCGCGATGGTAATGTCCTCCAATGTTATTTTGTGCCGGCTGACGGTGGATGGATGTTTTCATACTAGGATAGAGATTCAAATTCAATTTATTTAAATAAGTACATACACAATACATATATACACATATTTGTGTTCTATTTGTGAACGTTGCCGCTGTATGGGTTAAATTATGATACGCATTGTTGCGTTTTATTCTGGAAATTACTTAGAAAATGGAAAATAGGAAATTGGTATTATTCTAATGGCGCTGATACACTTGAGCATTCACCTGTAATGATCATTCTCGTGTAACAAAACAAATGAGTGTATTTTAGCGAGCATTCTCACGAACATTCGGGCGAGCCGTAGAATATAGATAATACATAGAATTCGCGCTACAATGGCGGTTAAACCCAATATATTTACTTCACTTTGATTTATGATTTTAATCTAGGGAAGAATCTTTTTAGTTTTTTACAAATTTTAACTTGACTAGTGATGGGCTAACTCAGAATAAATATCGATGAAATATCGATAATGTTTACAATAGATTCTTAGATTTGGTTTACTCAGAATTAATTTCAATAGAATGTTGATGTTGATGAACTCTCGATATCAATAAATAAATTTGAACGTAGGAAAAGACACTTGTGTGATTTATTAAACCTGTTCAAATTATAATCTGCATTTTATTATTTAGAAACGGCATTTGTTTATGTATCTTACTCTTATTCTTAGTAAACATATTGGGTAAAACTGCTGTTGTAGTGCGATTTCTATATTTTTTCTATATTCTACGGACTATTTGAATTTAGAATGTTCGGTAGAATGATCGTGAAAGTGTTCGGTTCAACAAAACAGAAAACGGCGCAGGCTCGCTGTTCTGTTACAAGTGAATGCTCAGGTGTATCAGCGCCATAACAGTATCGATAGTTCGGTATAATAATTATTCATGTGGTAAAATACAAGACACTACCGAATGTTGAATTAAAATCTTTTTGACGCCTTCATTCTTCTTCGCCTTCTTCATAGATGTGTTCTTGAAATTTCTATACCAACAAATTAATTACATCTTCACATTTTTATTTGAACAACGAAATTAAAATGTTAGAAGTATTTTATTTATTATAATTACATTCGCATCTAAAATAGGCAATTCTTGTTTAAAGCACCGCATAATAATACTTTGAACATGTTTCATACTTTTAGACCAAATTCCAAGTACCTATTTAGGAACTAAAAACGTGTGATAATATTTTCGCTAGTGAATCTGCGAGAGCCTGAAAGAGATTATTTATCACTTTTCTTGTTTAAAATGTAGCTTTGAACTTTATTGTGGAATGCAAATAAAATAATTTGAATAAAAGCTTATGTTAAAACATCTCAGCTCTTTTACATTTAAAAGTACACTTCATTTAGATATCAAAGAAAGCTAATTTATATAAACTATGCATGGGCTTCTGGAGGTGAAACGAGCGAACACGTCTTTTTGTTTGCTTGTGAATAACTAGACTAATATAGTTTTGCAACGAATTCAATTTTCTATATTATGAGCGGCACTATACCTATAGCAAAAAATAGAGAACTAAAAACTTAATATTTTGCACACAAATTTCATGCGGCAAGGGCAAATAATCAATAAATAAAAATAAAAATTAAAAATATGTTTATTGCCAAAAGTAAGGATTTTACAAAAATGTTACCTGTGGCCCCACAGATTTATGTGGCCCAATAGATAAAGCAATGCTATCAATCCTAGGTCTTTCAAAATGTTTTCTATCAAAGTTTGTATAAATAAAATATAACGGGTGGCGCAAAAGTAATGACCCTATAGAAATTCCTTATATTTTTTGATGACATCTCCTGTCATTCTGATATTGAAAATGTTATAGTAACTAAATGTAAAATTCACAAAAAATTGTCATGGACCGTTATACTCCCTAAGAACGTGGAATAATCGTGTCAACGTTTTTACGGAATAATTCATCAGTGATAAAAACACAACGTGAATTTCTTCGATGATTTCCCCACTGTCCGGCACCGGTTGGTTGCACTATTCGACGCTTTTCCACACGCCTCGAAGCAACTGCTGCAACATTGGATAGACGTAAGTCTGGCAGACCAAGAACAAGCCATTCAGCCGAAAATATTGAAGCTGTGCGCAAAAATGTGGAAGAGTGTCCAGAAACATCAACGAGGTGACGTGCCACGCAATTGGGGATCTCCAGGCGGACTCTGCAGCGTATTTTAGCCAAATAATTGAAGATGTTGCCGTATAAAACTCAGATGATTCATCAGCTACTGCCTACTGATCACCAAGATCGTCTAGAGTACAGCCAGCGCGTCATAAATCTCAACTTTGAAGAGGATAATTTTTCTTCACAATTGATTATGAGTGATGAAGCGCACCGTACCGTAAGATGACTCGCTAAGTAATTGTGACTTGAGTAAAGGTATGTGTGTACTTACGTGTGTTGTATAGTTATACCAAAGCTGGTCGGAGGGGCCTCGTACGCCCGGTCCACGCTTTGAGAGTTGATCGGAAGGGCCCAGTGTGCCCTGTCCATGATTTGAGTCGATCTGAAGGGCCCAGTATACCCTGTCCATGATTTGAGAGTCGGCTGAAAGGGGCTTAGTACGCCCGGTCCGCACTCTGGTAATAAGTTGAAAGGGCCTAGTCAGCTGTGCCTGATAAGCCTATGTAGCATTTTGGTATTTTGTCAGTGGGACCTGGTACCCCAAGAGGGTGCCATGGTCTATACTATGCCTGTACCATGGTTGGTAGTTGAATGAAGGGGCTCTGCGCACCCAACCCAAGTTACTACGCAATAGCGATGTATTTCATTCTGGTCAGGAAAGACCGAGCGAATGTTAATGTGCATCTTTATTCATTGAACAGGTCTGGAGAAATAATGCCGCGTCCTGTAGATGCTGTACGCCATGCGCACGAGGTCGTGCGATTTTCAGGATTGGCCGTGTAGGCTAACCTCATTGGTGGCCTAGTGTACTGCAACCTTATTTGAGGTTGATACCGGCCGAAAAGAAGAATGACATTCCCATAGCGAACACAGGGCACTGGCGAGGTGGCCACTTTTTGAATCGAAATCAAAGAGGAAACAGCTGAACAGGCGCTCGCAGCCACGTGAACGGTGGACGCTAGTTTTTGATAGAAATTGAAATAATTGTAGATTGTACTGTGAGTAATATTATAATTTAAGTTATACACAATGGTTATTTTACTTACCATCTCCTAACCCGACAACGCCACGCCCATACCTACCATATGATGTCGAAGAAACAAATGATAGTAGAAGGAGAAAATGGAAGGATTGCAGTCGAAATCCCTTGACCCACAGTCGAAAGATTTTAAATAAATAAATACATTAGCGCGCGGTTGTGAATTTCTTTTAGTCATTGTTTTCCCCAATACAGATTAACAATTAATGCGAGAGTTGCCTTTTATAAAAGAAAAATCGTTATAATATTGCTGGTTTTTTGTTTATTTTAAATACATACCAACCCTTTAAAGCAAAATGCTGTGTTATTTTCTTTGTTTACTTGTTAAATGCATCAAAGCTAGTGTTTTCACATGGTTTTCACTATCAAAACTAACGTATGTACATTGTCATGAATGTGTGCTCGGGACAAGACAAGCAAATAGTTACTTTGGCTTTTTAGAAAGCGTCCACCTACGTCAACTTTTGCTGGGTAGATGTTGTCTACTGTTTGCAAATAAAAATATCAATTGTTTAGATTATGAAAGTTTTGCGTCAAAATGTGTTTAGAGTTTAATTTTTCCTGTATTTTATTTCAATCTTTTTAAAATATTTATGGAGCAAATTTTATCCTGGAACTTTGACTTCATAACGTCGTTAATTTCAGGCTTAATTAATTTTGGTGTTCCGTCACACATTTATCCCCGAAGGGGTAGGCAGAGGTGTACCTATTACACACCCACACTACGCCAGTTATGTTTCGGTCCCAATGTAATAGGGCACATTATTAAGCGAGCGATAATTAACATTTTAAATACACACATAATTTCGAAAAGACCGAGGAGTGTACCCGAGGTACCTGTGGCGCGAACCCGAGACAATTGTCTCGGCAGTCCGTTACGAACACCATTGGGCTATCGCCGCTTTCATTTACACAAATCAATTCGGTTACTGTTAAATATTTTTTATTCTTAAAGCATAGGGGCGAACTAAAACACTCGATCAGTTAAATAAGTGTTAATAAATTTACATATATACATACATAGACTCACGCCTGTTTCCCCGAAGGGGTAGGCAGAGGCATATTAAACGCCCACTTTTCGCCAGTGTTTTGATCCCACGTAATAGGTGGCGAGCCTATTGCCGCTTATTGGGACATTTTGTTTGCCAGAGCCTCGTCCGTTGATCGGCAGGTGCACCACTTGCAGGTGAGGTTGGCTTGGGACCCTAAGTTCTTGGTGGGAACCCTATGCACCCATGTTAATAAATTTAAACATCATTAACTAGGTTTGCACACGTGCCACACGCGTCAATCACAGAGCTCCACACCCTAGCTGTGGTTTGCGGTTTACTTATATTTTAGGTAGGCCCACCACATGTTGATGGTCGATTTCACTGAGTCACCATGGCCACCATTTTACAATTGCATTTTCAATTTAATCAGATAAACAATTAAAGGATAATATTTATTGGTAGATGAAATTTAACGTGTGGAAGCGGATTAAGAATGCAAAGTGTTATCCCATGCCGCGATTGTCGCAAAAGGCGACTAAGGAAAATACACAAAGAAAATAACATCTTTACGAACTTTATACTAACCGGTCTGGCCAGCATGGTATAACAGATCTTTGCGAAGAGTAGGTACAATCAAACAAGTCGGCGGTGGACCAGATTGATAAAAAATACCTAGGCTCGCTCATAGAGTCACACTAGAAACTGGTTTTGTATACGAATGACAATGTGCGTGTAAAGTAGCACTGGAAGCGACGATGTCTTGTTGAGCGATTCTCGCCCTTATGGTGGTCTAGCGGGAAGTTGTTCGACTGTACATGGTAGAAGTATGATGACCGGGCAATAAGTTATAAGTATGTTCTAACAGCATATAAACAAAAATTAAAAGACTTTTCAATGTGTGAACCATCCATTATAAAACGTAACTCGTTCAAATGTTTGTATCTG
The DNA here is from genome assembly GCA_944739405.2 of Euclidia mi. Taxonomy (NCBI): domain Eukaryota; kingdom Metazoa; phylum Arthropoda; class Insecta; order Lepidoptera; family Erebidae; genus Euclidia; species Euclidia mi. The sequence continues at coordinate 34,251,675 of OX123202.2, read as the reverse complement.
CATTGGATTGGCTGCATCTCTCGTTTATGTTGCGATATAGGCGTGTGTCAAATAAAGAGCCATTTAGACGTAATTCACCGCCTAATGAGCGCTTGACAGCTCACGACGTATTTGTACGTAATTACCGCTATGTGCATGTGACACAGCGCAATGGAAATGTCCTCCAATGTTATTTTGTGCCGGTGGACGGTGGATGGATGTATTCATACTATGATAGGTTATATTACGCAGTTATGGTACGCAGCGTTGCGTTTTATTCTGGAAATTACTAATACTGGATAATAGGAAATTGGTATTATTCTCACGGTATTAATAATTCGATATAATAATTCTTGTGACAATACCAAATGTTGATTTAAAATCTGTGTAACCTCTTTACGTAAACTCGTGCTGAAAATGTGCTCCTGAAGTTTTTTTATCCAACAATTAATTTGCATCTTAACATTTTCTTTGAACAACGAAATTGAAATGTTAGAATCATTTTATTTATTATTGAAAGCAATTTAGATTCACCTCCAGAAGGTTATAAAATTATGTTTCTCTAATGTCCCAAATTAAAAAAATAATGAAAAAGAAATTTAGATTCATATCTGAAAGTGCCGCATGATAATACTTTGATCATGTTTCACACTTTTAGACCAAATTACAAGTATTTAGAGTGATATACAGTGTGTTTATATTTTTGCTAGTTAATGAGAACTGAACCTGAAGATAATTATTAAATTTTTTGTTCAAAATAAAGCTTTGAACTTTATTGTGTAATGAAAATAAAATAAATAAAAGCTTAAAGGTAAACTTTGTACTTTTATAATAATGTTAAAACAAAGCTCTTTTTTCTATTATTATAAAAGAACATTTCCGTACGTTACAGATTTTAAACGAGGCTAATTTATATTAACTACGCTTTCTAGAGGTGAAACGAGCAAACATGTCTGTTAGTTTGCTTGTGAATAAATAGACAAATACAGTTTTTAAACGAATTAAATTTTCTAGATTATGGGTGGAAATTTACCTATAGCGAAACATCGAGAACTGAAATCTTCATATTTTGCACACAGATTTCGTGCCACAAGGGCAAATATTAAATAGATAGAGGAATCCTATGATAGGTCAAGCAAAATATATTCTATCAAAGTTTGTATGAATAAAATATAGAATGCGTGCTATAGACCACTTGGACGAAGTCGCAGGTAAGCGCAAATTTATTGGTCTCGCGTGGGCTTTCGTACCTAAGATAAAACTTTGTTAGGTTGGTTAAAAATATTACCCAAGAGATGTTTGCTCAAATACAACATTATAGTACACAATAACATTAAATCTTTGTTTTTGCAAATTTAATGAAATTTATTAACCAAAGCTTTATAGTGGCACGAATTAGTTTCTCTTCCGAATGTTTTCTAGAGATTTGGGTCTGAATTTTTGTCTTTAGTCTTAAGATGCTTAGAATCAAGTTGTGTAAAGGAAGGTTATACATAGGTATATATATACCGTTGCTCTTTAGATCGAATCTTGAAAAGCGCAATAACACACCTATGGAATCTTAAATTAATATTATTACACTATTGGTTCCACGTGTTTGGTGACCCCGTCAAAAAAAATGCAACCTTCGACAACGCGGCATTGCCGCACGTGCACATCAACGCAATCAAACATGCGCATGTGCAGCATGACGACAGCGTGCAGCCAAGCAGCATGGACACGGAGCCATCCTGGACTCATGGGAGACGACTTGCCCTTTTTTCTACGACCGAAAGGACACGTGTAACCTAAATGTAGAACATACAACGCAACGATCTGCCGACAACAATGACCACGGCAAGCACAGCAGCAGAATTCCGAAGCGGCATACGACGGCGGCGGCACTCTGAAGGACAATGCGTACGTCGAGGTATGAGGCGTAAGGTGTATTGACCTTGGTGGCGAGGCAACATTCCGCACCAAGACGGACAATACGCAGCATTCTCCGAGGACGGGATCGAGACGAGACCGGCGATGGCACTCTACGGTAGGGCGTCGAAGCGGCTCACCACAAGGCGAGGATGAATACCACTCAGTGTTGGATTGCGCACCCTGTCATACACTATTCTCCCTGAGGTACAGTCGGGCTTTAGGAAGGGGCGTAGCGCAATGACAGCGTTGCTCGATGTCACTGACAACGTACTTTGTGCCCAAGACGAAGGAATGTGTACTCTATTAGTTTTATTAGATTTTTCTCGGACTTTCGACTCAATAAATATTAACTTACTGCTGTCAAAATTGAATTACTATGGTTTTGACCCGGCAGCCGTGCAGTGGTTCAATAGCTATCTTAGTGATCGACACCAGTTTGTAAGTTTGAGCAGTGGTTATGGATCGTCGCTTGTGTCTGATAAAGTGTCATGTAATAGGGGAGTACCTCAAGGGTTCATTCTGGGGCCAATCCTATTTATTTTATATACAGCTGATATAAAATCGCATATCAAGTACTGCAGATATCACATATATGCCGATGATATACAGTTGTATATTTCCTTCAAACCATCAGAAGTTGATGATGCTATAGTCAGGCTTAACGAGGATCTAACAAGTATATCCAATTGGTCCGTAAATAATTGCCTATTGCTAGTAGAAGTAAACACCAAGTAGCTTCTCTGAATCCCTCGATAAGTGTTATGATTGCGGGTCAAACTGTCGAGCGTGTTTTGGAAGCACGTTATTTGGGCTTACACATGGATTCCGAACTTAGATTTAAGAAACATGTTGCAAATGCAACCAAAAACTGTTTTTATAAATTAAAAATACTTTATAAAATAAGACGATATTTGAATGAAAAACTACGAATCCAACTAGTCGAATCACTTATTTTATTTAAATTAAATTATATGAACATAGTTTATAGCCCAAATTGCTTTCAAGAACACAAAAACTCATACAGCGCATTCAGAATGCCTGTGCTCGCTTCTGTTTTGACATTCCTTTGAGAGCTCATGTCACTCCTTTTCGAAATAAACATAAAATTTTGAAAATGAAACATCGTCGCAAACTTCACCTAGCGTGTTTTCTTTTCGGAGTCGTTAAACTCGGACAACCACATTACTTGAATGTAAAATTGAAACAGGTTTCAAGCCATAAATCATATGGGAAACGGCAATATGCGTTGCAATTATCGACACAATGACATAAATCTGAGGCTTTTAGGGGAAGTTTCCGTTACACTGCAACTAAATTTTGGAACAACATTCCACTCCCCGATTAGGAACCTGCAATATATTCAACGTTTTAGGGCAACACTAAAGGAATATTTATTCAATCACCAAAAAGGCCAGGAAACACAGCTGCATGACACAAGTGCTACATAACTAGGAAGAGAAATTACAGTACATACATACATACATAGACTCACGCCTGTTTCCCGGAGGGGTAGGCAGAGACTACGGAACGCCATTTGCAACGATCCTGACATACCTCACTTGCTTCACTCACTCCCATCAAGTTTCTCATGCATGCTCTTCTGTTAAGGGTACTTCTGACTTGTCCTTTTTTCAGGATGTCTCCAATCTGGTCAGAGAACGTTCTCCTAGGTCTTCCCCTTTGTCCTGTCTCATTCACACTAGCCTGATGTATCTTCTTTGTCAGTCTATCGTCATCCATCCTCTCCATGTGCCCAAACCATCTTAACATGCCTTTCTCAATGCTTGTCACTACATCTTCTTTTACCCCACACCACTCTCGTATCACACAATTCTTTACTCTGTCGGTCAAAGACACACCACACATACTTCTCAGTGCTCTCATTTCTACAGCATTTATTCTACTTTCAAATCTCTTCTGCCATACCCAACTTTCACTACCATACATAAGGGTAGGCACTAACACACCTCTATGTACAGCCAAACGTGCCTTTTTGGACACGTTTTGACTGTTCATAAACGCCTTCAGAGCTCCATTCACACAATTACCTGCATTAACTCTCCTTTCAATATCTGCTTCATTCTTACCATCTCTTGTAAACAACGTACCTAAGTAAACAAACTCATTCACTTGTTCCACTCGCTGTCCATCGATCATAACATTACAAGCCGTAACGCATTCCTCCTTTTCAAAAACCATAACTTTCGTTTTACTTACATTCACTTTCATTCCTTTCCTTTCTAACGCACGATGCATGATTGTTACCATCTCCTGCAACTCCTCCGTTGAAGATGCAAGTATAACCTGATCATCAGCATAAAGGAGGCATTTGACGAGTAACCCATTCATCCTTAATCCGCAGTCACTATGTTTTAAATCTTGCAAACAACTGTCCATGAAGAGGTTAAACAGCCACGGCGACGCTACACATCCCAGTCTAACACCTTTATCGATGGTAAACCAGTCAGTGTATGCCCCGTTTATCCTCACACAAGCTCTAGAATCCTCATAAAGGGATTTCAGAGCTCGAATGAGGCTGCTGTCCACCCCATTCATTGACAGCACCGACCACATTTCATTCCTCACCACTTTATCGTAAGCCTTTTCCAAATCCACGAATGCACAATAGACCTTTTGACCTTTGGCCAAAAATTTTCCGGCTATGCTTCGCAAGGAAAAAACCTGATCCGTGCATCCCATACCCTTTCGGAATCCCGCTTGTACATCCCATATTTTCTTGTCGGTTACTTCCATAACTCTTTCAATAAGTACCTTTGCATACAATTTGCCAACAATGCTGAGAAGGCTAATGCCTCTATAGTTTTTGCAGTCTTGTTGCGAGCCTTTTCCTTTATAAAGAGGCACAACTATAGCTGTGGTCCAGTCTTTAGGTACTCGGCCGGTGTTCCAACACAAGTTATATAACCGCTGCAACTGACCAACTATGATGCCCTGTCCAGCCTTCAGCATTTCGACTGTAATCCTATCATATCCTGCAGCCTTACCTACTTTCATACTTCCCAGTGCCTTCACGATCTCATCCACGCCAATAACGCTTTCATCATTGCTATCATTACAATTCACTTCAGCTATCGGTGTCTCTATCGCCGTTCTTTATAATAAACTTTCAAAATACTCTTTCCATCTCTTCAGCACGCACAATTCACCATTTACTATACTTCCATTCTCGTCTCTGATGGATGTGTGTTCTGAAGATTGAGTTCTTCCTCGAACTGCACGAACGGATTTCCAGAAAACTTAAAGTTCCTCTGGAAATCGTCAGATAATCTGCTATCAAACTCATCTTTCTTTTCCTCTTTTTTCCTTTTAACCATTTCTTTCACTATTCTTTTTGACCTAACAAACTCCTTTTTTGCTTCATCTATGTCTACACTCGTTGCTTTCCCCATTCTTTCATTTGCTCTGGCAGCCAACCAATCTGACCAAGCTTTCTTCTTCTCTGACACTGCTGATTGTACATCCTTATCCCACCATGTATTCTTAACCTTTCGTATTTTCCTTCTCTTAATCATACCACATACTTCAGACGCTACACATACTATCTCTTCTTTAAAGGCCTGCCATAATTCTTCCATATCATTTATGCCATCGAATCTCTCAAATCTTGCTATCAATCTTCGTTTATACTCATCTTTCACATCTTTCTCTTGTAGATTTTCTACTTTTATTCTTTCCAAGACCCTATTTTCATTACGCTCTCGGTGTTGCCATCCTTTAAAGAGCCTACTTATCCGGCTCATCACCATGAAGTGGTCTGTGTGGATGCCGATCCCTCGATATACTCTTGTATCCAACACATTCTTTCTCAATCGTTCATCTACTATCACAAAATCAATCATACTTCTTCTAACATTTTTCGCCTCTCGCGTATACATACATATGTATCCTTTTATGATCAAACATGGTGTTTGTCACACAAAGGCTCCACTCCAAATAAATCTCAAGCAGTGCTTTTCCATTTTCGTTCACACTCTCATCACCAAATGCACCTAACACCCTTTCAAATCCATCTCGCTTTACTCCCACCCATCCATTGAAATCCCCTAACAAGATCAATCTTTCATTATCCTTGCAGTTCCTCAAAATCTCTCTTAAACTCTCCCAAAACTCCTGCCTTTCGTCTTGCTCATGTTGTGACATACCCGTAACTATATTGACCGGGGCGTACACCCCCACAATAAAGAGACGAGTAAGTCCTACTTTTTATTCTCATCCACAGTAGCCTAGCATTTACACATTCAAACTCTTTTACGCACTCATTCATTCGCGCAGACAGTACTACACCAACTCCCTTACAGGCTCTGGTGGTACTATCTACCCCAGACCAATACGCCGTATATGCACCATGCTTGGTGGTGTCACACCCTTTTCTTTTTGTTTCATTCACACAAAGAACATCAATCTTTCTATCATCCATCATCTGACATACTTCATCCAATTTGCCGTTCATTCCTCCACCAACATTCAATGTTGCAAACCTGCTTTCCGTAGGCCGCTTTTCGCTCTCGCGGGAAACGAGACGTGACGGGTTGCGAACCACGTCGCCGCCGTATGGAGAAGAATAAGTTTTTGTTCCCATAGCGTTCCCACGAGATTTAGGGAACTAGACGGTCCATCCCCGCAGAGCCCCTTACGGGGGTAAGGCGGAATATCAGCTGTGCCCTGTGACCACCAACACAGGCACCCTCCGTTTACGACCAGCTTGCCCTCTGGCCACGAATCCCTCGGCACGGGTCGGTTCACACCTTAGATCGGGGTTTTGTTTCGGGTATGCTCCCTGAAAGTTGGTTTAAATTCGGATTTTTCCTTCTCCTAGACAGGTTGCCAACCAAGGCTAACGAGGCCCATCTCCCCGAACGTTTGGTTTAATTTCGGAGTTTTCCTTCTCCTAGACAGGTTGCCAACCAAGGCTAACGAGGCCCATCTCCCCGAATTTACAGTCACTAACATTAATGTCTATTTTAAGGTAATTTTTTGATTCAACTGGGGTGCTGAAATAAATATTGTATTGTTGAAAAGCTATTATTATTATTCTCTTTATTTTCATATTTATCCTATATTTTACATTTTTAAATATAACACTCTAAAAAGTAAAAATGATATTTAAAAATATAAAAATAGATTCCCACCGACGACGGGAATAGGATCCAAGTCACCGGTGGTTAGGGCTCCAGAGCCAGAAATTTCCTCACAATGCGTGCCGTTTGCAGAAGAACTGCCTTTTGCATCAAACTCTTGACCCAGCTGCCTAGTTTCAACCTCTCTAGATGGCGTTCGAGGGTTTTGGCTATAAGTCCATTAACGGACACAACTATCGGAACAATTATTGCTGAATCAATATCCCACATATCGACAATCTCGTGAGCCAAGTCCAAATATTTCTCTTGTTTGTCTTTTTCTGCTTTCACGAGATTCTCGTCATGTGGGATAGTAATGTCAACAATCATTGCGCGGCGCTCTGATCGATCTATTATCACAATATCAGGCCTGTTGCAAACAACAGTCCTATCTGTGACAATAGATCGATCCCAGTACAATGTTGCATGACCATTCTCGAGAACTGGCTCAGGGCTGTACCTGTAATATGGCAACTCGACGTCTACAAGCCCGTATCGCAGAGCCAGTTGCTGATGTATGATCCTGGCTACTTAGTTGTGTCTGTGCAAGTACTCGCTATTAGCAAGACGAGAACAACCGGAGACTATATGCCTGAGGGACTCACCAGGTCGGTTGCAAGCTCGACACATATCTACTGTGCCGTCCCTCATGATATACCTCCGGTAATTTCTCGTCTTGATAACTTCATCTGCAATTGCACAGACAAAACCTTCGGTTTCTCCGAAGAGATTACCAAAACGTAGCCAGGCCACAGAAGCTAGTTGATCTACATCAGGTCCGTGAAGGGCCCGGTAGAATCTACCATGCAGCTCCTTGCTCTGCCACACAAGCCTGCGGTCGTCGACGCCTAAAGCTACAGGCCTGCGCCAGTTCTCTTTCGCCAAAGAGAGCGGGGTTAGGCCACCGTCAACTGCAACCACATCCCGATGCACATCCACACTGCCCTTAAGAAAATATTCCCTAAGGTTGTACACCTCGCGGTTGTGTAGGGTCTTAGCGTTTAGAAACCCTCGGCCCCCGCACTTCCGCGGGATGTACAACCTCATTACAGACGAACGTGGGTGATGCATTCGATATGTGGTCAACAGTGAACGGACTCGCCTATCAATCTCGTCCAGTTCAGTCTGAGTCCACTTGAGTATGCCGAAAGAGTACATCAAGAGTGGCATGACCCAACCGTTACAGGCTCGCACCTTGTTGCCGCCTGAAAGAAGACTCTTCAGGACTTTTTTCAGGCGACCAAAGAAGCGCTCCCGCAACGCTTGTTTCATGTCTGTCTCGTTGATGCCCAAAGCTTGCGACATACCCAAGTATTTATAGGTATCAGTTGCGAGGATTGATCTAAACTGAGTGAAATCTGATAGATGTACACCATCAGATTGCACTACCCTACTTTGTTTTACATGCATAACTGCACATATATCTACACCAAATTCCATTCTGATAGAGCTACTGAAGTTTTCAGTGACCCTCAGTAGCGCTGTCAGTTGGGATTCTCTGCAGGCAAATAATTTCAGATCATCCATGAATAACAAGTGGGATATAGCTTGACCATTCCTGCGCAACTTGTAACCTAACCTTGAATCTCCCAGCAATGTGCTGAGGGGATTCAAGGCTAGGCAAAACCACAAGGGACTCAGGCTGTCACCTTGAAAGATACCCCGCTTTATCTTAATAAGTTCGCCGTTACCAAGACCCTGTCGACACCCTGGATAGTGAAGAACCGTCCTCCACTGCCCCATACATGACCTCAGGAAGGCGCATAGATTTGCATCTACTCTATACAATTCCAGCACCCTCAGAAGCCATGAATGAGGCACAGAGTCGTAGGCCTTCTTGTAGTCTATCCAGCATGTGGACAGACTCTTTCGGTTACGGCGAGCCTGTTGGCTAATGGCCATGTCTATGAGGAGTAGCTCCTTAGTACCGCGGGCCCCACTCTTACATCCATTCTGACATACCGACATGATGTTATTGTCTGATATATGTAAATTAATTTTCTTTGTTAGAATGGATGTAAGTAATTTATATATTGTTGGTAGGCACGTGATTGGCCTATAATTGGTGGGATCCGCGGTGCTACCCGACTTGTGGAGCAAGTGGGTAATGCCTTTAGTCATAAAACTTGGTAACAAACCAGACTCTAAGGATGATTGAAACTGTGAAGCCAAGCAAGCATGTGAACTACGTAGCCATTTGAACCAAAAGTTATGTAAGCCGTCCGGTCCCGGTGACTTCCAGTTCGATGCTGTGCGGATGGCATTGGCTACGTCTGCAGTTTCAATATTTACATCTGGCATCCTCTCAATAGGTTCACATGCTCGCTCTACTTGACATATCCAATCATCCTCAGTATGAGTGACAGGCCTTGACCAGATTTTACGCCAGAAGGCTATAACCTTGGCATCCTCTGGCTGATCACTATCACTCACACACTGGTCTGATTGTTCCCAAGTTCTATAAACAGACTTCTGATCGCTTTGGAACATACGATTCTGGGTATACCTTTCCACACGCTTTTTGTATCTGCGAAGACGACTTGCCCACGCATAAACTTTCTGCTTCAGAAAGTCGATGCGCTCCGCGACACGTGTAATATATTCTTGAGGACTAATACCAGTCCCCAAAAACGCACGTCTCACGAAACGCATCACCCGCGGGCGTTGATTTCCCGATCTGAAGCAGACCAACTTGCCGATGAGCACCCTAGTCTCATTAATACGTCTTTCAATTCTGCACTGCCATGCTGGTTTTTTCGGTTTTGGGCGCGCAACAGAATCATGTTTAAATTTGACCCCTGCTACGCGACACACCGCAATAGCACCGCAGTACAGAATTGAATGCGTATCTGTTAAGTCCCGGCTGTTACTAAAATAAGTAGTTAGCATTGAGTCCAGGGCGCACACCAGCGCCAGGTTTTTTTTATGCGTAGGCAGTCGTGGCAGACGTGGCCGATGGTCTGGCGGTGTGGAACGATAATCCCGTAACGCATCCTCCAAATTATTATTACTATTATTTTATGTCGTCTGATGTATTAGATGTGCTAAATTTATTAGACATATTATTTACCAACATGGTCGCAACGAAAGACCAGCGCTAATTTTTTCAAAACTAGCATTTTGCTGAGTTGCGACCATTTTGCAGTATGTTATTTTTTGTTTACTTTTTGTAATTAACTGGGTTTTGTGTATGTATTGCATAATCTGCTGCAAATAAATTAATTTTCTTTCGTTTCTTTTTTTCCTCGGTACGACCCAGGCAGCATACGAAGATCGCTGGCAGAATCGGTAAATGTTTTGCTTCTTCGTACGACCAGCTCTATCTACAAGCGGCTTACGAAGAAAAAATGAAGTTGATTGAAACTGACTGTGTTGTTATTGTGTTTTAAATTAGAGATACTTTTTAAAGAGTCCCACATTATATTGTTATAGTATTTCTGTTAGCTTTGCATTGTCAGAACTAGTGCTCAGGTAACTTGATGCGCACCATTGTATATGATACGTCGCGATTCGAGCGCTAGCACCTGGTACTTACTTAGGTATATTATTTTATGTAGATTGTTGTTGATTGTGTATTTGTAACAGATTTTTTCGATTGTGTACAGTTTTATTATTGTATTATGTTCTTCAATTTTTTTATAAAATATTGTACCGGCTGCTGACACTACAAATTATATACAAGACACGTTATATATATATGTCTCTACAAATTATATATCATATATGTGTAAGTACGGCGCCGCAGTCGCCTCCCCGTACCCAATCGGTTAAGTCGTAATTATACAGTATATTTATATGTATCTACTGGCCAATGAAGAACATTTATCTTTTGGTATTCTGGAGTGCTTATTTTACCACGACACAACATATTATACAAACCCCTACAAGTTAGTACAAGGCGCAGAATTTGGTCGATGCCCATCAGCCACACTGAGGGTGATTGGTTTGGGGATGTTTAGCGAGCATGTGCGGAAATACCCCAAATGCAGCGCGTAACCATAATAACAACGGATGTAGCTTGTGCAGTCCGTTCGTTATCTAACTGGAAATCGGCGGGACCGGACGGACTGCACAACTTCTGGTTGAAGTGGCTACGTAGTGCGCATGCTCGGTTGGCATCCCAATTCCATGCATCTTTGGAATCGGGTTTGATCCCAACTTTTATGACAACTGGTCTCACTCACCTGCTCTTTAAGTCAGTCTGTACCCCACGGACCCCAAAAATTATAGACCGATAACGTGTCTACCGACTGTGTATAAACTTCTTACATCCATTTTGAGGACAAAGATGTTATCACACATAAGAAATAATAACATCATGTCAGTGGCTCAAAATGGATGTAAGAATGGGGCCCGTGGTGCAAAAGAGCTACTCCTATTTGACATGGCTATTAGCCGTTGCAACCGAAAAGATCTGGTGACCTGCTGGATAGATTACAAGAAGACCTACGATTCCGTGCCACATACGTGGCTCTTGAGAGTGCTGTAGTTATATAAAGTCGATATAACTCTATTCACCTTCCTGAAGGCATGCATGGGGTAGTGGAGTACGGTCCTTCGCTATCCAGGGCAGATTCGCGATTGCGGTGCTCCTCTAAAGATCAAACGGGGTATATTCCAAGGTGACAGTTTGAGTCCCTTGTGGTTTTGTCTAGCTCTGAATCCTCTCAGCACTTTGCTAGAGGGGACTGGGCTAGGCTATCGGTTGCAGCGTAGGGGTCAAGTTATATCCCATCTCTTTTATATGGATGACATTAAAGTATTTGCCCACACCACTTTCCAATCGACAGCGTTACTAAAAGTAACTGAAACTTTTAGTAATTCTATCAAGATGGAATTTGGTATGGATAAGTGTGCGGTCATGCATGTAAAACAAGATGGGATTGTGGAATCTGATGGAATAGAGCTTTCAGATTCCACACAACTTAGATCTCTATCTGCGACCGAGACTAACAAGTATCTGGGTATGTCGCAGGTCTTAGGTATTGCTGAGACTGCCATGAAACAATTATTGCGGAAACGCTTCTTTGGCCGCCTGAAGATAATACTGAAAAGTTTTTATCAGGCGGCAACAGGGTGCGTGCTTATAATGGTTGGGCCATGCCAGTGTTAGCGTACTCCTTCGGCATACTCAGATGGACTCAATCAGAAGTTGACACCTTGGACAGAAAGTTCCATTGACTGAATATCGTGGTCTGGCAAACGAGAGCTGGCACAAACCTGTTGTACTTAGTATTGAAGAGCGCAGGGACGTATGGAAAGGCAAATAGTTGCATGGACGTTTTTTCGGGCCTTGCATGGGTCCGATGTAGACCTCGGCAATCTCGTGAAAGCTGAAAAAGAGAAAGAGATCAAATATTTGGACCTAGCTCACGAGATTGTCGACATGTGGGATGTGGATTCGGCGATCAATGTGCCGATAGTCGTGTCGGTGAATGGATTAATCGCCAAGAGCCTCAACCAACACCTTAAGAGGCTCGCAGTAGGCTGGTAGCTGGATCAAGTCCTTGATTCAGAAAGCAGTTCTTCTCGACACGGCACGCATCGTGAGGAAGTTCCTGTCTCTGAGGCCCTAACCACCGGTGCCTCGGTCCCTGTACCCGACACTGGTAGGTCTCCGTGGTCCCTTTTAAAATGATGCCATTTCTAATATATAAATGAAAGGAAGTGTCAAAATTTTATATTTTTAAAATAAGGTACACAACTGTCACACAGGTTTTTGGTGAAATATCGACCAGATGCATCTTTTTTAGCCTTAAATGTCGCTTCTTTTTCGGTCGAGTCACTCCAAAATATAACGCCGCCGTATCGAAGGTGTGTTAACTTGGTACTTGGTAGCACGGGCTGTTACCGCAACTCCACGTCCTGTCGTGTATTTTGCGTGCGGGTGGGAATGGTCTTGTCACTGGAGTCACCCCAGCTCTTCGAGGAAGGCCAGCAGACTCTTGATGAGGGCCACTGCTTCCCTCAGGGTGCTGTATCTGGTCAGGTACTGCTGCCTATACTGTGCGACCTCAGGGCAGTCGAGGAGCAGGTGGGCTGCCGTCTCGTCTGCTGCCATACAGGCCCTGCACAGCGTCGGTGATACCTATAGTAAATAGGTGTTTATTAATGAATCCGTGTCCTGTGTAAGCGGCCTTGACTGTCCGCAGTTGTTGTTTGGACAGCCGGAGGACTTGTTTGGCTATCTTACCGTCTGCTGCGGGAAGAGCCTCCTTGGCCTGCCTACATGTTTCAATACCAATCCAGGACTGGTTGTGCTGGGTCCCGGTTCCATTTCTTACCAAGTTGCGATAAAAACCAGAAAGGAGGGGAATAATGGGCTCGGGTCCCACCACCTTTAAGGTGGTCCCTCTTCTGGCAAGAACGTGGTACTTGGCCCTTGATCCACTGCAGTCTTAAGTTGTTTAGTTTACCTACCTCTGTTAGTTTCTGGTGGCATTCAAGTGTGAGTGCCGAGGGGATAGTATGGCTTTTGAGTGCTAAAAGGACAGCCATACTATCTGTGAGGATCCTAATGGATCGTTTCCTTACCTCACGTGCCATGATTGCTGTGGCGGCTAGGATTATACCAAAACATTCGGCTTGGTAGACCGTGTTGTAGACTCCCAGCTATGCTGCGATGTTGATGTTTAGGTCCTCGGAGAGTACTCCTGAACCCGTACCTGTATCCGTCTTAGACCCATGTATGAAGATCGTGAGCTCGTTGTGGTTAACTGCTCCTACGTGTAGATCCTCGCACAGTTGTATTTTGTATTTCTTGTCAAACACAAATTGTTTCGGTATCTGGTCGCCGATGGCTTGTGTTAGGGGAACTTCTTTGAAGAGTGTATTTAAGTTGCTAGTGTGCGGTGTATTGGTGTCTTTCCAGAGCTTTAGAGTTCTTAACCTAACCACCGATATCGTTGCTTCCAGTTGTATGAACAGGTGCAACGGAGGTAGGTCCAGCAACACTTCAAGTGCCGCTGTAGGTGTGGTTTTCATGCAGCCCATGGCCGCTAGGCATGCAAGTCTTTAAAGCCTTTGAAGCTTGTTGGCGGCCGTTGTTAGATTGGTCCGAGGCCACCACACTACTGCGCCGTAGCTCACCATCGGACGTATTATTGTCTTATAGAGCCATAAGACAATTTTGGGGGATAAGCCCCAGCGTTTGCCTATCATCTTCTTGCACTGGCAGAAGACGATGCTGGCTTTGTTGAGCTTATTTTCTATGTGGTTGTTCCAAGACAATTTGCTGTCGAGAATGACGCCCAGCTACTTGACCTTATTTGTTTAGGTATTTTTTGTAAATTCTCGAAGACATACCAAAAAAGCTCTTAGAGAATAGGGCTGTTTTCGAAGGCATATTTTATATTTTGTCTGCGTGTCTACGGAATTTCAGACTTCCAAACATAATTATGTACATTTGTTTTTACAAATGTCGCGACTTCATATATATACAGGGCAGGCATAGTTAATATTTTCAACTCTTTAAAATAAGGGACACAACTATCAGTCACGCAAATGCCACATACCGCTCTGACACATTTTTTTTGTGCTCTAAAAACACGTTCCCTGTCATTCAGCATTGCCCCAAAATATTAATCCATATCTTAGCGTGGATGTTACATACGCGTGTTAAGCGGCAGCGGCAATACTGCAGGTTGATAGACAATTTTAGGTAAAAAACATAACTCTCTTGTATATGATCTGTATAGAGTTGCCGTAGGCAGGTAGGAAATTGTTTAGAGTGCACAGTGGAAGTTGTAATACATCTACCTAACGACGACAAGACAAGGATCTAGACACAATGCACTGCGCTGCACAGTGAATTACAACTATCAATATTAATAAAATTTTCTTACCAAATCTTCACTGGAGGTCAGGCTTGGAGCTAAGTTAGAAATACACACAGATCTAAAATTGGCCAATATTAGCTGGTGAATTATCTAAATACTTAGCGATTAGGCTGCAAATGCAACGTCTTCAAGGCACGATGGCACGTGGACGTCGATACCGGGTTCACACAATTTTTGCAATGTTCAATTTTACAAGTTTATATTTTATCACAAAACGATTCGCGAAGCTACCAGGATGTGCTTTGCAAAAGGCGATCAATATAATTAAATTCAAAACGCAAGAGTACAAAACTGCGTGAGCGCAAGAAAAATTTTCAGAAACAGAAGTGAATGACAGTTCAGTGTGACCATAGTCAAAATTTACAATAGACTAAACTAAACGTTACTAAATCGATATAATCGACTTGACCTATCACAAATAATATTTCTATTTCAAACATCCACCCGCCCCGGACCGGCCTACCGGTCCGCTAATCAGTTGATAGACGTGACAACGTTGCAATCGCTCTCCTCAAAATCGAACCGTCCACCAAGACCTCAGCAAATCGGGAAACTCCATCAGACCCAGTTACCAAACGAAGAATGCTCCCCCTGCGCCATCTGAGTGGCGGAAGGTTAGCCTCCTTGATCAAAACGAGGTCACCAATCTTGGGTGGATCGGTCTTGTCGGTCCAGTTAACGCGTTGCTGGAGTATGTGCAAATATTCCAAATTCCAGCGTTTCCAAAAGCTCTGAGTAATCTGGCGTACCAATTCAAAACGCGAGAGACGACCAGGTCTCGTATCAATATAGGGGTACTCAGGCAAGGCGACAAGTGGGCGACCAATCAAAAAATGGCCCGGCGTAAAGGCCTCCAAATCATTCGGATCTGAGGAGATCGGGCCCAATGGCTTAGAATTCAAAACGGCCTCAATCTTACAAAACACAGTTGCGAGTTCCTCAAATGTAAGGACAGATTCACCGATTGTCCTGCGCAAGTGTGTTTTGGCCGATTTTACAGCGGCCTCAATAATACCACCCCAGTGTGGACAATTTGGTGGGGAAAACAACCAATTTATCCCACGTCGGGTAAGCCTATTGCCTATATCAGCCTTGTTGGTTTCAAGGAAATTAACAACGTCATTCAAATAATTATAGGTGCCCTTGAAGTTAGTTCCGCAATCAGAACGGATCAAGGAAGGCAGCCCTCTGCGGGATACAAATCTGTCAAATGTGCGCCTATTTAATTAGTTGAGCGTTATCTCAATTCAATTGCTACAGGTACTAAATCAACTGTAAAATTCCAAAGATCATTGACACAAAATCGAAGTCAGGGGCAATGGATCACTCAAACCAGTTCATCTATGCACATTTAAGACACCTTTGAGTAATGAGATGGATTCAAAATAAAATATATGAAGTCGTCCGCTGTAAACCAATGGTAATGACATTTCAGGTGACAACCTGTTTTGAACTTTGTTGAAAAAGTATAAAGAGTGTTTTCGCATGTAGTTTGAGTGCTGAAAAGGCGTGCGTAAAAACGTAAATTGAGTGACATGCTGTTATTAATTTTATTGGAAGAGATACATGAAATGAGATACTTACCATTTATTATTATTAAATGGCACAAGAAAATTGTAAAGACCAGTATTGGTAGTCGATAATTTTATTGTCGAGTTTATTTCATTGCCATGGACAGCGTCCATTAAGAAAAATATCACTTTTTTATTGTTTGTTTTAAAAGTATATATTTGTACAAAACATAAATTCACTTTATTATGATTCCGTATGAAAAGATGATCGTTGTTGAAATAAGTTTACTACCTTCGTTGATATTTTTTGTGTTGGTGCAATTTGTGTACAATATAATTATGTATATTTAAGAACATAGAAGTCTGTTAATCAATTGTTTGATTGCTGTAGGACCTACTACTACTCTGTCTAGATTGGGAGCAGACATTATTTAAACAAGATTTTACCAGGAAAATAAACCTTTTAATCGATAACTGTAGAACATTGGAGGTTAGATGATGCGCTCATGGATACAAGCAACACCACAGGAGTCACAAGTGCGTTGCCGCCCCTTGGGGATGGGAAAAGGGATAGGATGAGGAGTGGGCTGAGGGAGAAGGAATAGGGAATAAGGCCTCCGGCACTCTCACTCACCGAACAAAACGCATCAGTTTAGGTACTGTTACTTTACGTCGATTTTCTGTGAGAGGGTAGTACTTCCCCGGTCGAGCTTGCCCATCCATGCTGGAGTCAGCAAGGCTCTACTACCTGGAGATATATGTTGCTCAGTATATGAGACATACTACACCAACACTTCCTACTCACCAAAGGTGATCCTTACCATCCTCCGTTTGTTGCAGTCGTATCGTTTAACATCAACACCACATTTATGACACGATGTTCTATGGCACAGTATAACTTTTATAAAGCTGATTACGCGATACTTAACAACGAGATTCGGGAAATTAATTGAAATAACTTACTAGGCCAACCCTCTGCTGAAAATGCGGTTGCTATCTTCTATGACAGAATTTATGAATTGATAAAGGAATATGTTCCTATGACAAATAAAAATCCTTCCAGATTCGCCATATGGTTTACTCCGTCTTTAATACGTTTATTGAAAAATAAATCCAAAGCTTGGATAAAATGGAAAACATAGGGCAATATTTCCGACTATACAACTTTCGCTCACTTCAGACGTGTGTTTAAGCGAGAGTGTAGCAACTGCTATGCCAAATACATAGGGTCGGTTCAAGATAACATTTGCACTAACGTAAAACACTTTTGGAAATTTATTGCTAATCTTAAAAATGAACCAACAATACCATCCAAAGTTACGTTTAATGGTCGTTCAGCCAATTTACCAAAAGACATATGTAACTCCTTTGCAAATTTCTTTCACTCTGTGTATGAGCCATCAACATTGGATATAGATAGTTGGTCACCACCCGTAGTGTATGCAGAAAACAGTTCAATGGTGAGTAATTTAATTATACAACTCGATCAAGTCAGGACAGAACTCAACAAACTTGATCCGACAAACGGCAAGGGACCAGACGGTATACCTCCTATATTTTTAAAGAACACCGCATCCAGCATCTGCACGCCCTTACATATTTTATACAATAAGTGTATTGAAGAAGGTGTGATTCCCAAAATATGGAAGCAATCACACGTTACACCTATATTCAAAAATGGGTCTAGGCACGACGTGTCCAACTATCGTCCTATTTCTTTACCATCCACTTTGTCGAAGCTTTTCGAAAGGCTTGTCCATAATGAACTGTATCCGGTTTTTCATCACCATATTATTAAAGAACAACATGGATTTGTGAAAACCAGGTCAACAAGCACGAATTTAATGGTATTTACCAACGTTTTATTCGAAAATATGGATCGAAAAGTTCAGGTGGATGCCGTATATACGGACTTTCGAAAGGCCTTCGACAAAGTGGATCATGAGCTTCTTCTCAACAAAATTGCCTTTAATGGTATCCTAGGAGACCTATTACATTGGTTTGCTTCATATATATCAAACCGTAGTTTAAAAGTTGTTATCAATGGATTTATATCAGACGTAGTGACGACGTCGTCTAGTGTCCCGCAGGGATCTATCTTCGGCCCTTTATTATTCATTCTCTTTATTAATGACATTGATAGATGCTTCAACAATTCTAACTACTTGTTATATGCTGATGACCTTAAGGTCTACACAAAGATTTGTAATGAAAATGACTGTTACCTACTGCAAGAAGACCTTGATCGTCTAACTGAATACTGTCAATTAAATAAACTTCACTTAAGCCTTCCAAAATGCAATGTTATCAATTTCACAAAAAATCACAACGTTATCAAATTTCGCTACAAGTTATGTAACACGACGTTAAATAGAACTGAATCTCTGCGGGACCTGGGCTTAGAGTTGGATTCCAAACTACATTTGTATCTGCATGTACAAACAATTATTATTAAAGCATTCCAAATGTACGGCTTTGTTATGCGATCAAGTAAGAGCTTTAAACGCCCTAGCACCTATATTTATCTCTTTAATACACTCTCTCACTCGTTGGTCTCGCGGCATAAATGTGCGCGTGGGATTACGAGGTCTCGGGTTCGATTCCCGGGTCGGGCAAAGTGTTATTGGGCTTTTTCCGTTAGGAAATTCTCAGTAGCAGCACGGAGTCTGGTGATGTGCCCGGTACGGCAATAGGCTCACCCCCTATTACGTGGGACCTAAAAAATTAATGGCAAAATGTGGGTGTAATATTACACCTCTGGCTACCCCTTCGGGGATACAGGCGTGAGACTATAAATAAAAAAGAAAATAATACACTTATTAGACCTCAGCTAGAATACGCAACCTGTATTTGGAACCCTCTCTTTATTAAGTATAAAGACTCCATAGAAAGAGTGCAGAAGAAGTTTTATAAAGCAATGCATTTTAGATGC
This sequence comes from Euclidia mi, assembly GCA_944739405.2. Taxonomy (NCBI): domain Eukaryota; kingdom Metazoa; phylum Arthropoda; class Insecta; order Lepidoptera; family Erebidae; genus Euclidia; species Euclidia mi. The sequence goes on along the minus strand of OX123202.2, from coordinate 34,232,366 downwards.
TACCACTGATATCCTTCATACAAGCAACTTATAAATAAATATAAAATTTTAACTCTTCAACAGAGACGCTTACTTTTGGGAGCAATGATACTATATAAACTGTGTCATAACAAGTATGACTGTATTGATCTCACTAACAAATTATGCTACAGTGTACCGCACACAGTGCAAAGACGTGCAGTAAGAGCAGGTCGTCTATTTGCTACTACTTCGTGTCGAACCAACGCCGGCCAGCGCGCCCCCATTTATCAATTAGTAAATGCTTATAATAAACACTTTGAACAGATTCACGTCTTTGCATTGTCCGCGGTTAGATTCAAACATATGATAATCGATGTTACACGTAGTTTACCATCCTAGTGGAGACAAAATTATATATTGTAAGATGATTAAATTCGGTGTTGAAAGTCTTATATTGTAAATCGTGGATAATGTAGTTGGCTGTACATTAACATATATTTGTTTTATATTCATACTACTTTAAGGTATACATAATTTACATAAAACACAAGTTTAATCTTACTTTGGGAAACTGTGTTTAACAAATATGGATGCAAATAAATAAAATTATTGCTGTGTTCTTACTAGATTGTATCTTTTGTGGCAATTAATATATTATTATTATTAAATGCGGTTTATCGCCATAATGTGTGTAAGTTTATGTATTATTGTATATTTTAAGGGTTATTTTTAATTGGTTGTTGCTTGTATCATTGCCTTTTTACTTTTTAGATATCAAAAGAAAAATTTAGGAGTATTCAACTTGATTTTGTTATATGTATCCAAATAATAAAAATATCATAGTCATAGGACTTTTACGAACTGTGCCTGATCATTCTTGTCTGCCATTTTTATGTCTTAGAAACAGTAGGAGGTCACCTTTATATGTAATTGGCTCGTAACACTACCCTCCTCAGTTTACGACGGTGTGGTAGGCTCATAACCTTAAACTCTTCTGACGAAATACTTTTTTAGGTTAGGGTGGTTTAAAAAAATATTTTGGTAAATATTGCACGAAAATATGAGCAGTTATGGTAAGCTATGCAAGTTAAAATAATATAAACGATTTTAAACTTTCGCGATTAGTATACATTATACAAGGTTATATATCGGGTCCTACTCGCGATAATTTTGCTGGTGTGAAAAATCGACAAGTAAATAAGTCCGCTATAGCTGAACATTTATTGGAGTCTAGACCAAACCACTGGATAGAACTACATCAACCACAGGTCTTGTCCACCGAACGTCACTATTACTCCAGGATAGTGCGTGAAGCGGTTGAAATTAAAAAACACAAGAATTTCAACCGGGAGGATGGATTTAGATTATCAACAACTTGGAATGCAGTCATCAATAAGTGTAAACACCGCCGCAATGATACAGCTCAAGAGTGTGTAGACGTCATTAGTGTAGTGCGTCGAGGTACCGACAGTGCGGTTAAAAACAAAAATAAAAATCCAGTGAGGGTAGGTGCCAAAACCCGCACAACACAAGGACGGCGCTGAGCTCACCAGTCCCACCGCGACCACGGCTGAAGCAAGTCAGCCGAAACGTTGGCAAAAACCGAGGTATTTATGCCTTAAATATAATATGATTTATCGCGAGTAAGACCCGATATATAACCTTGTTTAAAATCATATGTAATACAAAAAAATACTAGTAGCAACTTGCGGCATTACAATCAAGACGTTCAAATAGATATAAAATACGCATCTATTATAATTGTAGTATTATTGCCTGAACTCAGAAATCGGGAATATTCCAATTTTGGCGAAAATGTTCATAAGTAAGAAATACATAAGAACGACTTGGTCTTAAATACCTAAGAAGGTGCCTTTAGTGAAAAGTAATTGCTTAAGAATTCAAACGTTTTGTTCCTAATTAGTGAAATTTCTGTTGCAGATTATTTCGATATTAAGCACGTTCCTCCTGGTACCGTTAACTTTGTAACAAATCGATAACTTAATGTATGTATAAGTTTAGGCATTACAAATATAATTAAATTAAAAGTAACATTCATGTTGCGGCAAGCTATGTAGCTTTTTACAATAGTACCTTATAACCAAATAATATTTTGGGTTAATACTTACACTTTAGTTTAGCAATAGAATAATTAGGTACGTGAGAGCATAAATTGAGCTCAACGCCTCTCGGTTTGAAAATATAATTATCATGGATATCTCTTTATTAACTTCGTGAAAGGTTACGGTTATGCTTGTTTCTTAAGTGGTACTATTTAAAAGACGTCATCTACGATTAGGTTTTTACTTCATTGGTTACTTAATTAAAAACATCGTCTTACTCTCTAAACCAGCCTACGTCGCAATTGTTCTGGCTGAATTATCTTAAAAAAAGTTTATGAGGTTTTGCGGTAAATAAATGTTATCAGTGACTAAGTTCAGTACTTACTTATGGCGGAATTCCGAACAAATATTGAGTTCGTAAGTTTTAATTGCAATGGACTTTAAGCCAACCATTTTTATAACTTACGTAAAATATTCATACATATTTTAACATATTCATTCATGTTATCATCAAACGGTACAAAAGTTTTCTAGCTAAACCGCTTGCGAGCATTTGTAATTTGACGTTCACAACGGGAATCTTTCCAAAAGCATTCAAAAGTGCTCTCGTTCACCCTATCCATAAAGGTGGTGACAGAGATTGTGTCAGCAACTATCGTCCTATATCTGTACTTCCTGCTTTCTCTAAAATACTAGAGAAGATCGTCAATAAAAGAATCGTCATCTACCTGGAACGAAACAATCTCCTATCAAAATCACAATTCGGTTGCCGCAAGAACATGTCAACAGATAATGTGGTCCATGAATTGACTAATACTATAGTTACTAGTAATCCTTGTGGTGACGGATTAAGAATACGGCATGTCACCACCCCACATCATCCCATGGGTGTCGTAAGAGTCAACAGAGGGAGTATATTATGCAGAGAACAGCACTGTAAGAGAAGGAAAACTTGATACAAACCCTATACCAACCCGTTTGGCCAGCGTGGTATAGTAGGCCAATTCCTTCTTTCAAAGGAGAAGCCTAGTCCAGCAGTGGACTGTTAAAGGCTGATGATAATGATGATAGTTACTAGTATGAATGAAAATAATAAGGTTATCGCAATATTCCTTGATTTGGCTACGTGGCATTCAGTGGAAATTTTTCGCCAGCTATCTCACAGAACGTACGCAGTGTGTTCAGTTGGATGGCGTGCATAGTAATAGTCTGCCCATTGACGTAGGCGTGCCACAGGGCACTCACTTTCTTGGGCCTACACTATTCCTTATTTTCATTGACGATCTTTGTCGCCTAGACCTGAGAAATGGGAAGGTTATCACTTTTGCAGACGATACTGCACTAGTTTTTCGAGGCGATTTCTGGAGAAACGTATTTCAATATGCGCAGAGCGGTATGAACCGTGTTACAAACTGGCTCAGTAGTAATCGGCTATCATTGAATGTCAGTCAATCTAAATATATTCAGCCTTAAAAACTGTAAAGATCACGTTGATGCCCCGATTCCCATCTTTGCACATTCTTGTTGTAACCACGACGGCTCACTTACTCGGTGCACGTGTCAGGAACTACAATCAGCGGATACAATAAAATATCTAGGAATAACTATTGATAAAAATCTAAATTTTCTATCTCACATAGATTTACTGACATTAAGAACTAGAAAGCTACATTTTTAAAAACCTACGGCATATTTCAGACAAAGATGTGCTTAAGATGACTTATCTTGCGTTATGTCAATCTGTATTATCGTACTGTATTACATCATGGGGAGGAGCAGCTGAAACAATTATGATCAAACTTGAACGCGCTCAAAGAGCGGTCCTGAAGGTAGCTCTCTTTCTCCCGTTTCTCCATCCTACGGTAGACGTATATCAAAAATTTTATGTTTTGACAGTTCGACAACTTTTTATCTATCGCATAACAGTTATGTCTCACTCATTGTGTAACTACGACCCCTTATTAAATGCAACAAAACGCCGCAAACACAAAGTCTATCAAGATGTTAAAAGATATAAATCAACACTATCGCATAGATTCTACTGCTTTTTAGGTCCATATTTATACAATATAATTAATTCCTTCCTTACAATTTAAAGCTTAAATAAATAAAACTAACTAACTTTGAAATCATGGTTGCAAAAGTTATCATACGAGGAGACTGAAAATCTACTCATTCTGATATTATTTAAATAATAGCACGTACAACATTATAGTGGGCATACATAAACATTTACAACACAACCGCACACACACATACATTCATGCACACAACTACACACTTACATTCATACACACACATACATTTATGCACACACATACATTTATGCACACACATACATTCATGCACACACATACATACACTCACTCACACACACATGCATGTTAGTTATACTTAATAAAATGAAATAAATTTGTTACGTACTTTATTTCTGAAAATCACATTTTACATTAAGCAAATGTTTAAATTACAACGATTTTGTGTCTAAGAGGTGGGAGCCTGGTGATCTGTAACAAAGGTTTAATAATTATAATAATTTATTTTTATTTTCTCCACAAAGGTAATGTGAACATACAAACATCATGCTCATACAAATAAGATTCAAGTAGGTACATACACCTTTGTGAGAGACTTGGAGTCTGTGCTAGGGGTAACCCTGTGTTACAGATCCCCAGGCTCTCTCACTCTAAACCTTAAGCAGTACTAGAATCTAACAAAAACTAACATAAGAAATGACCAAAAAACAATGTTACATATAAATATTTTAAGTAATTGATTTCAAAATTTCCTATAAGTTAATAGAATGCAAATAAGTACATACCTAACTTATTTTTATTTTTAATATATAAAATGTAACAGAATTATTAATTGATACCAGCTTTTATCAAACATTCTGTTGTTTCATAATCCAAACTATGTAGCCACTCAAATAATACTTTTTTACATTTAGTTTTAGTAAGAGGATATATTATCAGAGCTTTATTAGCGTTATTATAGAGGTATCCACCAAGAAACAAAAAATGTCTTTGTGCAAATTGTGTGTTTACGCGTTTCACTTGACAGACTGCGTGCTTACGTCTTTTGTTTTGAGGATGGGTGTGGTTATATTCCAATTGACTGTGTTTTCGAAGTATAGTGTCTCGAATGAACAGTTGACGGACTGACAATACATTACACAGTTTGTAAACGTCTTTCGTCGGATGCAAAAAAGGTAGGAAACGGCTGACTTTTAATACTGCCCTCTGCGCACGTTCAACTGTAAGCATGTATGTCTTTGGAGCGCCCCCCCAGATGGTCAAGCAATATGTTATAATGGACTGGCAAATTGCGTAATAAACCATTTTTATGATATTAAACTCAGCAACATGGCGAAGGTTTTTGAAAATATATATGATCTTCCTAATACGTGAAGCTACAAGTTCTGTATGTTGTTGAAAGCTGAATTTACTATCAATTACAACACCCAGGTACTTTATTGATGTGGTATACTTAATGATAGGATAGGAACACGGTAATGAATGTGGATAAGTACACTGGTGAGCTGTTATAGGAGGTAGGTCATGTAACTGAACGTGACTGACGCTGTGAAGAGAAAAAGCTATGCATTTAGTTTTTTCTGTATTTAGCGTAAGTTTGTTCAGTTTTAACCATGCTACAACCATATTGAAGCCGGCCTGAGCAGAGTCAACAAGATCAGCCCATGAATCACCTCGAAACAACAATGCAGTATCATCAGCGAAAGCGACGATCCTGCCATTCGGCAATCTGAGTTCGCAAAGGTCATTAACGTAAGAAAGAAACAGAGTAGGGCCAAGTATACTACCCTGCGGAGCTCCATGCAAAACGGGAAGATCGTCACTGATGCTGTCGCCTATCCTAACTCGCTGAAAGCGGTTTTTAAGGTAGCTGATAAATAGGTCAAGTTGAGCGCCTCTTACACCAAGATGTTCTAGCTTTTCGATAAGTAATGGAGCCGAGACAGTATCGAAGGCTTTGGTGAGGTCCATGAATATAGCGAGAGTTTTTTTGTTGTTATCTAGGCTAGTTACTACGAATTCAGTCAATTCGTGCACGGCATCGCTTGTTGATTTGCCTTTTCGGAAGCCAAATTGGCAAGATGATAGGAGAGCGTTATTTTCGAAATATGTGGTAAGTCGAATATTCATAATTTTTTCGAGAAGCTTTGACATTGTTGGTAATATGGATAAGGGCCTATAATTGTTAGTACTACCCTTGTCGCCGCTTTTGTATATAGGGTGAACTTCTGTTAACTTGAACTGATCTGGGAATTTAGCAGTGGTGAGGGCTAAGTTATAGATAAATGTAAGAGGTGGCATTAAATACTCGCTATATTTCTTTAATATGGAGGCTGAGATATTGCCGCGTCCAGCTGCACAATCACTTTTTAATTCAAACAACAATTTCCTAACTTCTGCATTGTCTGTGGGATGGAGAACAAGTGAGTATGGATAAGATGGCTGCGTCGTTAAGGGAGTAATGTTATCGCTGATATTGTATGTGCATTTATCAGAAAGCGTTTTAGCTATGTTCACAAAAAAGGCATTAACATCGTTTATGGAAGATGAGCTTAGAAGTTTATCAGAACTCTTATTCGAGTCTGACTGTGTCATATGAGTTATAGTTTTAATAGTTTTCCACAGACGTTTGTTACTTGTATTTGCCGCTGTTGTAATTTGATTTTTTTCGAAATTCTGCTTAAGTTTTTTTAACAAATCATTGCAATAATTTCTATACCGTTTATATGTTACCGCAATTATAACATCATTTGGATTATTTTTAGCTTTCCGGTGCAAACTGTCTCTATTCCGCATACATTTGAGTACACCCGGTGTTATCCAACTTTTAATCACCCTTTTCCTATTAGAAATATTTATTTGTTTAGTGTTCTTTAATATTATAGTATTTAACGAGTTAATGAAAAATTCAGTGGCAATATTAGCATCCGTAATGTCATAAATTTTAGAGAATCATACGTTTTTAATGTCCTTATCGAGTTGGTCATAGTTTATCCGTTTTGTAAATTTCTGACTTATAGATTGTTGTCTTTTAATTTCTAGAATGAGGATTGTAGAGTAATGGTCTATAATTGTTGTGTCTGCAACGTAGCAGAAAGTGGGCAGCCGTGATTTTAGAATAACATGGTCTAAACAGGTTTTATTGTGGGTCGGAAATGTATGGGATGGGAGCATTCCATGGGTTGCTAGTAAGTTTAAATATGATTGCGTATTTGGGTCTGAATTATTTGGAGTAATATCTATATTAAGGTCACCTAATAAAATTATGTTATGAAATTGTTTAATAGTTTTGAGAAAGCTGTCAAGTGAATGAATGAAATTGTATGGATTCTTGTAGCCAGCAGGCCTATAAACGTCTATTATTGCGGTATTATTATATTTCAATAGTATACAGTTACATTCCAATATCTCAGGTTCAATTATCGAGTAATTGATGCTATTTTTGCAGTAGACAACAACGCCTTCGTTTTGGGTTACATTTTTTTCAGTTTTGTGATAGTTATATCCAGTCAATGATGGTATGAACTGAGTATGGGGTAACCAACATTCTGTCAGTGCTACAACATCCCATTCTATTTGCGAACGTTTTAGTGTGGTGTGTAAACCAGGACTGTTGCGAGTGATGCTTCTGATATTTTGATGTATGATTTTAAGCATACGGTTTGACTTCGGGATAAGGTTAACACAACTATCTTTTTCACATGTAGAGGACTGTGATATGTTATAGCGATCAAGATCGGATATTATATATAAGAGTTTTACCCACTATAGACACCAGTCACTCACAAAGGAGTAACAATTTATTGTTGTAACTATCTGTATTGTGCTATTTAAAATTATGTAAGTTTACCTTTGTGAAAGAGAGAAATAAACGTATTATTATTATATTGTTTAATTTGCAGATTGTGTGACTTTATGCCAGAAATATTTCTTTTTGTGCCATTTCACATTATTTTCCATGAATATTATTCCTAGCTGTATTACCCTTGAAATTAGTAGAATAGTCTGTGAAGAGGCTTAGACAATTGTGCTTACGACTGATGCTAAAATTTAATCTTTGCATGGATTTGGCTACTAGAGATATGTATTTGAAATAAGCTTGATATAAAATATTAGATTCCCATCTAATATTTTTTGGGTGTATAGATGCGATTGTATCACCGAACCAGTATAGGTGACTAAAAGTCAAGATTATTTGAAAATATTCTGCGATCTGAAGTACCAATCGATAAATCTTTCTTACTCTAATTATATTTCCAACAAAGACAAATTATATTAAAAGGACGCTTTGACAAATCTATAACTTTTAATTACACTGATTACATATCGAAACTACACTAAAATATATATTTTGATGCAAATAAAACAGCTCTAAGTACGCCTGTGTTACTAAAATAACAGCAAGTTTCTTATTATACGTGTCCATCGCAAATAGAACCTCATAATTAATTATTTAATTAGATGGAAAACAAGAATGCTTTATTAATTACTTTTTTATAAAGGCAATCCTCATAATATAATTTTAGATAAATGGAATAAGACCCACAATGACAGCCTACACAAGCTTAAGTTGAATACGCCAAACAAATGTAATCCTTATTTAAGCCTGCGTTAAGCTGACATTTCCATAATTGTTCGTTTAATTTTAGGTTTTCTAGTTACAATGTTAAAATTCTTAAGTTTTATTTTTATTTTAGAAATTAACTCAAGTAATGGCATCCACGTTTACTTATTTTTGCGAGAGTGGAATTCTTATAACGCGTATATTATTTTATTACGCTTCCAAAAATACTCAGTACTTATTTTCATGATTTAAAAATACACCGAAATACGGTTAATGTTCTAAAAATATTCATAAACAAGGCTCATAAAATGAGTATAACGTCGTAAAATATTATATTTTACTAAAACCTTAGTTTACCTTACGTTTCAATATTCAAGATGGTATAAAAAAGATGGTTCAATGTTATCAACATAAGACGATGTACCTAGGTAGGTATATTAAAGTCTTGATTTGGACTTGATTCTTTATTATATTTTATTAAATGTGATTTTTTTATAATATCAACTTTTTAAAACCTACGCAGAAGATGAAGCTCATTATGAACAACATGTTGTCAACAAAAGTAGAAAAACATTTAAACCGAATGTTAACCGCGTCAACAAAGTTTGTCTTTTTCAGAAACATCATAACTTTTTACTCTACAAATTCTATTGCAGATGCTATATTGAATACAAGAAGCCAGTACACAAGACAAAATAAAAACCGTATTGTATCAAGAAACATAAAAAGTATGGCAATAAAATCCGCTGCGTCAGTGAGCGATGTACAATAAACCAACAAGTTTCCATGCGGAGCGTTTTCTATTCAACATATTATATGTATAGAAGACGTTGTATTATACGGACAAGTGTTGAATCATAGGTATCTGTGGCGCGAAATGATTGAATTCTATCATTCGAAGGACATCTTATTATTTCTTCCTGATTTGTGTTTTGCCTAAAGCTGCATATTCTCTCAGAACGATCAAAACATATTGCTCCTTATTTCCAATTCAACGCACGCATTTTTGTTTTCACAATCAATTTCTTCCTCACATTTGGATCATGGAAATCGTCCATGTGTGCTCATGCGTTGTAATGAATATTCTTGAATAAATGTTTACTTTGTGTCCCAAGCAAAGTTGTAAAGTTTTTATCGTAACAATGTAGTAAAGTTGCTTACTTAGTTTGTTAATTTTTACTAATTAAAAAAAAACATAAACAACGTTTGAAACATTTTGTTATATTCCTTTTCACATAAGTATCTCAATACAATAATTATCTAACTAAAAGCTACAGTCAGTGAAGGCTATAATTAATTATACAGACATTGGATTAATTAGTGGCATTAATATTTAGCAGTAGATACTTACGCTTTTAGCTCCACGTGTATTATTGCTTAGGAAAATTTTATTAGATAACTGAAACGACTTACGACTTGCCTCATCCCATGAAATTCGCCCACGAATTTCATAATATACGTAGTTCGTACTGGCAAAGAGCCATTCTTTGTAAGGTAATGATTATTGCTGAGATTTATATTAGGTTATATTTTGGCAATTTCCGCACGTTCGTTTTTCCTTGGAATAACTATATAACGAGCTATAATAATAATAGTTATACTTTGCAAACACGCCGATTAAAATTCTGGTAAGAACAAAAAAAAATATATCTGTAGCTCATAAACGTGACAACGTGACAACGTTTATGAGCTACAGATATATTTTTTTTTGTTCTTACCAGACTTTTAATCGGCGTGTTTGCAAAGTATAACTGGTTCGGGTTCCTTTTATTTATCAATTGCTATGCATGAGCATAGAGCTAGTTAATAGAGCAAAGTAGGTCTTTCAAAACATCTTGTTTAGCACTTCTCTTATTATTTAGGCATCTATTAGCTTAACGTTTACCATCAATAGTCTGAGGACAATTTACTGTATATCATTCGCATATCAACTAAATCATAACATTTAGGTATTTTTAGTAACAACAAAAATTTTTGCTAGAAAAAGAAGAATTTACAACTAAATACATTATAATAAAAGTTCAATTAAATTTGCGTGCCACGCACTTGGTTGAGTTTCATTTTGTGACTTTAATTAAACTAGACTTGACGTTAAATACCACTGTAGCATTTGTGTAAAATGAAACAAAATCAATGCAGTTGCTTAAAATAAATCTTGAAACTAATTATTAAAATTCCTACAAGTAAATAGATTATAACGATAACGTTTAAATGTTGAAAATACCGCACGCAACGTTATTCAAAATGGCACATTTTTAAACCGATAAAACCAGATTAAGTTATGGTAATGATTTAACTTAAAGAACGAACAAATAACTCATATAATATATTTTAAAACCACCACTAAAAGTCACGTGAAGAAAATGAATCACCTAGGTTTGACGCCCGCGGTGATGCAAAGCAACCAAATTAGGATATTTTTGAATATATATATGTACATTCACGCATCGGGCCCAAAGAACGGAGATAAATGGTGAAATTGTAGATTAATAGGGACGATAACAATGTTATGAATGGGTAACGTGAGGATATTAATTTTGGGTCCATGTAGACCCATTTTCCTCTACAAAAAAGAATGGTTAGAGTAGGCGGAAAAATAAAAAGAAAAACACAAATCTACGCTTCCTTAATGCACAAAATAAAAATCTTGCTTTGAATTTTAGACGGGTACTTTTATTTAATGCGGCTCACCCTTGTCTTTTGGGTAAATATAAAACTTGGTAGGGAGAAAAGATAAATTTTAAAGTAAATGTCACGGTGGTCTTATCTAAATAACACGGTTTCGGCGTGCAGTCTGTTTCCTGCGCTATATCGTTCTAATTTATTTTCTCGGTGAAAAGTCACATCTTGCACTGTGGTGACATTTCGCGTGATTCTTATACATTATCCCGACGCTGAACTCGTACGAGTTGGTTCTAACTTTAGCGTGCAGACATTCGAATTTTAAAGTACTGGTTTTATTTTTGAGACGTGGATAATAAGATACTACTTTGAAATACTGGCACAGAACAAAATTTTCTTGCACACATGTACTGAGTAAATTTTCGCCTTTGTACCAACATTTTCGTATAGTAACTACATAGTGCTACATGTTCAGACTTTACCCTCCAATGTTTGGGGTAAAGTCTGAACATGTTTTTGATATACTTATTTGAGTGGGTTTGGCTGGTAGTTCTTGCTAAGAATATTAATTAGAAGTTATTAGTACTTTTACAACATTGTTCGTACTCTTTATATTTTTTACAGATATTGTTTTGTGAAGTATCCAGTTTTGCTGTGAATAATGTATGGCAAAAACATTCAACACAAGTAAGATAAAATCTAATACGGATAATAAAACAACAGTCTTTTGTCGCACACGGTCTAGGAAACTAAGTAGTAATGTAAAATATATTTTATCTTGAAACCAAATAATCTGGCGATTAATAAAAATTGATTACAACATCTGCGATGAACTAATTTAAAAAATCTTTGACTTTATTGTATGCAGACTACCTGTATTGTCGTAATGAGGCTTCCATTCCGTATGAATTCTCATTTCACTTTCGAAGTTTGCGCGCCAAATGAAGCGATTTACATACAAACTGAAAGGATAATTCCACATGAGCGTGACGTTATTTTGAACGATTATGGCTGATGTTATAGCTTCAAGCAATTGGCATCTGAGATAGAATAGTACCATATGCCAGCGTGATGTTTTGTTTGCAATCTAGATCGGGAAGTTGATGTTTATCGTAACACTTTCTTATCAATATAATTATTTCATTGCTATGTTTGTATATTACCGGTTGTTTTTATGACAGTGTTAACACACTGTGTAATCTATTTTATAAATACACGGTTCGATTATTTTTTGCACGGTTAATCAGTATTATCTCATCATCTGCCTTTAACAGTCCACTGCTGGACTAGTCCTCTCCTTTGTAAGGAGGAATTGGCCTACGATACTACGCTACACTAATTGGCCTGGCCAAACGGGTTGGTATAGGGTTTGTATCAAGTTTTCCTTCTCTTACTGCGCTGTTCTCTGCATAATATGCTCCCTCTGTCGACTCTTACGACACCCATGGGATGATATGGGGTGGTGACATTCCGTATTCTTAATCTGACACCACATGGACAATCAGTATCATAGATAAACATTAATAATATTTGTTATTATACACCAAGATTAACGTAGGTACATAGATAGTAGGTACATTTATAATGTGACTGAAAAGATTGCTTCCAGGCAGGTTTAGGATGGACAAAAATTAAACATGTACAATAATTAGGTATCAGTAGAGTCAAATTAATAATATTTTTATTTTATGCCGCTGACCAGATCGGTTTCCATATTAATTGTGCACATTAAGGAGCTAGTGTCGAAAAATTTTTGCATAAAGGTATAAAAACACAAAAAAATTAAACCATTAATATCGCTCACAACATCAATTTCTATGTTATTTAGAATATTACTCCATCAGCTAACACCACAAAAATTTGATGTCTACATAATAATGCCATAAACATTCAAATGTCTGTCATAAACAAGGTCTGAAATAAATAATGTTGTGTATATCGTGTTGGTAATAATCAGTTAATATTATGAGTTGATTATTTGTAAGCCTTCAAGGTTAATATTAACTTATTACTATTTATCACGAATGATTGGCTAAAGAAAACATTGAATAATGCCTTTGTTTGAAAGCGGTAATCGTTTTTTGTAGATATAAAATGTTTGGTTCTTCTGTTTTAATAGGCAGAAGCACTATTTGTGCTGACACAGAGTATTTGTGAGCCTGCAGACGCCGTGTCCACGTGCGCCTCTCAAAGTAGCAACCAATAGGAAAATCTGGGACCCGCCAGCAATAAACAGCAGGCCTATTACCTGATGAATTTGAGCTAAACTTTTGGTAAACTTGATTCACGATACATGCGCTGATGAAAGTTATTCCATGGCGGCGAGAAAATAAAAAGCAAATGGTTTAAATCACGATCATAAGTTTCACCTGGATGTAACATAGAATTTAGTTTACGTGGCAGTTGGTTTGAAGTAGGGAGTAGAATATGTAAAACTGAATTTGACTGTCTGCCTCTCATTCGGAGTCCAAAAGTGAACCTAAATCATATCACATTATCTCTTTTTTAAGTAGATAGGTACGTTATTTGTTATATATAAGTATGCAATGCCTGATACATAAAGATACAATTTCATTCAAACTGCTGTTAACAGATTGGCAAATGTTGAGCGAATAATATTCACTGGAGATTACGAAACACTTCGTAGATTTGATTTTTCTGTGGTTTTCAGATTTACAAGAAATCTTTATTTTTGACCAGACTTTGCTGTCGTAATTTATACACCTAAACCTTCCTCAGGAATCACACTATCTATGGATGGAAATGACAATATCCGGTGAATAATTTTAGGGTTTTAAGCATTCGTTGACACACATATGAAGTAAAGAGGGATTGATTTTATAAAATGTATAGATATAAATGTGTATCGATAATTATATCAGTGTACAATTATCCATTAGTCCTGTTTGCCTTACAATATATATATACGAGTAATACCGTGTATCACAGTGTTTGTACCTACTAACTTTTTTCTCAACGACCTTTCTCTGATTGCAGCTCTTGGATAGGCAACGGTAATCCAATAACTACTGTGACGCTTAAACTCTCCCAGCGTATAACTAAGATTACCATTTAGGTATTACCAGGTGAACTAGATGGACCGAATATCCTTATAGTAAACCAATTAAACAAATTACCCGGATACAAGGCCTGAATCTTTGATACGTAAACAGAGTGTACGTAATACAATCACTGAAAGTATATCCTAAAACCTAACATAATCCAATTCACTGTCCCCGATAGTCAGGTATCCCACCTTCGTTTAAGGGTCTATCTATTTATAACCTATCTAAGTATATGACGGTAATCGTTTGACTCGAGTCCTACTTAAAGGGCAAACAACATAGTTCTTCCCAAGTGCCAGCTAATAGATATTATATTACACTTCGCAATTTGTTATATGAAACAGCTATTCAGCTGTCGACAGTAGGTTACTGCTTATTTAATGTTACAAATTAATTCCGTCCTTAGGCATTATCCTCATATTCCCGACGGCCGTGACAAGCACAAATAATTAATTAAGGGTAGTTTTAGGCTTTCTAATCTAATTGCTTTCTTTTTATTTATTCGGTATTCAATAGTTGTTTGGATAGCACAGATACAAAAGTTGTAAGAGTTGCCATTCCAATTTTACTATATAAATAAACACATATTGTATTAGCACAGTAGAGTCATACGTACAGTACGCGCGCACATGACACACGCATTTTTATGGCACATTTTATTGTCTAGCTACTTAATTGTATATCCTAGGATCAATGGAAATGGTCGCAAATTTTCTCAGTTTAGCTGCACATTCTCGTAGCATAGTTACGTAGCACATATTTGGCGGCAAAACTATCGTATGTTGCTCCATAGAACAGAATTATTATGAGTCAATTGACATGACATCATCATTAATTGGCCTACTATACCACGCTGGCCAAACGGGTTGTGTGTGGTATAGGGTTTGTATTAAGTTTTCCTTCGCTTACAGTGCTGTTCTCTGCATAATATGCTCCCTCTGTCGACTCTTACGCCACCCATGGGATGATATGGGGTGGTGACATTCCGTATTCTTAATCCGTCACCACACGGACAATTGAAATAGGTACCTACTTAATCTGTGAGGTTGAATAAGAAGTAACTGGGGATTGATTGTGCTTGTGAATGTATATCTTGTACAGCGAACTCTTTAAGATACGGTACCAAGAAAAAGGAAACCCAGACTCGGTAAAGAAATGAAAACCACAGCACTCAGCGATGAGCGCGCAAGACGACCACTTAAATAACGCTCCTAAAACGAACATGCAATTCCTAGTTTATAAGCGACTTATATCCGTGCAACGGGCTGTTATATTTTAATTCCATCTCTATTCCAAGTCTCAGTAATCTAGTGCAAGCGAAAGTTGGAATCTCGACAGTAATCCTATTATAATGCATAGTTGGAAAATATGTTCACGGTTTGCAAGTGCATTGTTAAGCTAGAATTAATGCATTGTTAGATAAAACGATGTTTATATTTAGATATTATCTTTGGCTTTAGTAACGTTTTTAGCTGTTTCCAGTGCTGCAAGAATTAAATTGCAACTGATTATCTTGAAAATAGGTAAGTATAAAACTAGCAGTTCCTCGCGGCTTCGACTACCTTAAACTTACAGGTCAAAAAATGTTCCTAATTTTCATAAAATTTCATGTAGCTTCAGTGGTTTTAATTACATTTTAATCTCTGCTATTATATGTCAGTGAGGACAAGTAATTTTATATATAATTATGCTGATAATATTACTGGTGTAAATGTGCCAAAGACAAATATAACCCATAGGCAATTTTATCGACAAGAGAGTACAATATTGACACTGTTCATAAGACTACTAAAATTATATAGTCACGTAGTTCACTAAGTGCTAAGGGAACATCAATATATATAAAATTCTTGCGTTATTGAGTAACTGACAGACAACGTACTGCAGAAACTAGTGGGCGCTACGACTTGAAATTTGGTATATATTGTTATGTACCTTGGGAGGGCTAGAGAGCACTAAGATTGAATTTTTCTGAAATCTCAGCCTAAGGGGGTAAAATAGTCCCACGTGGGCGGTGTCATACACGAAGTCTAGTCAAAAATAACAAGACTGCGACCGCGTGACTTTTTCAGTTAAGTAAACTGGCCTCAGGAATAACACTACCTATTGTTGAAAACCGTACAGAAATCCGTTCAGTACTTTTGAGTTTATCGCGTTTATACAGACAGGCCGAACAGGAGTCTTAATTTTATAATATCTATAATATCTATCTAAATAATCAAGTCTATACAGATTTATGATTTGGAGATATTTTGCACAATTTTATATCATGAATTTTTAAAATAAACGTATTAAAATGTACCGTAAAGTTCTTCGTTGTACTGATAAATCTTAGGACTTACGATTTACAGTAAAATACGCAGTCATGTAAACTTATTTCTATGTTTCTAGTTTACGCCTTTTTATATTGCAAAGTGTAGGTACTAAAACTCGTATATGTAACTATTTTCAATGTTATCCTGAGTATTAAAGTAACTTGGGTTCTTTGTTTTGTTAATGTTCTATACGCTTTTAAGGAAGCTCATTTGCTTATGATACTTTTAAAAGAAATTATGAAAGCGTTGTTAAAGCACGTACCTTACTCTGTGTAGGAATTGTAGTTGTTTGCTCTTCATAAAGTTATATCATAAGTTGTATTCATACTTAATACTTTATCTTTTTTGGTAGATTTTACCTGTATATATAAAATCTTTGTCCGTGTGGTGACGGATTAAGAATACGAAATGTCACCGCCCCATATCATCCCATGGGTGTCGTAAGAGCCGACAGAGGGAGCATATTATGCAGAGCACAACACTGCAAGAGAAGGAAAACTTGATACAAACCCTATACCAACCCGTTTGGCCAGCGTGGTATAGTAGGCCAATTCCTCCTTTCAAAGGAGAGGCCTAGTCCAGCAGTGGACTATTAAAGGCTGATATGATGATGATATAAAATCTTTGCGTTACTGTCTGACTGACAGACAAGCTACAGCCAAAACTATTAGACTGAGGAAGTTTAAATTTAGCATGTATGTTTCTTGGGGTGCACTAGGAAGGCATTTCCTTTAATTTCTACGGGATTGAGGAGAAACAGTTAAATTAACAAAAAAAGTGCGGACGTAGCTGCACAACCTAACTATCACTGGATAGTGATATTAAGTTAGTTATACTACCCCAGTGATATTAAGTTGTCCGATAAAATAAATGCTCTGTAGATGTATAAAGATAGAGCGAAGCAAACTTGCTTGATGCTGCACTTGTGGCGTATAGTTAGGTCTTCGTTACTTTGTAGCTGGACCTAGCTTTTGGTGCTATACCTATCTAGCATATATTTTTAAAAGTACTTCTGCATTACGCTACGGTGATACCTAGTTCACATCAAAGCGTTAAAAGTTTTTATGTTTGTCTTCACGATATTACAACATTTAAGTATTATTTCATAAGTCAGCTAAGGAACTGTGTAAAATATCTTAAAAGTTTATACTTGAGGTTTGATCATCTAATACGAGGTCGGCAAAATTCTTAAGCAACGTAAACGGGCTAGACATAGTATTCGATACTGTACGTTCACTTATTAAATCGTTTTGCAGCCACTTAGATGTTGTACTAAATAGGTATATACCAATTTAATAAATTTTCGAATAAGCTACCAAAATCACGGCGTTTCATACAAATCTAAGTCCTTTAAAGGGCGAATTTCCTAAAATCTTTTCTTAGTGCCCACTCATCACCTACACTAATCCTAGTAGTTTGGTCTATGTGTGAGTCAGTCAGATTTTTTTTCAATATATTTAGATGAATACCCCTAGAAAATACGCAATTTATGTATCTCCACCATATTAACTCTTTCCATTGCTAATGCTAGTCAGTGCGGTCCGCTGTCGGCAAAATGTGGGAGTGGAACAATTTTAAATAAAAGGTGCAATTTTGAAAAGTTACTTAAATGTAAAACACAAAAAAGCTTTTAAGTCATTATACGTAGCTATCATTAAAGTAAACAATTGTCTGTTGTTTCAGGATTTCAACAGATTTTTACTTTTTATGCCATTGCGTTTTTATTTTGTAATAAAAGGGATGAACAACCCTAATGCTTTATTATTCCTAGAAATATGTAGCGGTTGGAAAATTGGTTATCTCCAGTATTTCTTCTGAGAAGTTGACCATTGTATAATGTTTAGCTTCCATCTAAAATATGGGTCTCGGTCTCTGAATAGTTTGATAAATTTTAGGCAAGAATAACAGGGTAGCAATTTCGAGATGACTTATTTCTTCTTCAGTGAAAAGATCGAATCTACTGTATATTTCAGTATCGCACTCAATATCAGGTTTTAACATTTATATTGAAGGTACATTTTAGTTTTCGATGAAACTAGAGCAAAATACATGTCATGTAGTCACACATCCATACAAGGTCGTCGCCAGGGGGTCGCAGGAGGAGCAGCCCTAGAGATTAAAAAAACCCTACAATATATATTTTTCTTAATACTTTTCTCATTTTCCATATCAACTTGCCCATCTTGGCCATTGGCTAGCGAAGTGGTCCCCCCTGGCAATCGGCTGGCGACGCCCTTGCATTCATACCAAGTGGTTCAGTTGTCATAAGAAAAGTTCGAGGCTGCGAGAAAATCATACACATACACCGTAATTAATAATTATACTTTTTGGTCACTGTACGATTTCCGATTTGCACTGAATGAGGCTTTAAAAGTAGAAATATACTGTTAATTGAATCAGATATGTTTTGGTGAAACTCCATTGTATAGGTAACGGAAGGAAAGAGGAATCCACCAAGTGTCCCCTCTGGAAGCATTGCCAAATGAGCCTGAGAATACCTTGTGTAGGCGAAACACGAATCGAAGCATAGTCAGCGCATACAGTGGGATACTTATAGTCACCTGTCTTATCTTCCTGCAACCTATATCATTCCTATATTATATCCCAAACCTTTTTCTCAGAGGAGTTCAGTGTTGTCAACTTTTTCTATTCCAGTAGATGGAGTGGTTAATCCGCAGGTGCGAGGTACTTCTTTTTACAATTAGGAAAAAATGATACTATTGTACCGATGCATGTGCTTCTGACAAACCGCAGCCTGGTACATTTTTGTTGAATATACATTTTATAATTCACTTTGTTCGCTAAATTGATATTGTTTTGCGATTGATGTTTTATCGAAATTTTGATTGGTGATCACTCCACATAAAGTTTTATAAAATGGATTGGAAAATATTGTCAATAACTTTTTAAAGTCGTGCTAATTGTGACTGTTGCTTGGTATGAATTTATTTGTACGTTGTTGTACACTAATTGTGTTTCGAAACAAAGGGATGACCCCTTTGTTTCGAAACTTCGGTACAGGTATTGTTCCAATAAATAATTGGCTGGAATTCGTGTCAATACATTGCGATACGCTGTTGTATGCAGTATTATGTTATGGAGCTTCAAGTCTGTGCATAGATATTTAAATTCAGTGTATAGAAAGGACACGGACCAACTGGGTGCAAAAAATAAGGCATAAAACTAAACAACACATTTTTCGCCAATTTGGCGTTCATTTTATTTCATTGATCTTGCACCTTTTTGAAATTATATTCTACTACAATACGTGTATATTGGTATTATTTTATATTATTAAACATTTATAAATAAGTATATTGATATAATATAAGTTGTAGCTTACTTTGAAATATTCAGAATATGTTATACACTTACTTCATAAAATTATTATCTATGAGCAATAAATTGTTTTCAGATAAATATCTATAGTAAAACTCTTTGAAACTTGGTCAGAAAATGTAGCAAGATATAAAATGGCTTTGAGTAATTAAATACATTTTATTTAGGTATGTTGCAAATAAACATTCTATTTAACCTGGCGTGATCGAAACATTATGAATTCCAATGCATTTTTGGAATATAGTGTAAATTTGAGTTACAAAAATATAATTAAATTCATTTTTAGACATTTGAAATTGCACTATATATAATTCAAATAGAATATTTCCACAATTTCTTATTCTATGTTTATCTTACACAAGGTACGATTGTGTACCATGTGGGAATAAAAATGAGATTACAAAGAATCGGTTTTCGGGACCAATTGTGCCGAGTACGTCCCTGTGAGATTATAATACCTCTGATTTAAATAGACTCAGAGCTAGATCGGGTGGGTAGTCGTCGTGTGTTCATTGTGTTGGCCAGGTTGTCAAGTTTAATTGGTTAGCGGGTGCCATTGTTTGACTTGCTCCATTGGCGCGGCGAGGGCCGAGTTCCAGTGCTGTAAGGCGCGGCCTCTGGCGAACATGTATGATCCTAGCACGAACTTGCCGAGCAGTCGATCTGAAACAACAATATATAAATTATTAACATTTTATATACACATCATCATGATGAACTCATGTTAGAAAAAAATACTGGTAACTTTATACCTAACAACATACGCAATGTATATTTTACAACGTTCTTAAAACTTTGGTGAAACAACTCAAGTAAGCTTTATCGTTTCTTTTTTAGAACATTCACTTTCAGTAGATATATTATTCGAAGTACCCACCGGTGCGTATTTTTTAACGCCAGGGGAAATGTATGAAACATAAATCATGGGCGGCGCGACATCATCTTATGAAACTATGGGAAAAGTTGTATGACGGTTCAGCACTTTCCACTTTGGGTTAATTATTACAATGTTCCACTGTCTCCCAAGAGCGTTACGATCACAAAATAGGTGGCATTTATACTTAGGTATGTATGTAACAGAGTATCACTCTTCATAGTGAATATGAAGTGTGATCCAGCTTACGTAGAATAGATCACCTTCTCTAAAATCGATTCTAATTTATCTAAGCCCTGGACTATAAACGGCGAATTTTTCTTTAGCTTAAAAGATAATTCTGCTAGAAATTAAATGTTTCGCACCTGTCTCAACAATATTCGTTTCACTTCCTAACCCTGTAATCTTTTTTGTTGCCGCTACTTCACTGTTCTTGTAAGAATATGTATCTGTATTAACCTTATCGGCTCTAAAGTTTCATTCTATCCAAGAGATTTTGGGTACTCAATTATCTTTTCTTTGTCGTACTCGTAATTGAAACGGAGTGGTATTTATTTCTTCTTACTTTTAGTATATATAGAGACAGAGTATTAATAGCATCTTTGTGTCAACTAGTAGATAGCAAAGTTTGTACAGCCTTGAAAAACAAAAGAGGATAGATTGTCGTTGTATCAGTGGGCTCTTGTCTTTGAAGGTGCTCACTCTTTATCAAATTACTTACTTAACTATAGACAGACAATTAAGAGATAAGCAATTTCGAGTGAGATAATATTTAGTAATAGCTTTGGCATAGCCAAAAAGTGGTTCCAGCGGCTTTACACTGTCGTTAATAGCGTGCAGCTTGGAACCCTGAAAAGAAGAAGTACTTGTAAGCGAAGGCCAAACCGTCCTTCTTCACCATCTTTCGCTTGCTTGAAGATTAATCCTGCTACGAGTAAATACGTTGACACATTCATAACTACCTTTGTCATACACAGACTGTGGATGCAGTACCTGTTTGTTGCGCTGAATGTGTGTGGCTCGTTGGCGAAGTTGGAAAAATCATCGCAGACTCATTGTATGCCACATATACTTACAGCCGCAGCTTGATGCGCTAGCAAGCTCTTAGGCCACATGGACTATATAATATCTCGCGTTTGCGGATCAGGATCTAGCTGGTGACACTTTCATAATCACCTTTGGCATATACAGAGTGTGGCTGCAGCGCCGGTACAGTGACGCTGGTGGTGTGTAGCTCGTCGGCTCTCAGCCTGAAGTGAAAGCACTCGGAGACGAAGGCTGACCCATCATCCCCTACGTCTACGGCCGCAGTGCGACGCGCGCGCACGCCACGGCATGCTCGCTTTTGCGTCACACGGACTACCATCTCTCGCTTGCTTGATGACGGGTCCAGCTAGGAGAAAGTATCGTAATTTACTATACTTTAAAAAAAATATATCTAATTTATTTATAGACTCACAGCTGTGAAGTATTATACCTCTACCAAGGAGTAGGCAGAGATAAAACAACTTTAAATAAAAAATTTTTTTTGACAGTATTCATATATTTTGTTTTGTATCTTTTCTTAAGCTACAACAGTTATGCAAATTATTTTTTTGTAGTTTTGAAAGAATGCTAGTAATCAAAGTAACCAGTTTCAGAAAGTGTTCTCTTTGAAAAAGGTAAACCTTTAGTAGGTACATTCTTCTAATTTAGGTCGAATTTTATTCAATACCACATATACCACCTAAATAAGTAAACCGTGAAAACTTGTACCTATCTGTTTTTCTGATTGAGTAAACTGCCAGATTACAGAGATCTCGGTATATGTATAAATAATTCGTTTTGAAAACGAAATTCCTATTTCTTTGATATTGTAATAACACTGATACACTTGAGCATTCACTTCTAACTGAACAGCGAGTTTTCACCATTTTTAGGGTTCCGTAGTCCACAAGGAACCCTTATAGTTTCGTCATGTCCGTCCGTCTGTCCGACCGCAGCCTAGCTCAAAGACGCCTGGTGCTAGAAAGCTGATATTTGACATGAATATAGACATAAAATATTGCAACAAAACTGTAGAATAAAATTTAAGAAAATATATTTTTTAAGGGTATCTCCCCTACATTGTATAGTGGGGTTGAATTTTTTTTTGGTTGAGTACCCCATCATGTGGGTTATCATTAGATAGGTTTTAAAAAAATATTATTAGTTTGCTCAAATCATTTTTCGATCAAGTGATTGGTTTGTCAAATATCAAGCTTTGAAGTGAAAAAAATTGTTAGACTCAAGTGTCCCCCCCCCCCCCTGCCGGCTTAACTATTAATTTGGAAGAGGTGAAAAAAATCACAAATGTAGTACATATAACGAATTTAAAAGGAAAACTATCACGGCTAAGTAGATATCACGAGTTTACGAGTAATCATCGGTTAATTTATAAATACCTAGTTCTGTGAGTTTACATTGGGCGCGCTGGCTTAATCTTAAAGATATACGTACTTTGGTATGTAATGTACTACGGTACTACGTATGTATAGTAGTAGTATATCTTGGAAACCACATTTTATTTTTACAATACATAACTGGATACATACCTAGTATTTTTCTAACCAAAACTTAGGTTCTTATAATAGTGTTATTAAAATAATTTTTTCAGCAAAATAAACAGTCGGATTTGTTGTACATTAATACGCTTTGCAGCAAGTCATTATGGGCAACTACGGAACCCTACATTGCGCGTGGCCCGACACGCACTTGGCCGGTTTTTTATTTTGTTGAACCGAACAACGAACAGAGCCGAACATTGCTACGAACATTTTTACGATCTTTCTAGCGAACACTATCCTTAGAATATAGAAAAAATATAGAAACCACACTACAACAGCAGTTTTATCAAATATATTTACTTCAGTTTGACTTATGTATTCTTTTTGGGTGTTTCTATGTAGAATATGCATGTATTTACAAAAAAAATGATATATCCATTGTCTAGTACCCATAGTACAAGCTTCTGCTTAGTTTGGGACTAGATGGTGTTATGTGAATGTTGTAGAATATATTATTATTATATTATTATTCTAGAGTAAGAGTTGAAAGGAGAGTGACTGCGGGAAACTGTGTAAATGGAGCGCTGCATGCCTTTATGAACGGCCAGAATGTGCCAAAACAGGCGCGACAGACGGTTCATAAAGGAGTGCTTGTCCCTACGTTGATGTACGGTAGTGAGTGTTGGGTGTGGCAGAAAAAGCATGAAAGCAGAATTAACGCAGTTGAGATGCGTTCACTGCGTAGTATGTGTGGGGTAAGACTGATTGATAAAATTCCGAATGAGATCGATGTGGCCTGAAAGAAGATGTCGTGACAAGAATTGAGAAAGGAATGCTGATATGGTTTGGGCACGTGAAGCGAATGAGTGAAGAAAGAGTGACGCATCAAATTTATGAGGCTAATGAGTGTGGGCAAGTCGGACGCGGCAGACCTCGTCAGACATTCGTCGATCAGATTGGGGACATCTTAAATAATGGCAAGGTCCGAAACACCCGGAACCGGCGAGCATGTATGAACAGAGTAATGAATGAAGAGGAAGCGCGGGAGGTTTGTAAGGATAGATGCAAATGGCGTTCAGTTGTCTCTGCCTACCCCGACGGGAAAAAGGCGTGAGTATATGTATGTAGTAAGAGTAAGATGCATAAACAAATGACGTTTCTAAATAATTAAATGCAGATCTTAATTTCAATAGGTTTAATAATTCTGTGTGAATTATTAAGCCTATTCAATGTCTGTTCCTAGGTTCAAATTTATTTATCGATATCGAAGATTTATGAACATTCTATTGAAATTAATTCTGATTAAATTAAATCTAAGGATTTATTGTAAACATAATATTTTATCGATATTCATTCTGGGTAAGCTCATCAATAGTAAAGTTAAAATTAGTGACAAACTACGAATATTCGAAACGTCATAATTATGTACGTCATTATATTAGGTAAAAATCATAAGTCAAAGTGAAGTAGATACAATGGCTTTAGCCGCCATTGTAGCGCGGTTGCTATGTATTTTCTATATTCTAAGGCTCGCCAGAATGTTGGTGAGAATGCTTGCTAAAACTTACTCGTTTATTTTTAGGTTTTGTAACATTCGCAGGAATGCTCATTACAGGTGAATGCTCAAGTGTAAGCCATAAGAATACAAAGACATTGTCAAAGTAATTTTAAAATCAAGCTTCAGGAATCCCAAAGGACCTCGAAATAAAACACATTAAAACATAAAACGAAAGTTCTGAACAGTTTATAAGAAAAGCGAAGTAAATTATAAGCTATGCGATAAACTTTTTAAGTATTTTACATAAATTATCTCCAAGTTATTTCATTACTTTTAAACTTTTTGCCAATTGCTCGGCGTAAAACTACCTCAGGAAATACTTGTTTTGAAGATTTAGAAGGCCAACTAGTGACCTATTCACAGGTATTATAATTTGATTATAAACTTCCTTTACCAATACCAGGAACTGATTTGTGTCACTCGATACTTTACTCATTCTATATATTTATACCACTATATTGTTAATAATAATACGCATAATAGATTAACCGCTGGATTCAATATTCGATTTATCAATTTTTTTGTGATTTTAGATATTTATTTGACATAACTTCCATACAAAAATTGTCAAAGATCCATACAAAAAAAGTCCCGAATCTGCAAATTCATGGATATATCAAATATTGGAACTGGCCGTAAAATATGCAACTATTTACTGGAAGTATTTACAGTTCGTGAATGCAACAGATGAAAAAGTACTTTTTCCTTTGATTAGAGCCAAGTGAACAGAAGCCTAGTTACTCTACATAAAAATATCGTTTATTCAAATCTGAACGCACGTCAACAAAAGCGTATTGGTTTTCTATATACGCACCTCTCTAACTAGAATAAAGTGTCGCGTTGAAATCGTGGAATGTGGACTGCTCCATTCAAATTCAAATTTATATTTCCCTCTAGAGACTAGTATTTCTCCATTCAACAGCTAGTAGTATATTGAAAATCCAAATGGTTTTATTCTACTGCCAGCTGGCTTTCAATTTTGAATGTGAGAGTGGCCTTTTTGCAGAAGCTGTGTCAGTATCTAAAAGCGAAAGGTAATTCGATGTACCTATATTGGATTTCGGTATATATAGCATGTAAAAGGTATTTCTGTCACGCATTTACTTACTGATCGAACACGACATTTTTAAACTAGATGTCTGAAGGGCAATTTGGAGAAACGACTGCAAAGAGTAAATATTTTAATATGGCAAAATTGGCCCAGTTGGCACTGGGTTGCATCGAGGTAAACATTGGATTATCTAAATCATAAGTATATCATATTTTTATCTCAATCGTGCCTAATCGTGACTGCGTGACATGGCCACCGATAATCATTGGTACTTACACAATTACACATTCATTATATTTTGCTATTGTGTTGTAGAATATTACGATGTACAATGAAGGTTTGGTAAGCTGAATTGTTTCTTTCTGTCAATAGATGTTATATGTAAGTGTTTATAAAAAATCTATTTCTTTCTTTACTTACCTTGAGCCCTCGTGCTTCTATGACAGTTACTATCAGCCTGTGTAGGTTTTCATTGTATAGTAAAGACACAAGTATCTCGCCCAGATCAGATGTTGGTTCTTGAAGATGCTGAAACAATCACTTGTATGAGAAAAATCAGAAAAAGTTTTTATCAATTTGCCCGGAGTAAAGAGTCAACCTCATTCCAAGAAAACCTCTGATTTTCATCCTTTTAAAAAATCAGAGGTTTCCCAAAAATACATTTGCAAAATTAGTGTTCGTCTTAATAATTAAAATGGTAGCTTCAAACTACGTACAATGTACCACTTATTTTAGGACATTGACCAACCAGATTTAACAGAATATCAGCTTTTCGATATATAATAATAACTCAAATAGATTGGTATATTCCATGGTTTAGACCAGTGTCAGTTTATTCACGGGTCCTGACTCTCCATAACGACTAAAGATCTTTGTGACGGCGGCAACCGACGACGGCTTGACGTGGTCTCTGAGGCACAAGCGATAATTAACATACACCATGGATTCTAACCCGATATATAGCCACCAGGCTATCTCTGCCTCAGCTAAAATGGTTTTTATGCGTTAAGTTTTTATTCAAGCATTTCATACTAGTCTACACAAACCGTTTCATACATTTGACCTTTTTCTTCGCACGTCATAGTCGTCTTTAAATATTAAACGAAAAAGTGGAAACCAGTATGTTGGCGGTCTAGATGAATATTTAAATATAATATGTCGTACCGTAAGCACCTCTACCTTTCTGTTTGCGACCTGAGTCTTTAGAGAAATCTAAGTATTATTAGGTTGCTTATACTTTTTAGAAGCATCTCTCTTGATTACACGTCACTAGTGAGGTTCTAAGTGCATTTAGAGTCAGCTTGGGGTGACAGAGTGACGGTGAAGAGATTAAAGTAGGTTCTGTTTATAACCAACCTTAAATGTTTAGGCATAAGACTGCAATTTGGAAATTATTAACCTTATTTACTGAGTCACCTGTCGCCGCGTTGTTATTTCGTCTCGTATTTACAAAGTTACAGTTGTATATAGAAGGAAAGGTCATAAGTTCAAAATTGAAATCTAATCATGCTTAAATTACTATTTTCGCCACAGTCAGGCCATATGTAGAGCATGATGAATAAACTTGAACCAGATTTAACCAAATCAGCTTGTACTAGATATATAAAGTGTAAACACGTCAACAAAGTTTTATTATTATGATTGACAAAATATCAGCGCGACGCGCCGTTCGAATACATAATATTAAAAATACATGCCCGTGTTCCATGTTGTTGTTTGAAATTGAGAGAACATTATTATTATGTAGGTTACGAACGAAAATGACAATTTATAAGGCTGTAGTAACTTTTTGCTTTTTATAGACGTATACGGGGACCACTCCTTAGTAGATAATAGGATCACAATGTAAAACATAATATTTATCGGAATGAAAACAAAGTCTAACAATAGATGAAGAGTTTGCTTGTTTGTTTGTTTGGTTGAAAGCACAAATCTCAAGAACTACTGGTCCGATTCGAATAATTATTTTAGGTTTTAATAGTCCATTTATCGAAGAAAATATAGGCTATAGCAGTAGCCCTAAAACGCGGGTGTTACTGTCGTCTTCATATCTAGTAACGATAACACCGTTCTAAGTTAAATAAGATAGATCTTCATACCTTTTGCTATATCGAGTTTGTAAAGTTGTGGCTCTTCGTCGGGTGCGACGCCTTCCAGTTCAGTTAGTGGTAGAATGATATGTCCAATCAGCTGCTTGCCTTTGCCCACCCTTCCAGTGTCCAGCACCGACAGTTTGAGGGTCAGGCTTTCGAGCTTACCCGGTGGAATCTGTCACGAGAAAGTTTAAATTATTAAATCACCCGCAGCCTCGAAAGATAGCTATATTGTATATAAGTTGGTTCGGCGTTACACCGAAACCGGTATGTTCCTAGGCGATTTGGGAAATTTTTTAATATTGTGGACTGTATAGGGATGGGTTCTGATCGCCTAGGATAGGAGAGGGAGTGGAATTGGAGGTATTGTAGGAGGCGGAAGGATGAGGGCACACCTACCTTGCAAATCCGTCCTCTTCTTCTCAAATGGCAGCCTCCTGCTGTCTTCGGGAATCCTGAAGCTGCACCAAATCACTCCACCACACTCGCGCGTAGTTTAGTTCTCGTTGTATATCCCGGGAGTGGTAAAAAATACGGCGGTATGGGTTTGCGGGACGCGTATGCTATACACCGCTCGTCTCGTCGGTTCTAGACTGTTTGCCCGTCCTTACACCATGCGACGAATTGGCTATGGCGTGCCCCTTTTAAAGGAATGGTATAGAAAGGGACGGAAACAAAAAGCATCGCTCGCATTGGACAAGCAAGCGAAGAACGATTGACGTCGATGTAATTAATTATCGATAGGAAGGTAGATGGCGCTACCATAAGTATATAGTATAATAATATGTTAGAGTATGTATTATGTTTTATACATACGGATTAATATCCGTACGTATAAAACATAATACATACTCTAATGAGTATACATATATTATATGTATCTAATAATTTTGTATAAAAATCTCTCGTCAAGGTGTTTAAGGTCACATTGCTCCGAAACGGCTCGACCGATTTTTATGTTCGTTTTGTGTAAGTAAGAGAGTAAGTAAAGTATATTTTATACCGCTGGGTAATTAGGGTGTTCCCATCTAGACATAATTATTATGGCACCATAATGTTTGCCAGGTAACCTATTATAACATTTTGCCATTGCAATAGATATAAGATTTTAATAGCATAATAAAAATAAATAAAAGTGTTCGCGATTATCTGAACGCAGCTTTAATTTTAAGTTTACTCAATTGGGATATACCCAATCATAGCAGCGCAAGACGAATGACGGAGTGTCTCTGCTTACTAGTCTAACCGGATTTGGCTGAACATTAAAATTTCCACAGAGTGATCTGTCTGTCTGTCTGTGCCTGTCTAACCTCCGCAACCCGAAGGAAAGCCGAAAGAACGTTTCGTGAAAAAGGTTTTATGCTTACCAATTCATCCTGCTTTGTTGGTACTATACCTGTTGTCACCGGCCAGTTTACAAATTTCAAAGTTACGACGTAAATTGTAGAACTCTTTTGAATTTGAATTATCCTCATAAAGTCTTCACCAGGAAGATATTCCTGCGACGCTATGTGTTTTTCTTTCAACAAAATTGTTATACAATTTTGTTGTAATTCAACATTTCATATTACGTGTTTACTTAAAAACACAAAGCGTCGATTGAAGACTTGTTTGATATCGGATGGTGACAAACACAAAACGCTATGTGAAAGAAAACAATAGGTTAAATTATTTTGAATTACTGAAAAAAAATCATTTAAACTCAACAGTAAAATAATCAACACAAAGAAAGGAAAGAACATTATTGTCTAATAAACAAATAGTGTAACGAGTTACTCAGGTTTAAA
The DNA here is from genome assembly GCA_944739405.2 of Euclidia mi. Classification (NCBI taxonomy): domain Eukaryota; kingdom Metazoa; phylum Arthropoda; class Insecta; order Lepidoptera; family Erebidae; genus Euclidia; species Euclidia mi. The sequence continues at coordinate 34,202,513 of OX123202.2, read as the reverse complement.
GTTATTAAATAATAACTGAGGCCTCGAATCATTTGAACGAATTTCTTTACAATAAAATTTCTTAAATGTTTTCTCACTTTTCCAATTTGTCTATTGTAAATTTTGACTATGGTCACACTATGAACTGTCATTCACTCTCTTGTTCTGGAAAATTCGCTTCGACGACACATTGAATTTGGTGTGTCCGCTCGCTCTTGTATCTTCGCGTTTTGAATATTGAATTATATTGATCGCCTTTTGGAAAGCTCGTCCTAGTAGCTTCGCGAATCTTTTTTTGTGATAAAAGCTAAACTTGTAACATATTGAACATTGTAAAATTTGTGTGAATCCGTGCACGTGTTTGGTGCCCGAGGACTTCGCCAAATCTAACAGCTACCGCCCTGCGGTAGCTATAAGATGATACGTTCATCTATTTTGGCCAATATATTTGTATGATGTGTCTAATTTAGCTCAAGCCTGACATCGGTGAAGAATTGGTAAGTAAATTAAATTTGCATGTAATTGTAATTCACTGTGCAATAATAGTAATAGTGTTTAGACCTTTGCCCTGGTCGAAGACTGGATAAATTAATCACTTCCGCTGTCTTCTGCAAACCTTAACCAATTTTAGCTCAGACTCTGAACAACTTCGTTACAAAACTTCGTTCCAATAACAGAAAAAATACTTCAAAATACAACATACATTCTATCGTTAGCATTATTAGGACATAAACATTACTAAGGGAATGATGTATAGTAAATAATTGTTGTTGGTTTCGTGATGGTTGCTGTGCTAGGAGTCAAAATGAAAATTTTATTATATGTTAGATTATAATATGTCGTACGAGTATATATATATATATATATATATATATATATATATACGCCACACCTTGACAAAATGGCGGTCCCCTGGTGTCTTCGTCCTGGTATCTTCGAGGAGTCGGGCTGTACGCTGATCACTCCGCCTGGATCCAAGCCAGAACTACACAAATCACTTCACTCGCGGGCAGTTTGTTGAGTTTTTAGTACTTATAAAGCGGGAGCGGTAAAAATATGGCGGTGCGGTTTGCGTTCGTCGCGACACGGATTATTCTCGACTGTCTCTCGCGTCGATGAACGCGGCGACCAATCAGCAAGGCGTGCCTTGGGAGGGAGGGAATCACAGGATCGCTCGCATTGGACGAGCGAGCGTGGAACGATTGACGTTGAGGTAATTGATTCTCGATAGAAAGGTAGATGGCGCTACCATATCCCCCCGGCCCTAAAGTGTTGCCTTTAAAAAAAATATAATTGAACTTAGCTATGTTGGGTGTACTACCGCATAACCCATCAATAGGCTAAGACAGCGATATGATAATAAAATTAATCTAAATTAACTTTAGCGAAAACTACAAACGCAATAATAGCGAAAACTACAAACTAAATACTTAAACTAAGAAGTATATCCAACTTCAGGCTAGATCTCACTGAGTTGGAAGCGGACAGAGACGTACAACAGGGCGCACGTAGCTCCCATTCGCGGTTCTCACGGTAACAACGCGGGTTGTACCGTCTTTGGAAGTATGCAGTTTCTCTACGATGGCTAACGGCCATGAAAGCGGCGGAGCATTATCATGTATTATGACGACCAACGTACCTTCCTGTATAGGGGATGCAGGACTATTCCACTTGGATCTAGCCTGAAGCTGGTGTAGATATTCCGCACGCCAGCGCCGCCAGAACGACTGCACGAGTTTATCCAGCAGAGTATGTCTCTGGAGCCGAAAATGACGATAATGGCACTGTGTTCAGAAAATGTGCAGGGCTTAACGCGGATGGTTCTGCAGGGTCACTACTCAATGCCGTGAGCGGACGTGAGTTGATCAGTGCCTCGACTTGTGCAAGGGCAGTTAAAAGCTCTTCGTAAGAGAGGATCTGTTGACCTATAACTTTGAAGAGATGCGTTTTAATTACTTTGACCATGCTTTCCCAACATCCACCGAAATGTGGTGATGCTGGTGGAATAAACTTCCAGTCAATATGATCTATGGAAAGTTCTTCCTGAAGACGAGTACGATATTCTTCTCTGAGAAACTTATAGAGGTCGCGTAAATAAGAGCTTGCGCCCACGAAACAAGTGCCGTTATCCGTATACAAACACTGTATAGGGCCGGGCCGCCTCCAGTCTCGCAACCGAAATGGTTTTAACAGGCGAGACCTTAGACTTGGCGCAAACTAACTGCACCAAGTAGTTAGAACCAATGCGGACTTGCAGATATATGACTCCGCCGTAAGCACGCTCGCTGGCGTCAGCAAAACCTAGTAAGTTGATGGTACATCCATCTACCAAACCAAGATGACGCGGAATAGTAATTTGATTGAGCGCGGTAAGCTCAATACAAAACTGGCCCCAAGCGGTGACAATATGGTCAGGGGGTGTTTCATCCCACTCACACTTTGATAGCCAAAGCTCTTTAATCAAGAGCTTGGCGTACAAAATTGTGGGAGCCACAAAACCCATTATGTCCCATAGTCGAGCCACTGTGGAGCATAGTGCGTTTGGTGCACTTATCATCTGGCGGTGAGACGTCAAACCGAAAACTATCACAGGATTTGTCCCAGCGTAAACCGAGAACTTTATGCGGTACAGACTTCTCAAACTCAATGTCTGGAGAAGCTTTATGAGACTCTGGTATGCGTGTGAGAACCTCCTTAGAGTTGCTTGTCCATTTGACAAGATCAAACTGGCCCCGCTTGAAAAGCTGCATGAGCTCTTACAAAGCGAAATTGCTAGCGGAGTGGGTATGACACTACAGGCAATGTCATCCATATACAAAGCGGAAGTGTAGTATAGTGTAGCGTAGCGTAGCGTAGCTTAGCATAGCACAGCATAGCGTAGCATAGCATAGCATAGCGTAGCATAGCATAGCGTAGCATAGCGTAGCATAGCGTAGCGTAGCGTAGCATAGCGTAGCGTAGCATAGCGTAGCGTAGCGTAGCATAGCGTAGCGTAGCGTAGCATAGCGTAGCATAGCGTAGCGTAGCGTAGCGTAGCGTAGCGTAGCGTAGCGTAGCGTAGCGTAGAGTAGCGTAGCGTAGCGTAGCATAGCGTAGCATAGCGTAGCATATCGTAGCATAGCGTAGCATAGCATAGCATGGCATAGCATAGCATGGCGTAGCATAGCGTAGCATGGCAAAGCATAGCGTAGCATAGCGTAGCATAGCGTAGCGTAGCGTAGCGTAGCGTAGCGTAGCGTAGCGTAGCGTAGCGTAGCGTAGCATAGCGTAGCGTAGCGTAGCATAGCGTAGCGTAGCGTAGCATAGCATAGCATGGCATAGCTAATTAGTCCTTTATCTTACACACAGTTTTAGCACCCACCTTGATTTCTTGAAGAACAGAACAACAACAAGACGTAATATAATGAGAAGTATGTAACGTAGGTACGGTACTCATAATCACATACCCAAATACCGTCTCAATAGCGGGCGGTAAATCATATCGCTCACTACGTACTATTTTAGTCAATAGCAAGTGCGGAAATATTGAAGCTCCTATCAAAAGATTAATGTCTACCGGATTCGCAAACTCCGCGTCTACCAACGGCAATGACTCGAGGTGAGTGAGTGATGCTACGTCTATATTAGCGTTCGGCAATGCGTCCGTGATACGCTCCACGATAAACGAAGAAATGTTAAAATTAATATCCCTATCAAAACGCGAATGTATTTTAACATCTACGGAACCCTTGCAATGTTTTTCTGAACCGCCGATCCCTTTGACTACTGAGTTAGTATTTTTAATAACTTTAAAAATACTAACTCATCAATCTCCACAATCCGAGGCGTTTGAAACATTCAAAAGTTATGAAATTGCTCTGAGATGCGCTATCGAGTAGACAACGTACCACGTGCGGCGATCCATTAATATCATAAACGATAACTTGCGCTGTCGCTAACAGTACCGTCTTGGACGCCATACACTGCGGTTTGGCCCCGCGTTGATCATTATAGATGCGCGAGGGCCGTCCGCGCGTGCGCGTCGCCCGCGCGATGGATGTCGTACACAACGATATTTCATTCTGAGTCCTGGGAGGCGCAGTTATCGTGGCCTGCACTTGCGACGTAAGTGTGTCAAGGTTAGCGGCTTGGCTTGACAACGGACTACCTTTATCGAAGTGCAACAATGAGTGGTGTCGCTGATTACATGAACGACATCTCGTCTTACTAGAACAATCGCTCGTTTTATGTTTTATACTTAAGCAATTAATGCATGCTTTGTTATCTTTTACGCACTTGAAACGAGCAGTCGGATTTAAACCATTAAAGGCGGGACACTTGTAGAAATGGTCGTGCACTATATTACTGCACAGACACTTCTGTGAATTATTATTATTAGATTCCGAGCATGTTACGTAAGATTGTGGATTAGAGACCGAGTTATTATTACTATTTCGCGATTTATTCAACCTTTGTTTGTTGTTGTTAGTGTTAGACGGGCCAGGTGAACCAGACTGCGTATTATGAAATATTGGACACTGATCTTTGATGAACGAAATAAAACTATCTAGTGTAGGTATTTTATTATTGCGTTCTGTCATTTTCAAAGCACGAATTGTTTCAGTGTCAAACTTTTTTAAAGCGAGTTGAAGCAACATAAAGTCGGAAAGATCTTCTAATTTTAAGTTCCTAAGAGAATTAACCGCGGTAACAAAGTTATCTATAAACAGCTGGAAATTCGCGACAGACGCGGCACCGGACAGTTTAAGATTTAAAGCTTGATCAAAGTAGGTAGACGCTAGGATGCGAGTGTCTTGATTTCTATCAAGTAGTGACTTAAATATGACCTGATAATTCTCAGCACTGGGTGTGACACCTACAAATACGGACTGGGCCTTCGGTGACAGTTTACCTATTAAATAGTACAACCTGTCAGCATCTGTCAGAGAACCATTATCGTGCACTGTGGACTTAAAACTCGCATAGAATAACGGCCAATTTCGTATATCTCCGTCAAACGACATAATCTCGATTGGCGGTAATCTCGGCGTGCGAGCCGCTGAAACGGGCTGTGCCGAATATTTACCCTCTAATTGTGATTGTATTCGCTTAATGATACAATAAAGATCTTCGAATGAGGTGTACGCTTGATAATTCAGTTTTTCATCAGGATTAGTAGAAAGCAATCTTGCATTATAATCGTCTAACAACTTATGAAAATCTGTTCGAATACTATCTACTGTCATACAATAACTGATAAATGACTCCCTATTACTATCAGAAGCGTCGGCGGTCTTTGAGCGCTCGTAAATGTTTTGAATACGCTCAAATAAAATATTGCGTTTTGCTTCTAAGATTGTCAGCTCTCTGTCTTCCGACACGCGTGGCTTCTTTTGTTGTGACATGCTTACGTAAGTATAAGCTAATGAGACCGAAACAAAATAAGCATAGATATTCTTATTATAGATACTTTAGATAAAGTACCTATTATTTTGCCTAAGTAGGCAACACTTTAAAGCGGTGGAATTAAAAGTTGCTTGAAATATGAGATTTACAAGACAACTATGATAGTTCCAGAAATAATAATTGGGTAAGTAGGTAGCTACATAAAAGTATATTACGTACTGATGCGTGAAGAAATAACCATGTGACGGTTATGTAAATGGACTAGGAGTATAGCTAGGTCTATAACTGCCTAGGTATAGAAATATAACGAGGGGTTACGTATAAAACGTAAATGAATCTGACTCGTATGGATCAAAAAATGTTTCGGCGAACCGAATGTTCCAAGGCGATTTGGAAAGGTTATTAATATTGTGGACTGTATTAGGGCGAGTTCTGCTCGCCTAGAAAGGATAAGGGAAGAGGATTGTGAGTGGGTATAGGATATTCTAAGGACACGCCTTACCTTGACAAAATGGCGGCCCCCTGGTGTCTTCTTCCTGGTATCTTCGAGGAGTCGGGCTGTACGCTGATCACTCCGCCTGGATCCAACCCAGTTTTAGTATAAAGCGGGAGCGGTAAATATATGGCGGTGCGGTTTGCGTTCGTCGCGACACGGATTATTCTCGACTGTCTCTCGCGTCGATGAACGCGGCGACCAATCAGCAAGGCGTGCCTTGGGAGGGAGGGAATCAAAGGATCGCTCGCATTGGACGAGCGAGCGTGGAACGATTGACGTTGAGGTAATTGATTCTCGATAGAAAGGTAGATGGCGCTACCAATGCACTTGTAGCCTTTCGGTACCCGCCTCGTATTTCAGTGTGAACTATACACGACCCTAAGGAAATCAAAATAAACGTTCAATTAAGGTGACACGTCATATCGATGGTACGCGATTTACGCGACATTCACTTTCCAATTCAGTAGCCATTGCATTTTACAACCTCGGTTTGCATTACACATAAATTGAAATCGGATCCGTATTCATCTGGGGCTTGTTTTATTTGTTGTGATATTGAGAAATGTTTTTATAGAAGATCCCTTAATTGAATTAGTTTTGATGACAAAAATACGGGTTCGCTTTTTTCATTTCATTTGGACTTGTATCTCGGTGCCACTAAAGTTACTAATTGAATTAAAGTTTACCACGGACGAATTGTGTTACTTTGGTGCGCACAAAACGAGCAGTTTATTCGAGTGGCGAATGAGAAAAGTTGTACGGCGGCCGTACCCGTATGTGACGCAGTATACAATTTACGCTTGCTTCTACGCGCTATCAAATAGGGGCCATTGTAAAAAACGTGTCACTTTAACATGAAGTTAAAACGGGTGGGCATATACTTACACGCTTACATTGAATTTCGTTTCCAAGAACATTCGGTACGTTTAGAAAAATTAAAGTGGGTTCATTGATTGCCTAGTTTCAGGAGGAAAACTAAATCGTGAAAGCGAAAATTAGCCCCAAGACATTGAAGGCGAAAAAGCTCTTAATCTTGAACATTCCTGAGCAATGTTCTGTTTACTAATGTTGTTTAACAAGGTTTATTAATGTAACCTCATTTTATTTGCGAAGAAAATATTAAGAAAATGTTTGTTCATTTGAAGATTTGTGAACGTTTTGCTTATTCATCCTGAATAATTTATTCTATTATATTTCAAGTCAATTCAGATATTCTTTAGTTCGAAATTTGTTTGTCAAAATGAAATTTGTTTGTCCAAAATATCAATCTCCACTGTAAAACAAGATAATCGTTTTCCTTTGAACAGAACCTTATTATTATACAAAATGAATCGAGCTCGGGTTATTATGAACAAAAATTCTCCTATTTAAAGAGAATAAATCTTTATAGCCCAAGGCCATAAATTCTAATGTTGTTCGAATAAGAATGGAGCGTGAAACAGTAAAGTTGAACGCAAAGTACATAAATATTCATAAGGAGCAGTAAATTTGCCCACGAGTCCGGCTATTCATGGAATATTACAACCACTTACTTAGGACATACTGTTTGTAAAGACAATATAATAAGTTGAAAGTTTATCGGAACTGGGCAGTGAGCTTATTTATGTTCTTTTTAACACAGCTCCCGAAACTAGAAATATTGTTTGTGTCGTGGGGACTTTACAAGATTCCATTGTATGACACAAGAATGGGATCCTTGTGTCATTCATCCTAGAATCATCAATTTGTTTGGTTATGAAGCTTTCTTATAAGATGGATTTTAACATTCTTGAGCCATTGAGCGGAAACAGTTATCATATTTATTTTGTATCGATACCATCTGCTGATAGTGACATATATGAACGGTTTGTAGTTGTTTGTTTGATAAGCTGCAGATATACGGAACTGTAACTATTGCATATTTTCTATTTTTCTATGACATTCAATTAATGCAAATGTTTTTATTTACAAATAAAAAAAATATTGCGGGCACGCTAAGTTAGAATAAAAAAATAATGCGGTCACGCTAAGTTAGAATTATTTATATTATTACGCAACAAAGAACATAGATTTCCGGCAAATTGAAAGAAATTGCAGACTCAGTTCTTTTTAGGAATAATGAAGCAAATTACGTCATACATTCACATACGCTATTTTTACATGTGAGCGTGACTGGCAGTGAAGCAAACATTAAATTTTATAAATCTAGCTTACTGTTCTCACTATTTATTCAGAAAATGATTTATTCTTATTCAAACTTCTTCGACTATAAATATTAACGTGACCTGCGTTAACGTCAACTTCACAAAAACAATATTGAATTCATTGACCCAGTTTTGTATGATAATGAAGCTTACAAAACTACGTGATTGTTTGTGTAATTCGGTTGGAATATTTACAATTCAGCGGCACGTAATATGATTTAGCTGGAACTAATCCACATGCCCGCCAAGTTTGAGATGATGTTTTGTAGCGGTAAACAAACACGGTGATTTTAAATTATTAATAAAAATAATATTTAAAATCACCGTATGTTTTAAAAATATTTCAAACCTCATGTTAAAAATTTTCTATAAGAAGTATTTAAAATATACCTACTAGATGATAAATGTAGTATGTAAAATACGTAATAGGAAACATAATTAGGTATTATAATACCAAAATATTTTTCATTTATGGTTGATTTTTCAATCGTCAAATAAAAGTTATTCCATAATTAAACTGTATCCTGGCTAAATGTAGAAGTAAAACAGTTAATTTACTTTATTTTCATATAGTTTTCTTATAGAAGTCTTAAAAGCAACTCCAATTTGATGACTGAAAAATAAGCCGTTAAAAATTTAAAATTTTTGGTCAATGACAATCTATTACGTTAAATTTACTGCTAAAATAACTACGTGACCACGAAGCTTCACCGGCCCGCCACATAATTTCTAAAAAAAACCCTCTGTTCGTAAGCGTTAATTGAATACTTTGTCACATTTTATGATGCACCTTCGCAGCAGGTGACTAAATTTGAAGAAATAAGGCCGCAAAACGGCATTTATTATTGTAATAAAGAATACGGGTATACTGAATAATATGAGACTTATATTTTGTCTGCTGCGTAGTAAATTATATGTTAAAAGTGTTGGCGACAAAACGTAGCACCGTGTGCCACTGCAACGACCGGAGGGCGACAGCGGCTTGCGGGGAGCGGGGGACGAGGTCCAGAGCGCCGCCGCCTGCATCGCTGTAACATTAACTCTTACGACACGGACCAAAGGCGCGCGTTCTTATAGTCGAATATACGAACGTACCTATATATTACAGTCCGCTATTTTATTTCTACCACCTCTGAGAATCACCACCATATGGTCCTTCGAGCCGTGAAGAAGATTTTAAGAACGTCTTGAAGCTTATTTGGAGAATATTAATCCGTGTCAAGAATTCAAGAAACTTTGACGAGTCGTGCGCGCCAGCCATTGCGCGACGACTTTCGAGGCAAAGGAAGGACATTTGAAGGACGAACAAACCGTCAAGTCACTGTGGAAAAAGGATAAGACATCTTGTGAGTTCGTTCCTTATTATTCCTCTTATTCCATCTTCTCTTTGCTATTCAAATTCATATTTTCCCTTCTCAATTTCATACCCATTTGCTAAAACTTGAGTCAGTGCTTTGTGCATTCTTCATACGTTACTATTCATTCAATATTACACAAGCTGTTATCAATAATATTTTACTGTTTATTTCATTGACAAGTTTCTTTTGTCGGGGCTTTGTGCGCTAACTGCGGTCGTAAAACTTGAGCATTGAATGCCTATTGCATGAATCATCTTGTTTACTTCAAATCGAAACGCACAGTCATTGAGCTTAGCTACCTGGTTATAATATTTTGCTTACATAATAATATCTTTATAACGGAGAATCAAGTAGCTTGTTATTTTAAATCAGTTGTTGCCATTACATCGAATTGAGGTTTGCTTTGTGATCATGTCTGAACTTAAAACTTTAATTAAAAAAACGCTACGCAACATATTAGATTAATTGAAACTTCTAAAGCTTTAACGGAGTTACAAATAACAGATTTAGAGTGCCGCTTACGAAAATTTGAGCCCTTATGCAAGGAATTCGACACGTTACAGACTGAGATCGAGGTCCTATCTGACGAGCCACCAATCGATGAGGTTCCCGCGGAGCGTGTGCAGTTTGACAACGACTACTACCCGCTAGTGGCCAGGGCCAAGAGCCTGATTGCTGCAGGGGGGAAGGGCAGCGGATCTGTGGTGGAGTTCAGCGACGCAGAATCAGGTGGGCGAGTGAGAAATTTGGTTAGGCTACCGAAAATTGACTTACCACATTTCAGCGGTGGCTATCAAGACTGGCTCGAATTTAAAGACACATTCCTTTCTCTTATACATAACAGTGATCGCATAGATAATATAAATAAATTCCACTATTTACGGGCTTCTCTTCAAGGAAATGCCGCTCTAATTATTAAGAATATCGGCTTTAAAAGTGACAACTATAAAATTGCATGGGAATTATTGTGCGAGCGATTTGATAACAGTCGCTTACTAGTGAATAATCACTTACGGGCTTTGTTTACCATAGAACCTATTCGATCAGAATCATGTAAGTCCATTCAAAATCTTATTGATGTGACTAACAAGAACATTAGGGCTCTCGCATCATTGAAAAAACCGATCTGGGACACTATCATTATTTATATGATGTCAATTAAACTTGATAGTGTGACGGGTCGAGAGTGGGAAGAACACTGAAATACATTGACTTCGTCCCCAACCCTATCACAGTTCATATCATTTTTAAGTAAAAGAGCCGACATCTTAGAAACTTTAGAAGAGAATAATAAAAATAGTAAAATAAAATCACAACCCATAAAAGAAAAAAGTTTAGTAATTAATAATAGCACTAATAGCAAACATAAAGATAAAAATTTAAACATAAATCATGTCCATTGTGTGACGATGAGTCACATCAGCTGTTCAATTGCGAATCGTTTAGAAGTCTTCCTGTAGAATCTCGGATTTCAAAGGTAAAAGAGTTTAAGGTGTGCTTGAACTGTTTGCGCTACGGTCACGTAGCAAAGAAATGTTTTTTGTCACACTGCAAATATTGCAATGAAAAGCACAACACTCTTTTGCACTTGCAAAAATCTGAGCAATCTGCTTCTCGTGATTCGTCATCTACGTCTTCAAAAGACATTGTATTGACAACTGATGTTCTATCGGTTACTACTCCGACACGTGTTTTCCTTTCCACAGCGTTTGTGAAGGTTGTTGACGGCAAGGGCAACAAACACACCGCCAGGGCGATCTTGGACAACGGTAGTGGAATAAATATCGTTAGCGAAACTCAAACTCAAATATGTTTATTTCCATAAAAATGTTTAAATTTTTGGGACACGTCAGAAAGTCATACAAATAAAAAAATAAAAAGTAACTTTAAATGCATATTAACATAGTTGAGCATTGAAAAAAAATGCCTGTTCAGAAAGTAGAGCCTCGTGAGAAGAATCAGGCAAGAAACTCCGGGCCACTCTTTTCTACGTCTTGATTCTATACAATGTAAAAACTTAGTAACTACATTGAATTTTTCATAAGTATATGAGCTGGTGTGTCTATAATGTTGTTGTCAATTAATAAGGCTTTTTTAATAATAATATAAAAGTACTTACTAGCATAATATAGACACAATAACTCACACTCACATGAAACTTAACACTAATCAAACATAAGTAGCCTGTGGGACCGAGCAAATTAATCCCAAGCATTTTTATCTTCAATATAATCTAGCACTGAATAGTACCCTTTTTGACAAAGTTTACGTTTTATAATCTTTTTGAATTTATTATAACTTAAATTTTGAATATTGCTTGGCACTTTATTGTAAAAGCGCACACATTGGCCTTGAAAAGATTTTTTTATTTTCTCTAGCCGGGTAGCCGGCACTACTAGCTTACTCTTATTTCTAGTATTCAAATTGTGGATATCACTTTTCTTTGAGTATGAGGCCTTGTTTTGGAATAAATATATTAGGTTGGAATAAATGTACTGGCTTGCAACTGTTAAAATGTTTATTTCCTTGAATTTATTCCTTAACGAAGCCCCATAATCCAAATTATAAACTGCTCGAATAGCTCTTTTCTGCAGAACAAAGATGGTCTGAACGTCGGCAGCATTTCCCCACAGGAGAATACCGTATGACATTATACTATGAAAATAGCTATGATATACAAGCCTGGCAGTGTCAATGTCAGTTAACTGGCGAATTTTCCTGACTGCGTATGCTGCAAAGCTGAGTCTATTCGACAATTTACTAATATGTGGTCCCCATTGCAGCTTAGAATCTAGTGTAATGCCTAAAAATTTGGTGTTATCCACAAGATCCAACACATCATCACTTGTTTGACGTTAGGCATAAAAAATCGAATACATTTAGTTTTTAGTCTATTTAAAAGCAGGTTGTTAACCTCAAACCAGCGAACCACCTTTGAGATAGCAATGTTTACATCGTCCATATCAATTTGCTGTCGTTTTAATTTAAATAAAAGTGAGGTATCATCAGCAAACAGTACTATCCCGTGCTTGTCATTGACGAGGTGTGGTAAGTCATTAATATAAACTAAAAATAAAAAAGGACCGAGGATTGAACCCTGTGGGACGCCCATTTTGACTACAGACCCATGCGAACGCGTCCCGTTGACATCAACTCTCTGAATCCTTTTACTCAAATATGAAGTAAGAAGATGCAGAGCAGAACTACTTAAACCATAGTGATGTAATTTCCTGATCAATGTATCATGTTCTACACAATCAAAGGCCTTGGACAAATCACAGAAGACACCTAAAGCATCATGTGAATCCTCCCAGGCATCAAAGATATGTTTTACAAGCTCAACACCGGCATCGGTCGTGGAGCGCCCCTTTGTAAAACCAAATTGTTTAGAGTGTAGAAGCTCGTTGTTATTAAAATAACTTTGCAGTTGGTCTAGTATCAATTTCTTGAAAATTTTGCTAAATGTGGGCAGCACAAAAATTGGCCTACAGTTGGTGGGGTCTGATGTGCTACCTGCTTTGTACAAAGGTATTACCTTGCTATCTTTCATAAGATCAGGAAATACACCACAGTCAATACACTTATTAAATATTAAAGCTAATCTGTTAGCAGCTAAAGCAATAATGGACTTGGTAATAGTAACGGAATTTCCCCACAAGTCTGCAGTCTTCTTTAAATTTATAGTATTAAAAGCTTTTATAACATCATTTGAATTTATATACTGAAACGAGCAATTAGGTCACATGACTGAAAATAAAGTTCTTTTTCCATACAGTGACAATGTCAACTACTATCTCCCTCATCATGGCGTACTTCGGGAGTCCAGCACAACGACAAAGCTGCGTACAGTCTTTGACGCTTCTGCCGTCACCACTTCAGGAATTTCCTTCAATGAAATTCAGATGGTCGGTCCTACAGTCCAAGACGATCATAATCATCCTCTTAGCGTTATCCCAGTTTCAATCTGGGGTCCGCTTTTTAGTGTAACCGGATTCGGCTGAATATTAGCTTTTCCACAGAGCGACTGCCTGTCTGACCTCCGCAACCCGAAGGGATAGCGATATTCCATGGTTTAGACTAGTGTCAGTTTGTTTAGAAGGTACTGACGCCCTGTAACGACTGTCAAAGATCTTTATGACAACCGGGACCGACGGCTTAACGTGCTCTCCGAGGCACGGGACAAGCGATAATTAACCATTCAATACGCACATAACTCCGAAAAGGCATTGGTGCGCGCCGTGGATTCGAACCCGATACCCTCTGCATGGCAGTCTGTTGGTATATCCACTCGGCTATCGCCGCCTCCCTACAGTCCAAGACGATCTCTTATCGATTCTCCTCAGATTCCGCCAGCATAAAGTAGTATCGGCAGACATCGAAAAAATGTTTAGATCTATTGACATTGTACCCAGTCAACGCTCCTTACAGCAAATCGTATTTAGGTATGATTCATCGCATCGTTTAAAAACCTATACACTTAATAGTTTGTCAAGGGACCGCATCAGCGCCATACCTTGCGACAAAATGTCTGAGTAGCCTAGCATCTACAGTCAGCGATAATAGCGTTAAATATAGTATAGCTCACGATTTTTATTGTGATGATTTTTTGGGCGGGGCTAGTACAGCAAGCGAAGCTATAGATTTATGTAAAGGAATTACTGCCACCTTGAACTCAGCAAAATTTAATATTCGCAAATGGAAATCAAATAACACATTAATTCTTAACGAGCTGTTCTCAGGTCAAATTATTGATTCACATACAGTTTTAGATTTATCAGATAACAACATAAATACAGCATCAAAAACATTAGGTTTATATTGGCTTTGTCAGCAGGATACCTTACCTTTTTCAATCAATATTGAACTTCATGAGAAGGTTACCAAGTGCCTTATTCTATCCGTTATAAGCCAAATATTCGACCCATTAGGCCTTGTTGGGCCATGCGTTGTCGAAGCTAAGTTGATAATGCAGAAATTATGGGTCAATAAATGCTCTTGGGACGAAGAAGTGCCGTCAGAGATTTTACAACTCTGGTCTTTATTCGCTAACACATTACCCTGTCTTAATAAGTTACAAATACCTCGTTGGGTTATTAGTGATCTTTGTGTAAAGATTGAAATCCATATATTCACAGATGCTTCTCAAAGTGCGTATGGGGCATGCGTCTACATTAGGTCTGTGTGTAACTCAGGGATTGTGCGTGTTCAGCTCTTAGTTTCAAAAAACAAGGTTGCGCCAATCAAACCCACAACTATCTCACGTCTTGAGCTGTGTGGCGCCTTATTAGGTGCAAGACTGTGTACTAAGGTACAAAATTCAATTACATTAAACATTAAAATGTGTCGCTTTTGGTGCGATTCCATGATCGTATTAGGGTGGTTGTCCACGCCTTCAATTCAACTTAATCAATTTGTACGTAATCGTGTAAATGAAATTAAAGAAAGCACCAGCGGTCACACGTGGAGCTACGTGCCGTTCAACAAGAACCCGGCAGATCTCGTTTCTCGCGGGGTGAAGGCTAATATTATCAGCGACGCCTCGTTGTGGTGGTCGGGCCCATCGTTTTTACTCGAATCAGAATATAGTTGGCCAAAAATGCCTAATGAAACCCAGAAACGGGACCTACCGGATCTCCAACCTTGCCTTGTTATAAATAATGACGTTAACAAAAACAATGACGATAAACTATTTACAAAACTTATACTTAAATATGCACAATTTACACGTTTACAAAGAGTTGTAGCCTATATATATACAGATTTATTTATAACTGCAAAACCAAAACAAACAGATTCCGCGATCATCTTTCTTGTGAAGAATTGCAACAGTCATTTAATTTTATTATTCACATTGCACAATTAGAAATGTTCCCAGATGAATATCTTATCTTAAAATCAGGTCACGCATTACCGATGAAAAATAAATTAATATCATTGACCCCATTCTTAGATTCAAATGATATCTTGAGAGTAGGCGGTAGACTTGATAATTCACCTTATAGCTATGACACAAAGCATCATATTCTATTATGTGGCAAACATCATTTAACGAAAATCATATTTCACATGCATCACTTGAAATTTCTACATGCTGGACCTCAGTTATTGTTGTCCAGTATTCGTCAAACCTTTTGGCCTTTAGGAGGAAGGAATCTGTCTAAATCTATAACGAAAGCTTGCATAAGATGTTTCAGATTTAAAGCCAACAATGTCCAGCCCATTATGGGGCACTTACCAGAATCCAGAACTACACTAGCATTCCCTTTTTTACATTGTTTGGTGGATAATGCCGGTCCAGTTAAGATAGCTAACCGTAAAGGTCGAGGTTGCCAACTAATTAAATCTTACTTGTCCATTTTTGTCTGTTTAGCTACAAGGGCCTTGCATCTAGAACTCGTTACCAATCTTACTAAAGAGGGATACATGGCCGCTCTAAATCGGTATGTGGCTCGACGAGGGAAGTCTCAAAGTATAACCTCAGACAATGGGACTAATTTTGTGGGTAGATGTAACGAGTTACATCGTTTCTTACTTATCGACTCAAGTTCCCAAATTAGTTCTGCAGCCGCCCAAGAGGGTATAAACTTCCTCTTCATTCCGAGCTACACACCCCATTTCAATGGTATGGCTGAATCTGCAGTCCTTTTCACTAAATATCATCTTCGTAGACTTCTCCAACTTACGCATTTCACGTACGAAGAAATGCATACTTGTCTGACTCAAGTAGAAGCCATTCTTAATTCACGTCCTATTACTGCCTTAAACTCTGATCCTACAGACTACACACCTTTAACACCCGCTCACTTCCTAATAGGACGATCACTTGTGTCAGTTCCACATCCACAGCTGACGGAAAGAATAACAAGTCTTGAGCGATACAAACGAATCGAGTTCGTCAAGCAACATTTCTGGAAACGATTCTCCAACGAGTATGTCACCACTTTACAGCAAAAGACGAAGTGGCCTACTGCATCAAGCGAACTCAAATTGGGTTCATTAGTTCTAATAAAGGACAAAGCGCTTCCCCCCCTACGATGGGCCTTGGGTCGCTGTGTGGCCGTTTTCCCAGGCGCTCGGGATCAAGTCGCTCGAGTAGCCGATATAAGGATCAAAGGAGGAACCATTATTCGAAGGGCGTTTAATAACATTTGTCCCCTTCCAGAACCTGATTGTTGACCCAGCAGCCTTCCTGCCTACCTCAACCCGGGGAGTATGTTGGCGACAAAACGTAGCACCGTGTGCCACTGCGACGACCGGAGGGCGACAGCGGCTTGCGGGCAGCGGGGGAAGAGGACCAGAGCGCCGCCGCCTGCATCGCTGTAACATTAACTCTTACGACACGGACCAAAGGCGCGCGCTCTTATAGTCGAATATACGAACCTACCTATATATTACAGTCCGCTATTTTATTTCTACCACCTCTGAGAATCACCACCAAAAGTATTATAAGTATTATTCTATTTATGTATAGAATAATACTTATAATACTTTATAGGATAAATGATACGAACTCCAAGTAGCAAAAAATATGGCACAATTTTCTCCATTATAGCAGCCAATCTCGTATTTTATCAAAAGGATGATTTCTAGTAAAATATTAATTTCCCAATAAAATCCATTTCGTCGTTCATTTGAGCTAAGCCAAATAAATAACATTTTGTACCCTATTACAAATGTGAGTTATATTTTCGTATGTCTTGTGGGACATTATTTTTTGTAACGGTTTCTAGCTTAGACGTGTGAATAGATCTATTGTAGTAGCCAATGTTAAAAAAAGACATTTTGAAAAATGAAATCTTTTATGTTCGTTAGATGTTTTTTACCGTGAATTAAAATTGAAATTTTAATGTTATGGCACATATTCCCCTGTAATTAGCATTCGTGCGAATGTAACAAAACTGAAAAACAATCGAGTGTGTTTTACTGAGTATTCTTACGAACATTCTGGCGAGCCTTGGAGTATAGAAAATACATAGAAACCGCGCTACAACGGCGATTAAATCCAATATATGAATTTATTTCGACTGATGGTTTTTATCTTATGTAAGAGAAAGATAAATATACAAATGACGTTTCGAATCTTCGTAGTTTGCCACTAACTTTAACTTGATTAGTGATGGGCTTACTCAGAATGAATATCGATCAAATATTGATTATGTTTACAATATATCCTTAGATTTGGTACTCAGAATTAATTTCAATAGAATGTTGATAAATCCTCGATATCGATAAATAAATTTGAACGAAGGAACAGACACTTGTGTGATTTATTAAACCTGTTTAGATTAAGATCTGCATTTTAATATTTAGAAACGCCATTTGTTTATGTATCTTACTCATACTCTAGAAAGAATTCATAAGTCAAACTGAAGTAAATATATTGGATAAAACTGCTGTTTGAGTGCGGTTTCTATATTTTTTCTTTATTCTAAGGATTAGAGTGTTCGCTAGAAAGATCATGAAAATATTCGGCTCTGTTCGTTCGACAAAACAAAAAGCGGCGAATGTTCGCTGTTCTGTTACAAGTGAATCAGCGACATTAGATAAACATACTAAGCAGTACTTGTTGCTGTACCTATATCGCTGTACCTATATCATCCAGATTTCATAAAAAATGGTTATAAAAAACATGACTTTTACTATTGTTTTTCATCGAAATTTACGTGACGCCGGCCCTACAAGAATTCGAAGAACAATGCATTGGCCTTAGTGAG
Source organism: Euclidia mi (assembly GCA_944739405.2). Classification (NCBI taxonomy): domain Eukaryota; kingdom Metazoa; phylum Arthropoda; class Insecta; order Lepidoptera; family Erebidae; genus Euclidia; species Euclidia mi. The sequence continues at coordinate 34,184,398 of OX123202.2, read as the reverse complement.
TAAGCCCACACTACACTTGAATTATAGAGTGGCAAAGGAGACGATCTAATATTCCAAAATTACGTCTCGACCGTGAGACCAAATAAAATAATAGTCAAGGACAATAGAAAAGCAAACCAGAAAGTATCGCCGTATATACGATCAAATTCGATCAGCAAGTTTAATCGTATAATAACATACATACATTCATAGACTCACGCCTGTTTCCCGGAGGGGTAGGCAGAGACTACGAAACGCCATTTGCAACGATCCTGACATACCTCACTTGCTTCACTCACTCCCATCAAGTATCTCATGCATGCTCTTCTGTTAATGGTACTTCTGACTTGTCCTTTTTTCACAATGTCTCCAATCTGGTCAGAGAACGTCCGCCTAGGTCTTCCCCTTTGTCCTGTTCCATTCACACTTGCCTTATATATCTTCTTTGTCAGTCTATCGTCATCAATCCTCTCCATGTGCCCAAACCATCTCAACATGCCTTTCTCAATGCTTGTCACTACATCTTCTTTTACCCCACACCACTCTCGTATCACACAATTCTTTACTCTGTCGGTCAAAGACACCCCACACATACTTCTCAGTGCTCTCATGTCTACAGCATTTATTTTATTTTCAAATCTCTTCTGCCATACCCAACTTTCACTACCATACATAACTAACACGCCTCTATGTACAGCCAAACGTGCCTTTTTGGACACGTTTTGACTGTTCATAAACGCTCTCAGAGCTCCATTCACACTATTACCTGCATTAACTCTCCTTTCAATATGTTCTTCATTCTTACCATCTCTTGTAAACAACGTACCTAAGTAAACAAACTCATTCACTTGTTCCACTCGCTGTCCATCGATCAAAACATTACAAGCCGTAACGCATTCCTCCTTTTCAAAAACCATAACTTTCGTTTTACTTACATTCACTTTCATTCCTTTCCTCTCTAACGCACCATGCATGATTGCTACCATCTCCTGCAACTCCTCCGCTGAAGATGCAAGTATTACCTGATCATCAGCATAAAGGAGGCATTTGACGAGTAACCCATTCATCCTTAATCCGCAGTCACTATGTTTTAAATCTTGCAAACAACTGTCCATGAAGAGGTTAAAGAATTCTCTCTAGAATCCTCATAAAGGGATTTCAGAGCTCGAATGAGGCTGCTGTTCACCCCATTCATTGACAGCACCGACCACATTTCATTCCTCACCACTTTATCGTAAGCCTTTTCCAAATCCACGAATGCGCAATATACCTTTTGACCTTTGGCCAAAAACTTTTCGGCTATGCTTCGCAAGGAAAAAACCTGATCCGTGCATCCCATACCCTTTCGGAATCCCGCTTGTACATCCCATATTTTCTTGTCGGTTACTTCCATAACTCTTTCAATAAGTACCTTTGCATACAATTTGCCAACAATGCTGAGAAGGCTAATGCCTCTATAGTTTTTGCAATCTTGTTGCGAGCCTTTTCCTTTATAAAGAGGGACAACTACAGCTGTGGCCCAGTCATTAGGTACTCGGCCGGTGGTCCAGCACAAGTTATATAACCACTGCAACTGACCAACTATTATGCCCTGTCCAGCCTTCAGCATTTTGACTGTAATCCTATCATATCCTGCAGCCTTACCTACTTTCATACTTCCCAGTGCCTTCACGATCTCATCCACGCCAATAACGCTTTCATCATTGCTATCGTTACCATTCATTTCAGCTATCGGTGTCTCTATCGCCGACCTTTCAAATAAACTTTCAAAATACTCTTTCCATCTCTTCAGCACGCAAGATTCATCATTTACTATCTTTCCATTATCGTCTCTGATGGATGTGTGTTCTGAGGATTGAGTTCTTCCTCGAACTGCACGAACGGATTTCCAGAAAAACTTAATGTTCCTCTGGAAATCGTCAGATAATCTGCTATAAAACTCATCTTTCTTTTCCTCTTTTTTCCTTTTAACCATTTCTGTCACTATTCTTTTTGACCTAACAAACTCCTTTCTTGCTTCATCTATGTCTACACTCGTTGCTTTTCCCATTCTTTCATTTGCTCTGGCAGCCAACCAATCTGACCAAGCTTTCTTCTTCTCTGACACTGCTGATTGTACATCCTTGTCCCACCATGTATCCTTAACCTTTCGTATTTTCCTTCTCTTGATCACACCACATACTTCAGACGCTACACATACTACCTCTTCTTTAAAGGCCTGCCATAAATCTTCCATATCATTTATGCAATCGAACCTCTCAAATTTTGCTATCAATCTTCGTTTATACTCATCTTTCACATCTTTCTCTTGTAGATTTTCTACCTTAATTCTTTCCAAGACCCTATTTTCATTACGCTCTCGTTGTCGCCATCCTTTAAAGAGCCCACTTATCCGGCTCAACACCAAGAAGTGGTCTGTGTGGATGCCGATCCCTCGATATGCTCTTGTATCCAACACATACTTTCTCAATCGTTAATCTACTATCACAAAATCAATCATACTTCTTCTAACATTTTTCGCCTCTCGCGTATACATATGTATCCTTTTATGATCAAACATGGTGTTTGTCACACAAAGGCTCCACTCCAAACAAATCTCAAGCAGTACTTTTCCATTTTCGTTCACACTCTCATCACCAAATGCAACTAACACCCTTTCAAATCCATCTCGCTTTACTCCCACCCATCCACTGAAATCCTCTAACAAGATCAATCTTTCATTATCCTTGCATTTCCCCAAAATCTCTCTTAAACTCTCCCAAAACTCCTGCCTTTCGTCTTGCTCATGTTGTGACATACCCGTAACTATATTGTCCGGGGCGTACACCCCCACAATAAAGAGACGAGTAAGTCCTACTTTCATTCTCATCCACAGTAGCCTAGCATTTACACATTCAAACTCTTTTACACACTCATTCATTCGCGCAGACAGTATTACACCAACTCCCTTACAGGCTCTGGTGGTACTATCTACCCCAGACCTATACGCCGTATATGCGCCACGCTTGGTGGTTTCACACCCTTTTCTTTTTGTTTCATTCACACAAAGAACATCAATCTTTCTATTATCCATCATCTGACATACTTCATCCAATTTGCCGTTCATTCCTCCTCCAACACTCAATGTTGCAAACCTGCTCTCCGTAGGCCGCTTTTCGCCCTCGCGGGAAACGAGACGTGATGGGTTGCGAACCGCGTCGCCGCCGTGTGAGGAAATATTATTAATTGTTCCCATTGCGTTCCCACGAGATTTAGGGTTTTTAAATGTCCATCCCCATAGAGCCCTTTACGGGGGTAAGGCGGAATATCACGTGTGCCCTGTGACCACCAACACAGGCACCCTCCGTTTGCGACCAGCTTACCCTCTGGCCACGAATCTCTCGGCACGGGTTGGTTTACACCTTAGATCGGGGTTTTGTGTCGGGTATGCTCCCTGAAAGTTGGTTTAATTTCGGAGTTTTCCTTCTCCTAGACAGGTTGCCAACCAAGGCTAACGAGGACCATCTCCCCGAACGTTTGGTTTAATTTCGGAGTTTTCCTTCTCCTAGACAGGTTGCCAACCAAGGCCAACGAGGCCCATCTCCCCGAATAATAAAATGTATGTATTTACCACATGCCCCGCAGGCCACATCAGATCTTCATCAAGACAATCAGATTTGTACAGCGATGGGTCCAATATTCCCAGGTCAGCTGTGTTCGCTGCAACAAACAAACAAGTACTTCATTGAATTATCGTCGTCTCCACATATTTTAGTTTTATATCTATACTAATATAATAAAGCGGAAGAGTTTGTTTGTTTGAACGCGCTTATCTCAGGATCTACCGGTCGGATCTGAAAAAATATTTTTGTATATGATAGCCCAGTTATTCCGAAAGGCTATAGGCTATATAACATAACGCTTCGACCCTTTGGAGCCAGGCAAAAGGCTAAAAAGGCTAAAAGATAATGTCGCCTAATCTCAGGAAGTAGCAGTCGGATTTTAAAAGTTGTTATTGCCTATGATAGCCCAATTATGCCGAAAGGCTATAGGCTATATTAAATTACGCCACAACTTTTAGGGGCCAGACAAAAATAATAAAATGGTCAAACGAAAAGGGGGAGGGTTGGCTCAAAGGCAAAAAAGGCTAAACGAAGAGGATACAAACTATATGGGTAGCGTTTTCGAGATTTTCGGGACGCTGATTAATAATATGAAATTTATTTAGTGATCCAAAATGGCGGACGGGAAATCAAAGATGGCAGATGAGAAAATTTTAAAAATCAATATGAGTGTCGCCTTCGATATTTTAAGGGGTGGGGAATCGAAATAAAACATCTATTTCGTGATCAAAGATGGCGGATGGGAAATAAAAGATGGCGGATGGGAAAATTAAAAAAAAAAAACAATATCGGTATCGTCTGCGATGTTAAAAGGGATGGGGAATCCAAATACAACATCTGTTTCGTGGTTCAAGATGGTGGATGGGAAATCAAAGATGGCGGACGCAAAAAATTTTAAAAATCAATATGGGTATCGTCTCTTATGATTTAAGGGATGGAGAATCCAAATACAACAGCTATTTCGTGATCAAAGATGGCGGATAGGAAATCAAAGATGGCGGACGGGATTTTTTTAAGTCGATATGGATATCGTCTCCGATATTTTAAGGAATGGGGAATTCAAAAACACCATCTAATTCGTGATCAAAGATAGCAGATGGGAATTTTTTAAAAATCAATATGGGTATCGTCTCCGATGTTTAAAGGGATGGGAAATCCAAATACAACATCTATTTCGTGATTCAAGGTGGCGGATGGGAAATCAAAGATGGCGGATGAGAAAATTTTTAAAAATCAATATGGGTATCGTCTCTGATGATTTAAGGGATGGTGAATCCAAATACAACATCTATTTCGTGATCAAAGATGGCGGATAGGAAATCAAAGATGGCGGACGGGATTTTTTTTAAAGTCGATGTGGGTATCGTCTCCGATATTTTAAGGAATGGGGAATTCATTATTATATAAAAATCTTTGTTTATTTGTTCATCATTTATAGACTCTGAAATGATAAGAGATTAAGTGCTAAGTCAATGGTAACTTTGGAAAAGGGGCTTGGAAAAAAGGGTATTAAATAAAAACTCTTAAAAAGGCGATACGGAGTTCGCCGGGTCAGCTAGTAATTTATATGTTGCAAAGCATTTTCATTTCTCGTTTAAAGATTCTTCATCTTTAAACAAAAAATGAAAATGTTTTAGGCTTAATAAAATATTAACTTAAAGTAGCGATTTCGGCGTATCTTGCAGTAAATAAGAAAGTTGGGTGTCCGAACCTTTCCCGTCATCTTATTTTTATTCTGTCTAATTTATTTCTTGTTTCTTATCGAACACAGAGATGTCCCCGTTTAATATGCAGGTTTTTGCCTCATATCAGGTGAGCGCCTGGCTTACTAAAAATAATATAACAAAGAAACTCTGTCTAATTTGTCTGATGATTCGGTTAATTTGTAGATTAGAAAAATTATTTGTATCGCTTTGCTATACTAGACACCGCGCTGCCTAAGAAAAATAGGTCCATAAATGAGGCAACTCATTTTGACAGTGTGTGTCAAACAAAAGCAACAAAACGCATGCGTGAAGAACTGTGTTGTCAGCTTCTCAACAGTTACCCGAGTAAATGGGAAAATATTTTATCCTGTGGTCTAGTGGATAAGTTATTGGTCTCTAAAACAGTTTAGAAAATTCTTAAAAAATTACAATTCATTAATTAAAAGCATCAATATATTTGTGTATAGGTTAGGCGTACCGCATAAGTTCCTTTATGAGAAAAATGGTGAGTATATTATCCAATGATTAGGTCTCTTTTTATATTACTTATAGTATTTTGCAAATTGTTAAGAAATAAAATAAGGTGTTTTCAAAACAATGCTTTCTATTCCCATGCTACTAGCCCATATAAATTTAGTTACGCATTATTAATTTAACATGAATAGTCGTGCAAACTACTTTAAATAAAACAATAATTTTACACATATAATTAGGTAAATCGTGTTTCTTGGGAAAGGTGTTCAGTTTCTAACAACTAAAATTTTTCACCTTATTTGTAAAGGTATAAACATAAAATAATATAGAAAAAGATAAAATATATAATAAATAGGTTAAATAAAAGAATACATACAATATAACGAAATACAATAACTATAGATTCACATAATAAAAATCTCTGATAAATAAAATCTCTCTCTCATCTGTGGGGAAGTTGATTCTTGTACTAGCAGCAACCCTGAATGGCGTTTTCGGTTTTTTGTAATTTTATGTTAAAATTTCAAAATTATTCTTATTTTACAGATAGTATGTGATACCAGAGACCTTATAATTCTTTGCTGAGTTATTTTTATTTAGGATAAAAGCGCAACTTGGCATTGTACAGCGAATTATTGCCGTAATTAATTTGGTGGATATATGCACCTGACATACGGCTGTCAGTGTGACAGGCTCAACCACGCCAGGTGGCATTTTTTCTGCCTCATTTTACAAGTATGAGGGCTCCGTCTAGTAGAGCAGAGCGAGACCAATCATTAGTCTATGATCAAAGGAATATAACAGAGTAGTGTAACTTTTCGTCACAACAAATGTAGTGACGAATTAAGAATAAATGTTTAGTCCGTTGGTGTAGTAAGAGAGGACTAACGAAAATATCAAAAGCAAATATATTCGTGAAGTGACAGAAAACTTGAAATTAAGCCTTAAACTAAACTCAACTAGCCAGCGCGGTATAGTTGACTAAATTCTTGTATTGACCTACAATACTATTGTGAATCAAATATCGGCGAGGTTTACCTTTAGCAGTAGACTGCGAAAGTAACATATGTATATACGTTATAGAAATCAGCATCAGTATAGCGATGTAAAACACTGTTGTATAAATTCCAATAATTAGACATAGGCTTCATATAGATTAAAATTGCATGGATTTATTAAAATAATCAGAGTAATGTGAGGGTGGTAGCAAAAACAGAACGCTGGTAAAGTATTTGCATGTCATTCCTCTTTAGCATTTCGTAGAAAACGTCCGTACACCCGTAGCTTAACTCGATAATAGGCACTCAAGAGTTAATATGTGGCAGGGTATTTAAGCATTTGAGAATAATGAGAAAGTAGGTCAAGTAGATGCAAAAGTGATTTCTTTGATTTTCTTTTACGTTATGTAGCCATTTAAACTAATTACTGTTTTAGTAAAACACTATTTAGTTCCGTCCATGAAATATTTAGCATGAATCATAATGTGCCGGCCGCTCGCTACCAACCCAACCGTGTTATTTGGGTGTTTCTTAACTATTGAAATTGAAATATTAATAAAGTTAAAAGGAAAATCATCACAGTTAATTGGGCTCTACCAATTATGGAGCAATATTAGGCTAATTTATGTGGACGATAAAATGAATATTGTGTTTTTTCTGTGCCATTAGGGAACCCGATATTGTGTGTGGTTAGAACACGAAATTTACTGATATTTTAATATTTGGTTTTCAAATTACGGATACTATTACCAAACCCTCCATCGTCATCTTCCTAGCGTTATCCCGGTTTCAACCTGGGATCTGCCTACTAGTCCAATCGAATTTGGCTAAATATTTGCTTTTCCACAGAGAGACTGCCTGTCTGACCTCGGCAACCCGAAGGGATAGCGATATTCCATGGTTTAGACTAGTGTCAGTTCATTTTAGAGGTACTGTTACCCCTATATCGACTGTCACAGATCTTCATGACAGCCAGGGCAGACGGCTTGACGTCCTCTCCGGGGCACGGGACAAGACGTGATAATTAATTATTCAATACGCACATAACTCCGAAAAGTCAGTGGTGCGCGCCGTAAATTCGAATCCAATACCCTCTGCATGGCAGTCTGTTGGTATTTCCATTAGACATAAAAATTGAAAAAGAAAATAAAATAAAAATAGATTTTCGAAGAATCGAACCGACGACCTTAATGGTCAGTCTCATCCCTCAACCGTTCAGATACAAACTGTATTTTAATTTGACTTTTTTAAATAAGGGCCACTAGTTTATTTACATTTAAGTGCACTTTAGTAAGCTGAAAGTAACTGATAAGTAGCATTATATTGATATAACGAACTCTTTGGTGTTTGATCTCTTTTATGCTGGTGTTCGTGTTCCTAATTTGAAAAGTATTGGCCATCATTTTAAGAAAATAAATAATTGGATGTTATTCTTATGTTTTTCTTCGATTGTCTTCTTAACTTGTTTCGGTTATTTTAGGAAAAAAGTTTTACTTTTTCAATTTTAATTGATTCATTTATGATCTCGCCTTAATCATGCCTCCAGTACGAAGGCACATGGATACAATTACAGCAACCAGAGCCTCTATCTCATAACTATGATTCAAGAAGGACGTTCTCAGCGTTACGTGGGTTTGCATTTGGGGTTTTCTCGAAGAGCTGTCCAAAATGTATGGAATCGCCCTCAAGAGACCGGCAGTGTTGCCAGGAGACCCGGTTCATGTAGAGTTCGCGTAACAACGGCGCACGAGGATCGGTACGTCCAACTAAGTGCTCGTCGTGATTGTACAGTAACGGCCCGTTAGTTACAACACCACCTACGGCTGACAACGGGTACCCGTGTCAGTGATCAAACTATACGTACACACTATTGCACGTTTAAGATTCTCCCGTCAGTATTTGAACTGGGGGATTAATCAGTGGGGCAAAGTACTTTTTACAGACGAGTGCAAAGTATTTTTTTTTAATGATGATCGGCGTGTTAGGATGTGGAGACAACGCGGCGATTGGTTTTCGGAGTCCTGCATCCACGAAGTAAACCGTTATGGTGGTCCCAACGTAATGGTTTGGGGTGGGATTAGTTTACACGGTAAAACCGAGCTCACCATTTTAAATGCGGGTACCGTAACTGCAGAACGTTACATCGAGGACGTCACCAGGCCTCAAGTGATCCCATTTGCACAGCGAGTGAGGCCTGTATTCATCCTGATGCAAGACAATGCCCGTAAACACACAGCTCCATCGACCCAAACTGCCCTAGAAGGGTCTCATATTGAGGTCATCCTTGGCCAGCTAACAGTCCGGCTTTAAATCCAATCGAGCAATTGTGGGACCAATTGAAACGAAGGGTTAGAGAGAATGAGCAAGGGGTCTACAACCAACAGCAGCTAATTGACGCTTTAAAACGTGCGTGGGAGGAGATTCTAGATGAAACGTGAGGAAGTTGATCCAGAGTATACATACGAGGCTTCAAGAGTGTATTGCTTAGAGAGGAAGACATACTCGTTACTAAAAAGAAGAAACAAAAGTGACAAGAACAGTATTTTGTCTTTTGCCGGTGATTTCTTTCGTTCATGTTTTTCATTCAAAATGGCCAATTTAATTATGAACTTATAAAAACAGTTTGTGCTACAACCTATATAGGTTGTAGCACAAACTGTTTCCAAATAAAATTCTTCACTGCTTAGTTTGGGACTAGATGGTAACGTGTGTAAGTGGTAGAATATTATTATTTTTCACTTCATTTATTATTCTTCACTTGGCACAGTTTTATATCATTAAAGTACAATTAAAAAAATATATATTTAAAAATATAAAAGGGACCTCGGAGACTCACCAGTGTCGGGTACAGGGACCAAGCCACCGCTGGTTAGGGCCTCAGAGACAGGAACTTTGTCACGATGCGCGCCGTGTCGAGAAGAACTGCCTTCTGAATCATAGACTTGATCCAGCTGCCTACTGCGAGCCTCTTTAGGTATTGGTCGAGGCTCTTGGCGATTAATTCATTCACCGACACGACTAACTGACGAGTATCCCACACGTCAACAATCTCTTGAGCTAGGTCGAAATATTTAATCTCTTTCTCTGTTTCTATTTTCACGAGATTGCCGTCATGCGGTATGGTGATATCGATTATCATTGCGAGTCGCTCTGCTTGGTCTATCACTACAATATCAGGCTTATTGGCTACAATAGTCCTGTCTGTAATGATAGACTGATCCCAGTACAACAATGCACAACTATTTTCGAGAACTGGGTCGGGCACGTATCTGTAGTACGGTACCTAAGAACCAATGAGATCATATTCAAGGGCTAGTTGCTGATGGATTATCCTGGCCACTTGGTTGTGTCTGTGCAAATACTGACCATTGGCAAGACCCGAACAACTGGGTACTATATGCCTGAGAGATTCCCCGGGCTGGTGACACGCCCGACATAATAATATGTCAACCGTATCATCCCTCAGTATATACTTTCGGTAGTTGTTTGTCATGACGACTTTGTCCAAAATTGCAAAGTCAAAACCTTCGGTTTCTCCGAAAAGATCACCGAAACGTAGCCAGGCTCTAAAATTGACGTCTGGGTCATGTAAAGCTCTATAGAACCGTCCATGCCGCTCTTTGCCCTTCCATATTTCTCTTCGTTCGTCAGTATTAAGTACTGCAGGTTTGTGCCAATTCTCTTTAGCCAGAGCGGGGTAAGTCCTGTATCAACGTCAAATACATCGCGGTGCACATCCACGTTCATTCTCAGAATATATTCTCTGAGGTTATACAGCTCGCGGTAATGAACGGTCTTAGCACATAAAAAGCCTCGACCCCCACATTTTCGCGGGATGTACAACCTCATCACCGACGAGCGACAACAGACTTTTCTATCCAGGGCATCGAGTTCCATCTGGGTCCACCTGAGTATGCCGAAAGCATGGCCCACCCGTTGCAGGCCCGCACCTTGTTGTCACCTGATAAAAGACTCTTAAGTACTTTTTTCAGGCGACCAAAGAAACGAGCCTGCAACATCTGTTTCATGTCAGTCTCAGAAATATTCAAAGATTGCGACATATCCAGGTATTTTTTGTTCTCGGTTAGGGAGATGGATCTAAGTTTTAGGGAATCTAAGAGTTGTGTCCCTGCAGATTCCATTATCCTGCGTCTCTTCACATGCATGACCGCACATTTATCCACACCAAATTCCATGCTGATAAAATCACTAAAGGTTTTCGGTTACCTTAAGTAATGCTGTCAGTTGGAAATTGTTGGGGCAAATTTACATAAAATGAAATAATAATTTATTATTATTATTTACATAAAATGAATACATATAAAGTAAATAATAGTTCGTTTGAAATAAATTTAGGACAGGTTAATGCTACACAAATTATTTGGCCTAATTTATTGAATATCTATTTATACAAACACGAAATCTAAGTAAATTCCCAAAATTGAATAACGTTAGAAATATAGCGACGTTTAAAGGTTTCGAGGGCGCAGACATAATTTGTGTTCGAATATACGACTTGGCAAATATATCGCAGTCAATTTGACAAATAATGTACTTATGTACAGTACTGGAGATGTACTGGAGGTAAACTACAAGTTTGAAGGTGGGAGTATACTAGAATTTATATTATTTACTAGATGAGCCCGCGGTTAAACCCGCCTTATTTAGGACCGTGCGTCTCCGTGTTATTTTTGTTTGAAGATAGAGACTGACAGAAGTTCAATTATGTGAGAGAACCAAAGATTCATCTTTGGTTCTCTCACATAATTTTATGGTGTGGGAGTAAGTTCTCCTTAAAATAGTAAGTTGTTTTGATATCGTCCTTATTGCTCGATCATGAGATCTATTCAAACAAAGAGTCATTGAGTTGTTTCGTCAGGCGATTTTACTTATATATTTGTTTGCGTCGATTATTTGCGTTGTTGTCGATCTATAAAGAACATTGTATGGTTATTTAAATCTTAGGCGAGACAGCGCTACCGGAGATATCAACAAACTGCCTTGCAGAGGGTATTGGGTTTAAAGCCACGGCGTGTACCAATGCCCTGTGACTTATAATCTTATAACGTACTCTACGTTAAGCTGTCGCTGTGTCGAAAAGCTAAATTTGAATAGCGGTTCTATTTTTAACGTGCACTTCATTTATCACTATCTACCCGTCCTTAGAATTACAGGTGAATTAAAAGTGTATAACATAATTAGAAACGAGAAATTTTAGAACCAAAGTGATAAATATAAATTATTTTGATTTGTTTTTAACTGGATCAGCACAAAAGTAATTACGAGTCCATCAAGAGTTTGAAACTCAGACAAAATTTTCTCGTTTTGAAACAAAATTGTTGGGTTAATTCGCGTTGTGTTTTGTTAGGCAGTTCTGAGTGATTTTTTAGATTAATCTTCCGTAGGTGATATTTTTACTTGCAGTGCTTGGAATTTGGAACCGATTGGAACTATGGTCATGGTTTGTTTGTTTTCTCGATAGCTCTTATTAATATAATTCTTAAGATAGACGCAATAAATGTTGAATGGGTTTTGAAGATCTTGTAACCTGGGTAAGTATAACAATTAAATTGTTTAATTAGATACAATAAAAAGATAAATACCCTTTCTGTAGCTACAGTATTACTTTGTCACGCCTAAGAGTTGCCTAGAAATACTTATTTTAGTCGAGGTAACGAATGCTACCTGCAGTACCCGCTACGAAACGTCAAGGGGCACCACGGCAGTTTTAGTGAGTAGTTTCCAAATACCTCTGGTCCGCTTCACATATATTATCCTCTGTCTGCCTCAAGAGGAGGAGGAACAGTCCACTTTTGGGTTTCTAATCCGAAGGCGTAAAAAAGCCTAAACAGATTAAAAGATACATCAGATGTATCTCTTCCTTTTTTGTTCAATACGTGTAGTGCAGCACATAAAATTATGGTATTCCTTGTTTTTCCATTGTATATTTTTTTATTTAGACTGCGCATACTATGCTCAAATGTATCTTTTAACAAAATAATATTCCTTGGAACTTAATGATAAAGCATTCTAACAAATCTTTTACTTTTATTTGCGTTTACATCATTTGCATGTTTTTGTTTTAATTAAAGCTTACAATCTGTGTAATTTTAATTAGGTAATGATCGCATGTTATAATTATACGTTGAAAGGATATGGGTTAAATTTTAAATGTATTTATTTTTCGATGAAAGGGTCATGTTGATTTATAAAACCGAGATTAAGAACCACTTTGCTTCGTTGGTTTACTTTGAAATAAATGCTTCGGCGAAGGATTCATCTTTTGTGTTATGATTTACTAATTGTCTGTTGTTAATTGATTGTTTATTGTCTGGCAGTCTTATGTATGAAAGGAAGAATTCTGTTGTATACTCCTGCAACTACTTTTATGAAACAAAAGTATTAAACATGAACATTTCTACATACATGTACGTATATTTTGATGATTCTGCAAGTGTAAACATTTACCATATTATTATATTAAACTTTTGAATTACCACTAGGTATCTATACAACATAGAGGTTTATTACTAACAAGAGGATGCCACAGCCATGCTCGCACGTTATTTTTTATCGAGATCTTGTGGGAATTTCGGGCAATACGTTTTTAGTACACCCCTGCTTTATAAGCACATGCTAAATTTCAAATACTTGCGCCCTATAGTTTTGTCAGTACGTTACCTATTATTCAGTCAGTAACGGAGGAATTTTATAAATACAAATTTAAATGACCACTTCTTGCCTATCGAATAGTGTTCGATAGGCAAGAAGTGGTCATTTTAGATTTTTTACTGTCACTTATATCTGATAAGCGTTAGATATAGCCCTGATCATAATGTATAATATACATATAATGGTTCTTAAAATATTTGCCTTTCCCATATCATAATGCCATCTGAAGATTTCTTATCTAGTTACACAAGTCAGACTTTATAATTTCAAATAACAATGCTGACTGAACTCAAATATTATATCAGCAAAGAGTTTGCCGGTGTACTACGATCGCCTACGCCGTAGCCTGCGTAGCTAGAGCTGCGATTTCATAAATGTTTTCCGTTTAGGACGATGTTCTATTTTTATAAGAATACACAAAGAAGAATATAATGAAACAAAATACCCGATTAAATGTAAGCATTCGGACGGAATGTTATAGCAAATTGTATACGTCATATAAAATTCCAATTGTCGATGCAGATAAATGGTCTTGGCAAAGCTTTATAATGAATCAGATTTTGGTTTAAAAATTGAAGATTCACAAAATATAGGAATAAGTTGCACCGAATTGACGCTAATGAAAATTTGATATTAAATTTAATTGTATAACATAATTTGAGCATGCTAACTAGATAATTACGAATAACAATGAATAATGTATGTAGCTTATTAATGTATGTTGCGATATTACTGCTGAATATTTTACATATTTAGATAGCAACGTAAATGAAGAATATTTAATTATTAAAGTACAATAAATTGAATATAGTTTTATTATGGTGCTGATACACTCGATCATTCACATGTAACAATACAACAAGCATTCCTTTTGTAACATTCGCAAGAATGCTCAATATAGGTGACGTTTAAGTGTATTAGCACCATTAGATTCAACGCAAACTTTTCCAAAAATGGTCTGTGTTGAATTTTTGATTATATAACATGACTGAGTTTAAGGCATGCAGCTTTATTAAGCTATATATTTTCTTGGCTGTGTCTCGTGCGTTTGTTTTATTTTAAGTCACCTATAAAGTCTGTCAATAAAGACCGATGCTTTGCTAATGACCGATCCATTTTTCTTAGTTCCAATGCGAAGAAAGTACTAAAAAAATTTAGCTCTATTCTCTATATACAAACTACGATTAATAATATTTATGTCAAATGTCACACTTCTATTTTACTCTTGAAGAAATGTACACAGTCTTCCCTAAACATATCGACATATAAATTTAATGTGAATATAAGTTCAAATGATTCTAAGACTAATGATCCGATTTGGGCTTCAGAAACTTAAGTTTCTGTTTTCTGGCTGTTAATTTTTACACGCAGTAGTTAATAGTTTAAGGATTATTATCCTAGTTTGTGTTACTAGTTAGTGCGTGAACTGAAGTTTACAAGAACTCGAAGCTTAGAACCCACACTTTCAAGAGAGAGGGGTCGAAACGCCACTTAAAACTTTTGTTTTAATTGCACCATCTTGAATCTTGAAGTGTCTACACAGAAAGTCATACCTGGTTTGTATTCTTGTGTAGAATGGAAGAACATTCCTGTCGACGATGCATTGTGTGTTTTAATAAAAGAGCTGACACCTGAACTGTTGTTACCAGTTGTTATTTGTGTCAATTGATACGAGTTTGTGACGTGGGAGCTTTCTTTAAAATAATGAGGGAATTGAAACACATTTATATTATATCATGCCCTCAGTATAGTGACTAGCGACTACGCACAAATACTAATACCGTAGGATGTACTCGCCTGGTCTTTTTAGTGTGCCGTCGTATAGTTTTGATTTCTACACGAAACAACATTGTGTATGATCTATTTATTGTTATGCCGTGTCAGGATTTTCTTGATGCACCTTTATTTAATGTTTGCAAGTCCCAGCAAAGTAGATTTTGTAGATAGATCTAATGTTCTGTTGATAAAAATAAATATTTTGTAGAGGTACTACGTGGTTATAAATATTTTACGAATATAATAAATTTCTGTGTCAATTATATATCACTCTTTTTCGTTCACTCGTAAGTGTTTAGAACATTTCATCTTAATCCGTCGCCAGTAAGTGGTTACATTTTTTTATGGTCTCACGCCTGTATCCCCGAAGGGGTAGGCAGAGGTGTAGATATTACGCCCACATTTCGTCATGAATTTTTAGGTCCCAAGTTATAGGCGGTGAGCCTATTGCCGTTACCGGGCACATCACCAGACTCCGGGCTGCTACTCAGTATTCGGAAAAACCCAATAACACTTTTGCCCGACCCGGGAATTGAACCCGGGACCTCCGATCAGCAGTCGCATACGCTATCCATTGGACCACGAAGGCAGTCCTGTGTTAGTGAGTTAAGTGGTTACATATTTGAAGTAAAATACATTATTTTAAAGCACGTACTTAATATAAGCTTTAGTGTATTTTTTTTTGCCGTGTGGTTGACGGCATAGAATACAAGTGTCACCACCCCCTATCTTCCCGTGGGTGTCGTAAGAGGCGACTAAGGGATAACACGATGCAAATACCATCTTTGCGTAGAGACGGAAAACTCGACATCAAACCCTATACGACTGCCTCGTTGGTCTCGCGGCATAAATGTGTGCGTGGGATCGGGAGGTCCCGGGTTCGATTCCTGGGTCGGGCAGTGTTATTGGGTTTTTCTTGTCTCACGATCAGAAAAAAGAAAGAAAATCAGGTTTTACTTACAAATGAAAACACTTTTAGAATAGTACACTTCACAATATAATTGCCTATATAGGTAGATACAATGCAGCTACTTTAAAACTAAGACTTTAGTAATTGAGAACATGAGAAAATTCAGGGCGTGGTCCGACAAGTATAGTTAGGTGTTCACTGGTGTTCCGAAGGCCAGGGTCTTGGTAGGAAGAAGACTTAACTGGCCGTGAGCTGGAGCAGAGAGGGCCGATTGAGCAGCGTCGCACGCTTATATATGGCGTGCGGGACGCGGGCAGAGGCGCTCGCTCCCACCTTCGTTCGACGTCACAGTTCAGACGGAGGGGCACGACGTCACACACCCCCCTCTTTAGGGCAGAATTTTTCCTAGGGAAAATTCCCTTGGCTAGCAGCTCGTTGAGGATTACCTGTAATCAAGTAGTGGAAGTGGTGTCAGTATTTTAAGTAAACAACCAAACTTACATAATTACATTAGCTATAAATATAATATATTACCCACAATACGCACGCAACAACTGCCCTATGATAAACTAACACACCCGTCATCCATAAAGCCGCCACACACTACATAAGTGCTTAGGCCATAACATAACAACAGAATATGAGAGACAACCATTAAAGGCGTGAAGCGCTTAGGGTAATACACGAGATAAAAGGGACGTCATTAAGAATGAGTTACAGGTAAGAGAAGTTACGTCTAGCCCTACGAATTATTATTCTTGGGTTCGGCACCTTGACCACTAGATAAACAAAATACTAAGTCATTGTTAGGTATAACAAACAGAATGTATACAAAAGTTAAACGAAAATAAATTCAAGTTGTAGACTACAAACTGACTACTGAATTACAAAAGAACAACAAAATACATAATTATTTTGCTCAATTTAATTACAAAGACCACGATTGTCCAAGATGAATGAACACACTATTAAGTAAACAATGATGAATCATAAGTTCGGTATCTATCTACCAACGCGTCACTGAGTGAGCGCGTGTGCATCGCAATAACAAATAGATATATTTTAATTAGATAAGTACTATTTGACTGTTCCGAGTTCGCGACGCCCGGTCAATCACACACAATATTATTTTATGAAAGTACCTATAATAACAATTCGATTATAAAATCGATACACAATTATGAACAACAACCATAAAAAAACTTCAGAACAAAGCACAGCGAAAAAAATAATACGTCAACAAAGTAGACATTAAGATAAAAAGACTTCCAGAAAAGAAAAACGAGAATCGAACTTGTATACTCGGCTGACAGTGACCTTTTAACCACTGATCCACAGGGTAAAAAAAAAACAATATATTTTGTTTATGGTAAGATTTTTTAAAACAATGTTCAACATTTGGGTACATAACTACGCAGCAATTTAAAAAAATAGTGTATTTTACGAGAAAAAAAATTTTAGCTACCCACAACAAAAAATATTAATTTATAGTAGACACTACTACAAACGGTAACATAAATTAGAGAACATTAGTTTGGAAAAATAAACAATGTATAGGTTATAAGTATTCTTTTTTTATTTTATGTAATTATATGTAGGTATCTTTAAATCTTTTATATGCCATTCACCAAGTGGTTTAACATTCATAACATTTAGTTTTGAAGAATTCTGCCGGTTTACGGCGAAGATTATAAAATAAACAATTGCGTTGATGAGCCGACAACAGAGCTGAGTGTACCTTCTCGAAAATAGAAGATAAATAGTTCAACGATGCGGCATAAACTTCACATGGCTCATGCACCATATTAGAATTGAATTCCAAGTCAATATACTGAGAACCAAAATATCCTTCAATTGAGTTTATGAACAATGTGAGGCGTAGGTAAACAATGGCGTATAATTTACATTTAGATCATTTTATTTCAACATTAGATTTTAAAATTAGTGCCAAAAATTATAAACTTTGTTTATTACAAGAAAGATTGTGGATGTAGTAACATGCACAGAAACAACACATTTTATTTTATCACTTTGTTATTAAAGTTTATGTAGGTATTTATGTATGTTCAACAAACATTTTAAAACAACAAATAGGCATTTGTATTGTGAAGGTATTTATGAGTATGAGCGAATACTCATCGCACGAGATTATGTAGGTATTTTACAACGAATGCCCGCCACCTGGCAATTAGTGATTACGCGCAGGCAACGCGTTAGAATAATATAACACAAAGAGTTGACCAACAGTGGGCAAAAGATACTGGGATCTCCAGTAGTGACCCAAAAATAAAATATATACATTTACATATATTATATTATTATATACACTAAGGTCAGACAGAATGACCATCATACGCTAAAATTATTTTGTAAGTGTGGGTTAAAATCTTATATAAAACGACTTAACCCGCATTTTTTTTAAGCACACATTTTTTGTTTATTAAAACACATAATTTATTGTTATTACCTGATAGACAAAAACATAAGAAGGGTTACCTAGGAACCCTTTTAAACACCAAAAACCTTTAGTCGGAACTTGATAGTTTAAAAAGAAATGCCAAGAGTCGTTAGTAGAACTTGAACATTTTAAGAACGAGTCTTCACCACGTTAGTATTGTAGTGAAAACAGGTATAGAACAACAAAAATATCAGGTAAAAACACTAAAAGACAACAAAAATCATCGATAAATCGACGCAACCTCGCAGTCTAGCCACCGCGGTAATTCAAAGTTAAAACTCCAACGTTTTAAAGAGGCGTTGTCGGTATAAACAACAGACTCCATAACACTTTTAGCCCGACAATGCCCGTTCTTCACAGCAAGAAGAACAGAGAAATATAGCATTCATCTCTTGTTTAGCAAGAGCAAAAGTACCATTAGAAAATGGCAAAACAGAGCACATACATCATCAGAATCAGGTAGCAAACAGCACCCAATCTTCTCCCATTTAGCAAGAGAAGGAGACCATTATATAAATGGCAAAACAGAGCACCATCGGAATCCGACAGCAAAAAGCATCCATGCGCATTTAGCAGCATCCATACGCATTTAGTAGCATCCGTACAGATTTCACATAGCAAATAGGGTCAACACACGGCTAGTAGACGCCGCGTGGACTACAAAGCACTCCGAATTATCTGGTCAAAACAGCAGAAAAAACACCCTATTAAAGGCCAGACAACAGCCCGCCAAAGGCTAGCAAAGGCTAGAATAGAGTAGCCTTTCCCAAAGCTACCAACTCAGCAAACCAACAGCAATAGAAAGAAAAAGAAAATTAACTTTAGAGGTTAATTAATTGATTTATTACTTTTACAAGTAAATTATTTAGTTATTTATTATTTATGTACCTTCATTAATGATATAAGGATGCGAGATTTTGAGCAAAGTTATTTGTATAAAGCAATTATTTAAGAAAGTGTTTAGTAAAGACTTTAAAAACTTCTTTAAAGCTATTTTAACAGTTTAATTAAACACAATCGCATGAGACAAAATATAACAGAGAAACGAACCCATGAAGAATAATGGCAAAAAAAATTATAATAAATTACACTGCAATGTTCACTAAAATTACACACATGCCTACTAGTGAAAGAAAATAAAGTGCGTAATTGCGTATTGTAGGAAGAGAATGTAGTAAAATGTAAAATGCGTCCAAGAGAAATTTCAATTGTAGGTAGGTAAAACACGTGGCTTCGTTGAGCCGGCGCGGCGCGGCGTCGCTCGTACGCCAAGCGGCCGAGAATAAGACAGGTAATTACGTTTGATAACATTGCGCGATGCAATTTATCTAGCAGATAGTTCAATTAAACATATAATTAGTTAGAAAATAGAATTAAGTGACTTGTGGCTGACAAGAAAAAGATATAGGTTACTCCTGGACGTATTTAACACATAAAAATATATAAAAATACACAAAAATATATAAAAATACAGAAAAAAATACCACTCACCTTCGGAACACCAATTTAGCTTTAAAAAGAAATCCTATTGGGCGCCAATGTCTCACGATCAGAAAAAAGAAAGAAAATCAGGTTTTACTTACAAATGAAAACACTTTTAGAATAGTACACTTCACAATATAATTGCCTATATAGGTAGATACAATGCAGCTACTTTAAAACTAAGACTTTAGTAATTGAGAACATGAGAAAATTCAGGGCGT
Organism: Euclidia mi; assembly: GCA_944739405.2. Lineage (NCBI taxonomy): Eukaryota > Metazoa > Arthropoda > Insecta > Lepidoptera > Erebidae > Euclidia > Euclidia mi. The sequence goes on along the minus strand of OX123202.2, from coordinate 34,164,120 downwards.
GGTCCGACAAGTATAGTTAGGTGTTCACTGGTGTTCCGAAGGCCAGGGTCTTGGTAGGAAGAAGACTTAACTGGCCGTGAGCTGGAGCAGAGAGGGCCGATTGAGCAGCGTCGCACGCTTATATATGGCGTGCGGGACGCGGGCAGAGGCGCTCGCTCCCACCTTCGTTCGACGTCACAGTTCAGACGGAGGGGCACGACGTCACATTCTGTCACGAAATTCTCAGTAGCCGCACGGAGTCTGGAAATGCGCCCGGTACGGCAATAGGCTCGCCCCTTATTACGTGGGACTAAAGTATAACTGGCGAAAAGTGGGTGTAGAAATACACCTCTTCCTACCCCTTCGGGGATAAAAGGCGTGACGTTATGTATGTATGTATATATTTTCAAAGTGCGTCAAAGGAATATTTAAGTTATCGTTATAAAGATTTCGATGTTTTTGATATTCATTATAAAAATAAAGAACATAATATTAAATATCTGCCTCTTATTGTTATTTGTTATACATATATACTTTTATGTCTGCACATAAGTAATGGGGCACTAAGATTTATGTAAGAAATGTATTAATTTTTATATAATAGTGGACCTATTGTCGATTGGCCCTAAAAATAATTGTCGATTTATTTTATGTTTTATGTCTCTACAAACCTTTATGTTACAATAACCTAGTTTGGAATCTGGTGACCAAGTCATAGTTGTGCTAGAATATTATTATGCTGATGATATGATGCAACAGTGATAATTTAGTTTATTTGATATGACAATAATTTTAATTTCCGAAGTTGAATATTGCTTAAAATTGTAATGCTGTGAAATTCATATTGAGTATAACAAAAATATAAAAAAAACATTTTAAATATGTATGTATTTACAAAAAAAAAGTAAATATGTATGTTTAACGAGACATCAACTCCCTTGCAGGCTCTGGTGGTACGATCTACCCCAGACCAATACGTCGTATATGTGCCATACTTGGTGGTGTCACACCCTTTCCTATTTGTTTCATTAACTCAAAGAACACCAATCTTTCTATCATCCATCATCTGACATACTTTATCCAATTTGCCGTCAATCCCTCCTCCAACATTCAACGTTGCAAACCGACTTTCCGTAGGCCGCTTTTCGCCCTCGCGGGGAACGAGACGTGACGGATTGCGAACCGCGTCGCCGCTGTATGGAGAAGAAGAAATTTTTGTTTCCATAGCGTTCCCACGAGATTTAGGGATCTAGACGGTCCATCCCCGCAGAGCCCTTTACGGGGGTAAGGCGGAATATCAGCTGTGCCCTGTGACCACCAACACAGGCACCCTCCGTTTACGACCAGCTTGCCCTCTGGCCACGAAATCCCTCGGCACGGGTCGGTTCACACCTTAGGTTGGGGTTTTGTGTCGGGTATGCTCCCTGAAAGTTGGTTTGATTTCGGAATTTTACTTCTCCTAGACAGGTTGCCAACCAAGGCTAACGAGGCCCATCTCCCCGAACGTTTGGTTACGTTGACCGACAGAGTAAAGAATAGTGTGATAAGAGAGTGGTGTGGGGTAAAAGAAGATGTAGTGACAAGCATCGAGAAAGGCATGTTAAGATGGTTTGGGCACATGGAGAGGATGGATGACGAAAGATTGACAAAGAAGATATATAAGGCAAATGTGACAGGACGAAGATGAAGACCTAGGCGGACGATCTCTGACCAGATTGGAGACATCCTAAAAAAAGGACAGGTCAGAAGTACCTTAAACTGAAGAGCATGCATGAGAAACTTGATGGAAGTGAATGAAGCAAGAAAGGTATGTCAGGATCGTTGCAAATGGCGTTCCGTAGAATCTGCCTACCTCCCCGGGAAGCAGGCGTGAGTCTATGTATGTATGTATGTATGTATGAATAAGAATCAATAACCCAAATAAAAGAGGATTAAAGGTTTGCCCGAAAAAAGAGTGGCTTGCTAACTTTTCGATTTCTGTTTTTTTAAGATGATGCCGCTTAAAAAACGTGTCTAGAAGAATGACCCAGATATGTTCAGATATGTTAATTACCTACCGAAAGCAGTATTGTGTTAGTAATTCAGTTGACATTTTCTATTAACAATAGGATTGAATTTAAAATACACGAGTTAATATGTAACATACTAAAATGTAAATAAATGTGGCATGCAATCTATATCAAGTGCTAGACTATCGAGTTTAATTCTCACATTAGAAACTGCTATGATACGCGAGATTACGTAACCAAGGATCACCGCAACCCAAAGGGATAGCAATATTCCATGGTTAAGACCAGTATCAGTTAATTTGAGGGTACTGACTCCCCATAACGACTGTCAAATATCTTGATGACAGCTGACGGCTTAAGATGCTCTTCGAGGCACGGAGCGAGCGATTATTAACAATTTAATATGCATTTGACTTCGGAAAGTCATTGGTGCGAGCTTTTACAATGTGAGGACCAAACGTCCAAGCTCTGACCTTTTATAACTAAAGGCACTTATTAAACAATAGTTAAAGATGAAACGGACAACACAGTAGGCGTGGCCCACTAGCCCACCCGCATGGTAGAGGGACGATTTTGTTGCGGTAGTGAACAATGCTTAGATGCGGGCAGCTCAAGATCGGTCTGTGCCGCTTTCCGGCTGTATCTCTTTCGCTTAGCTTAAATATCAAAGATTTTCTCTTATTGATGTTTCGGCTTTTTTGAAATAAACAATGACGTTTTGATGACACATTTTTCAACGTCTTTATGACTACAATATTTATAGCTCAAGCTTAAATGATATTGAAATGCAGCTAAATCATAATCATCATCGTTCTAGCGTTATTCCGGTTGCAACCAAGACTTGCACGCCTTGGAGCCCGAGGTCCGCTTACTGGTCTAACCAAATATGACAGAATATCAACTTTTCCACAGAGCGACTGTCACCTGACCTCCGCAACCCAAAGGGATAGCGATATTCCATGGTTTAGACCAGTATCAGTTTATTTGAGGGTACTGACTTCGAACCCAATACCCTCTGCATGGCAGTCTGTTGGAATATCCACTAAGCCATCGCTGCCTTTTTGAAATTAGAAAGAATTGCATTAGAAATGCAGCTAAATATTTTACCTTAATCTCAGAATAGTCATTATGTAGAAGTGTACAAATTATAACAAATGAAATAGACAATGTTATTTGAGTAAACATTGATTTATAAAGGTGTTCATTAGATTAACATAGTCATAATGATAAGGTATACAATAACATACGACTGCTCGGTTGGCGTAGTGGCTTAAGCGGCCGACTCGCCGCTTGACACTGCACCGAGTGTTGTGGGTTCGATTCCTACACGAGACGACATTTTGTGTGATCCGTAAAATGTTGTTTCGAGTCTGGGTGTTCATTGTGTCCGTTAGTTGTATGTTTGTAAAGTCCCCTGCGACACAGGATTTATTCCTAGAGCGGGAGGTGTCTTTAAAAAAAAAACATAAAAATATGTTACAAAGTATTTGTTTACTAAAAGTTGTTGTTACACATAGCTACATTTATCCAGCATCTAATAGAATGGTTAATTTGTTGATATACTAGCCTTATACTAGAATATCATTTGTTATCGATTGTCAATATTGATTGAGCTTAAAGGGCTTGTACCCTTCAAACTCAATCGTCAGGGGCATAAAGGCTGGCAGCTAGACAAAAGCTCCATACAAAATATTTTAAATGTATGTCCAATCTTCAAATCCATGGATAGATCGAATATTGAAACCGGTCGTAAGAACGTCGACACGTGAGATTGAAATGCGGATACATGGAGTATACTTATATTTAATAGTGGAGCGAATGTTTAATTAGTATTCGATTCTGAAACTGAACCAGTTAAGTACCATGTGTATATACATAATTTATATTTATTCCAGGAATGCTTGTAAAGAAGATTTATGTAAAAAAAATATTTCAGCCGGTCATTATGGTAATAGCTTCTTCAAAAAAATGAAGTGGTAACTTAGTTTTAGAAAATTTCCTTTATGAGGTCGTAGTTCATGTCTTGAAAGATACTTTATCCAAGTACTTAATATTGCAGTGTTTCCTTGAAGTTCCGACTTTGCCATTTAAAGTGGGTATGTTGACCACATCTCAACTGTGCCATTGCCCAGAACAAAATTATCTCGGAGCGAGTTAAAAATTACATGAAGGCAATCATGTGTTCATCACGACCGATGTTAATGGTTGTTTTTTAATTTTTGTGTTTCAGTCGTTATACGTGAGGAGTTAAAATAAGTACGTTTATTTTAAACCGAAATGAAATAATATATTCATATCTAAAATAATCTATCTATTATATTATAATCTAATAATATTATGTCCTAAACAATAAATTGTGGCCATATTACGAGAATATTTTAATTAGGTATTGCTAGACTGTTCACCGTTTGTTATAGGTACTCGTTTTTCTGACACGGGTCATTCTAGCAGGAGAACCGAACTAATCAAAATGTCGTCAATCGGGATGATGGCGCTTGGATCACGGACGAGGATGACGGAGGCTAAACAAAATGTATAAATCAGAAAATTCGTCCTTTTCAGCATGCAGCGTCATTTCTATCTGCAGGCGTTCTTTGTTACTCCTTTGAAAAGTTTTATTTTATTACATTTCCATGCAAGAAAGAGTCGGAAGAGATAAGTAGTTCAATACCAAAGTCTTAGTTGTAGCGAGTTTGGTTACTCCTATCTCTCCATTATACCGTCAAATATTGGACTGCACGTTTAATGCAATGGTTAAAGCGGTCACCTCACTGTGTTCGATCCCTAAAAACTTATCCAAAACGGAATATAGTATTATATGATGTACAAAGACACAATCTTAATTCAAAATCTACTAAGAGTCCTCACTTCTAGATTTCTAAGTATTAAACATAAAACTACTACGACGACACTAAATCTAGATGTAGGTCAATATCAACACGGGACAAAGTGAAATGAGTTATTATTCAAGCATTATGCCATAGTTCAGGTATATTTTTAAATGGCAAAGTGAAAACTTCAAGGAAACACTGCAATATTAAGTATTTGGATAAAGTATCTTTCAAGATATGAGCTACGACCTCATAAAGGAACTTTTCTAAAACTAAGTTACCACCTCGTTTTTTTAAATAAGCTATTACCATAATGACCGGCTTAAATTTGTTTTTACAAAAATCTTTACACATATTCCTGAAAGATCCTTCATACACATGGTCCCTTCACTCAATCGGTTCAGTTAAAGAATCAAATACTTATTAAACATTCGCTCCACTAATAAATATACTTCATGTATCAATTAAGAACTGTCGTTCATCGCCAATTTGGGATAACACTTTGTTCGTTGCACAGTTGGCCTAAATCTAGATAAATTAGAAGGCTTTGATTAACATTCCGATTGAAAGATTTAGGCCGAGTATTGTGGTATCTGACATGTGAACGGGTCGACGTTGATTAAAAGTAATCAACGTCGACCCACAGAGACAGGTTCGGGTCCACATAAAGAATTAAACTATGTGGACCCGAACCTGTCTCTGTATATTAAACGGGATTCCACACTCATTAGGATAAATCCGTTCGGGATTCCAAACCATTCCATATGAAATTTCAATGCCATATATGTGCTGGTTTATTTTTGTACAGAATATTGTTGTTTTCATTGCATTTTATGATATGAAAATTAAGATTAGATACTAGTAATAAACTTGACGGATTTAAATATTTCTAAAAAATAATAAAGATCAGTTCTTTTGCGGCTGCATGATGAACAATAAATAAAACAGAATTTAATTTATTTAATAGTTTACACTTCGAGGCAAGGTACTTATTATACCTATATATTTTCTGTATACTTGAAAAAAAACACGAAATATTACTTCGCTCTTAGCGATTCACCGCTAAAAACAGGTGGCAAAATGCAGTTGTGCTAGTATTCAATCTTTGTCCAATTGCTACTAGTTAATGATGCCATCCATTACTATACATCACCACGGTCCCTAATTAATAGGAGCACATTTTATGCTAAACTACGAGGTACTACGTATTAGTTAGATGTACTATGAAAATTGACAATGATGTAGCTACAATTTAAATATGCATAAATGCCTTGTAATATAGCTTGTAAACCTAAGAAAACAAATAGTACAACAACAGCTATAGGTATATTATATTATTCTTACATTAGGTAAAATACATACTATACCTTCAATGACAAATCATCGAACGAAAAATGTCCCTTAACTACTTCATCTACATAAACACAATTCACAGCTTTTTGAGCATCAAAGTATATTTTATAGTTCAAACAAAGCCCTTTTATAAATTTCGCATCATAAAACAGAAGATATAACACGAAAAGCTAAGTTTAAAACTGTTTTCGACAGTATCGCTTGCGTTCTCGGTTTACATATAAAATAAGTTAAAACTTATCCGAGCGCATAAGCATGCTCGTAATTAATGGCTGGCAGCCATTAAAACCTGGTGCACTTTTACAAACTTGCGTTTAAAGCTTTTTCAATGTACCGTGCTATCTGACAGCTACTTACATTTTATACAAAGTTCAGTTTTGAAACAATGTTTGCGGGCATATAATTTATTCGTCCTTGACCTAATTTAAAAAGTGTTCGAGAAACCTTTGATTCAAAATAAAAATAACATTACTTTTTATGTAAATGAGAGGATATTTGCCACAAAATTTTTATTATCAGGTTTAATATTAATGTTTGATGAAGTGTTAATGATTTGATTTTGCTTTTGATACTTACAGTTCACAAAGTAGTTTTTCAAGATTACTATTTGCATGTAGCAAATAGTATTCTTCTTTTTCATATCATTATATTATAGTATATTAAATTTCAAGACCACTATTACCCTGGAGAAAGCTTTAAATAGTCGTGACTGTAGCAAGAATCACTTATTGCAATTTTGACGGCTAGTGAATTATTTAAAATGAGCACGTCTTTGCACTTAACTGCGAAACTTAATAATAACATCGTTAATTGTTAATAAAGCAAGTGTAGTAGTACTACTTAGTGTTTAGTTAAGTTAGTCTAGACATCATTGAGCAGTGAGACACTTTGAGAATATATCATTCTTAACACGCTTGCTCATTAATAGTGTCGAAGAATTTCTACCTAATATTATATTATAGTTGAAGCATGTCTTTCAGTTATTAGAATTTTTAATAAAATGTTTATATATATATTTCATGTGTGCGTGTGTATGTCACTGAACTCCACCTAAACGACTGGACCGATTTTGATGAAATATTTTGTGTGTGTTCAAGGGGACTTGAGAATGGTTTAGATTCACGAAAACATTGCGAATATTAAAAAAAAATGGTAGTATGAAGTTCGCCGGCTCAGCTAGTAATAATATAAGTATAAATATATTTTTAGTTTGAAAATTGACTAATTTTCTCTCACAAAAATATTTATATTGTAACTAGAGGACGCCAGCAGCTACGCCTGCACATTTTTTAAATTTATTTGTTTTGACCGAACCCGTGGGTATTTCGGGAAATCCCTTCTTAGTGCACCTCTACGGTCCCCAAGGAACATACATGCCAAATTTCAGCTTCCTGCGCCCAATAGTTTTAGCTGTAGCGTGTCTGTCAGTCAGTCAGTAACGCAAGGATTTTATATATTAAGATATCGTATTCTAAGGGCCGGTTTCACCCACCTACCGATAAATTTATTCGAAATTGTTTTATAGAGCATCGTGTATGGCCACATACTTTATATGTTCTCATAGATTTAAACAAAATTTCGCAATGGGTATGAGTAATTGAAAATTAAAGGCAGCTTGTAGAACTTTTTAAAACACATATGACATTTTAAATTGCAGGAAATAGCTACCTGTAAGGAAGAAAACATAATGAGCGCTGCGGTGATATTTATTTTATCTCATTCATGATACACCAAGCGCGATGTTACCAACGGTAGCTTGTTAGTTTTATAATGAATTGACTGCTACCTTTGAATTATGCATCACGACAGATGCTGAGCGACCAGGAACTAAGAAGTTCACTATACTAGCACAGATTTCGTATCGCGATGCTGCGCAGGTATAGGAAAATTGTCATTAGTGATGTGATTTTGCTGCAATGAACATGAAAACCCATTTACTCTCCTTCATTTTGTAATATGATTAAGTAACACATATGTGTATTTTCTATTTCTCATCGATTGATTATCTAACAAATTCGAATCTCCTGTGTGGTGGTTGCATTTTCCATCTTGTAAATAGCTAGCAAATTCAATAATACGATTATACTGTTTCCATCTTCCTAATACAAAATGGTGCGCCGATGCATCATAAAATATTATTTATTAGTTTCTACATTACCCCTGCATGTAATTTTCGTTCCCATCAGTCTTATAATATAGATGATGGGACATTTTTCACAAAGTAGCGACGGTTTCCCATTTTCAGGTGCCATCAATCTTAAGGCGAGGTTGCAGTACTTTTTAAGATTTTTGAACGTCTAAAAGTCCCATGAACTATGATATTTTTAATGAATAAAAATTTAAGTATAAAAGTTGAACATATCTTCTAGTAAATCGTAAAGATAGAAACACGATTTGGAATTATTGGCTCGATAAAAAAAAAAGTCAAACATGGCACTAAATCACAATTTTAAACGTGTACTGCTTAGAGATTCCATAATGAATTTATATGAAAGTATTATCAATAGAAACAGCTCTTTATTTTAAAAGAAATGGTAAAAACAGATTTCATAAGTTCGTTATCATTTTTCTCCAAGAAAAAAAATAGTCAAAAATGTTGGCATTATATCGCTCGCCGACTGTTCATCAGTGCCTGTCTAGGCGTGATAGAGGGCGGACGTACGTCGTTGCTCCGCAAAATCCCCCTCCACCCCCGCATGTACGTTTTCGCAAAAGTACAAAGTAATTCGTATTCCAAACTCAATCGTTCAAACCATAGACATACTAGTAAGAAACCGTAGACAGGTTACTGACAAGGTAACATGACGGAGCTTACGAGTGGCACGCATCGCGAAAAGCGTACGCAGACTAATATAAATATGTCAAAGCGACACACTAAGAATTAGATAAGAAGTGTAAGTGAGATAGCACATCTAATCGCTAGCGCGAAATAGAGATAAACATATACTCTCTGGATCGACGCGCATTGTGACATCATGCTGACCGTTTCACAAACAATAATTTGACTCAGATGCGACATGATCACTTTGTCTGTCTTGAGTAAATTCAATTCGCCTCAAAGTAAATTTGATTAATTCATTTAAGGTAGGGAAATAAAAAGTCGTTGTGATTTATTTATAACATTTATTAAAAAAGTGCATTTTATTCTTCTCATTTCATTCAATGGAAACCTAAAACAGTACGTTAATATAAAAACTGTGCGCTGCGGACCCACCGTAGCCCTGGCAATACCCCTGGGGGTATGGTTGGTCTTTTAAAGCTTAACCGTACTCCTGGCTGAAATGCTCGTAGTGTTATACCAACGTGCTACGTGGACATTAAACTGAACTAAACTGACATTAAACTGATAATGACTTACTACTTACGTTTTTGTATTTTTAGACAAGCGAAGACAAGCGCTAGTACGATAATATAGTGCAACAAGGAGGTAAATTAGAGAATAAAACGTTTAGGTATTACTGCTAATGGTTATAATGCTTTGTATATTAAAGGTATAATCTGTGGTACTGTTGAAGACCCTTCATCATCATCATCCTTGCGCTGTTGGATCATTCCCACTAGTTCTATTGAACAGTTCTATGATAGAACTAGTGATACTTTTTTCCCACTAGTTCTATTAGCACAAGTTGATGAGAAGAATAGAACTAATGGGAAATAGTTATAGGAAATTTACCACTAGTTCTATGTATGTTTTACAAGGGTAGTGTCACAACATCGCGCTCACATATCCGAATAAATATGTATGTATAAAAATGTGTTAAACGAATGAACGTCTACAAAACAAATGAACGTCTACAAAACAAATGAACGTCCACAAAACAAATGACTACCAGAAAGTGATCAGCTATCGATAGTGATTGCAAAAAACAGGTGCATGCGATTTTCGACCTTATTGACAATTCATGACAAACGTTTTTTTTTGTTTTTTCTCGCTTTCTGGCAATATTAGGGTAATAAAATTAAAAATTCTGACTAATGTCAATTAGGTTGAAAATCGCATGCACCTGTTTTCTGCAATCACTATCGATAGGTGATCACTTTCTGTAAGTCATTTGTTTTGTAGACGTTCATTTGTTTTGTAGGCGTTCATGTTTTTTGTAGACGTTCATTTGTTTTACACATTAAACAAATGAACGTCAACAAAACATATTCATTCGGATATATGAGCGCGATGTCGTGACACTACGAATAGTTCCCAGTAGTTCTATTGAATACCCTTGTAAAAACATACATAGAACTAAACTGGAACATTTCCTATTACTTATCCAATTAGTTCTGTTCTCCTCATCAAGTTGCGCTAATAGAATTAGGACAGTTCTATCATAGAATTGTTCAATACTACTACTATACTGGTAATAATCCCACAAAATAGTAGAACTTGAAATTAACGAACTGAAATTAATAAACTAATTACACAACAATATTATCTGGGAATACGGTTAAGCTTTGAAAGACCCACCATACCCCCAGGGGTACTGCCAGGGGTACGGTGGGTCGGCAGCGAAAACTGTGCAGTACAATCTACTTAGTTGTTTAATACTAAAAGGAGAAAAACAAGAACAAGTGAATGGACTTTGATCATCCGTCAATGTTTGTAAGTTACGTATGATTTTGTATTTCTATAATAATAATATATTGTGTTGATTCAGCCTCAAATCACTTTTATTACTTGACAAAAACACACATCAGTATTTTATTATTACGAATGTCCCATCTGGATACTTTGTTTTTTAGTCTTTGAACACGCACAATACTGCTTGTCTTTTACACTCGCTATACGCCAATTTTTTTATACACTCTATTATTTGTGATACTGAATTTATTATAAATTGTAAACAAAACGTTGTAATATTGTAATACTCATGAATGAGAAGTGATTCCATAACTTTTCATCATTTTCCTACTATAGTTTGTGCATAATCTCATTACACACGACGGCATTTTCAAATGTAACGTACACACACGCGAGTAAAAGAGCGAGCGCTTCCGACCTCAGCGCGTACGCGACTAAAGCCAAATGAGACATTTAGCCTGTTTTTAATGTGCCACTTTTGAAGTTCGCATAACTCATCTACGGTTTTTACACGCACACACGAAACCCCCCCTCCCCTCCCCCCGCTCACTCGCTGACCCCACCGCCGTGTTTTTGTTTTTGCGGGGGGTGAGGTCGAGCTACGCACTGTACTGCAACCTCGCCTTAATGTGCATGCACCGTTCAATCTGGCGTCTACAAGAGATTGGCTTACATTATGTAACAGGTAATTTGGCAAGGGATGAAAATTATTGTACCAAGCCGAAGTGTACTATTGTATATCTGTTTTATAGAAACGGAGGCACCAATAATAGCGTACATTTGGTATTATAGTGAAGTTCAGAGCTGGATTCGATTGCTGGGTTTGAATTTATTAATATAAAATTAAATTGAAATAACACTGGTTCCAGTAATAAGTTTATTGGGTGGGAACAGCTGAAAAATTCCTACCTACAAAGTAAGTACTTCTCAGATTCTTTTTCCTAAATAAAAAAAAATATTCTTTTCAAAATTTATTTATAGTGTGTGGCTAAGATATTGGGCTTTCATATAACCCTGCATATCACATAAAATATTACGTGTTAATCCGAACCTTCGGTCATTGACACATAACGACTTCCCTACATACTTATTTGCGTAATAACTTTAGCAGTAAATGACATAATAGTTTCCGAAGCACGAAACCTCCAATGTAAACGACGTGGTAATATATCAAGGGATTTAGCTTAACCACGCGAGCAAAGTTGCAAACCACGACATTGATCCTCGTGCTAAGGATTTACTTAGATATAAATATACATGTAACTCATCAAAAGTTTTAAACTAGCTAAAATATTATATGCAAATCAATGTAGACCGATCTAACTCAGGATTACAAGTTTTAATTACAAACGGTTATTCTTAAGTTTTGAGTTATAAATACCAATGAGACTTTGTCCTATAAGGGTGCTTGTACACGGTGCATGTAGCTTGAGCATGTTGAGGCACGTGCGCGGGTTATATGCACCGTAAACATTTCGTTTAAAAAAATGTGCGGGTCTAGCGACTCGAACATGTACCAAAGCGAGCCACCCGCGCAACTAATTCGCGTGTTACTTGTTAAAATTACATTTTTAACATATATGTCTAGAATTACCGTAGCCAGGTAGGGATTTTCGGAACAGAAATGCAGTGGAAGGTGTAATACATCTACCTGACCACGATAGACAAGGATCCAGACACAATGCACTGCGTTGCACAGCGATGAATTATAATCCTAACTTCACCTAATATTAATAAAATGTCTTACCAACTCTTACTGATGCCAGGAGTGGAACTAAGTTAGGGAAAAACAAACAAAACTAAGGTGGCCACGATAGATTGAATGAATTATCCACTTAGCTGTTCCTTCCAACTTGTTGTCCTCTCCGTCTTAGAGCACGATGCACGTTCACAGGATTCACAATTACAGTTTTACAAAAGTTCAATATTTCACAAATTATCACAAACTTTGCCGGAAGTCAAAGGCGGCAATTACTTATTAAGTTAATTACAAGTTGATTCAATTCGCGTTAATTCAAAAGGCGATCAATTTATTTCAATTAGGTACAAGGCACGCGAGAGGGCAAACGGCGTGTTAATTTTTCAAGGCGGGAACGGAAGTGACAGTTCAGTGTGACCATTGTCAGAAATTTTCAATAGACTAAACAAAATGTTACTCAATCGATCTAATCGATTTGACTTATAATAAAAACTAATTCTATTTCAAACATCCACCCGCCCCGGACCGGCCTACCGGTCCGCTAATCAGTTGGTAGACGTGACAATGTTGCAACCGCTCTCCTCAGAATCGAACCGTCCACCAAGACCTCAGCAAATCGGGGAACTCCATCAGCCCCAGTTACCAAACGAAGGATGCGCCCCCTGCGCCATCTGAGTGGCGGAAGGTTAGCCTCCTTGATCAAAACGAGGTCACTAATCTTGGGTGGATTGGTCTTGTCGGTCCACTTAACGCGTTGCTGGAGTATGTGCAAATATTCCAAATTCCAGCGTTTCCAAAAGCTCTGAGTAATCTGGCGTACCAATTCAAAACGCGAGAGACGACCAGGTCTCGTATCAATATAGGGGTACTCAGGCAAGGCGACAAGTGGGCGACCAATCAAAAAATGGCCCGGCGTAAGGGCCTCCAAATCATTCGGATCTGAGGAGATCGGGCACAATGGCCTAGAGTTCAAAACGGCCTCAATCTTTCAAAACACAGTTGCGAGTTCCTCAAATGTAAGGACAGATTCACCGATTGTCCTGCGCAAGTGTGTTTTGCCCGATTTTACAGCGGCCTCAAAAATACCACCCCAGTGTGGACAATTTGGTGGGGAAAACAACCAATTTATCCCACGTCGGGCAAGCCTATCACCTATATCAGCCTTGTTGGTTTCAAGGAAATTAACAACATCATTCAAATAGTTATTGGTGCCCTTGAAGTTAGTGCCGCAGTCAGAGCGGATCAAGGAAGGCAGCCCTCTGCGGGATACAAATCTGTCAAATGTGGCTACAAACGCCTCGGTCGTAAGCGAGGAGACCAGTTCCAAATGTACGGCCTTTGTGGAGAGGCAAACAAAAACACACAAGTAGGCCTTAACAGTCTTGCTGTTTCGAACTGTCGACGTTTTCACCAAAAACATTACCCTTCCTTTTGGCGGCGCCGTAGTCGGGTAAAAAGGGACCAGCGAAGTCCGTGCCAACACCGTCAAACGTCCTGCTTTCAGTTACGCGATCTGCCGGTAAGTCCCCCATCAAGGGCTGCATGGTAGAAGCCTTGAGCTTATAGCAAGGGATGCAGCGAAAGACTACACTCCGAATAATTCTTCGGGCAGACAAGATCCAAAACTCGCGTTGCAAAATGGCCAAGAGCGCATTACAACCAGCACGCGAATTTTTAAGGTGACGGTCAGTTACCAACAAGCGTACCAAATGACCGTCCTTAGGTAACAAAAGGGGGTGACGTGCTCCGTAAGGGAGGTTGGCGTTCTTGAGACGCCCTCCAACGCGCAAGAGACCCGTATCGTCCAAAAAGGGGTTCAATTTAGAGACAGCTCCCGACAATTTCGATCTCCCTGATTTAAGGATAGCAATCTCCTTTTCAAAATGCGCCAATTGCACAGAACGAACCCAAAAGGTGAGGGACTCCTGTCGTTCCTGTGGTGAGATAAACGGTGTCAGTCGTTTCTGTTGTGGGTGCCTAAAGTTAAAAATAAAACGCTTTATCCAAGCAGTGACACCTAACAACTTGTCGAGGGAGCTGTAACGATTCATAAAAAAATCGGGGTCGAAGGCGCATTCTACCTTCTCAAGAGCGAGTGTTCGTAGACCCGGAAAATTAGAAGTATTCAAAACTGGCGTTCGAGGCCAATCGGTTTCTGGTCGACTCAACCATTCCGGACCCCACCACAGCGAATGACCTATCAAACTAGGCGTCAAGCATCCGAGCGAGGCACAATCAGCGGGGTTGAGCTCACCTGGCACGTGTCTCCAAACAAGTTTGACTTCGGATTTCTGGATTTGGGAAACGCGGTTAGCGACAAATACCTCCAAGGTGTGGACAGAAGCCTTCAACCAACAAAGAACAATTTGGCTGTCTATCCCACTAATACAAATGCTTTTACCCAAAGTACTAGACACGTGGTTCAACAATCGCACGAGTAGTACTGCTCCCGAGAGCTCCAATTTCGGGATGGTCAGAGATGTTCGAAGGGGTGCAACCTTGCTCTTCGCCATGATCAGGGAAACCCTCACCTGACCTGAGGCACTAACTGTGCGCATGTACACCACGGCCGCGTGACCACGTTCCGAGGCATCACAAAACCCGTGAAGGGTGGCCTTGTACTTACCGGGAGGAAGGATGGGACGAGGCAAGGAGATCTCGTTGACGGCAGGAAGCGAGGATACAAAAGAGGTCCATTCCTCAACAAGAGTGCCGTGTAGAGGTTCGTCCCAGGTCAATCCTGCTGTCCAAAGCTTCTGCAAGAAGCATTTTGCCCAAAATATGATAGGACAAATCCAACCGTTCGGATCAAAGGTTCTGGCGACAGTAGACAACACGAGACGTTTAGTCCAAAAACAAGGCAATTTCAAGTCTACGTTATACGTAAAGATGTCTTGGACTGGTCTGTACTGAACGCCGAGAACAGCCATCATGGCGGGGTTGTCAACAATCTCAAACAAATGTGGATCCTGCTGATGATCCTCTGGCAAGCCTTCCAAAAGCGCTGGTGAGTTGGAAATCCATTTACGCAACTCATAACCAGCGGAGGCCAAAATACCTATCAATTCGTCCCGCAGGAGGATCGCCTCGTCCGCTGTGGAGGCGCCCGAGCAAATGTCATCGACGTAAATATCGTCCTTCAAGATGGCAGAGGCTCGTGGGAAACGTAGGCCCTCGCGGTCTGCGAGCTCCCAAAGAGAACGTATTGCCAAGTAGGGGCTTGACCTTAACCCGTACGTATTAGTATTGAGCTCGTAGACGACCATGGGATCACGAGGAGACTCTCTCCAAAGGATCAGCTGGAAGCGACGGTCATCAGGGTGGATAATAGTCTGCCTGAACATCATTTTTATGTCGGCCACAAAGACAACCTGATGTCGTCGGAAGCTGGTGATGACGTCACAAGGGTCCGTGACCAACTTGGGACCAGAATGCAAGCACTGGTTCAAGGATACGCCTGTTGAAGTCTGCGCAGAACCATCAAACACTGTGCGCAGCTTGCCAGTTGATGGCTTCAATACCGCATGATGCGGTAGAAAGTAGTGCTCCACCGAACGCCATTCCAAATTTGACACAGACATGTGTCCCAATTGTTCATATTCTCTCATGAACTCAATGTACTTCTGTCTGAGCTCCGGATCACGACCCATGCGACGCTCCATGGCCAACAATCTCTTTTCGGCTAAAGGTCGTGACATACCAAGCGGAGGCCGAACAGACAGGAAGGGTAGCCTCGTAATAATCCGACCAGAACGGAGTCGAACAGTGTTGTTCTGGAAGAACAGCTCGCACTCCTCATGTTCTGGATTCAAACGGGCAGCTTGAGGAGGCTCTTCTACTTCCCAAAACCTCTGAACTGCATCAGAGAGAGCAGAGCCTACAGCCAACTAATTATCAAGTTCAGGTGGAGGGGGGTCCCTAGGTACAGGTCCCATCAAAGCAAATCCAAATATGGTCGGGATGGCAGTCAAACCATTTGGCACCAAGACCCGTTTCCCACCAATCAAAATTCCACCGAGGACATCAGAGCCAATCAACAAATCGATTTGTCCCGGTGTGTCAAATTTGGGGTCTGCCAGTTCCAATCCCGATGTCAAATTCACCACAGCAGCAGGTAGCTGCTTCTGTGGATGCATACCCAAAATATTCTTCAGCACAATAGCCGAGGTTTTAATCCTCGGGTGTGAAGATTCAACAGTGCCAGACAAAACCTTAACTTGCCCTTCAACATTAGAGGCTACGTCACCTATGCCCCGTATACAATTTGGAAAAGAGCCCATATTTAATTTAACCTGCCCTACCAAATAAGTGGAAACAATGCAACCTTGTGAACCTGTGTCCAATATAGCACGGACAACAACAGTGGTCCCCGTGGGTCCCCAGACCCTAACAGCAACCGTTGGTAGGATAACGGTCTCATGGGGGAGGTTGGCGTTATAGGGCAGGGCTCAATGACCTATTGTTGCCTGGGCGGCGACCGTTGGCCAGGACCAGGCAAGTCAAAACGAGGGTGCGGCTTGAAGTCCTCAAAGGCGCGATGACTTGATCCGCGCGCCATCTGTGGGGGGTCATAATGACGCACCCGCCCAAAACGAGGTGGGCGCGAGTCAAGGCGGGGACGCTCCGCCAAAGGAGGGGAATACCTGGGGCAGCAGTCATGGTGCTGGTGACTCTGAACAGCACATTCAGGTGCGCGAGAGAGAGGAGGCGTGCGCACGCTACGGTTCTCCAAGCGGGGCGAGTGGCGATCAATTGAGCGAGGCGACTCTCGGCTACGCGCCGGTGAGCCTCGGCTGCCACCTTCAAAACACCCGCCCGTGCGCGGCGTCGGCTGGTTGGAAAAGCGGCCAACCTCTCTGGCATTCATACAGAGAATGTCCAAATGCTGTCCTCCACAGTGAGGACAGGGGCGAGAGTTTGGGCAGTCTCGCTGGTAGTGGGACCCCAAACAAGAGAAGCAAAGGCGGCGGGCATTCGCGATGCGCCTACGAGAGGCGACATGCAGGTCCAAGAATGCCCTGCAACTGGCCGTTTTGTGCCCCATGACTTTGCAATAAGAGCACTCCGCTGGGCTCTGCGTGACTGCAAAGCGAGGAGGGCGCCGGTCAACATTGGCTCGGGTGTGAACGCGAGCCTGCTCCTTGACCTTGGGCGGCTGCGACTTAGCCGGCGTGTCACCACCGGAGTTGTCCAAGACCCGGCACTCATCCTCGAGGAACCTCTCCAGGTCAGCAAAGGGGGGCAGATGGGTCGCGCTATCCCCACCAAAGCGCTGTTCAAAACGCGACGTCAGGTCGGCAGCCAGCTTCTTTAACACAATGTGCACCAATAGATAGGACCATTGGTCCACGGGCAAGACCTGGTCCAAGACCTGGGCAAAGTCTTCGCTGACCTTATTTCGCTGGTCAGCGGTGAAATCAATGACTGACACTTCAAGACAGCAAGTGCTGAAAGTGCGGAATTGCTGTTCCACACTTGCCAGGCGATCGTCAATCCGCTCGTACCTTTGTAGTAAGGCCTGCTGGCGATCAGGCCGGTTCACTAAGGCATTGGCCGAGGCAAACCAGCGCAAGTCTGATGCAATAGCACCAGCAGCCGCACGCAAGTCCTTGATAGCTGACATAATCAAAATTCAAAAGAGCCCGGACAAGCGTTAAATAAAATTAACAATCAAAACTTAATATTTGTTAATTCTTTGAAACCAACAAAGTATTAGCCTGTTTACTGCTGGTACAAGCAAGTGACAGGTATTTACTGCCCAACAAAAAATAGTTTTAATATATTGAAACAAACACAAAAGTTATCAAAAGTTGTAACTTATAACAAATTAAAAGTTTAAACTTCAAATTAATTGATGAATTATTTGCAACAGACAGACTGGCTGTGTTATTTGAGATATACAATAGTAAGTAAGTACAGAATATGTGTTACCTAGCAATATAATCTATATATTATAACAAACAAAGGTTTATCAAAAGTTTGGTTGTTATAAGTAATGATTCAAACTTAATATAACAATATATGCAATAAACTAAATCAATTGATACATATAACTATTATGTATCCAACCAAAACTGACTATTTAATGATTAGAACAACAAATTCTAGTTAGATTTCAACAATTCCAGTCAAACAATTACTGATTTGAGGTTATTTCAATGACAATGTGTTTCAAATTAAGTAGGTTAACCAATACAAATAACTGTTATGTATTTAAGCAAAACTGACCTAACAACACTACAACACTGTTAACCTGTTAACAAATGAGATGCTTAGCTCAGATACAAGTTTACAATATAGGCACAGTTAACCACGCTCTGCTACCAAAAATTATGTCTAGAATTACCGTAGCCAGGTAGGGATTTTCAGAACAGAAATGCAGTGGAAGGTGTAATACATCTACCTGACCACGATAAACAAGGATCCAGACACAATGCACTGCGTTGCACAGCGATGAATTATAATCCTAACTACACCTAATATTAATAAAATGTCTTACCAACTCTTACTGATGCCAGGAGTGGAACTAAGTTAGGGAAAAACAAACAAAACTAAGGTGGCCACGATAGATTGAATGAATTATCCACTTAGCTGTTCCTTCCAACTTGATGTCCTCTCCGTCTTAGAGCACGATGCACGTTCACAGGATTCACAATTACAGTTTTACAAAAGTTCAATATTTCACAAATTATCACAAACTTTGCCGGAAGTCAAAGGCGGCAATTACGTATTAAGTTAATTACAAGTTGATTCAATTCGCGTTAATTCAAAAGGCGATCAATTTATTTCAATTAGGTACAAGGCACGCGAGAGGGCAAACGGCGTGTTAATTTTTCAAGGCGGGAACGGAAGTGACAGTTCAGTGTGACCATTGTCAGAAATTTTCAATAGACTAAACAAAATGTTACTCAATCGATCTAATCGATTTGACTTATAATAAAAACTAATTCTATTTCAAACAATATGATTTTAAAAGAATTTTCGTTCGTCGAGACATTTTGACGCGATTCAAGTCATAAAGCTACCGCGCGAATAGCGTGCACATGTAGATCTTGACCACGAACAAATAACTTGTACATACAGCTTGCACAAGTAGCCCGTGTCTTTACTTGCTCCAGTTATTTGCACCATGTACAAGAACAAGCGAGTAACTTGAACATGTAGCTTGCGTATATATCTCACGCGTGTAACCCGCACCTTTACTTGCTCCAGCTACATGCACCGGGTACAAGCACCCTAACTGGAATCAGACACAATGGAGTTGACGTGCCAATTTTAGACAGAAACTCTTTAAACAATAAAGAATTAAAAAAAAAAACCAATGAGACTGATTCGCCATTGGGCATAGAGCAAATCGCTTTATGTACTGTAAAACTCCGTCAGTAGAATCTGAATGGCGTCATTTGCGAATACTTGGGCTGATGAGTGTTACCCATTAGAATTTCTACAGTTTCACAAACCGGTTCGACAGTTCGTATCACGATCGTACCTTTAGTCTGAAACTAAAACTGTGTGGAAACTGTGTCACAGTAAGCACGTCAAAAAGAATCAAATATTTTTTTACCTCTATTTTTATAAATAAATTTGATGGTACATATAATAAAATACGTTTAAAATCCCTTTATATATAGCATCTCTTCAAATAAATAAAGATTGAAATTAAATTACAGTATGCGGGTTATATCGCGATGTATTGGTTTGACTGAGATTACAATTAAACCGAATGATCTAGAAACTATTTTTTATAATCCGAAGTTTCGATTACTTTACAGGAATTACTGTATTTAATTGCGTAAACCCATGAAAATACAATCAATAAAGGTTGCCACTCAATAAAACACAATATCACACATTAATTCAGCAACAACAGTACAAATATCGCTTTTTCGCGTCCATTGTCCACGAACTCATCGACAAAAGCGATAATAGGCATCACGACTGAACCGAGTAACCACGTAAGGTCTATTATTTAACCCAAAAACACGCCAGATAATATCTGTTATCGTTCCCTTACTTCTATTTTTGTACGAGAAATGCGGTAAGCACGTATGAAAGAGAGTTTTTATACCGATGTATTAAATAAACCTTAAGGCTTACGGTCTGGCAGACTCATGACAACAACCTTCGTGCAACGTTGCAAGAGTTTTGCAAGAGTTTGTATATGGGTGTAACACCCCAATAGCGGGCCACCCTCCACCACTTAATGATGAGTTTAAAGTCTATATAGTGGAGTATGATTGATAGGAAAGTTGGTACTACCTACGATATAAAACACCGCAATTTCCTCGTCGTCCTAGTTTTACATCACTTAGATTAGAGGTAGGGAAGGTAGTATTGCCGGAATTGAAACGCCCCATATGTGCGATTGGTTTGAAATTATTATTCGCATTTCTGGTAAATTATTTTCACATACCATGTGAATTGCTCTTCAAGTAGTTGGATTAGTAGTTTGGAGTGCAATTTATATTTAGTGCGACACGCGGTTACCTTACCGCAGGAGAGATTGCAGCGGCAAAATTCTGAAGATTGCAGTTAGTGATGGCTCAGGCATGCCATCAAGAGACTTTTTAAGTACCTTAATATTAATTACCTTTATATTTTAGTAGTATAATGTACATTTAAGATAGGTACTGTAATCTAAAAATGTTATGCAAGCAACATATTTTTATATATTTTTTTCAAAAATGCGAAGTTTTTAATCTGAAGGTTTTGTTGTCTTGCCAGTTTGGTTTGGACTACTGGTAAGAAAACTGATCTATGATTGACTGACCTTCTTATATACAAGTTTTCTATCTGTCTAGAGAAGCAACTACCTGTTCTATTTTATGCTCCAATAAACTATTTTGATTCAGGTGTCCATCGATATTGAAAACGCAAGTGAAGCGTGGAGGAAATACTAAGGTGGTTCTACGGAGTTAGCCTTACAAATTATATATCGACAGCAATTCTGTATCAGCACTCTGTGACCTAACTAAAAAGATGATTTTCCTTGAATAGACTGCTTTTAATAAAATAGGACACCCTCAGGTGCTTTATCCCAAAACTAAAATTTTAACTTGCCGAATGTCAAATAAGCAATGTTATAAGCTGTTTATTAACCTTTTCATTAATGGTTATACAGAAACATTTATTAAGAAACATCAAGCATTTTCAATGCCATACATAAGAATAGTTTACATTCATTAGTTTACAAAACTAAATTATAAGCTATTTATCATATATACAAACAAAATAAATCTACTTATATAACTAAACTATCCTAAGCTAAACTATAAAAACTAAATAATTAAAGATAACAAAAGAAAAAATAAATCAATAAGAAAAGGAAATTGACTACGACGCGTCAAAAAATTCCTCCGCAACGCTGTCAGCTGGTAGCGTGCCCAGAAGGCTGGCAGCATTGCCACGTTGAATAGCAATGCTTAATCTTTCTGCGAAATATAAACCAGCCCTCTGGTCACGGGAAGCGTCGATCAGTCTTTTGGCGATTTCTTTGTAAAGAGCGCGTGCACTAAGGCCCCATGGCCCCAGCGTTTCGACCCCAAACGGCTCAAAAACGTAATTACCAGATAGGTTTCCGTATTTGCGCCGTTTGAGGGTCTCAGCTGATGCAGCAGTAGCGCCAGCCGATCCAGCTGTACTTGGAGGATGTGATGGCGCAAGGGTATCGACGCATGTCGCGTCCCATACCAGAGGCCTGCCCATCTTCCAAGGTAATAAGGACATACCGTCTGGTCTCTTCCCATCGTCGCGTACCAAGCCATTCGGTTCAAGATGAGCTGGTACTCCGGCGGTGACAAGAGCTCGACGGAGTATGTCGTTAATGTGGGCATGTCGGGAAATACGCCCAGCACTCCTGCTGCACGATAAGCCATGGTGGCCAAGACTGTCGACGGCTTCACCACAGTGACAGCGATGCGGAGAAACGCAAACAGCTCCCAAGCGTAGGCAAGAAGCGATGCGGAAAGTTGTATCGTACAGAAACTAGTTCTATTTATGTTTAACAAATAGAACTAGTTTCTGGGTAGTTTCCAGGGTTAAAATAATTACATTTTATTTAGTAGTATTTTAGATTATAAAAAAATATTGGACACGTATTTTTATCTTTTTTCGATTAAATAAAAAATAACAAAGATATAGCCCATTAAAGTTACGTGTGACGTCATCTACTGCGAAAAAATGTAGCACGGCGTGACGTTATACGTAACTTTAATGAGCTTTATCTTGGTCATTTTTGGTTTAATTTACAAATAAAAAAATACGTATCGCTTATTTTTGAATAATCTAAAGGACGGACTTATAATTTTTTTTTGTCAACTAGCCTATTGTGTTAACTACTTCTTAGCTGTCTGGCGTTTGTGCATTAATGTATAACTTTTTATTGCTTATTATTATACTATCAACCATCGAGTGTCACCTTGTAATAATCGTCAATCATATTTTGTCAATAGTTGGCTAATTGAGTTGATTACATGTGTCTTATGGTTTTACCCTCCAGTATAAAGGCTCTGCTGCCATTTTTGACACCGAAGGCTTGAAGAGTGATGTTACAGATATTATTAATTGTAGTGTCAATGCAAGTCTGACGTTTTGTTACTAAGTTTAGTTTGCTCAAATAAAGAACTTCTCCGGCTTTATTATATTGGTTTAAATCCCACGTATGACTGTCACACACAAACTTATTTTGATAGCTGTCGGGTTCGTAGTACCTAATTCTACGTAAGTCTACGCGGCTACGTGATATCTTATTCTATGAACTGCCAGCAGATAAACCAGACTGTATTGCAATATAACCAGCACTTGTATAAAGCTTTTGATTATAACTGATTTACTTCTACGAATAACACGAAAAGCAAATAAATTCCTCTACAGTCCGCATCAATCAAAATATTGTCGGTACTGGGAAATTTGAGAAAGTTGTATAAAATGATAAAATAATACCTAGAGCGAAGAATGAGTGAAGCGTCCGTAGGTGAGGTCATTGAACCGTGCGTGGTGTGTCGGTTAATACACTTAGTTGTTTATGTGTAACATGAATGTGTATTATTGTTTGCTATGCTATGTTTTATGTGTGCATACTCAAATTCTGTTTGTTTCGTATGTACGTAGCTGTGTTTGACTTATTAGTGGTATTGCAAAACATAGATGACTGTTTATTGCACTATACAAATAACTACTAATGACTGCACGTATGGTATTGTATTAAGCGGTAACCTAACCGTAAGGGACTTTTTATTCATACTTTGTGTGATCCGCAAATTTTTGTTTAATGTCTGGAAATTCTCTGCGTATTTAATCTTGTTAAGTAGCTCCCAATACAGAATCTAATCGAAAATCGGGATTTGTAAAGACTTTAATTTTTAAATGTAAAATGCATCCATACATATAGAGACTCACGCCTTATTCCCGTGCTTGCTTTTGAGTACAAATTTAAATAAAATAGGAATTAATCGAAAGCCTGTTAACGAGAATGTACCTAACATTCTATACAGACTTGTACATAAACTATAGGTCAATTTATAAAGAATACTTTGTTGTTTACATACACACAAGCAGTACGTGTGATCAAAGTGTTCGGGCAATGACCCGAACATTGTAGGACGAATCAAGTTAAATAATTTTATATTTTATATTATAGAAATAGGGTGTAAATTTGTCTACCAGACTTCGTATTAAAATTTAAAATATTATTTTGTCCGCCCAGACACAGACAAAACCAGCAATTAATTTCGATTGCGACTTTCTGTGGTTCCATTAGCAATTGTTTCATTGATATTTTGTAGCACAGACACTCAACTTATAATCAAAATTATAAAATCAGAGAAATATTTATTCTTAAATACTTATAGTTTGGTTTGCCTATACCTACTTCTTCTTCTGTCTGCCCTGTTCCCATATTCCGTGGGGTCGGCGTAGATATGTCTTTCTCTTCCATTCTCTCTTATCAGTCGTCATCTGATTTTTCACTCCCTTTTCATTCATTTCATCCTTCACACAATCCATCCATCTTTTCTTTGATCTTCTTCTTGCCTTATATCCTTCAACTCTCATATTCATCACCTTTGGTTTGCCTGCTATTGTGAAAATTTTATTTTCACTGGATTATTATAAGTAAGCCCCTGTCCTTGCAGTGGAAAGAAAGAAAATACATTAAAGTGCTAACAACGATTGCCAAAAAATTGTGCCACTTAAAAAAAATTGTGCCTTTTTCAGGGAAATGATATTAAAGTAAACATTATAACCTACATATGTATAATGTAATTGCTTGGCGTTAATTTGGCAAGCTCGCATAGATAAGTGACTTCCGCTAAGATTGATTCATGAGAATATTGCTTGAAAAAATAATTCTGTAAGTGATAAACGCATTTATAAATATGATTACTCCAACAATGAAATAAAGTGTTGGCAATTTTATAGTTTTCTACATAACTTCACGCCTTTTATCCCCGAAGGGGTAGGCAGAGGCGTATAAACACCCACATTTCGCCAGTTAAGTTTAAGTCCCAATGTAATAGGGGGCGAGCCTATTTGGCACATTATTAAGCGAGCGATAATTATTTTTTTTAATACACACATAACTTCGAAAAGTCAGAGGTGTGTACCCGAGGTACCTGGGGATCGAACCCGAGACCATCGTCTCGGCAGTCCGTTACGTACACCACTAGGCTATCGCCGCTATATATTTATAGTATCTTTAAAATAATAATTATGTTGTAATAAATCTCTCTTACTAGGCCTGCTGAATGTAGTTGAAGGTATATACGCCGTTGATTTATTTATTGTTTTTTGGGAAACGAACAAATATATTACATAACAAAAAGACTATAAGATACAAATAAAACATAATCCAGAGCAGTTTCCACAATATTGCTTTACACTTTGTGACGAACATAGGTATAAATAGTATTAAATGATTAAAGAATAAAATTAAAGCAAGAAAATATGGAAAATATTTGGTAAAAAAAAATACAATTAGATATACATTATAGTTGATAATGTATATCACACTGCATTCTTTGAAAATTTGGAAAAAATAAATTCAATATAATATACATTATCAACTAGGTGTTAAGGTTGACTTGATGACTGCCTGTGTGGTCCTGCGGTAGTGTAAGCGACTGCGGATCATGAGGTCTCGGGTTCGATTCCCGGGTCGAACAAAAAGTGATATTGGGTTTTTCTGTTAGGAATTATCCAATAGAAGTTCGGAGTCAGGGAGTTGGCGGTGTCACACCCCCGTGCC
This sequence comes from Euclidia mi, assembly GCA_944739405.2. Classification (NCBI taxonomy): domain Eukaryota; kingdom Metazoa; phylum Arthropoda; class Insecta; order Lepidoptera; family Erebidae; genus Euclidia; species Euclidia mi. Next base: position 34,138,433 of record OX123202.2, on the reverse strand, counting down.
TCGGAAAGCACGTTAAGCCGTTGGTCCTGCGCCCAATCTCTCTCCGGTCGTGTCGCATGTGGCGTCCCATCGGACTATGAGAGTGAGGGAATAGAGAGTGCACTTGTGTATGCGCACATACTTGTGCACTATAATATATCCCGCGCAGATGGCAAGTCTCATATATAGACAAGCCGCCGTGGCCGAAATCGGTCAGGAGGACGTTTTTGTTAAGGTTGTTATAATTAGTAAGCGATCTTTTAAATTTAGCCAGAGTTAAATGAAATAAATCCATGTTATCATAATTTCCTTCAATTTGATTGTTGTAAGTGCGACAAGATCTTCGGGTAAAAGTATTCATAGCGTAATTGGTCTTAGCTACGGGAATGTGAAAGACAGACTTCTTTCTTGCACTTAGTCGTGGGCATCCAAAACTTATTTTATTCAAAAGATAAGGGGAGTCCACATGATTTTTTATAATCTTATAAAGGAAAACCAAATCATGTTTCATGCGTCGAGATTCTAGGGTGAGCAAATTCAGCGCAAACGGTTCATTACCAACATGTGATGTAATTTTTCTTTTTTTCACATAGCCAAGTGATGTGTCTCATAAATTTATTTTGAATCCTTTCTATTTGATCAATATATACCTTATATTGGGGATTCCACACAACATACATACTCCAGTATTGGTAGGACAATGGTTTTACAAAGTAGTAATAAGGTGGTCAGTTGTTTAAAATCCTTTGTTATTCTTAATACAAAGCCCAACATACGAAACGCTTTATGGTGACAGATGCGACATGCTGATCGAAAATAAGCTTACTATCTAGCAGTACCCCCAGGTCTCTCACCTCGGACCCTCTCTTAATAGGTTCTTTGTTAAGCAAGTAATTGTATTCTATTATTTTCTTTTTTCTAGTAAATGTAATAACATTACATTTTTTGACGTTAAGATAGAGTTGATTATTTTTACAATAATTACACAAATTATCTAAATCATTTTGCAATTCTTGACAGTCATTTACACTTTTAATTATTTTGTAAATTTTTTTGTCATCGGCATACAACAATATACTAGATCTTTTAAAATTGATTACTACGTCATTAATATATATATTAAATAAAAGAGGTCCGAGATGAGAGCCCTGTGGGACGCCAGATGTAATTGGCGTAAATGAGGAACAGAATCCTTTTATAGTTACAGCTTGACTGCGATCACGAAGGTATGAAGCAAACCAGCGAAGCAAATCTCCGTGTATACCGATGTACTCCAGTTTCTTCAAAAGTATGTTATGTGAGATTTTATCAAAAGCTTTTGAGTAATCGGTAACACGGTTTGAGTAACACGGCATCGACCTGATAACCACCATCCATGGCGTTAGCAACAAAATCAATAAATTCGCATAAATTTGTTGCACTAGACTTTCTGCCAATAAATCCGTGTTGCTCTGGTATTAATATAGGCCTGATAATTGGAGTGATAAAGTCACAGATAATACATTCTAAAAGAGGGATACATTTTCCCAGTACCGACAATATTTTGATTGATGCGGACTGTAGAGGAATTTATTTGCTTTTCGTGTTATTCGTAGAAGTAAATCAGTTATAATCAAAAGCTTTATACAAGTGCTGGTTATATTGCAATACAGTCTGGTTTATCTGCTGGCAGTTCATAGAATAAGATATCACGTAGCCGCGTAGACTTACGTAGAATTAGGTACTACGAACCCGACAGCTATCAAAATAAGTTTGTGTGTGACAGTCATACGTGGGATTTAAACCAATATAATAAAGCCGGAGAAGTTCTTTATTTGAGCAAACTAAACTTAGTAACAAAACGTCAGACTTGCATTGACACTACAATTAATAATATCTGTAACATCACTCTTCAAGCCTTCGGTGTCAAAAATGGCAGCAGAGCCTTTATACTGGAGGGTAAAACCATAAGACACATGTAATCAACTCAATTAGCCAACTATTGACAAAATATGATTGACGATTATTACAAGGTGACACTCGATGGTTGATAGTATAATAATAAGCAATAAAAAGTTATACATTAATGCACAAACGCCAGACAGCTAAGAAGTAGTTAACACAATAGGCTAGTTGACAAAAAAAAATTATAAGTCCGTCCTTTAGATTATTCAAAAATAAGCGATACGTATTTTTTTATTTGTAAATTAAACCAAAAATGACCAAGATAAAGCTCATTAAAGTTACGTATAACGTCACGCCGTGCTACATTTTTTCGCAGTAGATGACGTCACACGTAACTTTAATGGGCTATATCTTTGTTATTTTTTATTTAATCGAAAAAAGATAAAAATACGTGTCCAATATTTTTTTATAATCTAAAATACTACTAAATAAAATGTAATTATTTTAACCCTGGAAACTACCCAGAAACTAGTTCTATTTGTTAAACATAAATAGAACTAGTTTCTGTACGATACAACTTTCCGCATCGCTTCTTGCCTACGCTTGGGAGCTGTTTGCGTTTCTCCGCATCGCTGTCACTGTGGTGAAGCCGTCGACAGTCTTGGCCACCATGGCTTATCGTGCAGCAGGAGTGCTGGGCGTATTTCCCGACATGCCCACATTAACGACATACTCCGTCGAGCTCTTGTCACCGCCGGAGTACCAGCTCATCTTGAACCGAATGGCTTGGTACGCGACGATGGGAAGAGACCAGACGGTATGTCCTTATTACCTTGGAAGATGGGCAGGCCTCTGGTATGGGACGCGACATGCGTCGATACCCTTGCGCCATCACATCCTCCAAGTACAGCTGGATCGGCTGGCGCTACTGCTGCATCAGCTGAGACCCTCAAACGGCGCAAATACGGAAACCTATCTGGTAATTACGTTTTTGAGCCGTTTGGGGTCGAAACGCTGGGGCCATGGGGCCTTAGTGCACGCGCTCTTTACAAAGAAATCGCCAAAAGACTGATCGACGCTTCCCGTGACCAGAGGGCTGGTTTATATTTCGCAGAAAGATTAAGCATTGCTATTCAACGTGGCAATGCTGCCAGCCTTCTGGGCACGCTACCAGCTGACAGCGTTGCGGAGGAATTTTTTGACGCGTCGTAGTCAATTTCCTTTTCTTATTGATTTATTTTTTCTTTTGTTATCTTTAATTATTTAGTTTTTATAGTTTAGCTTAGGATAGTTTAGTTATATAAGTAGATTTATTTTGTTTGTATATATGATAAATAGCTTATAATTTAGTTTTGTAAACTAATGAATGTAAACTATTCTTATGTATGGCATTGAAAATGCTTGATGTTTCTTAATAAATGTTTCTGTATAACCATTAATGAAAAGGTTAATAAACAGCTTATAACATTGCTTATTTGACATTCGGCAAGTTAAAATTTTAGTTTTGGGATAAAGCACCTGAGGGTGTCCTATTTTATTAAAAGCAGTCTATTCAAGGAAAATCATCTTTTTAGTTAGGTCACAGAGTGCTGATACAGAATTGCTGTCGATATATAATTTGTAAGGCTAACTCCGTAGAACCACCTTAGTATTTCCTCCACGCTTCACTTGCGTTTTCAATATCGATGGACACCTGAATCAAAATAGTTTATTGGAGCATAAAATAGAACAGGTAGTTGCTTCTCTAGACAGATAGAAAACTTGTATATAAGAAGGTCAGTCAATCATAGATCAGTTTTCTTACCAGTAGTCCAAACCAAACTGGCAAGACAACAAAACCTTCAGATTAAAAACTTCGCATTTTTGAAAAAAATATATAAAAATATGTTGCTTGCATAACATTTTTAGATTACAGTACCTATCTTAAATGTACATTATACTACTAAAATATAAAGGTAATTAATATTAAGGTACTTAAAAAGTCTCTTGATGGCATGCCTGAGCCATCACTAACTGCAATCTTCAGAATTTTGCCGCTGCAATCTCTCCTGCGGTAAGGTAACCGCGTGTCGCACTAAATATAAATTGCACTCCAAACTACTAATCCAACTACTTGAAGAGCAATTCACATGGTATGTGAAAATAATTTACCAGAAATGCGAATAATAATTTCAAACCAATCGCACATATGGGGCGTTTCAATTCCGGCAATACTACCTTCCCTACCTCTAATCTAAGTGATGTAAAACTAGGACGACGAGGAAATTGCGGTGTTTTATATCGTAGGTAGTACCAACTTTCCTATCAATCATACTCCACTATATAGACTTTAAACTCATCATTAAGTGGTGGAGGGCAGAGGCAGCTCGTGAAAGATTATATTGGGTGTTCACTAAAAAAAATTACTGCTTACCATTTATTTTGTGAATGCTATTACAATTAATAGTAAGACGTGCTAAATCATCGATACCTACCTCAACTGTCCACGCAGTATCAACTCCGGCGCCACTAAACGAAATACACGGAAAACATAACAACTTCTTACTTCCTTCGCATTTTTGCAACCACATAACCAAAGCGTTTTATCATATTTGAAGTTTTTTAAGATTTTCACAGTTTTTTATAAAGTTTATGCTGTTATATTCCATATTAGTTACACAATTTAACTGACGGCCGGTTGGCGTAGCGGGAGTGTAAGCGACTGCTACATCGAAGGTCGCGGGTTCGATTCCCGCTCAAGTCAAACATTTGTGTGCATGAACATGGATGTTTGTCTTGGTCTGGGTGTTTCTATGTATAATATGTATGTATTTACAAAAAAAAAAAGTATATATGTATGTTTATCCATTATCTAGTACCCATAGTACAAGCTCTGCTTAGTTTGGGACTAGATGGTGTTGTGTGAATGTGGTAGAATATAGAATATAGAATATAGAATTTAACTGTCTTTCTTAAACAAATACACACAATCACGCATACAATGAACTATATTTTAAACACAAATTCTTTTCTAATTACCAACGCACTCGCAGAGAAATGTTTTGCTTTTGTTTACATTCAAATTTCAAATGATACCGGCAAAACACAATAAAAAAAACGGCGCACACGTTTTAATTTTCTTCGTGACAAATGGTCATACCATTTAGTCGGGTAATATATTCGCGCATGCGCACCTCGTCAAGCTAGCCAGGAGCGGCGCTCCGTATTTGGCTTATTTCTCATACAAATCTTTTGTCTCACGCGCCCAGCGCATAGAACGCTCTCTCTTTCGCACTCATTACATTTCAGTATTAAGCGTTGTACTAAGCTTTCGTCAACGAAGAGCGCTGTTATGAGCGCTCCACTCAACAAAAATACCTATGTAGGTTTCAAGAGTGTTGACAAAATTATGATAAACAGCTTAGTAGTCAAATACTTATTAGTGGATATGCATTATAGAAAAGAGAATAGGTGTGTATTAAAATATTGAGTATGTTTATAGAAAAAGTTTATATGAGTTGTATCCATATATTTTATAATTTTGGGAGTTCACTGCTCCAGCGCTCGTTTGAACGAGCCGCCACTGGTGGAGGGTGGCCCGCTATTGGGGTGTTACACCCATATACAAACTCTTGCAAAACTCTTGCAACGTTGCACGAAGGTTGTTGTCATGAGTCTGCCAGACCGTAAGCCTTAAGGTTTATTTAATACATCGGTATAAAAACTCTCTTTCATACGTGCTTACCGCATTTCTCGTACAAAAATAGAAGTAAGGGAACGATAACAGATATTATCTGGCGTGTTTTTGGGTTAAATAATAGACCTTACGTGGTTACTCGGTTCAGTCGTGATGCCTATTATCGCTTTTGTCGATGAGTTCGTGGACAATGGACGCGAAAAAGCGATATTTGTACTGTTGTTGCTGAATTAATGTGTGATATTGTGTTTTATTGAGTGGCAACCTTTATTGATTGTATTTTCATGGGTTTACGCAATTAAATACAGTAATTCCTGTAAAGTAATCGAAACTTCGGATTATAAAAAATAGTTTCTAGATCATTCGGTTTAATTGTAATCTCAGTCAAACCAATACATCGCGATATAACCCGCATACTGTAATTTAATTTCAATCTTTATTTATTTGAAGAGATGCTATATATAAAGGGATTTTAAACGTATTTTATTATATGTACCATCAAATTTATTTATAAAAATAGAGGTAAAAAAATATTTGATTCTTTTTTGACGTGCTTACTGTGACACAGTTTCCACACAGTTTTAGTTTCAGACTAAAGGTACGATCGTGATACGAACTGTCGAACCGGTTTGTGAAACTGTAGAAATTCTAATGGGTAACACTCATCAGCCCAAGTATTCGCAAATGACGCCATTCAGATTCTACTGACGGAGTTTTACAGTACATAAAGCGATTTGCTCTATGCCCAATGGCGAATCAGTCTCATTGGTTTTTTTTTTTTAATTCTTTATTGTTTAAAGAGTTTCTGTCCAAAATTGGCACGTCAACTCCATTGTGTCTGATTCCAGTTAGGGTGCTTGTACCCGGTGCATGTAGCTGGAGCAAGTAAAGGTGCGGGTTACACGCGTGAGATATATACGCAAGCTACATGTTCAAGTTACTCGCTTGTTCTTGTACATGGTGCAAATAACTGGAGCAAGTAAAGACACGGGCTACTTGTGCAAGCTGTATGTACAAGTTATTTGTTCGTGGTCAAGATCTACATGTGCACGCTATTCGCGCGGTAGCTTTATGACTTGAATCGCGTCAAAATGTCTCGACGAACGAAAATTCTTTTAAAATCATATTGTTTGAAATAGAATTAGTTTTTATTATAAGTCAAATCGATTAGATCGATTGAGTAACATTTTGTTTAGTCTATTGAAAATTTCTGACAATGGTCACACTGAACTGTCACTTCCGTTCCCGCCTTGAAAAATTAACACGCCGTTTGCCCTCTCGCGTGCCTTGTACCTAATTGAAATAAATTAATCGCCTTTTAAATTAACGCGAATTGAATCAACTTGTAATTAACTTAATACGTAATTGCCGCCTTTGACTTCCGGCAAAGTTTGTGATAATTTGTGAAATATTGAACTTTTGTAAAACTGTAATTGTGAATCCTGTGAACGTGCATCGTGCTCTAAGACGGAGAGGACATCAAGTTGGAAGGAACAGCTAAGTGGATAATTCATTCAATCTATCGTGGCCACCTTAGTTTTGTTTGTTTTCCCTAACTTAGTTCCACTCCTGGCATCAGTAAGAGTTGGTAAGACATTTTATTAATATTAGGTGTAGTTAGGATTATAATTCATCGCTGTGCAACGCAGTGCATTGTGTCTGGATCCTTGTTTATCGTGGTCAGGTAGATGTATTACACCTTCCACTGCATTTCTGTTCTGAAAATCCCTACCTGGCTACGGTAATTCTAGACATAATTTTTGGTAGCAGAGCGTGGTTAACTGTGCCTATATTGTAAACTTGTATCTGAGCTAAGCATCTCATTTGTTAACAGGTTAACAGTGTTGTAGTGTTGTTAGGTCAGTTTTGCTTAAATACATAACAGTTATTTTATACAAGTGTCCAGCCTTCGATAATTTGAATGCAACCGCTCGTTTTAAATGCGTAAAAGATAACAAAGCTTGCATTAATTGCTTAAGCATAAAACAAGTAATTGTTTTAGTAAGACAAAGTGTCGCTTATGCAATAAAAAACATCATTCATTGCTTCACTTCGATAAAGGTAACACGTTGTCAAGCCAAGCCGCTAACCTTGACACACTTACGTCGCAAGTGCAGACTACGATAACTGCGTCCCCAACGATTCAGAATGAGATATTGTTGTGTACGACATCCATTGCGCGGGCGGCATGCACGCGCGGACGGCCATCGCGCGCTTGTAGTGATCAGAGCAGTGCTAGGCAGCGATGTATGGCATCTAAGACTGTTCTGTTAGCGACAGCGCAAGTTATCATATATGATGTTAATGGGTCGCCGCACATGGTACGTTGTCTGCTAGATAACGCATCTCAGACCAATTTAATAACGTTAGAATTGTTCAAACGCCTTGGATTATGGAATAACTTTAAAATTACGAACTCAATAATCCGAGGGATAGGCGGATCAGAAAAACATTGCAAGGGTTCCGTAGATATTAAAATACATTCGCGTTTTTATAGGAATATTAATTTTAACATTTCTTCGCTTATCGTGGAGCGTATTACGGACGCATTGCCGAACGGTAATGTAGACGTAGCATCACTCACTCACCTCGAGTCATTGCCGCTGGCAGACGCGGAGTTTGCGAATCCGGCAGGCATTGATCTTTTGATCGGAGCTTCAATATTTCCGCACTTGCTACTAACTAAAATAGTACGTAGTGAGCGATATGATTTACCGCCCGTTATTGAGACGGTGTTTGGGTATGTGATTATGGGTACCGTACCTACGTTACATACTTCTCATTATCTAACGTCTTGTTGTTGTTCTGCTCTTCAAGAGATCAAGGTGGGTGCTAAAACTGTGTGTAAGATAAAGCACTAATTAGCTATGCTATGTTATCCTACGCTATGCTATTTTATTACGCATTTTCTGACTCCAAAGTAGTGCTCGCTTGGATTCATTCTTCTCCTCACCGCTGGCAGACATGGTCAGGGTAATTGAAACGCATCTCTTCAAAGTTATAGGTCGGCAGATCCTCTCTTACGAAGAGCTTTTAACTGTCCTTGCACAAGTCGAGGCACTGATCAACTCGCGTCCGCTCTCGGCATTGAGTAGTGACCCTGCAGAACCATCCGTGTTGGGCCCTGCACATTTTCTGAACACAGTGCCATCATCGTCATTTCTGGCTCCTGAAGCAGACTCTTCAAGCTTGCTCCAGAGACATACTCTGCTGGATAAACTCGTGCAGTCGTTCTGGCGGCGCTGGCGTGCGGAATATCTACACCAGTTTCAGACTAGATCCAAGTGGAATAGTCCTGCATCCCCTATACAGGAAGGTACGTTGGTCGTCATAATACATGATAATGCTCCGCCGCTTTCATGGCCGTTAGCCATCGTAGAGAAACTACTTACTTCCAAGGACGGTACAACCCGCGTTGTTACCGTGAAAACTGCGAAGGGGAGCTACGTGCGTCCTGTTGCACGTCTCTATCCGCCTCCAACTCTGTGAGATCTAGCCTGAAGTTGGATCTACCTCTTAGTTTAAGTATTTAGTTTGTAGTTATCGCTATTATTGCGTTTGTAGTTTTCGCTAAAGTTAATTTAGATTAATTTTATTATCATATCGCTGTCTTAGCCTATTGATGGGTTATGCGGTAGTACACCCAACATAGCTAAGTTCAATTCTATTTCTTTTAAAGGCAACCCTTTAGGGCCGAAGGGATATGGTAGCGCCATCTACCTTTCCATCGAGAACTAATCACATCAACGTCAATCATTCCACGCTTGCTTGTCTAATGCGAGCGATGCCTTTTGTTTCCGTCCCTGTCTATCCCATTCCCTAGAACGGGCACGCCGTTCGCGGATTGGTCGCCGCGTTCATCGACGCGAGAGACAGTCTAGAATAATCCCCGTCGCGACGAACTGTACCGCACCGCCATAATTTTACCGCTCCCACTTTATACCAAAACCTAACAAACCGCCCGCGAGTGAAAATGATTTGTGTAGTGGAGTGATTCAAACAGCTTCAGGATTCTCGAAGACACCAGGAGGCTGCCATTTGCAAGGAAAGACGACTGACGTACACGGTAGGTGTGCCCTCATCCTTCAGCATCCTTAGAATATCCTATCCACAACACCTTTTGACTTCCTCACTTCCTAGTCGCCGAAGAACCGCCATCCTACAGTCCACAATATTAATCCTTCCCAAATCGACTAGGAACATTCGGTTTCGGTGTAACGCCGAACCAATTCTTATTACTAATGTAAATCAAATATTAGACAGACTTTTTCTGTCACTGAATTTTATAATTATTTATTCATATTTGCGAACGATAATTATCGCTTGTCCCATGCCTCGGAGAGCACGTTAAGCCGTCGGTACCGGTTGTCATGAAGATCTTTGACAGTCGTTACAGGGCGTCAGTACCTTCTAAAATAAACTGACACTAGTCTAAACCATGGAATATCGCTATCCCTTCGGGTTGCGGAGGTCAGACAGGCAGTCGCTCTGTGGAAAAGCTAATATTCAGCCAAATCCGGTTAGACTAGTAAGCGGACCCCAGATTGAAACTGGGATAACGCTAAGAGAAAGAGATTTGCGAACGATATATAATTACTATGTATATTTTATTATTTTGTATTTTTATATTAATGTTATATATTAAATGTCATCATATGTTCACAAACAATGGGTCCTAACTTAAACATTTACTACCAGAATGTACGTGGATTACGCACTAAGACTAACACATTTTATAATAATTTATTGTTGTCTTCATATGATATCGTTTGCCTTAGTGAGACATGGTTACTACCTGGTATTTTTAATTCTGAACTGTTTGATGATACGTATACTATTTACAGATGTGATAGGGATTATGGCACCAGATCTGACGGAATGGGCGGCAGTGTCCTTGTTGCCATTAAGAAAAATATTAAGATTAGAGATGTACGTTTTACCCAATCCAGTAACTTAACATCGGCTGACATTTTGTCCATGATTATACTTGTTAAAGGTTGTGCTTGGGTCTCAAGACTAAGATTATATTGTTGTTATTTTCCATAGTGCAATCTACAAATCGGTGACATGGCTAAATTTTTCGACCATGTTTCCCAGTGTGCTTTGGAATTCCCTAATGATTGGTTTTTATTAACCGGAGATTTTAACATTAGATATGCACAGTGGGTCACATCGGGGCCGGATGATCTGCCTTTATTAAATACAACTAATGTTGACTCTTTGGTTGAGTTAATGGCTAACTTCTTGTCTTTTAATAACTTTGTACAATACAATTTGGTCTCCAATGTAAATTATAGGCAACTAGACCTTATTATTAGTAATTGTAATAGGGTATTTGACTAAAAAAATCGAATTAGTCCGTCAGTTAAATTATCGAAAAATATTGGATACGTATTTTTTGTATTATCGATACAGTAAAGAATAACGAAGATAAAACGCATCAAAGATGGAGAAACGTATAAGAGTGGGGGGTTGTTACGTCACTTGCCAGTAAAAAGTGTACTGGCAAGTGACGTCACACGAGTTTTCAGCGAGGTTTGTCCTCTTAATTTTTTGTTTACGCGACTAAAGAAAATATACGTGTCCAATATTTTTTGGAAATCTATCTGACGGACTAATACGATTTTTTTAGTCAAATACCCTATTGTAATGTTACCAAATCTGCATTTCCATTGGTCGCTGAGCATGCCCACCATCCTTCTTTAGATATTACAGTTGCTAATCTTTACTTTCATACATTGCGATCGCCACCTAGAATATCACGCGTGTTTGATAGTGCTGACTATAATTGTGTTAATAATGCTCTCTCTCAGATTGATTGGGATGCACTATTTAATGATTTTAACAATATTGACCAATCTCTAGTCGAGTTCTATGACATTTTAGATAATGTTATCAATCTTTATGTGGCCATTAAAATTGTTCATAACAATAATAAATATCCGCAAGGGTACTCGTATGCTTTAATAAAAATCATAAAAGAAAAGTTAAAGTACCATAAAAAATTGAAACGTTATGGTCAATACAGGGATTATTCCACTTTTGTTTTAATACGCGAAAGACAAAAAAGGGTTGCAAAAGAATGTTACAAGTCATATATACAAAAAACTGAGACAGTTATGAAAAACAACAGCAAATATTTTTGGTCATAATTATGTAAAATCAAAAAAGTAAATAAATAACAATATATATATATATATATATATATATATATATATATATATATATATATATATATATATATATACATATACAGGGTGTCACAAGACCCATCACCAAGCCGAAGTCTACTCGTTTTGCACATCATGCCAAGTCATACTACGCGAAAATAATACCTGGGAAACAAAAAATAATTTTAAGCTTAAAAAAATGTACAACTTTTATTACCAGCAATGTATAGCGTGCACTTGCAGACATCGTACCTACGCCGGCCGTATCTACCTACACCGTGCGTCGCGGTGGCGGCAGTTTATGATCACGTGGTCGCGCGACCGAGAGGAATGACCTCGCAGCTGATTGCTGGTACACATACACTACGCGTCGGGAACTTTAAAGCCGTTTATTTTAGGGAAAAATTGAAAATTTTGTTTATGTTTATTTGGCAGAAAGTGTACATTTATCATTGATAACATGATTTTGGAATAGTTCGAAAAAAAAATTCGTGACTTTGAGCCTCAATATCTCCTGAACCAGTAATTTCCCAGGTATGGTGTCGAAGTAAAAAATGATCGTAATAATTGGTACTATATGGGATTTCAGTTTTCGTTAAGGGTTTTTTACACCCTGTATATATATATATGTACCGTAATCTGGGGTGTATTGCAACTACTGAGGTGAATAACAACAGTTTTGCGAAAAAAGTTCATCATGGTAATGGCAACATTTAACGTTTCCCTTTAATAAATATGTATTTTTCAAAAATTGGTACGAATTTCATATTTTAATATTGGCAACATTTCGTTTTGACTTTTGTGCAAATTCGCGGGTATTCGGGTGTCAAAGTTGTCATACAAGTTTGAACTTGATTCGTTGCTCAGTAAACTTTACGATAATCTACTGGAAAAACTTGGAAAACTAGCATTTGTGTGGTTAAATGTGATAATCTAGTCTCTTGTGCGTCGAATTAAATAAACAAGTGAGTAATAAAGTGCATATTTTTGTAAGAATACCATAATAATATGATTATTGAACATTTTCTCACAAAACGTGGTGAAAAACAACGCGTATTGGGGCGATTAACAACGTGTACTGGGGCGATTAACAACGACTAATGTGACTATTGTTATGATGAATTTTATACCCATATTTCTGTTTACTGAACCTTAACTATCTTTACAGATCGATCCTTATTACTTCTGCAAATATGCCACGACATTATAAGCCTGATCCCAGAGGTAAAAGACATAAATCATATAAGAAAGAAGATATAGAGAGAGCATTGGAAGATTTACGAGTAAATAAATTATCATATAGGGTTGCAGCAGCTAAATATAATATAGAATATACCGTTCTCTATAGACATAACACGCGGAATAATGTAAAAAAACTAGGCGGCCAAACAGTTCTCAGCCCTGAAGTCGAAAATTCCATAATTGAGAATATTAATACATGTGCAGAATGGGGATTCCCTATGGATCAATATGATTTAAGACTTCTTGTAAAAATGTACTTAGACAAAAAAGGAGTTGATTGTAAACGATTTAAAAATAATATGCCGGGAGTAGAATTTGCAGCTGGCTTTATAAAACGTCATAAGAATAAGATTTCAGAGAGATATGCTCAAAATATTAAAAGGGCTCGAGCAAATATATCCAGTGAATCTATCAATAATTATTTTAATCAGTTAACTGAAACCTTAAATAATGTTCCACCTACAAATATTGTAAACTACGACGAGACGAATCTCACAGATGATCCTGGAAGGAAAAAAGTTATCGTAAAAAGAGGCTCGAAATACCCTGAACGAGTGATGAATACTACCAAGTGTTCTATATCTCTTATGATGGCAGGCACTGCAGCTGGATATCTTTTTCCTCCCTATGTAATATACAAGGCACAACACCTGTACGATTTATGGAAAATAGGCGGTCCAAAAGGTGCTCGATATAATAGGACAGCCTCAGGGTGGATTGACATCGTAACGTTTGAAGACTGGATTAAAACTGTTATAATACCTTATGCAAAGAATGTAGAGGGAACTACTTACTTGATTGGAGATAATCTTTCTTGTCATCTATCTTTAGATGCTATAAAAGTTTGCACAGAGAATGACATTCGCTTAATCTTCCTACCTCCGAACTCAACACACTTGACGCAACCGCTTGATGTCGCATTCTTTAGACCTCTCAAAATAGCTTGGCGAGAAATTTTATTACAATGGAAAAAAAAGGAAGGATCTAAGGAAAAGTCACTTCCCAAGTCAGTTTTTCCAAGACTCTTAAAAAGTTTGTATAATAAAATTCAGACAAACGCCGAAACCAATCTGAAATCCGGCTTCAAAAAAACTGGCATATACCCTTTAAACAGACAAGAAGTATTGTGTCGTTTGCCAGATTTAAGCAATGAAGCAAATAATGATACGAACATCGTAAATGAGACCGTTATTGATTTATTAAAACATATGAGACACGGTGAAGAGGAAGAACCGCAAAAAAAGAAAAAGAGACTTGAAGTTGCACCTGGGAAAAGTGTCGACGATACGGAAACATTTTTTTTAAAGAACATTAATAAAGAAGCAAAGGAAAGATCTAAGAAAATAGGAAAAAGTAAAAGCAGCAAGGATTCATTGAAGAGTAAAAATATAAAAACTAAGACAGAAAATGTGAAGAACGAAGAGGTAAAGGCAGATGCAAATATTACCGTAACAAACAAAACACTCGTGGACTTCGAACCTAAAGCTGGTCCCTCAAATATATTAATGTGTCGGATTTGTCATTGCGTGAAGCAACATGACGATACCTGAATTAAATGTAATGTCTGCAAAAACCAAATTTGTCCAAACTGCGCGGGTGATGCCTTAGCAATCGAATTTATTTGTCTACGCTGTTTTCAAGTTGACAGCGATGATAGTGCTGTAGATGAAGATTATAACCCGGTTAAATCTGGATATAGTGCTTATGATGAAGGCAGTCTATCTTCTGACTGAGATGGAGGTGAATTTCAAGAGAAGCTGATGTGATCAGTTTTGATTATTGTGATTGCTATTTTATAACCACTTCCAATGATAAATAATGATACCAAAATATGTTAGAGTCTAATTATGTTAATTTTATGTTCCTAATTATTTAATAAAGTTGATTGTGCAATAAATAATATTTTTTTTCCTTTATTTACATTTTGACTTCTATTTCTCCAACAAAGTTCTAAATGTGTTGTATTTCACCCCTTATGTCGTTGCTAATGACCCCGTTTAAAGTATAATTTGCAACACGATATATTTTGTTAAATATAACATAAAGTTGCAATTGATCTCTTTCTAACGTGACAAAAATAAAAAATAGAGGCCATGACTCACGTATTTAATTCTTTTGTTCAAGCTTAAACAACGAAATAAAAATAATATGACAACTTTAATCCACAAAAGTGTTGCTAATCACC
Organism: Euclidia mi; assembly: GCA_944739405.2. Taxonomy (NCBI): domain Eukaryota; kingdom Metazoa; phylum Arthropoda; class Insecta; order Lepidoptera; family Erebidae; genus Euclidia; species Euclidia mi. Next base: position 34,123,297 of record OX123202.2, on the reverse strand, counting down.
CCAGTTTACGGTATATATATATATATATATATATATATATATATATATATATATATATATATATATATATATATTTATATATTATTATTAAATGTCACATATTCTGTCAAATAGCGATGATGAAAGCTTTCATTCTGTTAGTGTACCATCTCTGGGAGACATTCTTCAGACTCAGTTTTCGGACGTACCCAAGCAATTGAATGTAGTCCATATAAATGCACAGAGTATTCCTGCTCATTTCCCAGATATGCTGGCCAACTTAGACTGCAAGAATATACATGGCATTCTTGTCTCAGAGTCATGGTTGAAACCATGCCTCGCATCAACTTCTTATTTGCTTCCAGGTTT